>CM074855.1:109117500-109742500 GCA_037501455.1 Lantana camara
TAAAAATATAGATCTTTTTTCTCCAAACCATTCGAGTATTAATCGGATTAGAAATATATTCTTTTTGAACATATTTTCTGCAAACAATTTTAGTAGTAAACCAAACTAAGAAGTTTTTAAAAATATATTCTTTTTAAAACAGAATTGAGTATTGAAAAAATAAATGAGAAAATATAATTATTGAGAGGACTGAGCAAATACAATTATTGCAAGAATTGAGAAAATTGAGAACATACTTGCAACAGCCTACCCCCAAGTACAGCTGCAACTTTTCCAGATAGAGAGTTGCCACTAAGGTCCCTGCAACAGATCAACCCCTTAGAACATGATCTCAAGTTATGCCATTTCATAGACAAAATACTATGTTTATTAAATGAAGGATAGATCCCTGCCATTTCAATATTACTTCAGCATTTATTAATAGATCAGGCAAGAAAATTATCTATAAATTCAGAAGTATTTTGATTTTTCTTTCCTTTTTTTTGGGGGGTTGTAATTAGGTGATATGATATTTAAAAACTGAATATTAAAGAATCATTTAATTTAAATATAACATTCTTTAATTTAAAGTAGTAGTTTATTAGAATGACTCATCATATTTTATGAGTTCTGCAATAGATTAACATTTTGACATAAATTCTGACCTCAGAAAAATGACTAGAATGTAATGTAAGTATCGAAAAGCACAATTCAAATCACGCAAACAGAGTACCCGAGGACCCTCCTGCCGTCACACACAAAAATTTGGGAATAGATAAACTAAGGGGATGTTTGAAAGAACTGCTTTTTGAGAAGCTAAAGTTGCAAAGTCATAAGAGTTGGGATTGTATGGAAAAGAAAGTACAAAAGCACTTTCAAATAACACAAATGCCCAGAAGCTCAAATAAGAACCCAAGTGCTTCTAGCTTCTAGCTTATTTCAGCTTTCCAAATAGCCTTTCTTTAGAGTTTTCAGACAGTATCTAATTAGAATGGATAGTGGCGAATACTACAAACACAACCAAACTAACAAGGAAAGATAAGAAGCATCTTACAAGACAAGTGTGTTTTCATGATGGATGAATATCAATGGAATGTACAATGCCAAAACCAGTTCTTTTTGTCCTGTGAACACCACCACAGAAAACATGTTTCAGCAGAACAACCAAAAAATAATTTGGGGAGAAAGAGATAATATAATAATCCTAAATTGGGATTCCAAGTATGATTAGCTTAAGAGATTTTTCTATATAGGATAGGTCAGCTTAATCTAAAGCAGAAGTGCATAACACATTTGACTAAACCATCCAATGTTTCATACAAATACTGCGTAAAAATATTACTTTTCAAAAACTATAACCACTTTAAATTCTCAGAAAATGGAGCAACAAAAGGGGTAAAAAATCATGTTTACAGGAAACTACCCTAGTGCATGTCTTATGCACTCTTTTCAAAAGCTTTTTTCTTTCTCTAATTCTTTTACAAACCAATCACTGATCCAACATCAAACGAAAAATACTTGCAGAATCACATCTCCGAAAGTATTTCCTGCATTCTTCTCTATCCTCTGAAGAAGCTAACAGAATAGGAACATAAACATTGTAGGATCAAAATAGTTTGGTTAACAACAAACCCCAAATATAACAATCAAGATCAATAACCAGTACTAGGAACAATGTAACTCAAAGGGAGTGGTCTACTCAGACTAACACAACTAGTAATTCTCCAAAATATAACAAAATTTCACACAACACATGAAACATGAATTCCCAATTCCCAAATCAAAGGGAAAAAGAAAACCCACTAATTCCCAGTTCTTCAAAATCAAAACTTTGCCATCAAACATGAATTTCAGAAGAAAAACAGCAACCTGAGGAGCAGAAATCGGTTTTCTCTTTTCAATGTATCGATAAGGAACTATCAAAGCTGCCTTCTCCTGAAACGCATGCTCAAAGTTCAAATTCAATAAATGAAGGACCAAATTAAAGGAATTATTACAATTACACGAGTTCTTACATCTTGCACTCTTCTCAGCTACTGCGAAGGTCGAACCCAGAGGTAATAAGCTAGGGTTCTCAGCTACTACAAAAGAAAATTAATCACGGAGGCTTCGGCGGGGCGGAAAGCGTGGGCGAAGGTTGTTTCTAGGGGTGGCGCAAACCCTATCTTTCGAATGAGGATAAGCTTTTCAGCAAGCTAGGGAGATTGAGAGTGGCGGACATGGGAGGGAAAAGCCTGAAATGAGATTTTGGAGAGGCGGGATTGAACTTAGCCAACAAATTAGGGCATGAATATTCCGACGAAACATCTAGCCGGAGACGCATCGCACAAAATCGATTTTAGCTGCTCATTTTTCGGCGAAGGATTTCATCGCTATATCGTCGGACTGTTCATACATGATTGGAGTGAAGACTCTTCTGAATTTGGCTAAAAAAAAAACCCCTTATTTTCAGACAAAATATTGGGTCTGTATTTGGCCGCAAATGTTCAATAATTTCAGACGAAAACGTTCGTCTAAATTTCGTCTGAAATTTCCGACAACTTTCAGACAAATTTTCATCTGAAATCTATTAAATGAAAATAATTTTAAATCTCAAGCGAAAGTTCGTCGTAAATCTTCGTCTGAATTACAAAAACTATTTATTTTTTAACTATAATTATATTTCGTCGGAAATTCGTCTGAGGTTCGCCGCAAATTTTAAATCATAGAAGAAAAGTATAATGTTAGTAGTTTCGTCTGAATTTCATCGCAAATTTTCAGACCCAAAATTCGCCGGAAATCGGCTGTTTTTGGTAGTGAATATAAAATTTAGCTCTTTTAAGTATGAACTTTTTAGAGAGAAAAACAAAGGAAAAGAAAAGAGGAACAATGAAGTTTAAAAGAAAAGAGAAACACAAAAGTTTATGATATGATTTATACATGTATGTTAGGTTTAAATTCTTGATTTAGTTTTGAGTTTGCTATAAATTTTTGATTTACTTTGGATTTCATTGGATTGTTTCACAAGAAAATTAGTGGTTATATTTTTTTTACAATTTTTTTTGATAAGTTTTACTATAATCGTAATCATAGAGATTAGTTATTTTCTTATATTTTTAAAGTTCTAAATTTATTGGGTTTTTTATGATAATATAAATATTTAGAGTTCTACTTTATATAAATCATTGTGTACAAGAGAAAGATAATTAACATTTATGACAAAAAAGAAGACAATTAATTGTCTGTGAGAAAATTCTCACAGGCGTATGTGAGATAAGTAGAGTCCTATGTAATATATAAAGTTCAGAATTAAATAACAGGCTGCATAAAAATGGAACAACAGAGAAATGACAATCTAAAGTGATTCAAAAAACAAAATTCTAGCCAAGGAATTTTCTCGATTCATACTTTTGATTCGATCATCAATGCGACAAAAAACTCTTAATCCTATGACAGATTGGCTAACTATAGCGCCAACAAGCTTTGACAACCTCGTCCTTTCTAATTTATTCGGTGATTAATATATGATCTGTAAACAATTCCCTAACAAATAAATAACCTCGTATATATGATCTTAAGATTTAATTTAAAGGCAGTATTAAAACACAAAAAGGACATCAACCCTAGTCAATGGACACATAAACTCAAATCATTTAGACTAGCTTGCAAACTTCCTAACACAAATCAAGCATATAAAAATACACTATTGATGGTTCCACTGTCATGTTTTAACTAAGATTCCAGACTTATCAAAGTACGATTGGAGTATGGACCCTAAGGAGCATATCGTGGCATTCGAAAATATAATGCATTTTCACGTGTTATCAGTGGCTAACAATAGTCGTATCTTGATTACAATGCTAAAAAGAAAAGCACAAGACCGATTTACTAACCTACTTGCGGGGACAGTCGTATTGTATGGCCAACTATGCAGAAAGTTTCAGTTCTAAAATGCAAGTAAAGTTTCAAGCTATAGGTTGGACATGTAGCTATTTCACATTAAACAAGGAGAGAGTGAAAGCCTTAGAGATTTCATGGCGCGGTTCAATGATGAAGCTCAGGAGGTCCAGCCTTCATATTAATATGCACCGGTGAGTATCTTAATTCATTGTTGTAAACAATAGGCAAGTAAATATTGGCGATCCTTGTCTCAATCCCGTAATTAGCTGTAATTATTCGCTTTCCTTTCTTAACTTATTGTGTATTGTGTATTTAGTCTGCTTTGTACAATGTATTCTACATTACAGTAATAAAGCAATAAAGAAAATCCTTCCACAACCATGAATTCTTCTAAGTTTAACATGGTATCAGAGCGGGCGACGATCCAATATTTGGATCCGAACCTTGCTCATCACGTACCATACCTTCCTCGGCCATGGCCGACGATAGCAGCAGCAGCACCGGCATGGGACCGTAACAGTCCGGCGAGTCCCTCGCCACACCACTAGCCAGCATACTCAGCAATCTACAATCACAACATTCACAACCCCAAATTACTCAAAGCCATAACCAAATGCCTCAATCAATTTTAATCAACATCAAATTAAATCAGTTTAACTACTCCCTCTGGTCACGGCTAATGAAGATGGAGATTGGAGGGAGAGGAAAATTGAGTCATCTCACTGGCAATCCACCACCCCCAGCCGCGGGTTCGCCGGAGCATGCCAAATGGGAACAGACGGACCTCATATTCTATACATGGATATTACACAATATGGAACCAGAGTTAGTGACCCTATTCGCGGACTACCAGTCGGCCAAGACACTGTGGGATGGCCTAAACTCCACGTACTCACAAAGCAGCGATGGTCTAAAATTTTTTGATCTGACGGTTAAGGCCAATAACATGAAACAGGGTTCCGATAGCATCGAGACATATTACAGCAACCTCCAACACATCTGGCGCGAGATCGAAATCAGACAACCCAATCCGATGGCCTGTGACCTCGATATTACAGCCTTCAATCGCCTCAGGTCCGACACCCAACTGTTCCAATTTCTCGTCGGGATTGACGATAGATATGAACCGGAGAGACGGGATCTACTGAAAGAAGACCCGTTACCTACAGTTGAGAAGGCCTATACAACCAAACGACGAGAAGGGAACCAGAGAGAAAATTGGGATGGTCGGAGCTCATCATTGGCGTCGGACACGGGAATCGGAGCGGGCTTACTTACTGGAAAGCAGGGCCCCGGACGAACAGGTGTAGGTCGTGGGAAACGGCCGGATACGCGAGGGACAAGGCCGCCAAGGCTTGTGCCGGTGGCACCATGGTGGAATACTAGTAGTGGCGGAAACGCCTCAGCAGGTGGCGGTGGAAGTAGCTCCGCTGGCGGACCGCCTCAGTGTGCGAAGTGCAAGCGCACCGGGCACTCAGTTGAAGGATGCTACGAGATTATTGGGTGGCCAGACGGGTGGAGAAGTCACCGCCGGGACAACACGACACCGGCCTACGGCACGACGGAAGTCACCGCCGGCGGAGGAGATGGGGTGGTCGAGAACAGAAACGGAGGAGCAGAAATTCCTCCAGGAGCGGTGGACGAAAATGAGGGAGGCAAGGGTGCTGCATTTTTAGGTATGGGGCATGGATGGGAATTACCATCCTGCCCCTCATCAACTTATCCTTTTCAATTTAGTCCCTCTTGTAATTTCACCCCTGTAGTTTCAAATTCTTTCATTTCAGTCCCTCCACATATCTCTAGTAGCAATAGTTTTGTAAATTCAAAAAAATGTGCAAGAGACTCCAATGTAATTGAGACAGGTACAACACTCCAAGCCCGGATGTCCTCTAATGTCCCGAAATCCCGATGGAGTTATGATTGCGGGGCTACAGATACGATGACATATGACCCCTCAGATTTAGAGAATTGCACAAAACTTCCAAAAGATGGGATTGTGAATGCCAGTGGTGGTATATTGGATGTTCAGGGGGCCGAAACTATGACAGTGTCCACTAATTTAAAATTAAAAAATTGTCTCTATGTTCCAAGCTTATCCTGCAAGCTACTTTCTATCAGTCAAGTTACGAAGTAGTTGAATTGCATGTTGCTAATGTTTCCCTCCTTTTGCCTACTGCAGGATATTCGTTCGGGGAAGGTGATTGGGCGTGGTACAGAAGAACGTGGATTGTACTATGTTGACGAGGTGGCGCAACAAGGAACTACAGCGCTGGCTCACGGGACAGTGAACCGTCAACAGTGGTTGTGGCACCGTCGGTTGGGACATGCCTCGTTAGGGTTCCTCCAGTTGTTACTTCCCCAGTTCTTTCCCAAAGATTGTCATTTTACTTGTGAAACGTGTTCTTTAGCAAAGAGTCATCGACAGCCCTATCCTGTGTCCAGTTCTAGGTCTAAAACTGTGTTTTCCTTGATTCATTCCGATGTATGGGGGCCTACCCCGAACACTGAGTCAACTCATGGTTTCAAGTATTTTGTTTTGTTTATTGATGACTATTCACGGATGACTTGGGTCTATTTCTTGAAAAATAAAGCTGAAGTTTCCTCAAAATTTATTGAGTTTTATCATATGGTGCACAAACAGTTTAATACTCCTATTCAGATACTTTGCTCAGACAACGGGGAGAGGGGGGGAGGGGAATACATTAACTCCACTCTCAAACAGTTTTTTAGTAATAATGGTTTAATCCACCAAACTTCGTGTCCACACACTCCACAACAAAACGGGGTAGCTGAACGTAGGAATCGCCAACTCCTAGAAATGTCTAGATCCCTACTCATCGAGTCACAGTGTCCTCAGTCCACGTGGCCCGAAGCAGTAGCTTCCTCTATGTATTTAGTCAACCGACTGCCCTCTAAACCTCTCAACTTTGAAACCCCGTTGCAGTGTCTGGCTGGTCAAGTTAGCATACCCTCAATACTCACTCTCCCTCCTCGGGTGTTTGGGTGCTCTGTTTTTGTTCACCTGCCTAGACATACCCGTACCAAACTTGACCCGTGTTCAGTCAAATGTGTCTTTGTTGGATAGGGGGCTCATCAGAAGGGATATAGGTGTTATGACCCTAACTCTCGTCATATGTACACCACTATGGACCATGACTTTGTTGAAACCAAGTATTTCTTTACATCCCCACTTAGTGGTCAGGGGGAGAGTCCGCAGCAGGATCCACTAAGTGGGGTGCCACCACTCACTTGGCTAGACACAGTCCCAACAGAGCAAGTAGGCGTAACCACCGCGCCTCCAGACCTCATGGTACAATCCGCGAGCCAATTTGCCAGCCCGGTCACCCCGACGAATACTCCTGAGGTTAGTAGACAAGCCAGTGATAGCGTTACTACTGTTGTTCCCTACGATGATCCTAACAGTGCAGGGAGCAGTGAAGAACAGGGGTAGACTGAGAGTAGGGCAGAAATGGATATTGAGCGATATGTGTTACCCTCGCGGTCGACTAGAGGGGTTCCACCAAAACGGTATGAGCCAGAACATACAGGCAGAATACCAAAGTATCCAGTAGCCAACGTTGTCAGAAGGAATGTTGTGACACCCCGACTTTCAGACCATACAGGTATGACGTATGTGCGTAATTTATTTTATTTAAATTCTTATTCTTTATTCTTTTAATTCTTATTTTAAATATTTCTTATGGATTTGAATGAATTTTATATGATTATGAATGCTATTTGTTAAGATTTGATTCGTTCATGCTTGAATTGAATCCGGAATTTTTTGTTGTTTTAGTATGATAGAGAATTACGTGTTATGAACTTGGATATATGCTCGTTATATGTTTTCGAATCTATTTGTTGAGCTTTTGAATTAATTGTTACGTTCGGAACCTAAAGGAGGTTAAAACACTTTTAGCGCACCATGGGTTCCAATATGTGTAATTTGAGCTCGGTAATTCGGATTCGGATTCCGTCACCACCGTGGAACTCGTTTCGACGATTCGGGTTCGATGGACTAAGCCTCATAACCTTTTAAGCTCATTTGGTAATTCGAAATCCGATCGGAAACTCACCTCGCTCTTATATGACTACCTTTCACTTAATTGCACCTTGGTCCCGCAATTCTTGACATATTACCCTCAAGCTTGACCCCACACTCCACCAAAACAATGCATAACCATCTCTCTCCCTCTCTTAATCGGTACAAGCAAGAACAAAGAGGAAAAGTGCAGCAACTTTGGAGTTCAAGCTCAAAACCCATCACTATTCACCCTTGGGGGAGATTGAGCTCTAATCTCCATTTTCTTCCAACATCTTCAAGGGGTAAGCTAGTATTTGATATGTACTTGAATATATGGTCATTTTGAGCTATTAATTCCATGCTTTGGGCTAGGTTTGATACACATATGAAACATGACATGAATTTTAAGGGTTTGATGATCACCTTGGTTTCTTGGACTTAAGCTTTAGTTTGAAGTTATATATATGATCTCTTATGACTCTAATATGCTTATATGATCTCCCTTTTCAATATGGATGAGTGTGGTGGAAGTTGCCATTGATGAAATTTGAATTCTTGCATGAGAATTCTTGATATAGATGATAATTCTTGAGCTTTTGGGATGATTGGATGATTGTATGTTAATTAGGGAGTGATTTTCCTTCATTTGCATGAGTTTTGTGGCTTGAGGTTGTTGCTTGTTGTTGCTGCGTGCTCCCCTGCTTCCTTGCTCTACTTTTTTCACGCAGAGTTACTGTTGCTGCTGCTATTTTTTTTTTCGAAGACGATAGGCCAACACGGCCGTGTCAGCTTTATGCATGTTTTGGACACGGCCGTGTCAGCCTCTCGACTTGGAGCAATTTATTTTTATAAAACCGGACACGGCCGTGTCCATTTTGAACTAAAACTCAACACAGCCGTGTCAGCCTCTCGAATTAAGCTCCTGAATTTATTTTAACCGGACACGGCCGTGTCCATTTTGAACTAAAACCCAACACGGCCGTGTCATTTGAAAATATGGCGGCGACAATTGCTCGTTTTATCGCTTCGTTGCTTTTCTTTGTGTTTTATTTCTTCGTTTATGACGTGTATGCAATGTTAGCTTGTTATGTTACGCATTATGTGCCTTGTTTTGAACTTATGATCTCATTTTCTATGAATTGTGTGAATATGATTTGGTAGGGTTCATTTGTTATTTTTATACATTTCCTTTGCCTTAATTGCATCCCTAAGCATTTCCGAGCATCTAATTGGTACATATTTGAGTCTAAGTCTCGGGTCTTGCGTTCTTTTGTTTCAGAGCCTCTTCGCGAAGTTAAAGAGCCCGAGGTTTAGGTGTTCGGTTGCTTCTTTTGTCCGATTTTCACTCCGCTTCCACTTCAAGGTGAGGGTTAGGATCTTTTCTTATAGATAAACGACCTATGGCCTTTATGTTATTGATTTCGTATCCCGCATGTGGCTATATATGTATTACATGGTTAAATACGAATGCTTATGATACGTTTATGACTTTATGAATCCCTTTTTACGACTTTATGAAAATGGTATAAGTATGGGCATATATGAGCATATGATATTGAATCCCCTGTACGTTTCCTTTATGATTCCGCGAGATGTGCCCTGAAAGATGGGATTATTGGTATGTTTCTTATGAATCCGGGCCCAGGGATTGTGGGTAAGGACCCCCGGTACGGCAAGGGTCGTCGGGTTAAGCCTGTGCACATCCCATTTGAGGTTGTGGCGTGCGACTCTTGGAGGTTGAGAAGGCGCTCTTACCTTGAGCCCTCGGTGAATAACCGGGGAAGGCATATCGTGGGTTAGCTACCCCGTATGTATATAGAATCCATATGGGTGGAGAGGGTTTGATTCCCGATCACCAAGGCGTTGAGGAGTTATGAATTTATGAATTCTTATGTATTTATGATTTGTATGAGGAGTTGAGGAGGTCCGTACTCGCCGGACGTTTATGTTTCCTGTTATGCTTTGGTGGTTGTGAAACGAGTTAGGATTTCCTTTGTATTATATTTATGTTTCAAAAAAATGATTTGATATGTAAAACCCTAGCTCGGTTCATGATTGACCCCTTTTGATTTTATGCTATGCTCTCTATGTATTTATGGTGTGGGTGTGCGTTAGCCCCCTCACTCAGTCGAGTTTGACTGACCCCTTCCTTTTAACATTTTAGTTACAGGTTTCTCGAGCTAGGCGGGGAAGTGCGTCGGTCGTGTCGTACTTTCGAGTTTAGGTCGAGTTGGCATATTTACCTGATGCATTTTGATTACTTTTATGAATTGTACCCGAATTCTAATGAGGAACTTTTGATGTATATACTTGACCTTTTTTTGGGCCGGCAGGCCATTGTATATGATGTATATGTTAGTATAGAGCTTCTTTGCGATCCTTATGTTATTGCTTCCGCATTCTTCTCTGTTTGTTTTGCGCGCTCTGTTCGAGTTTTAGCCCCGCTTAGCCTAGTGGGTGAGTGTAGGTTCCCGTTCGCTTAGGCTTGGGCTCATGTATGGAAATCCATTTCATATGTGGGTTCTGGTTTAAGTGCGGGGGATGTGGTGCCCACCGTTCCGGGCGCTACATCTTAAAGTGGTATCAGAGCTTTCGGTTGCAAAACCGAAGCTCTACAGTCGTGTTGAGTTTGTCTAGGTCGTTCGGATTAGGACAATGTGATTATGTGCATTTATGTGCCTCATTTACTTGAATTTTTATGAATTGTGCACGTGATCATGTACTAACCGCACGCATGTGTATTGGAATTCTTTGGATGTGGTAGTATGCCTCCGAGAAGAGATCATCATCGTGACAGGTCCCCGGGCCATAGACATCACCGGGATCGTTCTCCACAAGCCGAGAACACATGGAACCTGAGGGATTCATGGCGAGATTATGTGCATATTTGGATACCCGATATCGCCAGAATACACCTCCGGTTGTCAATCATGAAGGAGGACAAGTTACTCACATTTTACGGGAGTTCAGGAATCAGAATCCCCCCAAGTTTGAAGGTGAAAATGATACCCAAACTGAGGAGTGGCTAATCCAAATAGAAAGAATTTGGGAGTTGATACCGTGTGAAACCGTTGAGAAGGCAAGGTGCACCCTCACAATGGTGCAAGGCTAAGCTTATAGTTGGTGGACTAGCATCCGAGCCCGTTTGGATGCCGCCGGTGATGAGATTAATTGGGAAACATTCACTCGGGAGTTTCGTAACAAGTATATTCCAATCGCCGCTAGGGACCGAAGACTCCAAGAGTTCATGGACTTGAAACAAGGTGAGAAGACGGTCACCGAATACATTGATGAGTTCGACCGTTTGTCAAGATATGCTCCCAACATTGCCAACGATGACCGCCACATGGCTTTGAAGTTTCTTCGAGGTTTAAGAGAAGATATGAAGGATGCACTCGAAGCGGTTGATACCGACACTTGGGCGTTAGTTACCGAGAAGGCTTTGAAGGTAGAGGATCGAGTGGTTGCTAGGAGGAGGAAGACTTTTCAGACTGTACAAGGTTCTAGCTCCGGAGGTCAGAACAAATATGGAAAAAGGCCAGCTTATCAAGCTTTTGCACCGGTAAAGCCTCAAAACAAACAATTCAAGCCGGCAGGACAAAAAGCTCAACCTCTAGCATTACCGGCACCACCTCAAGTCCAATGCAAATATTGCAAGGGTAACCATCTTGTTGAAAATTGCTTCAAACTTCACAAGAGGTGCTACGGTTGTGGTTCGCCGGATCACATGCTTAATCAATGCCCGAACAAAAGGCCAGGACAGACAGCGGGGAACAATCAGAGGCCCGCAATTCAGGCTAGAGCTTATGCACTCGGGGCCGAGGAAGAGGAAGCTGCAGATCTTGATCCTAATGCCGTGATTGAAGGTACCGTAAGCATTCATGACACTACATTTCATGCATTGTTCGATCCCGGGGCATCTCATTCATTTATTTCTCGGGATCTTGCTTCTTCGTTATGCTTGCCTGTTACCCTCTGTACGCATGATTATGTGGTTGGTTCGCCTCTTGGCGGTAGTCTTGTTACTTGCAGGATTTATCGGGGTTGTCCAGTGAGTTTTGAAGACAGGGTTTTCCTCGCCGATTTGATTGAAATGCCGATGAAGAGATATGATGTAATCCTTGGAATGGATTGGTTGTCTGAACATGGGGCTTAGATGGATTGTCGGGAAAAGAAGGTTTCTTTTGGTTCAGTGGTGTTTAAGGGCGAGAAGGTGAAGTCAAGCCCGTTTATTTCTTTCGTTGAGGCGAGTAAACTGGTCTGGGACTATGCGACAGGTTTCGTAGCCTATCTTTTGAATAGACCGAAGGATCAGGTTAAACTTGAGGAGACGGAGGTCGTGCGGGAGTATGCCGGTGTGCTCCCTGAGACATTGGGTTCTTTGCCACCCGATAGGGACATCGAGTTCGCAATCGACCTTTATCCCGGAACAGAGCCTTTTTCGAAGACTCCCTACAGAATGGCTCCCACAGAGTTAAAGGAGTTAAAAACGCAGCTTGATGAGCTTCTAGCTTGCGGTTACATTCGTCCGAGCATTTCTCCGTGGGGTGCTCCCGTTCTATTTGTAAAGAAGAAAGACGGAACGCTACGAATATGTATAGACTACCGTGAGTTGAACAGGATGACTGTGAAGAACAAATACCCTTTGCCTCACATCGAGGAGTTATTTGATATTCTACAAGGCTTGAAAGTCTACTCCAAGTTAGATTTGAGGCAGGGCTACTATCAGCTGCGAATTAGGGAGGAGGATATTCCGAAGACTGGTTTTAATACCAGATATGGGCACTTTGAATTCGTTGTCATGCCGTTTGGACTAACTAATGCTCCAGCTGTATTTATGGATATGATGCACCGAGTGTTCAGGCCTTTTCTTGATAAGTTCGTGGTGATCTTTATAGATGACATTCTGGTGTATTCTAGGTCGGATGAAGAGCATGCTCAACTTCTACGGATCGTCTTGGAAACTTTGAGGGAACATAAGTTGTATGCAAAGTTCAGCAAGTGTGAATTTTGGATCGACCAAGTTATGTTTTTGGGACATATAATTTCAGGTGATGGGATTGAAGTTGATCCATCTAAGGATGAGTCCGTGTTTCGTTGGGAGAGACCGAGAAATGTCTCAGAGATTCGGAGTTTTCTTGGGTTGGCCGGTTATTACCGCAGATTTGTTAAGGATTTCTCTAAAATTGCCGCCCCGTTGACTCGCCTAACTAAGAAAGAAGTGAAATTTGAATGGGATGATAAGTGTGAGGCGAGTTTTCAGACTTTGAAGGTGAAGTTAACTTCAGCACCAGTTCTTACCCTACCCGAGGGAACAGAGGGTTATGTAGTTTATACAGATGCTTCGAAAGAGGGTCTTGGTTGTGTTTTGATGCAGCACGGTAGACTGGTAGCTTATGCTTCAAGGAAATTGAAGGAGCATGAGAAGAATTACCCTACTCACGATCTTGAATTAGCTGCCGTTGTGTTCGCTTTGATGAAGTGGCGACACTATCTCTACGGTGCAACGTTCGAGGTGTTTACGGATCACCAAAGCCTCAAGTATCTCTTTTCTCAAAAAGATCTGAATGTAAGACAGAGGCGTTGGATGGAGTTATTAGAGGATTACGATTGCACTATTCAGTACCATCCGGGTAAAGCGAACGTGGTCGCCGATACCTTGAGTAAAAAGGCGAGTGTGGTTAATTTGGAAGCCGGTTCTTCAAGCTCAGGATCAGAAATCTTGGTTTCGGGAACTTGGTTGGCTAATCTTACGATAATACCGGATTTGAAACAGCAGTTGTTGGAAGCTCAGGCCTCGGATGCTGAGATTCAGAAGTTGGTAACCCATTCCAGAGAGGATCCGAATTCTAAGTTTGGGATTGATGATTTCGGTTTGTTAAGGTTCGAAGCGAGAATATGTGTCCCAGAAGATCTCAAGAGGATTATACTTGAGGAGGCACATCGCTCGAGGTACTCGACTCATCCGGGAGGTACTAAGATGTATCGGGACTTGAAAGAGAAATTCTGGTGGAATGGCATGAAAAGGGACGTCGCGAACTTCGTGAAGCGATGTCTAACGTGTCAAAAGGTGAAGGCAGAGCACCAGAAGCCGGGAGGAACTCTCCAACCACTTCCTATTCCCGAGTGGAAGTGGGAGCAAGTGACGATGGACTTTGTGTCCGGCTTACCTAGAGTTAAAGGAGGGTTTGATGGAATATGGGTAATTGTGGACAGATTGACTAAGTCTGCCCATTTCCTCAAGGTTCGGATGTCTGAGAAAGTTCCTAAGCTAGCCGAATTGTATGTTCGGGAGATTGTAAGGTTACATGGAGTTCCGGCTAGTATTGTTTCGGATCGGGATCCACGGTTTACTTCGATCTTTTGGTAGAATCTTCAGAAGTGTTTGGGCACTAAGCTCAAGTTTAGCACAGCTTCGCATCCTCAGACGGACGGCCAATCTGAAAGGCTAATTCAATACTTAGAGGATATGCTTAGAGCATGTGCTTTGGACTTCCAAGATAAGTGGGATGAGCACCTACCTTTGGTTGAGTTTGCTTATAACAACAGCTATCAGGGTTCAATTAAGATGGCTCCGTACGAGGCACTTTATGGAAGAAAGTGCAGGTCTCCTCTATTTTGGGATATCGAGGATTGGAGGTGGACCGAAGAGAATAAGCTCGAGAGAGCCGAGTCTAAGGAAAAGATTGTCGATACCATTGAAAAAGTTCATAAGATTCGACAAAGGATGAGAGCAGCTCAAGCCCGTCAAAAGAGATATGCCGATAAGAGAAGAAGGCCCTTAGAGTTCGAAGTCGGAGAGAGAGTCTTTTTGAAGGCGTCTCCTAGAAAAGGCTTCACTCGTATAGGTAAAGGTGGAAAGCTTAGTCCTCGTTACCTTGGGCCGTTTGAAATTTTGGAAAGAATCGAAGAAACAGCGTATAGATTGGATTTACCGCCGAGTATGACCGGGATACACAATGTGTTTCATGTCTCTCAACTCCGTAAGTATTATCCCGATGAGTCAACAATTCTCCCAGTTGAAGAGGTTCAGTTAGAGCCGGATTTAACCATAGAAAAGCATCCAGTTGCAATTCAGGATAGGAAGATGCAAGAACTGAGAAACCGGCGGATTCCTTTGGTTAGGGTACTTTGGAGGGATCAGAAATCCGAGGAATCGACTTGGGAAACTGAGGACAAAATGAGAAGGTTATATCCGGAGTTGTTTGAGAACTCGGTTCGGACTTGAGGACAAGTCCTTTTTAAGGGGGAAAGATTGTGACACCCCGACTTTCAGACCGTACAGGTATGACGTATGTGCGTAATTTATTTTATTTAAATTCTTATTCTTTATTCTTTTAATTCTTATTTCAAATATTTCTTATGGATTTGAATGAATTTTATATGATTATGAATGCTATTTGTTAAGATTTGATTCGTTCATGCTTGAATTGAATCCAGAATTTTCTGTTGTTTTAGTATGATAGAGAATTACGTGTTATGAACTTGGATATATGCTCGTTATATGTTTTCGAATCTATTTGTTGAGCTTTTGAATTAATTATTACGTTCGGAACCTAAAGGAGGTTAAAACGCTTTTAGCGCACCTTGGGTTCCAATATGTGTAATTTGAGCTCGGGAATTCGGATTCGAATTCCGTCACCACCGTGGAACTCGTTTCGACGATTCGGGTTCGATGGACTAAGCCTCATAACCTTTTAAGCTCATTTGGTAATCCGAAATCCGATCGGAAACTCACCTCGCTCTTATATGACCACCTTTCACTTAATTGCACCTTAGTCCCGCAATTCTTGACATATTACCCTCAAGCTTGACCCCACACTCCACCAAAACAATGCATAACCATCTCTCTCCCTCTCTTAATCGGTACAAGCAAGAACAAAGAGGAAAAGTGCAGCAACTTTGGAGTTCAAGCTCAAAACCCATCACTATTCACCCTTGGGGGAGATTGAGCTCTAATCTCCATTTTCTTCCAACATCTTCAAGGGGTAAGCTAGTATTTGATATGTACTTGAATATATGGTCATTTTGAGCTATTAATTCCATGCTTTGGGCTATGTTTGATACACATATGGAATATGACATGAATTTTAAGGTTTTGATGATCACCTTGGTTTCTTGGACTTAAGCTTTAGTTTGAAGTTATATATATGATCTCTTATGACTCTAATATGCTTATATGATCTCCCTTTTCAATATGGATTTGTGTGGCGGAAGTTGCCATTGATGAAATTTGAATTCTTGCATGAGAATTCTTGATATAGATGATAATTCTTGAGCTTTTGGGATGAATGGATGATTGTATGTTAATTAGGGAGTGATTTTCCTTCATTTGCATGAGTTTTGTGGCTTGAGGTTGTTGCTGCGTGCTCCCCTGCTTCCTTGCTCTGTTTTTTCACGCAGAGTTACTGTTGCTGCTGCTAATTTTTTTTCGAAGACGATAGGCCAACACGGCCGTGTTAGCTTTATGCATGTTTTGGACACGGCCGTGTCAGCCTCTCGACTTGGAGCGATTTATTTTTATAAAACCGGATACGGCCATGTCCATTTTGAACTAAAACTCAACACGGCCGTGTCAGCCTCTCGAATTAAGCTCCTGAATTTATTTTAACCGGACACGGCCGTGTCCATTTTGAACTAAAACCCAACACAGCCGTGTCATTTGAAAATATGGCGGCGACAATTGCTCGTTTTATCGCTTCGTTGCTTTTCTTTGTGTTTTCTTTCTTCGTTTATGACGTGTATGCAATGTTAGCTTGTTATATTACGCATTATGTGCCTTGTTTTGAACTTATGATCTCATTTTCTATGAATTGTGTGAATATGATTTGGTAGGGTTCATTTGTCATGTTTATGCATTTCATTTGCCTTAATTGCATCCCTAAGCATTTCCGAGCATCTAATTGGTACATATTTGAGTCTAAGTCTCGGGTCTTACGTTCTTTTGTTTCAGAGCCTCTTCACAAAGTTAAAGAGCCCGAGGTTTAGGTGTTCGGTTGCTTCTTTTGTCCGATTTTCACTCCGCTCCCACTTCAAGGTGAGGGTTAGGATCTTTTCTTATAGATAAACGACCTATGGCCTTTATGTTATTGATTTCGTATCCCGCATGTGGCTATATATGTATTATATGGTTAAATACGAATGCTTATGATACGTTTATGACTTTATGAAAATGGTATAAGTATGGGCATATATGAGCTTATGATTTTGAATCCCCTGTACGTTTCCTTTATGATTCCGCGAGATGTGCCCTGAAAGATGGGATTATTGGTATGTTTCTTATGAATCCGGGCCCAGGGATTGTGGGTAAGGACCCCCGGTACGGCAAGGGCCATCGGGTTAAGCCTGTGCACATCCCATTTGAGGTTGTGGCGTGCGACTCTTGGAGGTTGAGAAGGCACTCTTACCTTGAGCCCTCGGTGAATAACCGGGGAAGGCATATCGTGGGTTCGCTACCCCGTATGTATATAGAATCCATATGGGTGGAGAGGGTTTGATTCCCGATCACCAAGGCGTTGAGGAGTTATGAATTTATGAATTCTTATGTGTTTATGATTTGTATGAGGAGTTGAGGAGGTCCGTACTCGCCGGACGTTTATGTTTCCTGTTATGCTTTGGTGGTTGTGAAACGAGTTAGGATTTCCTTTGCATTATATTTATGTTTCAAAAAAATGATTTGATATGTAAAACCCTAGCTCGGTTCATGATCGACCCCTTTTGATTTTATGCTATGCTCTATATGTATTTATGGTGTGGGTGTACGTTAGCCCCCTCACTCAGTCGAGTTTGACTGACCCCTTCCTTTTAACACTTTAGTTGCAGGTTTCTCGAGCTAGGCGGGGAAGTGCGTCGGTCGTGTTGTACTTTCGAGTTTAGGTCGAGTTGGCATATTTACCTGATGCATTTTGATTACTTTTATGAATTGTACCCGAATTCTAATGAGGAACTTTTGATGTATATACTTGACCTATTTTTTGGGCCGGCAGGCCATTGTATATGATGTATATGTTAGTATAGAGCTTCTTTGCGATCCTTATGTTATTGCTTCCGCATTCTTCTCTGTTTGTTTTGTGCGCTCTGTTCGAGTTTTAGCCCCACTTAGCCTAGTGGGTGAGTGTAGGTTCCCGTTCGCTTAGGCTTGGACTCATGTATGGAAATCCATTTCATATGTGGGTTCGGGTTTAAGTGCGGGGGATGTGGTGGCCCACCGTTCCGGGCGCTACAAATGTGGCCGCACAAGCTCGTGCCCATACTACAACAATTCATTCGGTCAGAATTCCAAGCAAGGTAGAGGAAGCGCTTGGGGATGAAAAATGAGTCAAAGCGATGGAAGTGGAAATGGATGCACTGGAAAGAAATGGGACATGGGATCAGTGCACGCTTCCCAACGGGAAGAGAACGGTTGGGTGTCGTTGGGTCTTCACTGTCAAACATCGGGCTGATGGGAGCATTGAGAGATATAAAGCTAGGTTGGTGGAGAAAAGGTACACGCAGACATACGGGATTGACTACTCTGAGACTTTCTCCCCGTAGCAAAAATTGACACTATCAGGGTTCTGTTCTCGATAGCAGCCAATCGAGACTGGGAACTCCACCAGTTTGATGTTAAGAATGCGTTCCTGCATGGGGACCTCCACGAGGAGGTGTACATGGAACCCCCACCAGGGTTCGCTGGGAAGTTCAGCAGCAAGGAAGTATGTCGGTTGAGCAAAGCTTTGTACGGGTTGAAATAGTCACCCAGGGCTTGGTTTGGAAGGTTCACAGCGGCAATGAAGAAATATGGCTACGATCAGAGCAATTCTGATCACACACTGTTCATTAAGAGACAAGATGGGTTAGTGATGTGTCTGATCATTTATGTTGACGATATGATCATTACGGGAGATGATCAAGAAGAGATGATCCGATTGAAAGAGAATTTGTTCCAAGAGTTTGAAATGAAAGATCTAGGACCACTCAAGTACTTCCTTGGGATAGAGGTGTTGCGCTCTAAGAAGGGAATCTACATCTCCCAAAGGAAGTTCGTCCTTGACTTACTAGCTGAAACAGGGCTGTTAGGTTGCAAGCCAACAGACACTCCCATAGTGGTCAATCACGGATTGAGGATAGTAGAAGGAGCAGAGGAAGCGGATAGGCCACAATATCAGCACCTAGTAGGAAAGCTGATCTACTTATCACACACCAGACCGGACATTGCCTATACAGTGGGGGTACTGAGTCAGTTTATGCACCGACCACAGAAAGGGCATATGGAAGCTGCACTCAGGGTATGCAGGTACTGAAAAGATTGCCTAGGGAGAGGTGTCGTTTTTCAGAGACATGGACACTTAGAGATTGAAGCCTATACAGATGCGGACTGGGCAGGGAGTCCAAGTGACCGAAGGTCGACTTCTGGCTACTTCACACTGGTTGGAGGGAATGTAGTGACCTGGAAAAGTAAGAAGCAGAAGGTGGTGGCACTCTCGAGTGCAGAAGCCGAATTCTGGGGGGTTGCTCGTGGAGTGGCAAAGGTTCTTTGGCTGAAGAAATTGCTTACAGAGATTGGCTTCCCTCCGAAAGGAACGTGTAAACTCATGTGCGACAATCGAGCGGCAATAAGCATATCAGAGAACCCCATACAGCATGATCGCACGAAACATGTGGAAGTTGACAGACATTTTATCAAAGAAAAGATTGAGGAAGGAAAAATTAAACTCCCTTTTGTGAGATCAGAAGATCAGCTCGCAGACATATTGACCAAGGCGGTAAATGGAAGGATATTTGGGGAAGTCTTAGGCAAGTTGCAAATCGGTGATCCGACTATACAACTTGAGGGGGAGTGTAAACAATAGGCAAGTAAATATTGGGGATCCTTGTCTCAATCCCATAATTAGCTGTAATTATTCGCTTTCCTTTCTTAGCTTATTGTGTATTGTGTATTTAGTCTGCTTTGTACAATGTATTCTACATTACAGTAATAAAACAATAAAGAATATCCTTCCATAACCATGAATTCTTCTAAGTTTAACAATTGCTTGAGGAGGGGCTCATTTAGGAAAGCCTTAGCAAGAAAAACTCCAAGATCAATGGAAGAATTGATGGGTCTACCAAACGAGTGCACAATAGGAAAGGAAATTGACCTCATGAAACAGGATTGGAAACAACTACAGGACAGTTAATGACCCCCTGGACCTAGGCAGGGAGTGGGTCGTGATAACCACCTAGCCTGGGAGAGAAGGGACGAAGACAGAGAGGGTCAAGAATGACCCCGATTCAGATAATACCAATTACACCGCATATCGTATAGAAATTTTACAAAAAAAAGTAAGAGTATAATAAGTTTGGATATGATGGAGTCGAATGTTAGTTGGAATTCGTCTTTCATACATCGTATTTTCCCGGTTCATAATTATAGAATTTTGGAGTAATTAATTAACATATATGTTATCAGGTATTGTAATTTACATTGTCGTCATCAACATTATTCCCTTAACGTCGTTTCATTTTGATCCAGAGGTTGTGTAACATCCCGACTGTTTGGCAGTACAGGTATGAACATCACGAGTGTGCTAAGTGCACTTTTAATTAATTAAGTATGCAATTATATGATTTAAATGACTTTTGAATACGTTTTATATGCAACCCGTTTAACCCCATTTTTAATTCCGATTTTTGTGACAACTTGCCATGCATGAATTATATGAATTATGAATGTGTCTATATGCTTTATGCACGTTTTAGAGCTTTTTTGCTTAAGTTTTTTATTTGTTTTGGTGAGACAAAACTTAAAGGAGCTAAAGAGCATTTAGCGCACCTTGGGTTCCGGGCGGCGTAACATGAGCTCAGGAATTCGGATTCAAGTTTCGACACCTCTGTTGACTTCGTTTCAATGATTCAGAGCCAATGGAACAATCCTCATAACTTTTTAAGCTCGTTTGGACCTACGAAACCTCGCCGAACCGAACAGCTTGAACCAGTGTGCACTATCCTACCCGTTTTGAGCATATCCGACCTGTTTGAGCTCCAAATTGCCCCAGACCTGAACCCATTTCTCCCTAACTTGGCCCTATACCTGATTTGGCTACACTATTTTGAACCATAAGCAAGGAAGAAGAGGAAATCAGCTCCCAAGGCAAGAGAGAAGGAGAATCCCATCACTATTCACAACCTTGAGATTTTGAGCTCATATCTCTTCCATCCTTCATCCAATCTAAGAGGTAAGCATATATTTGTGTTCTATATCCATTTGTGGTTCTTTTCATCCATGAAACTTAGAATTTGAGCTTAATTTGCTAGGGTTTTGGGTAAGAGCATGCATAGTTGTGAATAGTGAGGGTTTTGGGTTCTTGCATGAATTATATGCCTTTCTTATAATTTATTTTAGTTCGATGCATGACATATGACCACAAGATATTCATAAATACTTCTATGTTCATGTATTAAGTGGTAGTTGAGTTTTTATGGAGTTGCCATTATTGATCCAAGCTTGAACGCAATATATGTATATGTTTGAATCTCTTGCAATTGATCCCTGTTGTGCTTCGGTTTTTGCTTGGTTTTAGACCTTAATTTCTTGAGTATTTGATATCCTAACATGCCTTTATGTGTTATCTAGCTTTAGTGTGAGTTTTGTGGGGTTTTGAGGCTGATTTGCAGGTGTCCGTGCGAGGAAGACGAAGCAGGGGAGGGCTAACGCTCGTTAGCCCTATTGAAGGTAACGGCCATTAGAAGCACTTGGGAGTTTTGTGCCGACTAACGGCCGTTAGTGAAAGAAGGAAGGGAGGGGACTAACGGCCGTTAGTCCCCCAGGCTTGGTGTTTTGTGTGTTTTGTTCGTTTGTTTGTTTACTTTGCTCGTTTCCTTCCCTGATCTTGATCCTTATGTGTTGTGTGCTTGTATATATGCATTAATTGCTTTGCTGTGACTTGTTAATGTGTGAATTTGTTATGTTGCATGTATAAATAATGTGTTATGATGTGTGTATACTTATCTTGGTATGATTTCGATGCATGCATGCGAACTATGAACTCGTTTGCCATAAGCGCTACATGTGACACGTCTTTGTACCTAATTGCCTTCCTTATCCGTTTTGAACTTGTTATATGCTCTTATATGAATATAAATTGATGTGATATGATGAATTATGTGATTTTAAGGCATGCTATTAAGTGTTAAGTGTTTCACATGTTCGTGATTGATTAAGTGTTACTGTTTGCCATCTCATTTGCATCCATTACCTTAATTGTGCACATGAACAAGAATTTTGCCTAAGTGATTGCATTCCTTAAGTGCATAAACATACGCCGTATGTCTATGGTTCATTTTGAGTCTAAGTCTAGTATTTTGTCTTCAGTTTGTTCAGGTGCACCTGGGGTGGTGTTTGTTGGTCAAGTTGATTCCGGGGTGGTCGATTGTGTGTCTTTGGCTTCATCGGTGTAAGGTGTGGTTAGGATATTGTTAGACCCTATTGAAATGTGCCCGTTTTCGATTGCGTGTGACTTATAAGCCTCTATGTATACGTAGATATGTGTGGAATATGTATTTTGATGGCTTTGTCATATGTTTGGAAATAAGAACGCTATGTACGCGTAGTACCCCGGAGGGCAAGGCACTACATCCCCCGCACCATAGCCCGACACGTGTAACGAAATAGGAAGTCCGCACACGTATCAAACTAAGGCGAACGGGAGACAAACAAAATCACACCTAGGCTAGGCGGTCTACATCCTAAATTAGAGTGCGCAAAATAAACAAGGCAAAAGCAGAAGCCCCAGGATTCGAATAAACAAACATACATGCTCGTCAAATATCAAAATATGTAAATATCCAAGTTCAAATTTAAATATTTCTTTTACAAATTTTCTCAAATTCGGTCCATATTCAATTTTACATGCTTTCCATAAGATCAAGAGAACAAAAAAATAAACTAAAAAGATGCATGAAGCTAAAAAAAAGACCCAAGACTCGACAAACAACCGCCACCTAGCACAAACTCCCCACGAACACCTGCAACTCAAAAGAAACAAAAGGGGGGGAAAGAAAAAAACAAGGAGGGGTCAGTCCTAAAGACTGTTGAGGGGGCTAACACACGCACATGTACATATACGTAAGGCATATCATATTCAAAAGTAAAGTGTTCATGAACCGGGCTGTGGTTTTTGCATTCTAAATCATTTATCCCGTGATACTATATATATAAGAAAAAAGGTTTAAGGTCGGAGGCCAAAATCAACCAATTTTATTAATTTGAAGTCCACTCCCGTTTCACGAACAATATTCGTAATCAAAATCAAAAGACTCGGCGAGAACGAGTTCAAACTCTCCAAACTCCTTTCATACTCATAATCAAAGAGAAATACAAACAAAATTCATAATCAATCCTCCTTCTCCGGTTGGGGATGAGGAGGCCTTCCTCAACCCTGTTCTCCCATCAAAATGTATGAGTCGAGGGATCCTACCAGCTCCCCGATGGGTTTTAATCACCGGTTTTCAAGAAACCGCCTTCCCCTCGAACTCCTGAGGATGGGCGAATTTCCCTACATAAAAATGGGGTTGTGTTGATGAGAGAGCTCGGCATCCCCATGGCCGACCCGAGAATCACATACCACTTCCCCAAGCCCATTTCTTAATTCATAATTTTAATAATTTCGAAATTTCATAATTTTCCGACTTCATATTCAAAGTCGTAATCTCGCTATTTTCAAAATGTTCACACACACCAACCCTTTTCAAATCAAACAAATGTAAAATAGATTACATATATATAAAAGCATTTTGAAATGATTTCATAGCAAATGGGATAAATCCCACAAAATACTAATCAAACACGTATTTACGTAAGTACATATATGCGTAGGTCACATGCGGGCTTAAAATACAAGTAGAGTTGTAGGTCGCTTAACTAAAGGAAAGAAAACCTCACCTTGTCGACGAAATGGGAACAAAGGAAACCAACGGACGCCTAAGAGACCACCTCTTCAACCCCGGAACGAACCTAAGGACAAAACAAAGACAAGAGACAAACTTAGACTTGATATGAACCACTTAGATGCTCGGCAAATGCATATTTATGCAAATGGTGCAAGAAAATGCAAAGAGATGTCATTTAGGTTCATTTATGCCATATTTAATCATATCAAGTTACGGTTCACATATTTCATGTTAATTAAATCCATAAATTTCATACAACACACATAACACCTCATATAACACGTTAGGAATGCATATACTTCATTAAAAGAACAAGGGAGTTACATGCAAGGCAAACAAACAAGGTACTCACATATATATGCACGTTATAGAGCAATTAGAGTATAATAAGTCACATTTTGCACTTAAAGGAACCAAATTCTCATCAAATAAATCCGTAAAATTGATACAACACTCATAACACATTATATAATTCGTTAAGCATGCATGCACACAAGAAAAGAAGGAAGAAATTATCGAACAAAGCAAGGAAAGGTCATATTAATTCATGCATGCATGTTTAAGCACATATGAAGCACGTAGGTCATTTATTTCACGTAAAAGCATGGAATTCACGAGATAAATTCATAAGAAAACACTTAACATATAATATAATAAGTTACTAACACAAAGGAGGTAAGAAAGAAGTAAGAGGAACAAGAAAAACACGAACGAAACGCAAAATAAAACTAAACAGTAGCAGCAGTACGTGAGAACATGCCCAAAGGTGGTCGCGGGTGTGACCACCACCATCTCCAGACTGTGCAGTAGTTTCAACTCGAAACTTGGGGAAAAACTGGTCGTGGTCGCGACCCAAAACACCCTTGTTTTGGTCGCGACCGCGGGCGAGTAGCATTTGGAAGTCCGAAAACAGGGGTTGTTCTTCCTCTCCAAAGCTTCAACACCTGCAGTAGCTTCAAGCAACCAAAATCAAGGAAAAAGGCAACAAAAAACACCCAAAGCAACAACCATACATGCTAAAAACGAAAAGGAAACAAGATCAAAGGCAAGAGAGCATACAACACCTTTATCTTCAAGTTTCATATATGTTCATCAATGATGGTCCGGTTTTAGCCAATATTCATGAAATTTCTGATCATATTTACGTAAAAGAATGTTAAGAGATCATGTATCATTCATCAATTCAAATTATAGAGAAAATTTGGCATGAATTCATCAAGAAAAAGCATATAACCTAACTATTCACATATCTCACCCAAAACATGATCAAACATGGATGAAAATAGACCAAATCAGATTTAAAGGAAAGGTAAGGAGATGGAGGTTCGAATTCTTGGCATAACTTTCGAATTTGAAGCGAATGGAGGTGGAACGAGCAAGAAATGTCCAAGAGTGAATAGTGACTGCCCTATTTTCCTTTTCTCTCTTGGCTGCTACGTTTTCTGCTTTTTTTCTTATTTTCCTGGAGCTGAACTGAGATGAGGGAGTGAGAGAGAGAGAGTGAGATAAAGGGTTAAAATAGGAGAAAATGGATTTGAAAACGGGTCAAATTGGATAAGAAACAGGTCGGTTATGAGCAAAACGGGCGAGGGTCGCAAATCTGTCACAAGGGTCGCGTTATAGGTGAAATTCGTGGGATCAAACGAGCTTAGAAAAATATGAGGCCAAGTTTTCTCGCTTCCACTCCTTGTTGCGAGTCTGACGCCTCTTCCGGAATTCGAATCCGAATTCCCGAGCTCAAGATATGCCTTCCGGAACGCAAGGTGCTCTAAAGCAAGTTAGGCCCTTAAGTCCCTAACAAATAAAACGGTTCAAAAACCATAACAAACGAACTTAAAAACTTAAAACGAGCATGTAAACAAATTCATAACATAAATATATCATGCATATCACTTAATCACAAAAGTTAGAAACGAAAACGGGTTCAAACGGATTAAAAACGACGTAAAAACGTAAAAACGTTCAAATATTTCATATAAGGTTCATATAAAATTCAAATATTAAATCACAAAGTTCAAATATTCCACTTAAAGAATAAAATAAACACGTAGAATGCATAATTAAAATAATTAAATATGCATTTAGCATTCTCGAACCGCGTCCTTGTACGGCCTAATAAGCGGGATGTTACAGTACGAGCCTATGTATGCTTAGCTTCGATTTTGATATGATTTTGTGGTTAGTATGCGTGTTATATATGTACGATAAGATAATTATGATATGCATGAGTTAAGTCCGTCTATTTATTTACCGGTTGCGGGTTTTGCACTCTGAACTTTGCACTTTGCACTTTGCTGGGCCCTAGAGATCTGTACGAAGGAGCCGCGGGATGGTGTCGGGCCATCAGGTTATTCCCGAGTACGGTCTCCACTTTGAAAGGATCAAACCAGACCCCACCAGGCGATTGGTTGGGGAATGGAATCCTCGGGCGTGAGTGTCATGAAACTCACGAGCCACACATATATGTCTGGATGGTTAGGGTATGTACAACCCTTCCATCACTCGGAGTAGAGAAGGTACATTTGTTTTGATTTCGTGTGAATATGAATTTAAATATGATATGAAGGAGTTGGTTGGAATTTGCACTCGTCCCCGCCGAGTTTTCTGTTTGTCTGTCATAAGTTCGTGAAATGGGGGTAGACTTTCAAATTAAGATAAAATTTGGTATACTTTTAACCTAATAAAATATGTTCCGATATGTCTGTTAAGTTTGCTTTGTTTTGAACTTACCCCACGATTTATGTATACTAAACATTGTTTGTTTTTTTCGATAAATCACCCTATATATATATTATCACAGACAAATATTTTGGGGTGCAAAAACTAATCCCAGATTCACGAACATTTACTTTCGAACATGTTGTGCTCTTATGTGTATGTAGGTGTGCGAGTGTAGCCCCTCACTTAGTCTTTGGACTGACCCTCCTCCCTCCCCATGTTTTTAGCTTTGCAGGTTTGCTTTGGAGTTCGAGCTTGGCGGCGTGAGTCGGTCTTGGAGTCTGTTTCAAGTCGAGTCCTTGTATAAGTTGGATCTTTTGCATTCATATTCGAATTTGGTTAAGTTTGTATAACATGATCATATCTTTGTATAAGTAAGCTTGTTTATTCTACGTTTTGAATTTCGGGACAGGCTTCTAGGGATAGTATAAACCCGTTTGAATTTTGATCTAGATTTGAGTTTATGTTGGATATTCGGGACTAGGGATTTATGCTAGTTGAACCCATCACTTGTATGTTTGGGATTTTTATTCTTTGGCATGTTTAAGCTTCCGGATTCGTGCACTTTGTATTGTGAATTCAGGGTCTACGTCCCTCCTAGCTTAGGTGTGCGGGTGTGTCTCCCGTTCGCCTATGCTCGGTTCATGTGCGGGTCTTCCATCTCGCATGTGGATTGGGTCAAGGTGCGGGGATGTGGTATCCCATCGTGCGGGGTGCTATTGGTTGATTTTTTTATCGTCCCTATTTAGGTTTGCTCCCAGAGCTAACTTTGCAATTAGCTCACAAAGAGGATCTTTACACGATGACAACACTAACAGATAAACCAATTAGTTTAGATGAATTAAAGGCCACCACAAATAACACTTATGATCCAAGAGTCCGTGTTGAACTAGATGTTGCAAAGCCAATAGTTCTGTTTGGCTACGAACTAGGGACAAGGTTTTCTTACAAGAGGCGACATACGGAACTATACCAAAGTACTTCACCAATTATAATCAACTAGGTTACTCCTCCCAAGAATGTAAGACCGATGGAAATAACAAGCTACGTAAGGCATCGGATGAGGCAAGAACTAAACCAACGCGCTGCAGAAAAGCAGCAGTGGGAACAAATGGGCGGCGACGAATTCGGATAATTAAAACACCAAAGATCGACACTGAATAATACATAACAACTGTAGAGAATAAAATTTTAGAAAATAAATTTGCAGCACTTTAGTTAGCTCACGGTAAGGTTGATGTACTACCAACCACGTCCAGAGTTAAGGCCTCTGGGGAACCTCAACTCAAAAAATTGATAGGATTGATCCTGACAAAGGCAATGTGGTGGAGGTGGAAAAAGGGCAAAGCACTTTGGCGAGACATACAGATGCCATAGTTAATCACTCTTCATTAGATTCCTCACAAATCCAACAACTTGAAATGAAAGGTGAGATATTAACTCCTTCTGTAGAAACAGTGAGGATTGAAGAGGATTCTCAGGTTGGAGATGTACACAAAGGGGATATATCAGGCAATTTGCATTATGCCGAGGTGCAGTACGATGAAGAGATGACAGAGGAAATCCACTGGGCTGTAGAGGTTTTATATGAGTCGGGAGCTTTGGAAGGCCTGACGACGGATAACAAAAAAGTCTTAACGGGCACTTTGTGTCGCTGCCTAATGAAAATGAGAAGGATGAAGATACGATCTTATTAGTTCAAGCAAGCGAGTCGGAAGATGATGACCTAGGAACTAGGAACGTAATGGTTGAGTTTCGATGCTCACATTCTTTTAATGGTACAATGGAGAATTCTTTTGATGGTAAACATGACCACATCGCCACCACTAAAAAAACACTAAGGAAGAAAAACAAATCCCCACCACCCGTCACTAAAAAGGATGCTTAGCTCATCAGCTGTAAACCCCAGAAAATCATGATTTTAAATGGTTTTTTATGCAACATCAGGGGATACACAATGACGGACAACAACGTATCCTTAACCAATTGCAAAACAAAAAAACTTGATTTTATGGATATGATGTACAAACACTTCTAAAAATACCATTCCGCCGTGTTATGTTGTGTCAGACACTCATTTCAGACAGCGTATCGGACACTTCTCATGTGAAAAATTTTAAAAGAAAATCTGTGTCGTTGTAACTGTGCGTGTCTTGTCTGTTTCGTCATGTCTATATTTATACATCATTGTTTTATAACCATTCTAGAGCTTATAATTGATTTTGATATTTACTAGATGTATTTTTTATTTTGCCCATGTTATTAAGAATGTTTCTAATCACATTTGGTTTATCTTTTACGAGGACATTAATGTGGAGGTCCTTAGAGATGATCTGCAATTTCTAAGCATGAAGCTTAACTGTCGCAAGTGGATTTAATCATTCTTATTATCTGTGGTTTATGCTAAATCGATTACGTTGGGACATTTGGGAGTTCTTTTTATCTATTCAAAACCCACAAGAGTCTTGGTTGGTTAGGGTTGACTTCAATATTATCACTCGGGTAGATGACAGACGGGGGGATTTGAACTGAGTATCCAAGGTGTAGGAGAGTTTATGGGGTTCATTCAGGACGTGGGTCTCCAGGAGCCTTGTTCTGAAGGTGCAGATTTTACTTAGCATAGAGGAAATATATGGCAACGACTTGACCATGTCTTGTTTAGTGAAGTATCGGCTAATCTCTTTCTGCTTACACATATGCAACACTTACCTTACTTGGATCACTGGCCCATTCACGGTGAGGAGAATCAAGAAAAATATCCAGCTTCATTCAGATTTTAGGAAATATGGCTCCGACAGGAGTTATTTGACGATCTAGTTACAACGAATTGGGAGAAACCGATTAACTTTTTAGGCCTCCACAAGTTGCAAGGAAAATTGATCAAGTTTAAAAAGTGCTTAATGAGATTGAACAAAGTAATCTCTGGGAATGTGTTCGATCAGGTTATTGAAGCTGATGTTCTAGTTTTTCAAGGGGAGCATACTCACGACTTGCTACCTTTGGAAGATAACTTGCGTGTTTTAAACAATTGTCTTGCTAATAGAAATAGGGTGTTGGTAATGAATGCGGATTTTTGGAAATAGAATGCTGTAATTAATTCGATCGAGGATGGGGAAAGGAACACAAAATATTTTCACTCCCTTGTGAAAAAGAAAAGGTTTCAATCTCATATTCGAACTATTCACGAGGGATCCGAAGTGCTAAACTCACCTGCTTGGATTAGGGACTCTACGAATGAATTTTTCACGAGACTTTTGTTGACTGATGGAGCTTCATATGACCTACACGACAAACTAGACTTATGTGCTCAATGTCGTTGCTTGATGAGGCAAAACAAGAGGTCTTTTCAATGAAACTTTCGAGGGTGGTAGGCACCTAGATGGGTTTGGTGCCCGCTTCTATCAACACTTCCAGAAGGTTAATTATTGGGGTAGATGTCTAGGAGGCAGTTATTGACTTGTTCAAGGGACCACAACTACTATTAGGGTGCAAAGTTTTAAAATTTATGAACCCTATATACGTGCAAGCGTACAAAGTCCATTTATAGAACATAAGGTGTCAATCCCACATGGAAGGTAAAATCAAACAATCACTCAATATTTTCTCCAATCGAGAGACCAAATAGAGAATCAGGGATTAGTCTAAACTACTAACGAAACTAACACAATTAAGACATATAAACAAGTAAACGAGAGTAATAGATAAACACATAGCTAGGAGAACATAATATTATAGTTCAATGTTCAATTCAATATTAAATAAACTACTCAAGTTTTCACATAATCACTACTGGATATGCAAGTTCTCTCGAAGTAAAGCAAGGGTGCTTAAGTGTTTGTGCGTCACTATCGTAGCTGCGCATCTAAAAATAATTAAACCCATTAAATCAAGATTAGTGTAATTAAATAGCAGCTCATATACTGAATGCTCACAAAAAGACCAAATCTCTTCGTACCTTTAATTAAACAAAATCCAAATTAACAAACAAGCTCTCGCTTAGCAAGCAAATTCGAAGATCATGCTAAAATTGATTAGGCTCTAACATGTATTAAAAGCCAAGTTTCATAACATGAAACCATACGAGTTCATATAAGCATATTATCAAACACCTAAACTACGCAATTATCATCCCATTGATTAAAGGGAACTAAGTAATCATAACTCCAACAAATATCAAAACAATAACAACAACTAAATCAAGTAAACTCATAACAACGAATCCAAAACCTAAAATAAGAGATATGAATTTGTATAATACACAATTAAATCTAACTAAAGGAAACGAGAAATGAAAACTAAGAATTGTTCTTCTTCGAGCTTGACATAAAACTTCCATGAAAAATATTGCTCTGATTCACATCCTATTGATGCTCACATCTCATCTCAGCACTCCTAGACATGGAAATGATCGACGAGAGCGAGAGGAGGCGGAGGCTCATATCCACTGCACATTAGCAAATGGGGACTTACTCTTCTGGCATAATCAGTGGATGCAGGATAGCAGGCTTGTTGCACGGGGTGTTAGCATGGCTAATAAGGACAAAATAAGAGACTACTGGACAAATGGTCATTGAGATGTTGGGCAGCTAGTGGCTGAAGTTGGTTAACATATGGCTGAGACCATGATGTAGATAGAACTGGTTCAAAATTGCGATGATAAACCCTTGTGAGACTATACTACCTACGGTCACTTCTGTTGGGAATAGTGCTCTGAAAATTCAATTTGTTGAATTTATTAAACTGAATTTCCAGCAAGTTGTGAGTATTTCACATATTGATAATTAATGGCGTGTGATGGTATTCTTATATGAAATGTGTTTCATAGGAAAAGACTTTGAATACCGAAATCACGTGTCATTAAAGTTCTAGTCGGTAAGATAAGAATATGTTCTTATCAAGACTATAACGTGGTTATATATGATGACTAGTCTTTCATCATAGGGAATGGTGATTCTAATTATAACACGTTGATGATTTTCAATAGGATTGAAAACATCGAACTGGACCACTGAGATTGTTCATTTTATACTGCTATCTAAAAATGAATAAAATCTCAGGAAGCATTGTACTCTTAATCTTGATAATATTTCGGCTTTAGGCATGTAGTGTTAGTCACTGTAACATACTTGAAGTGAGGTCTCGGTAACGAGTGGCCAAAATACTTTGTATGATTCGGTGACAACATGAAATGTGCTAAAGAGTTATATTGATCGAGGAATCTGTGGCCTTGCTTGAAGGTAAGAGATATCCCTGAAATAGATTTGCAAAAGTTCGAATTAAGACTTTGGCCAAAGCACTTCGCGTGATACGTCACCGAAGTTGTATGATGAATGTGTTTCACATACAGAGAATTTGAACTTAAGGCGAATCAATAAATTTCACATTGGAGGTGAAAAATAAATGATAGTAGTTGTAATTTATTTTTCATGGATATCAACACGGAGGATTAAAATGCAAAATTATTCTAGATCGAGAAATTCGTGAATAGTTTAATTAATTTTAGAGTGCAACAATATTTATTTAGTGGAATTAAATATTGTTAAACGGTAATTAATTATCATCATGGGATGATAATATATTAACCCGTTTGGAGCTAAAATTAATTAGTCCTGCAGGTCCCTCTGCAAGCCCCAATTGAAAACCCGAAGAGAAAATATTAAAAGGAGAAAGAGAAATGAATTTTCAAAGTGTTTGAAAATAGCCAAGGAATTTATTTTAAGAAAATAAATTGAAGTTCCAAAGAGTTGGAAATGCCCGAAATTTTATTTTGGAGAAAATAAATTTTTTTTTCGAAAAAAAAATATCGAAAATGACGTGGCAGGCACTGACGTTTCACGCCACATCAGCAGACAGGGCCCCAATGGTGCTGACTGCGCGCCGCGTGTGCGGCTAGGATCTAGCCACGTCAGTGAGTTGGACGGTCCAGATTTGCGATGGACCGGGTTAGTCAACGGGTCGGATGGTCCGAGTCAAACTGGATTAACGGGCCGGTTCTCGGATAGGGTCCGGTTCTGGGTCGGACCGGACCCGGACACGTGGCCGAGTCAGAAGCGGCCACGTGAGCCTGAAACCCTAGGGCGAGGGTGAAACACATATGCCGCCTTGTGGTGGCGCGTGAGGGCTCGTCCGGTGGGCTACCAGCGCGTGCTGCGCGGTGATGGATTAGTGGCAACGAGACCTACGACGTGGTCACCTCGGTTTTCGTGTCCAAGTTACACACGTAAGTGGGGTGTGAAATTACTATTTTACCCTCGGTTTTTCCCCTATAAATAGGGTCCTTGGGTCCTCATTTCTCATTCAGAAGTTTGGGAGATGGTTTTGGCTGAGTTTAAGCTTTGAAACCATATCCCTTTTCTCCTAGTTAATTTCGATTGATTTTGGAATTAATTTTAATTAGGTGTTTGTATAAAACGCCTAATTTCGGGAGAATAAACCCTTAAAAGGGTTTTCTAGTTTAAAGTTTTATTTTCTCTAAGTATTTAGAGAAATACTTTCGGAGCCCACACTCTGAGGGTGTCCCTGGGGTTATTACAGGGAAGCTCTGCCGGTTTCACAAGGAGATCGGGTATCGGGTTCACAGGAGGTGAATTCGGGAGCTGGAAAAATGTCGTTAGATAACCATGTTTGCAGTACGGTAATATTTTACAGTTGTTTTATTTTAAGCATGATAAATTATATGCTCTTAAGTGTTAATTGCATGTTAGATATTTATCTGCTTAAGTGATTTAAAATTTATTATCAATTGCATATATATACTTGAGTAGATCCAGCTAGTCTTCCGCTTTTGTATTAAAATGTTTTCGAAATATTTTAATACTTGTATTATAATAAAAATTTTAAAATGTGGTCTTGGACCGCCACTGTTCTGGGCCCGCCTCCCTGTAACTGGTATCAGAGCCGTGCTCTAGTTATATACATGCATTGATATGATGCATGCGATGCATAATTTTAAATCTGATACTGTGCACGTAAATTATGTCAAAGGAGACTGGTTTTTAAGTGGGACCGTTTGTGACCCCTCCAGTGTTTCCTGGGAATTTAAGTGGAATGGTAATTTTCTGGGAATCGATTCCAATAATCTTCCTGGTTAATTGCCGAATCAGTAAACATGATTTAAATTATGAGATAATTTATTTATAACATGTTTACTTTATGCCATTTATTTTCAGCATGATAATTATGTGATAATTATATGAAAGCATGCTTAATTATTTATTTTTGGCATGATCATGATAATATGAGATATTATGCTATTTTCAATTATGCATATTTTATTTGATGTGATTAAATGATATTGTTTAATAGAGATTAGACGCGATGCATAATTGAACTAATATTTTTTGGCCTAATTAATAAATAGTTATTAAATTGCCTTAAAATATTATTAGGATTTTAAATATGATTTAGTAATCATAGTGGGAGCGTATTAATAAGATTAATCACTTCCGACAATAAGACGCCAAAAGTGATTATTAAATAATCAACAGATAATCCACACTTTTGAAAATTCAAGTGGGAGCGAGATGAAAAGATTTGGATTCTCACGGCCTCCATTACCCGTCTATAGTATAGTGAATATATACTACTCCCTTCGGCAGTGTAATGCCCCGATTTTAATAATTAATTTCTTACTTTTCATTATAATTTTATAATTTACATTTTATTATAATTTCATGAATTTATATTAAACTTATAAGGGTTAATTATATGAACCCCCTGTCCTTTGGGCCATTTGGCGGATTGCCCCCTATCCTTTCATTTTGGGCGATTTGTCCCCTAACCTTTGAAAAATTGCTCACTTGACCCAACTTATAATTTATTTCATAACTTGAAAACATTTATTGCATGAAATAATTACCGGAAATGCTTTAATTACCCAAATTACCCCTACTTGATTATTTTCTTAACTTTGGGGACTTAATTGTATAACTTTTCAAGGACTTAATTGATCATATTTCAAAACTACATATCCTCAATTGCATGACTTGAACACTTGAAGGATTAAATGGCAAATTGTGGCATTTCACACAAATCAAAAATGGATGAATCGGTATATCATCTTCAAGCTTCCAAGTTAACTCATTTGTGATCATATCATCTCCAAATTTGCTTCCTTGCTCACCGAACCTCAGCCCCAACAAATAAGAAAAGATTTCTTCCATTTGCATCAAGATTTTTCAAGAAATATTGCAAGAATTGAAGCTTGATCATCCTCTCTATCGTTCTCCTTCATTTCTTTCATTTCAAGGTTGGTATTTGCATGGTTGATGAATCTTGATCAAATATAGATCAGTTAGGGTTTGAGAATTATTGCATAAGTGAGTTATTGACTGATTGAAGCATGATTATATGATTTTATCTTGATTTAGAGCTTGAATTATTGAAAAATTGAGCTTGAGTGATCAAAAGAAACATGAACATGAAACTTGGAAATCTTGATGATTTTTCATGGTTTATGTGTTTAAGTGATATATTATCATATCTTGAACATATATGCTTGAATATTACCAGAAATTCATCCCCTTTTAGTGATCAAACGTGAGCTTTGTTGCTTTGTTAATGTTTCCCGTAGCCATCCCCTGTTTCTGCTCTGTTTTCAGTTGCAGAAACTAGGAACGACCATTCCCGCCACAAGACATTATGGGAACGGTCGTTCCCACTCTTTTAATTCAAAGTGGGCTGGCGAACCTGGGAACGACCGTTCCCATTTTGGCCTGCGTGCCGGAAGGGCCGTTCCCAGCCTCAGCGTGTTTTCAAAATATAAAACATTGGCGTGTTTTAAAGGGGCCACGGGAACGACCCTTCCCATTTTCAAAGGGAAGCCGGAACGGCCGTTCCCACATGTCTGACAGAACAAAACTTTCTGCATAAAATCCAATTTTTAGCATGTTGATCCAATGCATTCTTTGATCCCAAATTGCTATTATATGATTGAATACATGTCAAAACAAGATATTTTCATACCGCATTGTTCATTGCTTGTCATCTCGTTGCATTTTCGCCGTTCGTCATATTTGGTCCATTTAGAGTCAAGTCTTATGTATACATGTATCCCTTGCACAGATTATCTTCTCGTGACGTGGAGCAGGGGCCGTAGGCCGTGTCTTGACTTGTATTTTGTTGGTAAAGGTGAGGTTTAGTTATTAATTATGTAGAACCATATAACCTTTATGTGGATTTCGGCCAAATTACATATATATATATATCTTTATAATCGTTTTCCAAGAACAAAGGATTTAACAACTACCCGTGTATCGTGTTACCAGTCGTGTTTCTTGAAAACTAATCGTGTTCATGACAAGCAAGCCGTGTATCGTGTTATCGTGATTGAACTGTGATCATGTTTGGCGAATTAGCGTATATCGTGCATTATGGGCCCGAGAGTGAGTGTTTGAGCCAACCGGGAAAGCATAGGGCTGACGGGTAACTCACACACCTCTCTCACACCGTGGGGATGCCCCCTGAATCGACCAGGAAGTTTGGTGGAGGAAGGAGTCCCGTACGTGGGAGTTATGCTTCCGACGTACATCGTGTTATCGTGGGTGGTTTGGGCCTTGCAAACCCACCGCCAATGGTGAAGGATGGATTTCGTGTTATTAATCCTGTACACCATAATGACTTGTATGATAACTTAATTAAATGAAAGTGTAACCCTTGTTCACTGTCGAGGTTTGGTTGGATTTTCATGTATTGGATTTATTTTGCATTTGAGGGTCTAGTCCCGCCTAGCTAGCGTGTTCTTTTATTTGCATTGTCACCCGTTCGCTATAGGTTAATTTATGTACGGATTACCCGTTTCGTATATGGATTGACCTATAGTGCGGGGGTGTGGCATCTCCACGTGTAGGGGTGCTACAGGCAGGGTATGTATTCGCGGTATACAAGATTAGACTTCTACGGATAGAATGAAATGCGACGAAAGTCAGCTCGACCACGCCTCCGTGGAGTGTCATGACTTACTCGTACGGACTTCTAGGTAATGGTACACACTTGACTAAGTAATGTATTAACCCTACCTTCGGAGCTATGTTACTTTCACTTAGAGGCCAAGGGTTGACGTGGTAGATTGACATTGATTGGTAAGAGTTACCTAGATGACATGTTAATTAGAATAGTTCTTGCTTTTCTAAGCGGTTTTCGACCTCGCCTCCGGGGAGTCAACTGCAGTTAGTTAAGTCACCATTGCTTAAATCAAAATGCCTACGTGGATTTCATTTATTGGTTGGACGCAGAAGAAAGTGAAATACAAAATCATAACTTGCATTTTTTATTTATTCCAGTTTTATAATTACGATCTCTCTTAACCCACTCCAAATTTTTGTCTATAAGGGAATAGGCTAGTAAGGGTTCAACTATGCTGACTAGGAAATGAATCTTGACATCGTGTTGAGACACGAAAGTTTACGTACTCACTGAACCTTATCCAAAAATTTCGGAAACTACAACCAGTCAGGATTAGAAAGACGCTTATTCTAAATAGATCAAGTGTGATGATCTGGCTAGTCTTATATCCTGGCAGTTGTTTTAGATGTTCTTGAGCATCAGATGCATGAGATGCCCACTGATAAGAACATGTGTTGAAGACAGAGTCGTACGAAGGTACGAGCCATGAAAACGGTTGTCAGTTAAAGATGTTTGAAGGATCACTATTTCAGAATCATATTATGAATATGATAGCTAATCTGAACGAGATTGAAAGCCTATGTGCTTAAAGAGATAATCTTAACAGATAAGATACAATCCTATACTCTCTGCTTAAGTCGTTTGAACATTCAGGATTAATTTTAAATAATTTTTTTTAACATAACCTGAACCAATGAACGACTTCAATATGGCAAAAAAGGGTGATATAGACTAAGGGAAAAGTTCTCTTAAATCAGACATCGATATCCAAGGCCTCAAAATCCAGTAAGTGGAAAGAAAGAAAAAGGAAAAGTTCCAATCTAAGGTTCAGAAATAGAAAGTCAAATCCGACAATGGAAAAATGTTTCTATTTCGGTGGTAACGGGTATTGGAAAAGAAATTATCCAAAATACTTAGTTTGTCTGTTTGCTATGCCGTTTAGATAAGATATGAAGATATCTTGCTCGTTGAAAGTATGTTTAGTTGGGAATTCACCCGAATCCTGGTGTGTGAACTTGAGATCAACTAATCATATTTGCAATTCATTGCAAAGATTCAAACCAACCAGAAGGTTGAAAAAATGGCTAACACACAACTACTGCTCAGGGATAATACAAGTGTAATTGTATTAGCAGTAAAGACTATAAACTCATATTTTGGTAATAGGGTTTTATATTCTACGTGCCATATATATACAAAAATTTGATTTCTGTGAGTTATTTGATAACAAATGGTTTAACTATTTATTTTGAACAAAAGTTTACCATTAAGCAAAATAAAAGGTTTATTTGCTCTGGCACATTAAAACATGGTCTTTTATACCTCAATGAAAAACCTATTTTAAGTTTAACATTAAGAAGCTTGACTTACCATCTAAGAGGAAAACTTCTACGTGGCACCTATCTATTGGTCAATTGAATCTGAATAGGATCCAAAGACTGATTGTTGAGTCCTATTGACTTGAAAACAGTATCAATCTGCGAATCCTATTAAGAAAGTTAAAATGACCAAGAAGTTTTTTTTTAGACAAAGGGTACTTAAGCCATGAAGTTACGTGTGCCAATTCATACGGATATGTGATCCTCTGAATGTTCAAGCAAGAGAAAGTTCTGGGTACTTCATCATTCATTTAAATGATTACTCTAGATACAAATATGTTTATTTGATGAGATTTAAGTCTGTAATTTTGAAGAGTTCAAGGAATATAAGACTGAAGTCAAAGAGTCAAATTAGAAAACATATCAAGGTACTTCAATTAGATCGAAGCAGTGATAAGTATCTATGTTCAGAGATAAATAGAATTTCTCAAATGAGATTAGATCTCAGTTATTTGTATAAGATACGTCTTAGCAAGGATGTATTGCAGAAAGGAGAAATAGAACTCTGATAATGATGGTAAGATTCATGAAGAGTCATGCTACCCTATGAATTTCGTTTTGGGGTCTTGCACACAAAACGACAGACCTAGTTCTATCTAAGTCAGTTCCTAAAACACTGATGGATCTGTAGCTAGGGTGAAAACCCTGTATCTTTTATCTTCGGATTTAAGGTAGTCTGGTCCACGAGTTAAGGATGGATCCTGACAAGTTAGAATAAAGAACAAAGGTTTACTTGTTCTAAGGTTATCCTAGAAGAACGAGAGGTGGTATATTTTGTAATTTGAGAAATCACAAAAGATGTTTGTGAATATTTCAAAGATAATTACATAGATAACCACGAAGGGTGGAAGCAAAGTAGTGTTAAAAGAAATAACAGTATTAGATACTGATTTCCATAAGCCCGTGATAACTGAAAATGTATTAGATACAGGTGTTGTACCAAATACAACATGTGATGTAGAGACGTGTACACGAGAGCATCATTGTAGTGGGAGGATTGTCAGGATACCTGAAAAGATACTTAAGATTAACCCAAGTGGTTGAATCTAACGTATCTGATCCTGTCACGTGTAATGAAGTTGTGGTTGATATAGACGCTGACCATTTGGTCAAAAGCCATGGAATCTAAGTTAGAATCTCTGTATTCTAACAAAGTCCTAAACTTGTAGAGGCGCCTGAAGACACTAAACCCATTAAATGCAATTGGGTTCTACAAGAAAATAAAAGGAAAGAATGGACGAAAAAGTAGAGACTTTAGAGCAAACTTATGGCAAGGGATTTTACCCAGAAAGAAGAAATCATTTATGAGGTCTTCTCACCTATGGTAATGCTTAAGTCCATTATCCTCTCCATTTTATCTCATTATCGATTATGAGATTAGATAAATGGTTGTAAAGACTATGTTCTTGAACGAATAATTTCAAGAAGAAGAGATACATGGTACAACCTGAAGGCTTCACAGCCAGAAATCAGGTGCATATAATGCAAGCTTAATAGGTCGATTTATGATATTAAGCAAGCGTCTAGATTATGGAGCATCAGAATTATAGAGGCAATTTAAATTCTTTCTAATTGAGCAATTGCCCGATGAATCATAAGTGTACAAAATGACATCATGATAGCGTTGTAACATTTTCATTGTGTACGTAATTAATATTCTGCTCATTGGGAATTATGCAAGAATTTTGTCAATGGTCAAGATTCGGACGTCAAATCATTTTGACAAGAAAAGACCTATGTGAGACCAATGTTATTCCAAGGATCAGACTTTTGTCGTAATCGTAGGAATAAGGAGATTGGTTTATCACAAGAAGCATATATAGATAAGATACTGGTAAGGTATAATATGACAAATTCCAAGAAAGGTTCACTACCTTTTAAATATGGAATTTATCTATCTCGGGATCAGTGTCCTAAGACAACTGAAGAGATAGAAGACATGATTAGAGTTCCGCAGCGGAAGCTTTATGTATGTCATATTATGTATAAGGCCAGCTGTCTATTATGAAATATGTCTAAGTCAGCAGATATTAGTCAAACCCTAGAATCTGACACTGGGTAGTATTGAAAGCATATATTAGAGTACTTGAGAAGGACTTGAGATTATATGCTTGTCTACCATAGTGATGAGCTCATTTCAATAGAGTACACAGGTTCGGATATACAATCTAATTTGTATTCTAGATGTTTCACATCAGAATACGTGTTTACTCTAAGAAAGAGCATTCATTAATTAGGGAATGTTAAGCAGACTTGTATTGCTTACACCACCATCGAAGTTAAATACATGGTAGCTTGAGAAGCAGCCAACTAGATGTATTAGTTTCATGATTTCCTAGTTTTTGGCTCAGAGAAACATCTAAAAGATTCCTTCACCAAAGTATTGGCGCAAAAGAGTGCAAAACGGGTTTTGACACTCATGTTAAAGGAATAGGACTTAGATGTATGGCCAAATTGAATTTAGGGCAAGTGGGAGATTGTTGGGAATAGTGCCCTGAAAAATTCAATTTGTTGAATTTATTAAACTGAATTTACAGCAAGTTGTGAGTATTTCACATATTGATAATTAATGGCGTGTGATGGTATTCTTATATGAAATGTGTTTCATAGGAAAAGACTTTGAATACCGAAATCACGTGTCATTAAAGTTCTAGTCGGTAAGATAAGAATATGTTCTTATCAAGACTATAACGTGGTTATATATGATGACTAGTCTTTCGTCATAGGGAATGGTGATTCCATTTATAACACGTTGATGATTTTCAATAGGATTGAAAACATCGAACTGGACCACTGAGATTGTTCATTTTATACTGCTATCTAAAAATTAATAAAATCTCAGGAAGCATTGTACTCTTAATCCTGATAATATTTTGGTTTTAGGCATGTAGTGTTAGTCACTGTAACATACTTGAAGTGAGGTCTCGGTAACGGGTGGCCAAAATACTTTGTATGATTCGGTGACAACATGAAATGTGCTAAAGAGTTATATTTATCCAGGAATCTGTGACCTTGCTGGAAGGTAAGAGATATCCCTGAAATAGATTTGCAAAAGCTCGAATTAAGACTTTGGCCAAAGCACTTCGCGTGATATGTCACCGAAGTTGTATGATGAATGTGTTTCACATACAGAGAATTTGAACTTAAGGCGAATAAATAAATTTCACATTGGAGGTGAAAAATAAATGATAGTAGTTGTAATTTATTTTTCATGGATATCAACACGGAGGAGTAAAATGAAAAATTATTCTAGATCGAGAGTTCTTCACTAATTTAATTAATTTTAGAATGCAACAATATTTATTTAGTGGAATTAAATATTGTGAAACTGTAATTAATTATTATCATGGGATGATAATATATTAACCCGTTTGGAGCTAAAATTAATTAGTCCTGCAGGTCCCCCTGCCAGCCCCAATTGAAAACACGAAGAGAAAATATTAAAAAGAGAAAGAGAAATGAATTTTCAAAGTGTTTGAAAATAGCCAAGGAAGTTCCAAAGAGTTGGAAATACCCGAAATTTTATTTTGGAGAAAATTAAAATTTTTTTCGGAAAAAAAAATCGAAAATGACTTGGCAGGCGCTGACGTGGCAGCTGACGTGTCACACCACGTCAGCAGACAGGGCCCCAAGGGTGCTGACTAGGCACCGCGTGTGCGGCTAGGTTCTGGCCACGTCAGTGAGTTGGACGGTCTAGATTTGCGCTGGACCGGGCCAATCAACGGGTTGGATGATCCGAGTCAAATCGGGTTAACGGACCGGTTCTCGGATAGGGTCCGGTTTCGGGTCGGACCGGACCCGGACACGTGGCCGAGTCAGAAGCGGCCACGTGAGCCTGAAACCCTAGGCCGCGGGTGAAACACAAGGCGGCGCGTGCTCGGCGGCGATGGATTCATGGCGACGAGACCTACGATGTGGTCATCTCGGTTTTCGTGTCCAAGTTACACACACAAGTGAAGTGTGAAATTACTATTTTACCCTCGGTTTTTCCCCTGTAAATAGGGTCCTTGGGTCCTCATTTCTCATTCACAAGTTTGGGAGGTGGTTTTGGCTGAGTTTAAGCTTTGAAACCATATCCCTTGTCTCCTAGTTAATTTCGATTGATTTTGGAATTAATTTTAATTAGGTGTTGGTATAAAACGCCTAATTTCGGGAGAATAAACCCTGAAAAGGATTTTCTAGTTTAAAGTTTTATTTTCTCTAAGTATTTAGAGAAATACTTTCTGAGCCCACACTCCGAGGGTATCCCTGGGGTTATTGCAGGGAAGCTCTGCCGATTTCACGAGGAGATTAGGTATCGGGTTCACAGGAGGTGAATTCGGGAGCTGGAAAAATGCCGTTAGATAGCCATGTTTGCAGTACGGTAATATTTTACAGTTGTTTTATTTTAAGCATGATAAATTATATGCTCTTAAGTGTTAATTGCATGTTAGATATTTATCTGCTTAAGTGATTTAAAATTTATTATCAATTGCATGTATATACTTGAGTAGATCCGGCTAGTCTTCCGCTTTTGTATTAAAATGTTTTAGAAATATTTTAATACTTGTATTATAATAAAACATTTAAAATGTGGTCTCGGACCGCCAGTGTTCTGGGCCCGCCTCCCAGCAACTTCACAACGGAATCATCTTGGAACTTAATTTGACAAAGAAAGGATCTTCGCCTCTTATGAATATTATCTGGAGCTCTGGTCTCACCTCGATTATCAAGATTTTTTGTTGGAGACTCATTTTTTATTTGGATCCCAATGGATGGAAGATTACATCGAAAATGGATCATGTTCCCATCCAGATGTGCATGGTGTGCCAACTCAGAAGGTTTGGAATACCTCTTTGTAGCAAGTGATAAACCTAAAAAGGTTTGAGTCTATTTTGGCAATATCTTTGGAATTTTCCCTCTGGCGGACGAGCCTCCTAAAGTGATGCTCCAGTTTTAGATCTCCTCAACGAGCTTCAGCTGTAAAAACCATGTCAGAGTCATTGCCTCTACATTGATTCTCTGATACATTTGGTGTGAGGGGAACCAAATTAAACATCAAGATAAGATGTTTTCATCTTTTCACATCATAATATAATTGTGGAGTCATTTGATGCGTCTTAGTCTTATATTGGGACTTAAAAGGGACTCGTGGCGCAGGGATATCTGATTTGTAGCACCTCGAGCGGTGGACACCACATCCCCCGCACCATGGCTCGACACCTGTAACGAAATAAAGACTCCACACACGCATCAAACCACGGAGAATGGGAGACAAACAAAAAACAAAACCCTAGGCTAGGCGGCCTAGACCCCAAATCAGAGTGCGCATACAAAAATTCAAAGCAAAAGTGGAAACAACAGGATCCAAAATATACAAGTATACATACGTGCAATAGACAAGTCCCAAATTAAATCAGTTACATAACTCGCCTCTACGACCAAATTAAATCCATATACATGCTCTACAAGTTCAAAACATGATCATATACAAGGTTCAAAGCTCAAGAGTACGAAAATAAATACAAGATGCATGACACTCAAACTACAAGACTCCAAGACCCAAAAGCAAAGACCGTCGCCTAGCATGAGCCACGCCAAAACATGCAACTCAAAGCCAAGGGGAAAAAAAAGAGAAACAACGAGGGTCAGTCCTAGAGACTGGTGAGGGCGCTAACACACACACCCATATACAAATAGAGCAAAGCATGTATCAAGATCGTAAATAATCCACGAACCGGGGATGGTTTTTGTACGCCAAAACACTTACCGTGGTAATAGATGTATATACATAAAAGGAGTTAAGGCCCGAAGGCTAAAATAACCAATTTTAAATAATTAGGAATCCATTTTCGATTCATAGACTCAAGACAAGACAAACTACCCAGGGAGTACGGGTTTCCTCCAAACTCCTCGTGTCAAGACAAGTTCAAGTCAAGCAAGCCAAAACAAAACAAACCTACCTTAACTCCGGTGATGGAAGGGCCTGCCGGCCCTTAGCCATCCAAACAAACGTGTATGTATGGGTCGTGAGTTTCAAGACACCCACGCCTGAGGACTCCATCCCCCACCAACCTCCTAGTGGGTTTCGGGTTCGTCCTAAGTTGGAGATCATGAACGAGAGGTTTGTTTGGTGACCCCTTGGCTGACCCAGATGCTCTGTCCCACAATCTCCAGGGCCCAACATATCATTTACAATTCATGTCAAGTGACCTATCTTTCAAGGTCATATCTCGCTATAAGTTCAAAACGTACTTCAAAGCTTTTCAAAACAAAACAAAACATAACGTACATATGTATAAAAGCATTTTCTAAATCTCTAACAAGCGGGACAAGCCCTCAAAATGCATATCAAGCACGTATCTATCATATCATATACATATATCGCATATAGGCTTCAAAACACGTAGGGGTTTTAGGTCAAGATAACTAAAAAGAACAAAACCTCACCTTCAAGACGTAACACAAGTAAAAGGAGGCAAACGGACTCCTATGGACCACCACGTCACCAACGAGATGACCCCCTGAACAAGACAAGAAGAAAGAGACAAACTTAGACTCAAAAGGCACTAATTAGATGCCCGGCATATGCGAATGAATGCAAATGATGCAAGTGAAATGCAACAATATAGCATTCATGTCATACCAAGGCATATCAATACATATCAAGTCATAGCGAGCATATTTCATGTCAAATGAAGCCATAATTCACATACAAGGTGCATAAAACTTCATATAACATGTTACTAATGCACGTATCATAAAAGAGTAAGGAGATATCAAATAAATTAAATAGACAAGGCATAAGTTCATACATGCATGTAAGAAAGCGTTTAAAGCACATCTTGACATATAGTGCTTATAAGAGCATCAAATTCACATAATAAATTCATATAAAAGCATATAACACATAATAAAATAATTTAGCAAGTCATACGAATCGAAAACGAGGCAATTAGAGCAAGAAATGAGCATCGAAACAAGTAGGATATGCATGAAGAATATGCATCGAACACATGCACATATAACACATTTTATGCTCACAACGCATGCAACATAAAGATCAACAAGAAAATAACGAAGATTAAACATAGACGAAACAAACAGATCAAACAACACACATATGAAAACAAGAAAAGGTACACAAGAGCTGCAACAAGGGTCGCCGCGCAACACTCCAACTTCGAAACTACCACCCCGTCGCGACCGCGCAAGAAGGCGTCGTGGCCGCGATGCTACTCCAGAGATCTTCACTGCCATGTGGTCATATCCACACAGCCAAACGTCATGGCCGCGACATCCCTCCAGGCCTGAATCTGCTGCCTTTGCGCGGCCTTGATAAAAAACAAGCGTGGCGCGATCACGGCCGCGCCCCTGCTACGTACCTATGCAAAAACGAGCAAAACAGGGGAAAAAGGCTGGGGAAGGGATGAGGTAACAACAAAGAACAACAATAACACACTAAAAACTCCACAAATCATGCAAGAAACCGGACGTAAATTCGGAGGTAAGAGCAAGGAGGCATGAAAGTTCATATCCTTCAAGTTTTCATGAAAGTTTAGCAATGTTGGATCAATTTGCAGCCATATATCACGAAATCTAACTCCATACAAACATCAAGGAATCCATGTAGATCAAGTATTCAGCTCCAATTCAAGATATAACTCAAAGAATTACAAGAATTCATCAAATTCTCACATAAACCTAAATATTCATTCTCTATTCCATTACATGCTCAAATGTCCATGAAATCATGCAAATCTTGACTTAAAACAAGCACAAATGAATGGAAATCAAGAAAACATGCCTACCTCTTAAATAAGAGAAGAATCGATGAAAAAACGAGCTCAAAAGTGTTTCGAATGAACCGTATCGGGTGACTTTTTTTTCTTTCTCTCTTAGATCTCAGTTTCCAGCCCTTTGTCTCTCTTGTGTGGCTAAGTTCAAATGGTGAGGTTAGGAGAGTGTGAGAGAGGGTTAAACCGTGGTTAAATAGGCTCAAGAATCAAGTCATTTGGTTAAGAAACGAATAAGTTATGGCTAAAATCGTAAAAGGTGGCGAAATTCGGGGTTCAAATTATTAGGAATAGTGCCCTTAAAGCTGCTTTTGGTTTTACTATTTCCTTGTAATATCACAAACAATCTTTGAATAATAGACGAGATGATTTTATTCATAGGCAATCACTTTTTTATGTGCTTAGTTTGTCTGTTTAGGTTGACTGTGTTTATGCATGTATTGAACTCCCCTAATCCGATGAGGCTGTTAAGAACTTTGTTGTTATGGAAACGACACATGAAACAAGTTCTTAACTCCATAGGCGAGGATTAGAAACTTCTCCAAGTCGAGAGTCCGACAGACAGTGGGAGTGTCGACCTTGACTCTGCTGAGACTTGCTTATGTGATTATGTCCTTTTGAAGGATCACTCAGTTTCATGGAGTGATAAGTGCATACGATGGTGCGTTCATAATACATGAGGACGATTGTTACTAGAACTTCATCACTGAGATGTCCCGCGTGAGAATATTCCTAAATGGGAAAGGAAGTCTCCTAAAAACTTCCAAATTAGGAAATATCTCATAGGTCAATAACGTGATTCATTAATCCTTAGACTTGAGATTCGGTAATGTCTCATATGAGCTAACTCTGTAATCTTTGATATAGGCTCAAAAAGGTGTCACCATATAGACACCTGAACCACGGCCTATGTTGGGATTACACAAGTGGCATATGTAGAATTAGTAGAATCGACAAAGGACCTACACTTGTTGCAAGAACAAGAATGATCTCTTACTGATTGAGTTGTTCGTAGTCCATTAAACTTAAACCCTTGGCCAAGGTGGATAAAAGATCAAGACATCAAGAAAATGGGGTTTTCTTGGATTGAGGTCTAAATAGATATGAAACGAACTTAACTTTAAAGTTCAAGAATATTTGAGCTCTGAGAATATTCCTATGCCTTATTTCTTGATTGAGAGATGGAGTTGTAGGAGGATCGTATTTCACTGTATGTTATTGACTGAAAGGTTCTTCGATTCATTTCGTTATTCGGCTACGGGTCACACATCCATTGCTAGATTACGATAGTGTGATCTGTGAAGTGATTAATTAATTAGTGAATTAATTAATTACTGTCACTGCTAATCGAATAATGAACCTAAAGGGTCACACACAAATGCCAGGACACGAGGGTTATGGTAGGATGTTAATATGTTTAACGAAGGATCAAAACGGTTGATCAAAATGGGCATTGGACGGGGCTTGTGCCACGTGTCACGTACATGTGGCTCACACGTGTCCCATTTCGTGTAATTTTATTACACATGAATTCTTTTCTAGAATTAATTAATTAAATTGTAATTAATTAATTTAAGTCTTTTAATTAATTTTGAATTAATTGTTAAGATTTTATTTTTCAAGCTTAACCCAATAAATAAATAATTGAGAATTAAATTATTTATTGAATCTTGACTTTTAGCTTTAGGAAAGGTGAAATGTCTAACTTCCTATTGTAGGAGAGAGAAAGTTGATTCTTGCAAGACATGGGGAATAAGTTAGGAACTTATTATTCCAATTAAATTAAATAATTAAATGAGTTAATTGGTGAGCAAGAAACAACTCCCATTGGGTCTTGGAAACCCTAAGGGGTTCGAAAATCGCTAGTATAAATACAAGGGTGGGGCTTCTCTTATTCTTTAGACCAACACTCACGAAGTGTTAAGTTTTGAGAAAAATAAAAGAAAAGTTTTCAAAGCAAAACCCTAGCCATTAACACAAGTTATAGAACTAGCATTCTCACTTGCTTGATCGTGTTCTAGGACTGGTGTGGATATGCTTTGGAGGATCACTGCTTTGGGATCTATCGAGAACCTTTCGAGGGACATTCCACTTAAAGGTTGTTCAGTAGGCGATACTGACATCACTAGAAAGCTTCAATCTACGTAAGTTTCTAAACACCCTGTGATACGATACAAGAATTGCAAGTTTATGATCAATCTTTTGGAAAAATTTTAAATTTCCGCTGTGCTTACTCTTCTATTTTTCAACAAGTGGTATCAGAGCCACCTTGCAATGCTCGTATTGTATCGTTACAACTTTACGAATTTTGACGAAAATTCTAGAATTTGAGTGTATGTTGTGTATTCATGATTTTAGTTTGAAATACGAAATTACCGGATCAAAACTGTTTCTTGAAAATTTTTTGAAAATCGTTTTCTGTTTAAATCTGGTTTTAAGATGGTCAGATTCAGATTTGTTTGAACTATTTTAATTCGAAATTGGATTGCTTGAACTTATCGAAATTACGGAATGAGAATCGGAACGGGCTCCCCCGCACGCGAGAGCATGAGTGATCGCGCGTAACACGTACGAGCATGGGGCTACATCACGCAGCCCCGCACCTCAGCCAGCCCGGGCGCTCGCGCAGACATCGGGCACGCCTAGGCGCTGCCGCCCGTTGTTCAGCTGCTGCGCGGCGTGCGTGGCGCGAGCATGCGGCCCTTGCACGCAGCTGCGCGGGCGTTCGCCTAGCCCAGCCTAGCATGGCCGCGTGGCACTGCCTGCTGGCGTGCGCCTTGTGCGCGCGCTGGCTGGCGGCGACGTACGCCTCGCCTAGGCTGTCCCGGGACGCCTTTTCGTTTCGTGTGTTCCAAATTTTGAAAATCCCGAATTACGAAAATTTGATTTTATTTTAAAATTTGATTTTAAAATTATAAAATTATTTATTTGAAATAATTATAAATTTTGGATTTTATGAATTAAAGTCAAGTTCTTATTTTTCGAGAAAATTACGAAAATCACTTTGAATGATTTATTTGACAAAATTTTAATTCTGAATTAATTGTTGTTTTGTCATAATCCGGTGAATTCGATTTTGAATAAATTCGTGAATAATGAACTATATTCAAATTACTTAAGTTAATTGTAACTTGAAGTCAAGGGAATTTTAAATTTAATTGGTAAATTTAAATTCAAGCGGAATCATGCTAGTTTAGGTGATCATGGGTTAGTCTTATGTATGGTTTTAAATTCTACACATGGATGATTTCAATTGGGGTCGGAGCCCCATAGTTGCGAATTTTCAATTGGGGTTGGAGTCCTACTTATGTGCGTACTGTTATGTGTTTATTATGTAGCTTTCCTTATTATTGTTTTTGGGCGGGGGTATGCCCCTTGTACTTGTCTATGGCCAATATGAAGATTGAGTCATATTACTTCATGTAAAGAGAGTAGAACTTAGGAAGTGAGGTTTTTATTTTCATTTTGGAGACAAGCACCCATGGAATATGAAGTATCCTCAAGTAGCACTTGAAGAACGGTGGCCATAAGAAGACCCCTCAAAATGTTTAGGAGGGTTTCTATTAATGTAATAGATAAGGCGTTTTTCCATTAAATTTTGTACCCCTATGTGATATAAACTGTCTTATGTGGCATGAATGTTAGAACTAGTGATTTTGGAGTGGCTCCCGAAATCACATATAAGATAGGATACCCATGATCATCTTATAATTAGTATCATGCTAGGACATGTTATCTGCTAATTGCTTCTATAATGCATTTTATGTGAAACTGCATTAAACAAGACAATTAAAATTTGGATAACATTATATGTTGGTGAGGTCATTTGAAAATCCCATTTAAAATATTGAGCTAAATTCGAATAAATAGGTATTTTATCATGGTAATAAAGTTCCTAGCATTCCATCAATAGGATTTAGGACTTAATAAGTGAACCTAATTGCTGTCTCACAAGTCGTGGGGTAATTAGTGGATCTTGTTAACTCTTAGTTTCCTGATTAATCACTTTAAGTAATGAATATTTCTTGACCATTTTAGAATAGGCGATGTCTCACGAGTCGTGGGTCGTTCCGGACTAAGTTTGGTTGAGATCTTATGATTGATGGGTCTAGCTCAACACTGAAGTAGATATAGATGTCTCACGAGTCGTGGGTCCATAGTCGAAAGATCAGTGATGCAAAAACATTACTAGGAATTCAATGAGAGATCGAATTGGCAAATAGTACCTACCTAAGATTCTTAGACCTTTGGATGTCACTGAAGTAGATATGAATGTCTCATGAGTCGTGGGTCCATAGTCGAAAGATCAGTGATGCAAAAACATTACTAGGAATTCAATGAGAGATCGAATTGGCAAATAGTACCTACCTAAGATTCTTAGACCTTTGGATGTCTCACGAGTCGTGGGTCCAGAACTAAGATTGCTTGGGATCCTAGTACCCACTGAGAAAATAAGTTTCTTCTAAAGTCGTTGGGATTTCTCGACTTTCTAAAACCAGTGGGAGAACATATTTCTAAAGACGTTGATAATATGTATAATCGTTATTATTCAGCATGCTCATGATTTCTCTATTTTTCCATTTAGGTTGTAGTTCTGTGATTCTCTACAATTGAAATGGCAACCAAAAACCCTTTGGTATCCATCCTCGAATCAAACAAGTTGATGGGGCCCAATTACTCTGATTGGATTCGGAATCTAAAGATAGTTTTAGATTCTGAGAAGAGAAAATATGTTCTCTTCGAGGGAGAGCCTACACCTGAGGGTGAGGCTCCGACTAGGGCCGAAAGAGACGCGATTGCGAAATGGTCTGAAGACAATCTTCAAGCTCGTTGCCTCATGTTGGCTAACATGTCTCTGGACATGCAAAGGCAACATGAGTCTATGGAATATGCTTGGGAGATTTATGACCATCTCGAGCAATTGTACCGCCCCAAAGAGTGTGTTCTAAGGTACAACACCTCTAAGGAGCTCTTTCATCTCAGAATGAAAGAAGGTACAAGTGTCCACGAACATGCACTTAAGTTCCTCGCTTTGAACGAGAAACTTACTTCCATGAAGATGCCTCTAAGCAAGGACCTCGCCGTGGATTTGTTGCTCGCATCGCTTCCACCATCATTCAATCCTTTCGTACTAAACTTCAACATGAATCATACTCATGCTACTGTCGCTGAGCTGATTAGTCAACTTGTGACTGTTGAAGTCACGATAAAGAAGGATAACAAAGTAATGATGGTCACTTCCTCTTCTAGGCCTTCTAAAGGCAAAGGGAAGAAAGTTCCCAAGAAGAAGGGATCTCTTAAACCCGATGGAGGGGTTAAGAAGAGAAAGGCCAAGAAGAAAAGGGATCAGAGAGAGGACGTTTGCCACCATTGTGGCAAGAAAGAGCATTGGAAGAGGAATTGCCAAGAGTACAAGGATACTATAAAGAATGGTGTGTTTATTGTTGAAGTAAATCTATCTATTGATTCTAATTCTTGGGTACTTGATACCGGCTGTGGAGCTCATATCTGTAATGATGTACAGATGCTAAATGAGGTTCGACAGCTCGAATAAGGAGAATGAATCTTGAAGGTTGGGAATGGATCAAGTGTTCAAGATCAAGCCATTGGGAAGTGTAGATTAGATTTAAGTCTTTACTTTAGTTTTGAATAAAGTCCTTTATGTAACTTCTATTATTCTTAATATAATTTCCATTCCAATATTAGATTGTGAAGGATGTGAGACATTCTCCAGAAATGGAAAGTTTTATCTTAAGAAGAATAAAGCTTCCGTTTTACTTGGTACATTATCTAATGGACTTTATACAACTAAAGACACCAATATTTCGAATATACAACAATTAAATAAACGCAAAAGAGATGACAAGATCTCAGTTTCTTTATGGCACGCACGTTTAGGCCATGTTTCTAAAGATAGGATTGCTAAGTTAACTAATTTAGGATCATTCTATGTTAATGAACGTAAAGAGTTAACTCATTCTGAATCATGTCTTAAAGGGAAAATAGCTAAAACTCCCTTTAATGGTAAAGTGGAACTTGCCACTAAAGTATTAGATTTAATCCATACAGATGTTTGTGGACCACTTAGTGTAAGTACGAGAAACAATCATCAGTATTTCATAAGGTTCATAGACGACTTTAGTCGTTTTGGTTATGTGTACTTAATGAAGTATAAATCTGAAGCCTTTGAGAAATTCTTGGAATTTCAGAAGGAGGTTGAGAACCAAACTGGTCACAAGATTAAGACACTTCAATCTGATCGAGGTGGCGAGTATCTAAGTGACGAATTCCTTAGTCATCTCAGAGATAATGGAATTATCTCTCAGTGGACTCCTCCCGGAACTCCTCAATTAAATGGAGTTTCGGAAAGAAGGAATAGAACCCTACTTGATATGGTTCGTTCCATGATGAGTTTCACTGAATTGCCACCTTCATTTTGGGGCTATGCCCTAGAATCAGCAGCTAAGATTCTGAATCTTGTTCCCTCCAAATCTGTACCCAAAACCCCATATGAGATGTGGTTTGGCAAAATCCCTAACTATTCTTACTTCAGAATTTGGGGTTGTCCTGCTTATGTGAAGAGGACAGTGGGAGATAAGCTTGAAGGTAGATCAAGCTTATGTAACTTCGTAGGATATCCTAAAGAGTCAATAGGATATTATTTCTACGATCCTCTTGAATAAAAGGTCTTTGTGTCAAGAAACGCCACTTTTCTTGAGGACTCGTTACTTAAAGAAAAGAAAGGCAAGATCGCAGAACTCGAAGAGGTTCGAGACCAAGATCTTATGCCTAGCTTGGAGAATAACGTCCCTATCCCTAGCCAAGAGAGTGATACACGTGAAAATCCTCCTCAAATATGACGTTCTGAACGCATTCCTAGATAACCAGAGAGATGGTATGGTTTTCTCCACCAAACATCTCAATTGGATAATGATCCATTAACTTATAAGGAGGCATTGTTAGATCTGGACTCTGAACATTGGAAAGAAGCAATGAAATCCGAAATGGATTCCATGTACTCTAATCAAGTTTGGACCTTGGTTGATCCACCTGATGGCATCAGGCCTATGACACCCTGAGTGGAGGGCCCCATATCCCCCGCACTATGAGTTCAGTCCACCCATGAAATGGAGAGTCCATACATGAACCAAACTCACAGCGAACGGAGACAGAACAAAAGCAACCCTGTGTTAGGCGGGACTAGACCCTAGACCAACAAATCGACAGGATAGGAATGCGGAAGCAAGACAATTAGGATAACAATAAGAACACAATTCAAACATGAATGTAAATACGGGTTCAACTAAATCAGGAGATGTAACGCCCCGATTTTATTTATTAATATCTTATGTTTAAAATAATTTTATAAATTATATTTTATAATACTTTCATGAAATTCGTATTAAACTTATAATTTATCTCATAACTTGAAAATGTTTATTACGTGAAATAATTACCGAATATGATTTAATTGTCAACTTGCCCCTATATGTTCATTCTTTTAAATTTAGGGACCAAATCGCATAACATTTTCAAGGACTTAATTGATCAATTTTCAAAGCCTCTCATCCTTAATTGCATGACTTAAATATTTAAGGGACTAAATTGCAATTTATACATTTCATACATTCCAAAACTTGATGAATCACGTAAAAATGCATCTCCAAGCTTCCTAGTTCATTTCACCCCAAAATTCACCAACATATCCATCTTTCTTGCTTTCGGTTCTTCAAGAAGGAAAGAGGAGGAAGAGAATTAATCATTTCATCAAGATTTTCCTAAGAAATAATCCAAGTTTGGAGCTTGAGTATCATCATCATCTTCTTCATCCCTTTCTTGCTCTTCTAAGGTGGGTATATGGTTTGCTACTTAATTCTTGAGCATGTATGAGTAGCTAGGGTTTGGGATTATATGCTAGATGGATTAAGTGTAGATGGAAGCATGATTAGGAGATCATTTCTTGGAAGATGGCATGATGTATTCATGGAATTGTTGGAAATTGTAGCTTGAATGATCAAGTTTGAGCATGAACTTGAAATCTTGATTCTTGATGATTTTCCATGATTTATGTGTTTAAATGGAGTATTATTGCTTGTTGAATAGGTATGCATGCATATTTCCAGAAATTCATGCCTTTTATTGATCAAACTTGAGTGGTTGGAAGCTTTGTTGTTATGCCGTAGCTGCTGCTCTGTTTTTCCTCTGTTCTTCCAGTTGCAGAACTGGGAACGACCGTTCCCAGCCTTAAGGCATTGGGGGAACGGGCGTTCCCACCCTTTAAAATAAAATAGGCGGCCGAGACGGGGAACGACCGTTCCCATTTTGGCCTGCGTGACGGAAGGGCCGTTCCCAGCCTCAGCGTGTTTTTAAATTGGGAAAACGTTGGCGCGTTTTGAAGGGCCACGGGAACGGCCCTTCCCATTTTCAAATGGAAGCCGGAACGACCATTCCCGCATGCCTGACAGAACAAATGTGACTGCATAAAATTACATTTTTAGCCCCATGATCCGACGACTTCTTTAACCCCGAATTGCTGTTATATGTGCTAATATGTACTGAAACAAGATGTTATCTTGCCACATTGCATTTTCCTCGTCATCCCGTTGCATTTTCGCTGTTCGTCGTATTTGGTCCATTTTAGAGTCAAGTCTCACTGTACACGTCTGTTTTGCACAGACCAGCTTCGTAGGGATGAGGAGCAAGCCCCGTAGGTCGTGCCCTACTTGTCTTTTGTTGGCAAAGGTGAGGTTTAATTGTTAGTTATATAGAACCCGTATATCCCTTATGTGATATTTCGGCCAAAAAGGTATTTATATTTATAATCTCTATAAATCATTGATCATTTCAAGTCGTGTTCAAGCAAGAAAGTAAGCCATGTATTGTTTCGTGCATGTTTAGGCGAGTAGCATGACCGTTTACGTTTGGGCCCGAGGGAAGTGACTAGAGCCAACCGGGAAAGCAAGGGCTGACGGGTAACTCTGGAGCTATCCTCACCATGTTTGGGGTCACCCCTGAATCCGCTAGGAGGTTAGTGGAGGAAGAAGCTCCGGGCTTAGGGATTCATGTACCCTCTGCTCAATGAGATTGGATGTTGGGGCCTGGGCCTTGCAATCCCATCATCAAACCGGAGGAAGAAGGAGACTGGGGACGAGTCCGGCACCACAGATGCGCCTCGGGTTATTGCATGATTTCCATCCCATGAACGTGTTATATGATTACACTATTGCACGATTGCACGATAAGTGAATTGCATGATCACCTATTTATTGATAATCAAGCAAGCATGTACATGTTCATTTGGAGTTCGGTTGGAGACCGCCCTCACTCGCCGGGGCCATGTATTGATTGATTGCATGAAACAAACCAGTAATTAATATTGATAGTTGTAATCTCGGGCGAGTTCTCTATTATTGTGAACGTATAATACTTTTAATTATAAAACCTTACCCGAGGTTATAACTTGCATGTTGACTGCCCTAATATATATGTATTGCCCCTCACTCAGTCTTCCATGGACTAACGCCCCACCTTTCAGGTTGTCGCGGTCGTGTGCTAGGCGGGAGTCGGAGTCATGTCTTGTCGTCCAGTTGAGTCTAGAACTTCAGGCACTTTCATGTTCTTGATAGTGGTATCTCAGAGTTAGTCTATTATTGTTATTGTTATTGTTATCATCTGGAGACTTTTATCTGTATCACATATTGGAGGTAATAATGTATGGATACATGTTGGTACCTATTAGTATTTATACTTTTGATGTAAATATGGTACCTATAAGTAATGTTGATATTATGCTTCCGCTTTTAACTTTTATGTCTTGATTTTGTATTGCTTTGGGGTAGTCCCGCCTAACTCGTCTTTTCTTTTACTTGTCACCCGTTCGCTATAGGTTAGTTCATGTACGGATTGTCCATTTCGTATGTGGATCGGCCTATAGTGCGGGGGTGTGGTATCCCTACGTACAGGGGTGCTACATCTAAGGTGGTATCAGAGCCCGGTTGCAAAACCGAGGTTCTAGTGTCGTGTCGTGTCGTGTCGAGTCTAGGTCGAACGGCATAGGATTAATTATTGATTGAGAGTCTTGCCTATTATCTGAAGCTAATTGAATTCTTTTAATTAATTAGATTACTTGACAACCTGTGCGTTGCATTGACTTTTGCAATTTATTGTTAATTATGTGATCTTGAATTCTTTGAAATTATGTGCTTAACGTGTTTTATTTTAAACATTGATACACTACTTGTTGCATTTATATTAAATTTCCGTTGCGAGTATCAATTATGTGACTATTATGTGACATGAGCATGCCTTACCCATATGCATTTATTTCAAAGAAAGTTGTAAGTTACAGGTTGTAGAAAGAATATCAAACCACGGCCAATTGCTCGATAATTTTGGGTTACTACAGGAATTGAGAAGGATACGTAAGTTGAGGCTAAAATCAGGGCGTGGAAGGAAAGTCAATTAAGTATTTCCGATTGAAGTACAAGTTTGGGAATTACATTTGGGTTTAAATCAATTGGATTCCACTTTCTAACACGACAGCCAGAAAGATTAAATAACCAGCTATGGAAAATCAACATGTTCGGGATTCTATATTCTGGTAAGACAAGTTATTTTCCGATTCAAGATAAATTGTTGTGTTGCGAGAATACCTGGATTGCCGTTGGAGATTAATTCAAAAGGTTGGAAAAAAAAAAAAAAGAGAGAGAGAGAAAAGAAGAAAAGTTCGAAGATGCTTAAATCGGGAGTTCTAATAATAAGGAAGAGGTATTCTCGGGGGAATGGCTCTAAAGATTATAAACCATGATGTGGTTGAATTGGAAGATATGGAGCAACAAGTCGAAGCATTCAAATTTCAAAATTACCAACTCGGATCATCAATTCACAGAAAGTGTTACCAAGGAATTTTAGACTTGAAGGATTCCAATCACGGTGGCCACTTGATGAATCGGGATAATAACTGGGGACTTATGGTTCGAGAGGGGTCAGGAAATTAATTCCATAAGTGGAACAGAAATTGAATTCAAGAGTTCTTGTTTGGGGATCATATAGTTATCCAAGTTAACGCAAGGACAATTTTGGGATTTCAATTAAGAAAGGGATAAAGGAAGCTCAGCACGCCGGTGGATATGAAGTTGAAGATTTTGGTCTAGTTGGGTATTTCCAGATCCAAGCTGAATTGTCATGTTGTGAGGTTACGTTAAAGGACATGAAGCAATAAATGAAAACGATAAAGAAAGGCAAAGAATTGCTGGGTGGATTTCGAACAATCAAGGATAGACAATTGGAGGGAGAGTTCAGTTAACTAATCGAACTCCTAACGAGTAAACAAGGAGGGTTAATTGAAGTGGCAACCACGAAAAAGGATTCGGCCGACAATTGGGGAGTAATTATTAAAGAGTAAGGTGGATGCTAATTTCGTGAGCGTAGGAGATTTTGGGTTCAAGAAATCATAATATCGAGCCGTGGGAAGGTCCAAGTGGATGTGAAATAAATTTGAAGAATAGAAGACCGTGGGAAAACAAGAAATGATTACCAGTTCAAGACAAGCTTAGGATTCAACAAACAAGGAATTTCATGTCGAGATAAAATTTTCCATTACTCCGGTAGCAGGTTCAATGCATTCATAAGCACGTGCATCATACGCTACTTTAATTTTAAATTTCTCTACATATATCTGATTTCCCTGATTGGGCTTAATTGTTCCAATGTGCTAAATTATTACTTCTAAGTGTGTTACGTGCATTAGTATATTAACTCAACATGCATATTTAGTGCCTTGATTGCAGGATGTCTCAAGGTCACCCTCATCATGAACGAGTGCCTAGGGTTTCCCCGCATTCACCCCCTCCGGTGCAGCCTCAGGAGTTTTTCGATTCCTTGGTTGGTTTGGTGGATCAGAAGATAAAAGAGTATGTGTCCTCAGCGCCACGAGTTTTATCATCACAGCCGGGCCAAATTTCGATAGCATTTAGGGAATTTCAGAACCAACCATCCTCAAGATCCTTAGAAGGAAACAAGGATTCCACCGGGTCACAACTCAAGAAAATCAAAAGAGTGTGGGAACTAACTCCAAGTGGCTCCCAAGAAAAGGTGCGAGGCTCCACCTCGTTGGAGGCGAGAAGGTCTAATCCTCAATCCGGGCAGACCTTAAATTCAAAATCAGGACAAATTCTCAACAAAGGAAAGCGGCCTATCTCTTATCCTACTCCAGCATCTCAAGAAAGATCTCGCAAGAAAAAGAAACCATCACTTGGATCGAGTTCGGGAGCTTCACGTACCCCAGCTTCAACAACATCTTCCGGGAAACTTCTTTGTGATTATTGTGGACGCGATAACCACACTTATGATGGTTGTAGAAGACGGTTGGGATTATGCCTCTACTGTGGGAGTGACGAGCATCACATAGACACTTGCTCAAGGCTACGAGAGAAATCTACCGGGGGTGGAAGAGTACTTGTGCGAGCACGGGAAGGTGTTCATGAGAGGGGAGTGCAAAAAGTAAATGTGAATCTGGTCCGGGAAGAAGAAGGTACCAATTATATGCTTGACACAACCAACGATGAACGGTACACCTAATCATGCATATTACGTGCATCATGGATCTTATTGCTATTATATTTCATTTGTTGTTCATTGCGAACTAGTTAGAGGTAAATGATAAGTATGTGATTAAAATGGTTTTATTTGCTTATATGATATTTACCTCACTAATGTGGCTCTACTTGGTTATGTGACCTTTATGACCTTGTGCTTACAATCTGTCTGCAAATTACTTTCATACATTCGAGAGACGGGGTTCTCTCATTCTTGTTGAGAGATGGGGCTCTCTCACCCCTTGCTGAGAAACGGGGTTTTCTCAATTCTTGTGAAAGACGGGGTTCTCTTATGACTTGTACATAACTTCAAAACTTGACAGTGGACCTGGGGACCAGGTCCTTTTAAGGGGGGAGAGTTGTAACGCCCCGATTTTATTTATTAATATCTTATGTTTAAAATAATTTTATAAATTATATTTTATAATACTTTCATGAAATTCATATTAAACTTATAATTTATCTCATAACTTGAAAATGTTTATTACGTGAAATAATTACCGAATATGATTTAATTGTCAACTTGCCCCTATATGTTCATTCTTTTAAATTTATAGACCAAATCGCATAACATTTTCAAGGACTTAATTGATCAATTTACAAAGCCTCTCATCCTTAATTGCATGACTTAAATATTTTGAGGGACTAAGTTGCAATTTATACATTTCACACACTTCAAAACTTGATGAATCACGTAAAAATACCTCTCCAAGCTTCCTAGTTCATTTCACCCCAAAATTCACCAACATATCCATCTTTCTTGCTTTCGGTTCTTCAAGAAGGAAAGAGGAGGAAGAGAATTAATCATTTCATCAAGATTTTCCTAAGAAATAATCCAAGTTTGGAGCTTGAGTATTATCATCATCTTCTTCCTCCCTTTCTTGTTCTTCCAAGGTGGGTATATGGTTTGCTACTTGATTCTTGAGCATGTATGAGTAGCTAGGGTTTGGGATTATATGCTAGATGGATTAAGTGTAGATGGAAGCATGATTAGGAGATCATTTCTTGGAAGATGGCATGATGTATTCATGGAATTGTTGGAAATTGTAGCTTGAATGATCAAGTTTGAGCATGAACTTGAAATCTTGATTCTTGATGATTTTCCATGATTTATGTGTTTAAATGGAGTATTATTGCTTGTTGAATAGGTATGCATGCATATTTCCAGAAATTCATGCCTTTTATTGATCAAACTTGAGTGGTTGGAAGCTTTGTTGTTATGTCGTAGCTGCTGCTCTGTTTTTCCTCTGTTCTTCCAGTTGCAGAACTGGGAACGACCATTCCCAGCCTTAAGGCATTGTGGGAACGGGCGTTCCCACCCTTTTAAATAAAATAGGCGGCCGAGACGGGGAACGGCCGTTCCCATTTTGGCCTGCGTGCCGGAAGGGCCGTTCCCAGCCTCAGCGTGTTTTTAAATTGGGAAAACGTTTGCGCGCTTTGAAGGGCCATGGGAACGGCCCTTCCCATTTTCAAAGGGAAGCCGGAACGGCCATTCCCGCATGCCTGACAGAACAAATGTGACTGCATAAAATTACATTTTTAGCCCCATGATCCGACGACTTCTTTGACCCCAAATTGCTGTTATATGTGCTAATATGTACTGAAACAAGATGTTATCATGCCACATTGCATTTTCCTCGTCATCCCGTTGCATTTTCACCGTTCATCGTATTTGGTCCATTTTAGAGTCAAGTCTCACTGTACACGTCTGTTTTGCACAGACCAACTTCGTAGGGACGAGGAGTAAGCCCCGTAGGCCGTGCCCTACTTGTCTTTTGTCGGTAAAGGTGAGGTTTAATTGTTAGTTATATAGAACCCGTATATCCCTTATGTGATATTTCGGCCAAAAAGGTATTTATATTTATAATCTCTATAAATCATTGATCATTTCAAGTCGTGTTCAAGCAAGCAAGCAAGCCATGTATTGTTTCGTGCATGTTTAGGCGAGTAGCATGACCGTTTACGTTTGGGCCCGAGGGAAGTGACTAGAGCCAACCGGGAAAGCAAGGGCTGACGGGTAACTCTGGCGCTATCCTCACCATGTTTGGGGTCACCCCTGAATCCCCTAGGAGGTTAGTGGAGGAAGGAGCTCCGGGCTTAGGGATTCATGTACCCTTTGCTCAATGAGATTGGATGTTGGGGCCTTGCAATCCCATCATCAAACCGGAGGAAGAAGGAGACTAGGGACGAGTCCAGCACCACGGATGCGCCTCGTTTTATTGCATGATTTCCATTCCATGAACGTGTTATATGATTATACTATTGCACGATAAGTGAATTGCATGATCACCTATTTATTGATAATCAAGCAAGCATGTACATGTTCATTTGGAGTTCGGTTGGAGAGCGCCCTCACTCGCCGGGGCCATGTATTGATTGATTGCATGAAACAAACCAGTAATTAATATTGACAGCTGTAATCTCGGGCGAGTTCTCTATTATTGTGAACGTATAATACTTTTAATTATAAAACCTTACCCGAGGTTATAACTTGCATGTTAACTGCCCTAATATATATGTATTGCCCCTCACTCAGTCTTCCATGGACTGACACCCCACCTTTCAGGTTGTCGCGGTCGTGTGCTAGGCGGGAGTCGGAGTCAAGTCTTGTCGTCCAGTTGAGTCTAGCACTTCAGTCACTTTCATGTTATTGATAGTGGTATCTCAGAGTTAGTCTATTATTGTTATTGTTATTGTTATCATCTGGAGACTTTTATCTGTATCACGTATTGGAGGTAATAATGTATGGATACATGTTGGTACCTATTAGTATTTATACTTTTGATGTAAATATGGTACCTATAAGTAATGTTGATATTATGCTTCCGCTTTTAACTTTTATGTCTTGATTTTGTATTGCTTTGGGGTAGTCCCGCCTAGCTCGTCTTTTCTTTTACTTGTCACCCGTTCGCTATAGGTTAGTTCATGTACGGATTGTCCATTTCGTATGTGGATCGGCCTATAGTGCGGGGGTGTGGTATCCCTACGTACAGGGGTGCTACAGGAGACCTGTCCTAACCTGTCCCGAATCACATACAAATACATTAATATAAAAACGGGTTCAGCTAGGGCCGTAGAATCCTGTCCCGAGTTCAAGAAAGCGATAAATAAAACAATGTAGCCTACAAGGCCCCATCCAAGCAGGAAAGGAATGTTGTACAATGCAAAGTGTGTACATGACCAAGACTCAAACAAGACCTCAACTGGCTCCCGCCTAACGAAGACTAAACCTGCAAGACAGAACTAAAAACAAGGAGAGGGAGGGGTCAGCCAACTGACTGAGTGAAGGGGGTACACACGTATATATATATATAATCAGGTAGCCATAATTCCACTATACGTTTTAGTATTGAATAAACAAGAGACAGGAATCATGAGTAAATCAATACGTACGGGTGGATGTCAGGACATGCAAGTCACGTAAACGAGCTATAATATGCATCTGTCGATATCCGTGCACCTCTGTTGATGCCCACTTTACCTTTACGATCCATGAGTTATGGTGTTGAACAGGGACTGAGACATACCAGAGGTTACGGATATCTATGCTTAACATTTTAGAGGGACCCGGCGAGAACGGGTATTTGATCCATCCTGGACTCCTCTTTTCACTTATTAAATGACAAGTACAAGCAGGTAATCATGAAACAGGAGTTATTATTAATTATCAGGCGGGAAAAACAAGTACAAATTAATCTCCTTTCTCCTGGTGCAATGTGGCCGGTAGCTAACCTCCACATCCGCACATCAGGGTGATCTTCGGGTTTATGACTCCCTAAGATCGGAGCCCCATCTCCCACCAAACCTCCTGGTGGGTATCCGAGTAGTCCAACAGGATGGGACTCGTGTAAGAGGTCACCGTCGGCCCAATACCTCCCCGATTCACTCAATACACAAGCCCCTGGGCTCCAGGAACAGGAACAGGAACCACTCCGACTAATCTAGCGCTAGAAGAGCCGGGGGCACAGACAGGTTCTCGCAAAACAGGCTCATGGTTAACACTTACACAAGTTATAAAACATTTCCGGTACCTAGCCGGTATAAAAGATATGGCTAACTTTAGTATGAAAACCATTTAGCATACTTTTGCTTCATGCATGGTCATAGGTCGTTTATAAATAAAAACCCTCACCTCCAAGTGTAAGAAAGAATCAGGAGAAGAACCACAGGCTTAAAAGACTCCACCGAGGAGAACACTAAACAAGAAAGGAAACATGGTGTACTTGTGAGACACGACTCAATAATGGAACAAAGTAGGACGCGCGGCGAATGATAATGAAGTGGTGTGACATGTCATGAGATGATACGATACTCAATGAAAGCATAAAAGGCATGGAAATGTTGTGGTCGTGTTCACGTAAATAGATAAGACAATACTAACACCTCAACACATATCAACACCTTCATAAATAAATCGCTTAGCAAGAAAGTAGCACTTAAACAAGTATGACTTTAGATTAACTCCTAAGAGATACAATTAAACTCAAGGAGGTCATGTATTCATGCTATCCAACCAAATTAATTCATTTCATGTTTATCATGTAGCACCCCAACCGGAAGGCTCCACATCCCCCGCACTATGAGCCTGATCCACACATGAAATGGAAAGTCCATACATGAACCTAGCTCACAGCGAACGGGGACTCACTCACTCACTAGGCTAGGCGGGAACTAAACTTGCAACTAAGTAACACAATTTCAATAAAGGAAATGCATGTGCGGAAGCAAAATATATAATCAATCATAGATACAACCAACAATTGACGGGTTCAACTAACAAAGATAACTAGTCCCGAAGATTCTTACATAAACATTTCCAAATATACATTCTTGTGAGCTATCATGTGTACAAAAATGCGTATGAAGTGACTTAGACTTAAATATGAGACTTGACAGACTCATAACCCCCTGCTAGCACTCCAAACCTGCAAAAGAACTGAAAACAAAGCCGGGTTCAGTCTATAGGAGACTGGTGGGTATAAAATGGGCATAATAATATAATATTACAGAATTTAAACACCCACGCATGCAAGATGTAGCATTCGGAAAGCCGAGATGCCACACCCCCGCACCATAAGTCTAGCTCACACACGAAATGGGTAGTCCATATATGAACCGGACTCATGGCGAACGGGTGACAGTAAAAAAAACGACACACTAACTAGGCGGGACTCGGTATTACCGTACTGCAAAATTGGCTATCAACGACACTTTTCCAGCACCTCGATATTTTCTCATGAGACCGGAAGAGCTTCCCCGCAATATCCCTGATTAAGAAATTGAAGTGTGGGCTCCGACAGTATTTCCCAAAATACTTTAAGAAAATATTTTTCTAGAAAAACCCTTTTTTCTATTTTCAGAAAATTCCTATTTTCTATTAATTAAGTGGATTATAAATTAATTATATAACCACCTAATTAAGTATTAATTAATCCTTAATTAAGGATTAATTAAAACCTAAAGAAAGAGAGTGTCGTACGGGCCATTCCAAGCTGCCAAACTTTTCAAAATTGAATTGCAAAAGATGATTGAGAAAAACAGCACACCAACAGCCTATTTATAGGACAATTTTCAGGGGTAAAATTGTCAATTCGAAGGAAAGAGGGCTGCCGCGTATCCTTAGCCGTCGAGTTCAGTAAATCCGAGGACACCACGTCGTAGCACGTGTCGCCACGAGTCCAACGACGCGCGGCATGCGCCGAACGGGTCCCGTACGCGCCCACACGCGCCGCCCATGTGGCGGCTGTGTCCGGGTCAGACTACCATTTGCCCACGTATCCGGGTTGGTCAAGGATGACCCGACCCGATGCCCCACCTCCACGACCCGTTGACTTTTTAGTCAACACAATCTGGACCGTTGACACGCGCTGACGAGGCGCGATCCTGGCCATCCACGTGTCGCACACGGTGGCGCCCAGTCAGCTCCACTGGGCGTTAACCCGCTAACGTGGCGTGCCACATCAACTGCCACGTCAGCACTTCTGCCACGTCATCAAATTCAATTTTTATTTTTTTTTTCGAAAAATTTTATTTTCTCCAAAATAAAATTCCGGGCATTTCCAACTCTTTGGAATTTAATTTATTTTCTCAAAATAAATACCTTGGCTATTTTCAAACACTTTGAAAAAACACTTCTCTCTCTCGTTTTAATATTTTCTCTTTGATCTTCATTGGGGCTTGCGGGGGGACCTGCAAGACTAATTAATCTTAGCTCCAAACGGGTCAATCTACTATCATCCCATGATAATAATTGATTATCGTTTAACAATATTTAATTCCACTAAATAAATATTGTTGAACTCTAAAATTAATTAAATTATTCACGAATTTCTCGATCTAGAATAATTTTGCATTTTACTCCTCTGTAAAGATATCCATGAAAAATAAATCAATACTACTATCATTTATTTTTCACTTTCAATCTGAAATGCTTGATTCACCTTAAGTCCAAAATCCCTGTATGTGAAACAGATTCAATATACAACTTCGGTGACGCACACACGATGTACTTTGGCCAAAGTTTTATTTGAACTTTTTGCAAATCTATTTCAGGGATATCTTTAACCTTCCAGCAAGGCTACAGATTCCTCGATCAATATTTCTTTTTAGCACATTTCATGCAATCACCGAACGTACAGAGTATTTTGGCCACCCGTTACCGAGACCTCACTTCTGAGTACATTACAGTGATTAACACTACATGCCTAAAGTAAAAACACTGTCAGGATTAAGAGTCCAATGCTTCCGATATTTGTTCATTTTAGATAGCAGTATAAAATGAACAATCTCAGTGGTCCAGTTCAATGTTTCCAATCTTATTGAAAATCATCAATGTGTTATAATTGGAAACTCCATTTCCCTATGACGAAAGACTAATCATCTTATATAACACATTATAGTCTTGATAAGAACATTTTCTTATCATACTGACTAGAACTTTAATGACACGTGATTCTTGGTATTTAAAGTCTTTTCCTATGAAACACATTTCGTATAAAAACACCATCACACGTCATTAATTATTAAATTTGTAAAATACTCACAACTTGCGAAAATTTCAGTTTTATTAATCCAAAATATTTACAATATAATTGGATTTTCAGGGCATTAATCCCAATAGGTATTAGGCATGGGACTGGACCTCATATTTTAGTATGGGTTTGTGTATTTTATAAATTTATTAGGTCTGGATTTGGGTATTGTCCACCCATTTATAGGCCTAGTCAAGGGAATACACATTATTGCTGATCTAGGTTGCTCTGATGTGTGGGTTGAGTTGGATGCATTAGTGATCATAGTTATCATCAATCAGAGGCAAGCAGGCAATCGGGAATTAAATCAATTTATTTTCACCTTCCACAAACTTGCCAAAAATATGTGATAATTTGAGAGAGATTTGAAGGAAGAATTTTATCTATCTAATTGGAATTAGAAAAAAAGTGAGTTACAAGGGTGGCTATAGGGCATTAAAATAGTGTCGTATAGGTGTTGTACCAAGGAAAGAATATAAAGGCCAAAAAAATAATAAATATAAATAAAGAATAAAATCACAATATATTTAAAGTGTTGATACCCCGCCGCGAGCTGGAGAATGGATATTTAACATTCCCAACTTGGAGACACATGAAGTAAAGGGTTGAATAGCTAGTGCCTTAGTCAAGATGTCAGCTGGTTGTTCAGTGGTGCGAAGCGGAAGAAGATGAAGAACCCCAGCTAGTAGTTTTTCTCGTACAAGATGACTGTCTATTTCAATGTGCTTAGTGCACTCATGAAATGTAGGATTAGCAGCAATATGAAGGGCCGACTTGTTGTCACAAAAGATAACAGGAATGTTGATTTGTTCAACACGAAGATCTTTGAGCAAATATATTAACCATTGAATTTCACAAGTTGTAGTGGCCAGTGCTCTGTACTCTGCCTCGGAGGAAGATCTTGAGATGGTGCTCTGTTTCTTGGATTTCCAACTGATTAAAGAATTTCCCAAAAATATACAAAAACCTGTAACAGATTTTCTGGAGTCCGGGCATCCTGCCGAATCTGAGTCACTAAAACCTTTAAGTTGTAGAGGAGAATTGGATGGAAAATATAGGCCAAGGCCAGGAGCAGCTTTAATGTATCTCAACACCCGATTGGCTGCCTGGAGATGTATTGTAGTTGGAGCACTAAGAAATTGACTTAGGTGATTGACAGCATAAGATATGTCTGGTCTTGTAGTGCATAAGTAGAGAAGTCTTCCAATGAGTCGTCTGTAGGAAGAGATGTCAGCAAGAGGATCACCTGAAGTTGAATCTAGTTTGAGAATGGAGTCCATAGGTGTTGTGGCAGGCTTAGAACCAAGAAAACCAGTGTCAGATAAGAGCTCTAGAGCATATTCTCTTTGAGATAATGAAATGCCATCGGGGGTTCTGGTAACTTCCAATCCTAAGAAGTAGCTCAAATTTCCCAAATCCTTGATTTTAAAGGATTTATCCAAAAAGGCTTTAACATCATCAATCTCACTGAGGGAGTTACCTAGCAAAACAATATCATCCACATACACTAATAGAACAGTAAAAATGTTAGTGGTGTGTTTGATAAACAAAGAATAATCAGATTTTGATTGATCATAACCAAGAGATAGTAAAGCACTAGATAACTTTGCAAACCATTGCCTACTAGCTTGCTTTAAACCATAAAGTGATTTCGTAAGTTTACAAACTTGATTAGAGGAGTTAGATTCAAAACCAGGGGGTAAAACCATATAGACTTCTTCATGTAAATCACCATGTAAGAAAGAATTATTTACATCTAATTGTTTCAAATGCCATTGATTAATAGAAGCTAAAGCAAGTAGCAAACGAATAGTAGTGATTTTGGCGACAGGAGAGAAAGTATCAAAATAATCCAAACTTTCGGTCTGAGTGTACCCTTTTGCTACCAATCTAGCTTTAAATCTTTCAACAGTACCATCATCTTTGAACTTAATCTTATACACCCATTTACAACCAATGGGTGTCTTACCTGCAGGAAGCTCAGTCAATTGCCAAGTATTGTTCTTTTGCAATGCCTCAATTTCAACTTGCATGGCATCTTGCCATTCTTTATGTTTAATGGCTTGTTTATAAGTTTTGGGTTCAGTGAAGCTGGAGATGGAAAGGGTGAAGTGTTTGAAATTAGGAGAAAGTCTATCATAGCCAATGACTGAAGAAAGAGAATAGGGAGTACTAGAAGAAATATGCGAAGAAGGTGTGGAAGTCGTTGATAAATAGCAATGGTAATCTTGCAAATAAGAAGGTGGTTTTCTTGTTCTTGGTTGAGTAGCAGCTGGAGTGGTAGATGTGCTAGAATTATGAAGAGTATCATTAGAAACATGAATTGAATGAGTGATATCAATAGAAGGAAGATCATTACTTTTAGATAAAGAAACATCAGAAACAACTTGCTTGAAGGACTGTTCTAGTGCATTAGTGGGAGACTTAGTGTGGTGAGCATTAGAAGAAATTAAATCATTATCATATTGTACAATATGACCAGAAGTTAATGAGGGAAGAGGAAAAGGAGAATTAACATTAGAGGGAGAATGAGCTAAAGGAAATATAAGTTCGCAAAAAGTGACATTTCTAGAAGTGGTGATGTTAAAGGAAGATAAATCTTGCACTATGTACCCTTTTGTGCCTGGTTTAAAACCCAAGAAAATACATTTTGTGGCTCTTTTATCAAATTTGGATCTATTGTTGGTAAGAGTAGAGGAATAGCAAAGACAACCAAAAGTTCTAAAAAGAGAATAATCTGGGGGAGTGAGGTGTAATTTTTCAAAAGGGGACTTATTTTCTAAAAGTGGAGAAGAAAGTCAATTGATTATGTAAATGGCGTGGGTAATGGCATAAGACCACAAGGATTTAGGTAAGTTAGCTTGAAAAAACAAAGCCCGAGCAACATTTAGAATGTGTTGGTGCTTTCTTTCAACCACTCCGTTTTGTTGGGGAGTTTCAATGCAGGACGTTCGATGAATGATCCCTTTAGATGCATAAAAGGATTGTAAGAGGAATTCAGGGCCATTATCAATTCTTATATATTGAACTTTAGTAGTAAACTGAGTTTCAACCATTTGAACAAAGGCTTGAAGCTGCGGGCCAGCTTCTGACTTAGCTTTCAACATAACAACCCATGTATATCTACTATAATCATCGACTACGATCAAAAAATACTTATGTCCATGCACAGAAACAGTGGAATAGGGGCCCCAGATATCAACATGAATTAAAGAGAAAATACTATCAGAAGTAGAAATACTTGAAGGAAAAGGTAACTTTCTTTTCTTTGAAAATTGACAAATATCGCAAGCATCAGTTACAATAGTACATTTAATAAAGGGAAACTTCTTTTGAAGTAAAGATAAAGTACTTCTGGATAGATGACCTAATCTTAAGTGCCATAAATCTTTATTGGAATGAAGAGTTTTGTTCACATTATTAATAGAAGATTTCCTGAAAGAAATAGGCCTAAGAGAAGGTGTTGTAAGAACATATAATCCATCTTTAAGATCAGCTGAACCAATCACTCTCAAAGTTTTTGTATCCTGTAAAATACAATGAGTGTCTTGAAAAATAAAGAAACATTTGAGAGACGCGGTTAACTTAGGAACTGACAAAAGATTGAAATGAAATTCAGGAATATATAAGACATCAAATAAACAGAAATCATCAGAAAATTTAACTATTCCAGCATGATTAGCAACTAGTTGATGACCGTTGGGTAGATTAACACGAATAGATTTAATAGTGTATAATGAATCAAAATTGTGTAAAGAGTGGCATATATGATCAGCAGCGCCCGTATCTACTATCCATGATTCATTAGAAACCGAACTAGAAAGGGCAGAAATGAAACCTGATGGAGATGGATTGTGGTTATCGTGATCACTGAAATTAGCTTGCAGAGAGGCAATCGAGACTTGATTGGCTGTATGAACTTGAGAAGGCTGTTGTTGAGAGGGTTGATGTTGAGAAGGTTGATGTTGAGAAGGGTGATGTATCGCTATAATTTGTTGATACTGATCTGCAGAAAGATGCATCATGGAAGAAGATTGATTAGTTTGAGACGGTATAGAATGTTGAGTACCAGAGCCTGCAGGGCTAGAATGAGCAAGATTGTTGGATTGTGAGTAAGTCGCTACAGCCAAAGGATTTTTAAACTTGAAATTTGGGGGAAACCCATGAAGTTTGTAACATGTTTCTGTGGTGTGAGTGTTGGTGTTGCAACGGGTACACCATTTTTCTGTCTTAGAAGAAAATTTCTTAGAATTTTGGAATTACTGAGTATTCTTTCGATGGGGAAACGGAGATGGTCGTTGGGAATTTGAAACAACAAAGGTCTTGTAGTCCTGAGAGGGAGTTAGTTGTCTTTCTTGTTGAAGCACCATAGAGAAGACCTCGGTGAGAGAAGGAAGTGGATCCAGTAGTATAATCTGTGATCGAACCGCTGAAAATTTCTCATGCAATCCATTCAAAAATCGAATGACACAATCATGTTGTTGGTACTTTTTGAAATTGTCAATCGCTCCACATTTACAAGGAGTAGCACAGGAGCACGAGGGTAGAGGCCTGAAATTGTAGAATTCGTCCCAAAGGGTCTTCAATTGAGTGTAGTAATCAGAGACCGAAGAATCCCCTTGTTGAACCGCGTGGATCTCTTGTTCAAGATCAGCTATGCGAAAGATATCGCCATGTGAAAACCGATCACGAAGATCAACCCAAATCTCGTACGCCGTGTCCATCCATAGAACACTCTGAGCAATAGACGATATCAAAACACGGGCAATCCAAGTGATAACCATGGTGTTACATCGTTCCCAAGCTGAGAAGAGAGGATCAGTAGAGGATGGCATCTTGATTGTTCCATTCACGAATTGAAATTTATTTTTGGAGATTAATGCCATCTTCATAGCCCGGGCCCAAGCGTGATAGTTAGATCCAGAAAGGGGAGTAGAGACCAAGTCTAGGGATGGATTTTCATTAGGATGGAGATAATAAGGACTGGAAGGATTTTGAGAAGGATCTGCCTCCATCTCGGTGGTGTTCGGCGAAGTTGCAGATATGGTTGATTTGTCAGAGAGCGCCATTGAAGCTTTTAGGAAGAAGAAAGGTCAACTGATACCATGATAATTTGAGAGAGATTTGAGGGAAGAATTTTATCTATCTAATTGGAATTAGAAAAAAAGTGAGTTACAAGGGTGGCTATAGGGCATTAAAAATAGTGTCGTATAGGTGTTGTACAAAGGAAAGAATATAAAGGCCAAAAAAAGAATAAATATAAATAAAGAATAAAATCACAATATATTTAAGGTGTTGATAATATGTGAATACGCATGTCGCACATTTATAGAGAAAGTAATAGCGTTCCAAACTTTCTAGCGTCACAGAGAGCAAACCTCCTACCAATTGGACTTTCCCGACAAAAGAAATGTTACACGGGATGAGGGGTTTTCTGATGATAGACAAATGGGGTCTACCAAACTTTAGAATCTCAAGATGAGTGGGACTTCGAGCATGCAGACTCGTAATGTTACATGATGCTTGTTCTTGGCCTTGGTCCAGAGTGGTACTTGTTGCAGGTGAACCGCATCGCAACACACCGTGTTTGGGGAACCAAACACATAGAGATTAATGATGTATTGTTGATACTTGAGAGCAGTCTCTTTCTCCTTGGGTTGCCACTAAGATGGGTTTAGCTAGATAGAAATTTACGGATGAGCTAGTTACTCACGAAAGGCTCCATCCTTCTTTACATCAGTGTAGATGAATATAGCTCTTTCGGGAGCACTGTCTTACACTTTCCTTTTGAGGATTGTGTGGCAAGTTTTTTCTTTTTTTCTTTCTTTTTTTAATGAGGATCAATGCTACTTCCCCACCTACCCCCAATAAGATTCGAATCCATGACCTACCAGTTTACATGTATAAATACTTACCACTTAAGTCATTTATTCGTCTTGGATTATGTGGCAAGTTGGGGACTAAAGAAATCGACGGATTTAAGAGCTACTCAGAGAGGGTGTCGGCTTCCTCAAGTGGTCCTTTGTACACCTAAGCGGGTGCTTTTCTCAACTGTTGATCGGACTTCCACTTCGAAGGTTTCGAAGGAGAGTTGGTGTGTGTTTCATTGTAGTGGTAAAATCTCAGTTGGTGAGGGACTGGACCAGATATCGAGAGCCCTTGAACCTCATTGCCATAGTGTTTCCAAACATGCCATCACGATATAAGCTTCACGCCACCGAAGCACCTCTAACGCGGACACTAACTTTACTCATCTCTCCCTTTTTTACATACAGGTGCTAGTTCTCCCATTTAGGATACTTGTATCATCGCAACTAACCATCAATGTGACATGCCAATTATTACGGTCAAGGGAAGGTCAATCCTTATCATTTGGGTGAGAATTATTATGATCTGATAAAGCTTTGGGGCTTAGTATATTTCTAAATCAATAAAGCCCCTTGAGAGTGCATTTCTTCACATAAGTTACTTAGCCAACAGGTCTTGGACCATGCCTTTGGCTTGCTCTAGGGATCGTACGTTTTTTAGTATTTTGAGGTTTTTCATGTTGTATCTGGTGTTACATCATTGCCTGACTTTACGTCCACCCGATAGATGCGATGTACTTTTTGAATTTCCCTATGCAAACTCTTGTTTGGGGGTAAATTGTATTAATAGTATGCTTTGACTTTTATAGTGTAGTAATGGTATAAGAATAATATGTATCTCAATTTTAGGGTAAAACGTTTATTGCTTAAACGTTTTTATCATATAATAATTTAATTTATAAATTTTAGGTATAGAACCCAATATTTTATGGTTATTTTCAATTTGGTCCATTAATTTCTCTCTTATGTATTTTTCCTACAAACTTGTTATTTTTTTTGTTTATTATTTTTTCTTGTTCTTTTATACCTTGTATAATTGTATCTTTATTTATTACAATTTTATTTAATGTTCGTTTGTAATTTTTACTATATATCTTTTCCTTTTGTAAGGCTGTTTCTAAATTGTTTCTCATATGTTTAGTATTTTCAGTACTCATAAATTTTTATTTTTTATTATGTTGTCGTCAGACTATTTATTATTTTTATTCTTTCTTCAAACCATTTTATAGCTTCTTTATTTTCCTCTAATAAATGTTTATTTTTTATATTATAACGAGGTATATTTTTTATTGTCCATTCTAAGGATTCATTATATTTTTTAATTGTTTTAACACTTTTTTCCAAATCTAATAATGTATTCTTACAAACTTTTCGGTATTTTATCAGATCTTTTTCTTTTGTTTTTAGTTCCTTCATTATTTTTTCATTCATATATTTTTCAAATTCTTTATTTATTTCTCTCGATTTTTCTATTTGTTCTTTTATGGCTTTTCTTACTAATCTAAGTTCTTGTCTATTAAGCCGTTTTTATATTGATCCATTTTTAACCTTCTATTTCTTTTTTATATATTTTCTTAACTAGCTTTTTTAATTTGTTTATATTGTTCTTTTGAAAATGGTTCTAATCTATTTTCTTCATCAAGTATCCTAAAAATCTTCATCATAAACCAAAAACTTGGAAATCTTGATTTTATAGCTTTTAGTCTTAATCCTAACCCTTTTATATCGGCTTTTATTTTTCTGGAATTCATTTTAGTTTTATGAATCCGAAGATTCTTCTTGTTCGTAGATTTGATCTGCAGCAAAAATTATTTTAGAGTTCTTGTACTAATGATCTCATTTTAGAGTTCGAATGTTGTTTTATCATTTATCTAAAATGTTTATTTATATGCAGTTTATGATTATGTGTAGAGGATTATATAAATATCCAGATTTAATAACAAAATTCATCAATAATTGATTTTAACAAGAGTGCTCTAAAATCCATTCTAAAATCATAATTCACAAAATATTTTAAGTAAAGTTTATTACCTTTCTTTATCTCCTTCGTCTTCTATAAAGATCTATCGGATTCTTCTAAGACTCATCTTCTTCTTCCTTGATCAGCTCAACCTTCCAACAGTCCTGACGGCCTCCTGCCTATATGGACATCAACGGAAACAAGCTTCGATCTCCAACGGAAAATTCACTACGGCTTATCGGAACCAGATATCTTTTTGGAAATGAGTAAAGAGATGTAATAAGCTCAAAACAAAATAAGACTCATGATTTATGAAAGAAAGGATTTTATTTCCCCTTTTAGGGTTTATTTTTCCATACTCAGTACAAAAGACAATCACTCGGATTACAATTCTCACAGATATTTTTTCTCACTTTTTACTCTCTGGTTTTCCCTCCCCTTCTATATTACAGACCACATCTATTTATACAACTCAAAACGCATAAAGAGATAAGATTCCTTCAGATAAGGAAATCCTAACTTTTATTTGTATCCATCAGATTTATCTTTTTCTTCAACAGCTGAGATCCTGCCGACAGTTTGCAGACGTCATTGCTTACGTCTCTCTATTGGACTTTTCTCTTTATGCGGTCACATCCGTATGTCTGTATGGCACCCAATTAATTTTCATGCCTCCTGTTTTGTAGCAGGGGAGCAAATAGTTCTATGGGTAACAAGGCACCTGTAGTATTCCTCTAGTAATCCAGATCTTGGATCATTTGGAGAGCCTTTAGTAACTAGTAACCAGTTACCAGCAACAAAGATGGTTTGAAAACCTTTATTAAGAAGATTCTCTGAGATACTTTGTATGGCTTTTATCCCAAGAGCTCTTCTTGTAACAAACCATTCCGGGGAATATATTGCAGCCTTGAAACTTTTTCTTCCAACTTCCAAGCTGACGTTGCTATATAATAGATTTATTGAGACAATATGAAGTGACTCATACCATCTATTTCCATCTAATTCTGGAGATATGGTGTAGAATTTCAAGACGCATTGTCTTCCTTTAGCAAATTGAGAAACCTTGGACTTGAATGTATCCTCAAATCCACTTATTTCCTTCTGTTCTTTGCTCAGATATATTAAATCAAGAAAACCAAATTCTGCAAGTTTTAGAACTTGGTTTGGATCAGCCCCATCGATTGCAGTTATCCTTGGGTATATTGTGTTTCCACTTAAGTAAAAGACTTCATCACAATCTGGATAGTTATATGCCAGATCAAACATTCGCTTGTATTCTTTATCATAGGAAAGTTTTGGTATATATTCACCCTTTATTTGAACAGTTTTGAAAGAACCAGATTTTTGAAGTAGTTCGATTTTTATGGTTCTTGTAGAGGATGTCTTTTTCTCTTCCTCGACTTTTATTCCTTTATTCTTATTATCTTCCTCTATTTTTACAGGCATCTCTGGCTTTTTACTGCCTGAACATTCTGCCTTTTCTTTATTATTTTTTAATTTTTCAATTCTTTTATATAAATTATCCATTCTTTTTGCATTTTCTATGACAAGATCGGATAAAACTCTGAGACTATCTTGCATAGAGTCTTCAAAGATGTTTAGTGCTTCATTTATATCAAGAGAGATTACTCTCAGTGTATCAACTTCAGTCTTTATTTCAGCTAGTTCTTGTATGTCCTTCATCCTGCAAAATTGAAGGTGAAATAAAACTTTATTAGCCTTGAAGTGATTTTTGGGAAATCACCACCCTTTAACGGATTTGTTATTGTCTTTACCATCTACCGTTTGAGATGGACTAGGTATATGTATACGCATATACTCGTCTCAATATGATTTTTGGGAAATCATCACCCATCAACGGATTTGAAAATGTCTTTACCATCTACCGTTTGAGATGGACTAGGTATATGTAGACGCATATACTCGCCTTTAGTCAAGACCATATTCAACATTTCGAGAAAGGAAATCTGCTAAGAAATTATCCATTCCTCTAATATGTTTTGTCTTAAAATTATAGTGTGACAAGAAAACTTGCCAACGATGTAGTTTCCTATATTGAGGCTTATTTGGGAGTTTATTTTGTATTAAACACTGAATTTGAGTATTATCTGTATGAACTTCAAAAGGTTTTTGTAAAAGGAAAAGAGAAAACTTTTCAATTCCTCTTATTATACCAAGTAGTTCTTTTTCATGTGTTGTATAATTTACTTCAGCTTGACTGAAAGTTCCACTGGTATATCTACAAATTTCATTTAGATCTGTTTTTAGGATTGCAGACCAATATAAATCAGAAGCATCAGTTTGGACAATAAGATTGTCTTTATCTTCTGGTAGTCTTAATTCTGGTAATGTTTTACATTCTTCCTTAAGGCTAATAACTATGTCTGTATGTTTAGAATTCCATCCTTTTGTATTATTTTTTCTTAGCAATTTTTGTATTTCATGCTTTTTCTTTGCTAATTCTGGAATAAATCCTTCAGCATAGTTTAAGCATCCCAGAAACCTTTCTATTTGATTTCTATTGTCTAGTTTGTCCGGAAAATCTAAGATTTTTCGGGAAATATGAGGTTGCAATTTTATTCCTGCAGGACTTAATTTTAAACCTAAGAATTCTATTTCCTTTTTCTCTATTATGGCTTTTCTCTCTGAGAGAGCAATTCCATTTTCTTTACAAATTTTTGCAAATAATAGAAGATGTTTTCTATGATCTTCTTCTGTATATGAAGAGATTAAGATATCATCTATATATACTATCATAAATTTATGGTATTTTAAAAAGATATTATCCATTTTCCTTTGGTATATCGAAGGTGCATTTTTTAGCCCAAAAGGCATTACAAGCCATTCGTAATGTCCTTGAGGAGCACCGAATGCAGTGTATTGAATACTATCTTCTTCCATTTTTATTTGCCAAAATCCAGAAGTACAATCAAATTTAGAATAGAAAGACTTGTTTTTGACGAGATTTATGATAACTTCTTTATTCGGTAAGGGATAACTATCAGTTTTAGTAAAATAATTTAACCTTTTAAAATTTATTACCATTCTAGCTTTATTCCTTTTCTTTTCTGCTTCATTCATAACCATAAAAGCAGGACTAGAGAAAGGACTGAAGCTTTTTCGAATGAGTTTTTTATTCATTAATTCCTCTATTTGTTTTTTAAATTCTTGTCTTTCTTCAATAGTGTATAACATGGGTTTTTCTTTTATAATTACATTTTCAGTTAATTCTATTTTAGCCTTGGGATGACTTTCTTTCCAAAACGCTAATGGATTATTATTATAGTTTTCTTCTATTTTCTTTTTAATAACATCTAAGTTTATCCTTTTTATAGAAATGGTATTTATCTGTATTGGAATTTTCTCAAACACCTGTCGTCCACCACGCTCAGCTGGCTGAACTCTGAATGGTTTATTGACTCTTGGTATTTTAAGAAAATGTCCACAAGATGTTTTTAGTGTTACCATATATACGTTTTGTGTATAGAATTGAAATTGTTCAAGGAAATCAATTCCTAATAATATATCTGCTTCTAAAGAATTGTATTCATATACTTGTTTAATAAGAATTATCTTACTTCCCAATATTATTTCTACATCTTTAGCTACTTTATTAATAGCTTGAGATTGTCCCGTTATTCCTTTAATTCTTATATTGCTATCTGTTTTCCATTCCTTAATTAAGAATGTTTTAAATATTGTTATTTCTGATCCCGTATCTATCAAAGCACATGTCGTTATATTTCCTTTTAAAAGTGTTAATTGTATAAAAACACTTAAAGGAAAGTTAATTCCTTTCATATTTAGGACAAAATATTTCATTTTCTTGTATTTGGAGTGTAACTCCATGCTTTTCTATTTTGTAATATTCACAATTATTGAGAAATTCATTTCCTAGAATTATATCAAAGAATTCTCCATTCATGTATGTATCTATACAACATTTAACTTTCAATTTTATTCCTTGTATTGTAATTGGGACATATAACTCTTGATTACACGTTGCCTTATATCCATCTAAGGTTGTATATTGGATTGGTAGGCTAGCAATCATTCCTATTAGTCCTTTATTTTTTACTTGAGCAAAGCGATTAACACTAGCTCCTGTGTCTATCAATATTTTAGGTCCAAATATTCTATTAGTTCCATTAAAATATTCACCTTCTATGATCATTGAATTTGTATATCTTAGAGATTTATTAACCGTTAACTTTCTTTCTATTTTTATTCCAGAACTTTCTCCAGTAATAGAATATTTAGAACTTCCTCCTAATAATCTGTTTCCTTGGAAACTTAAACTAGAAGGTAATAATCTTTTTTCCATTTCTGGTTTATTATTAATTTCTATTTGATATGGTTCTATTTCTTGTATTTCTTCTAATAAAGGTAATTTTGCTGTAGGTATATCTTTACATTCTTCATCTATTTTTAAGTATGGTTCATTTTGATAAGTTCTACCATAATTACTATTACTCAACACATAAAGTGCTCTATAGTAGATAGTGAAAACCTTACTACCCTCTTTTAAACCTATATCTTTTAGGAATTTATAATGTAAAGTTAAGACTTCATCTATGTTTTCATCTTGTAAATTGATGCTATATTTCGGGAAAACATCAAAAAGAAATTGCTTATAAAACAAGTTTCCTAAAATTGTTCCCAAATGACTAGTTTTAGCATCTCTAAACCTTTGATCATGTAAAGAGAGGACTAATGGACTATCTATACATTCTCTAAATAGAGATTTAACTAGAAATTGAACTCTTCCCAAATATATATATTGTATTTTTGGTCTAAGAGATTTTTTCACTTTATTTATAGCAGTATTAGCTATTCCTTTTGTTATAAAACTTATCTTGACCCTTCCAGAGGTATTTTCTATACTTATGACTTTTTCTACCTCGTGATAGTCATAGATATTTATCTTATTTCTTTTTACTAAATTAGCCAATCCAGTGAATATATTATTTGTTGGATTTGCTGCACTTAACTTTAAGTTTTTTATTTTGTCAAGTGTTTCTTGACTAAAAGTTATTCGTTTAGCATATCCTACTGTACTTTCTTCTTCTATCATTTCTTCTTCATTATAATTTTGTATTTCAGTATCCATTTAATCCGATTCAGATTCTAATTCAGAATTTTCTGAAGAACTTATTTCAACATATATTTCATTTCCTATATAATTTTCTATATCTGAAACTTCTTCTAGTTCGTCTTTTATTTCTATAAATTCAGCTTCTATTGTTCTTACCTTCTTAGGTTTAGGACATTCTGGTGATTTATGACCTTCTTCACCACAATTCCAGCATTGGCATTTTGTAGATTTTTTATTTGGTTTTCCTTTTCTCTTAAAAAATCTTCTTTTAGGTTTTATATTTTTTCTATCAAACTTCTTATATTTTTTGTATCGGTTCCTTTTGAATTTTCTCTTTCTATAAGGTTTATTTCTATTTTTCTCTACACAACCCCATTGGGTAGGCATCTCTAATTTTGAACAATAAAGTCCAGAAATTTTTCTAGATTTCTTGTATAAATCTTGTTCATAACATAGCCTTTTTAGTTCATCTATTAAAACTCTTATTCTTCCACCTAAATTATTACTTACATTTTCTTTTTCCTTTTCCCAAACTTTATTTATATGTGTATTCCATGGATTTGGGAGTTTCGAATAGAACATTTTAAGATATATGTCTTGTGACTCTCCACTCCAATATTGTCTATAATAATAGTCACAAAATTCTTCTATATAATTTCAAAGGAATTTCATAGAGCATATAGAAAGATTTATAAGATCATTTCTAGCTTCTTCTTTTTCTTTTAAATATTCTTTTTCAGCATCATTTATCCAAGGTTCTCCTAAAAATTCATCAGCTATATAGTACGCTATTCGCTCTACTCCAGTTCTAATATCTTTATCAAAACCAGTTTCTGTTTCAGTTCTCATTATTCCTTGTACGTCAGAGGAAATTCCTTTCCACCAACTATTTATAATTCCATCAAATGTAGATATTATATATTCTGTTCTTCTAGTTGTTGTAGCGTATATTTTATCTTGATTTAGGAAATATGCAATCATATCATTTATCCATTTGGATAGGGCTTTTCTTTTATCTCTTTTATTATTCAAATTTAATTTGCTTCCATTTACATTTATTGGTTCTGAATAATCATCATTAAGTTGATATTTAGAATTATATCCTTTATTTCTTTTATCTTGATGCTTATTTTTCTTTGTATTAAAATAAGTTGGATAACTTTTTGGTTCGTTAGATCCCATAGATTCATCTGGATCTTCTAATGTTGATCCATCTTCTCTTTTAGTTCTTGAAGAACCGACGTTATTGATGGGTTCAGAAATGTGAGGGTCCGAATCCGATCACTTTACGATTTGTATTTGTGGAGGAAACCACCGGAGATTCACCGGAGATGAGAAAGGGGGTTCTACCTGTTGGGACAAGCACAATAAAAGTCAGAAGGCCAAGCTGGGGGAACTGGGGGCGATACCCAGTTTGGCTCTCCGACGCTCAAGTCAGTTCAAGGTCTGAAGAAACGTAAGTTCAGTCACAGTTCTAGTGATGAAGAATGCTTACCAGTGTAGAAGATGACTTTAGCTATTTATAGTTGAGGGTCAAGGGCCCTTTGGTCATTTTCCTCAAGTGGTCCTGGCCGAATGTTGCCCTAACACGTGGCGCCGTGAGAGAGAAACCTAGGAGGAATCTTCTGCAAAAGCGGCCAAAAGTTGGTGCTGGCAACAGTGGCAGGTGCGCGGGCATGTACGTTGTGTCAGAGAGCCATTTGGGTGGTTGGTAACGAGGGCTTAAGAGCGCGCTCGTGACAACCTGGAGTATTGGAAGCCAAGATATCCGCTGGGGGGAATGAAGGCTCCAATTCAAGTGACGAGCCAAAGGGGAGGCTACTCTGAGGGAATGTGACGCTCGAAGAGGGCTCCCTTGGCACGTGGGCGTGCCAATCATTTAGTATGAAGGACGCTCGTGAGAGTGACAGCGCTCGTTGGGCTTAACTCCTGAAGAAGGGTTGCACTTGTTGGGCTTAGCGCTCGTGCATTGATGGGTGCAACCTTGGGGAGACAGATGTCATCATCTCGGTGATGCCACGTGTCCTAACGTGGGACGATCGTATTTTGACCCCATCATTTTGCCCCCCAATTCTGTAGTCCTTAGTGATAAGGACTGTAGAATTTTGACACGTTCTATCCTTTGTATGTAACGCTCGTATAGGTCTTGGAGTGCTGAGCAATTTTTCCTCTGATTGTGCCATTAATGCGGTCTTTTCAACTGACCGCTCGTAAAGCTTCTGCACTGAGCGTTGTACTATTCTTGAGTATTCGAAACGTTAGAGCATTAAATGCGGGCGCGCGTGGGGCGTGTGAGCATTGGGAAGCATGTGACGGTTCCATAAAGTGGGCGGTTTCCCAGGCGGGAAATGATTACCATTTTGAATTTATTGCCGAAAACGGTACCAACTCCCATCCCTATAAATGTGGGATTCTGAAATCTTGCTACTCTTTACGCATTCAGAACTCCCAAGCATCCTTTGCAAAAAGAATTCTCTCGCACACCAGTTCTTAGGGCATCTTCAACCTTTCTCCCAGATTTTATCAGAAACCTTCAAGGTAAACTTCCAGCGTAATTTTCTAACTCTGCTAACTTTAGATTCAGACTTTAGGATTTCATAACCCCTTAGATTTTTCTCCTTGAGGAAACCCTAATCTCTTTCCAAGAAAACCCCATTGTCTAACCGAGACTGAATTTCTCCCAAATCTCAGCTTCTGCCATGGCTGACCAACATGTTGAGGAATTTGCCCGTGAAATCAATGAAATGGCCACTGAGAGTTCCTCTTCCCCCGATTCCCCTAGAGATGAGGAGTTGGGGGCGGCAGTGATGGCCATGGAGGATAGGAATCCTGGCGGAGTGGATCCTCTCTTTGAGGAGATGAATCTGGTAATGGAGGCAGAGAGGCAAGGGGTTGTTCTCCCCATAACTCAGAGTGCCACCCATCCCCACCACCATACCGTGACTGTGGCCGTCGCGAACCCGCTTCCAGTGGCTGAAGCCATGACCGGGCCTTCAGAAAGAGCCCGTGATAAAGGAAAAAGCAAGAAATCCCAGAAATCCAGAGGGCCTAATGAGGGTGAAGGATCAGGTTACCAGGCTACCGAGCGCACGCCCGATGAGACTCCCAGCACAGTTACCGTGGGAGACGTGAAAACGATGATGGCGCCCATTTACTGGGACGAGCGGTATACGTGGAGAATCCCAGAAAACCACGAGCGTGCTAATAATCCACCTCCTGGGGAAATGGCTGTATACGTGGACACAGTGAGTTCAGGAGGCTTGAGGTTCCCTATCTCGATCTCGATGGCTCACTTGTTGAATGATCTGGGCCTCTGTCCATCACAAATCGTGCCCAATGGCTTGGCTCTATTAACCTGCTTTGTGATTCTGATGAGGAGCATGGGTTACGAGCCCTTCTTGCGGAACTTCAACGCCCTCTTTCAAGTAGTTAGCTCCTCTCGTTCATCTCCCGAGGCCGGTTTTTACTACGTTCAGGCGAAGGCACATATGAAACTGATCAACTCGCCCTCGAGCACTTATGGCCCCGATTGGAAGGAGAAGTTTATCTTCGTCAAGGCTCCAACAGAGGAGGGCTTTGGGGTGCCCACGCAATGGGGCTCGTTTGCAAAGAGCCGCTTGCCGCCCGCACTCCCCAAAGATTGGGCCAAGAGCCTGGCAGCAACCCTGAGGGACGAGGGCCACCTCATTCAAGCGAAAGATTGGATAGACGATGCGGAACTCATGTTCCTGTGTGGTCTTTCCGATGACCCTTATTACCTTGACAACCCTCCGGCTCGTGATATAGAGAGAGACGGTTAGATTCTTAGGGCACTAACTTTAGATAGGAATGAATACTAACTGCTTTTCTGTACTTGTAATTTGCACGCTTAACAATTCTTTTTAAGGATTTATAACCCTTGTACCTTCCACTTTTGCAGGAGTTGCTATAATAGAAATGGCAGGAGGAATCAGACAAGCCGCACGCTTCGCTCATGCCAACAGGAACCAAGCCCAACAAGGGGACCAACAGCGCGAGCAACAGCGCCCTCGCAATCGTAGAAATCGCGGGGACGCTCGTAGCGGTAGCCAGGGCGCTAGTTCGAGCGCTATTCCAGAGGTCCAACCCCCTCGTGGCCGGGGGGAGAGTAGACTGGCCAACAGAGAGACCAGGAGGCGATTGGCTACAGAACGAGCGGGAGACGTTCAACCCCCTCTGGCCACAGAACAAACGAGGCCAATAACCACCCTGGCAATAGCCGAGGCCCCACAGAGCGCCAGTGGGCCTTCTCGCAAGAGGAAGAGGATGCCCGATTCAGCGGCAATAAGAGGTAAGGGCAAGCAGGTGGCCGAGGGCCCCAAGGGCGAAGGAGATACTTCCTCTTCAGAGGAGGAACACTTTTGGGAGTTCTCCCGACGAGGGGATAGAGACTTCTCAGGTGCTCCCGACGGTGGGCCAGTTCTGCTGAGGCCTGGCTCGCTCGCTCAAGCTGTCACCGAGAATCTATACAGCAAGGCCCAGTTCTCGGCGGATCACCGGCATCTCTTCAGTGAGTCTGTGGAGAAAGTGACCTATGATGCGGCCCACGCTCTAATCTCTGTAAGTCTTCACTCCTTGCTTTCTTTGTTAATTTCTGTAAGTTAGCATTTTTTGGCTAACACTCCCTTTCCTCCAACTTATGCAGCAAGTTCTTCCCCGGCTCCGAAATGTGCAAATGCGAGCCTCCACTTATGCCGAACGCAAGGCCAAGTACAAGAAGATGGCCCGTTCCAACGACCCGGCTCAGATTCAGTCGGAGTTGGATGCAGAAATTGCAAAGTATGAATCCCTCAAGGATTTGTACAACAAAACGGAGAAAGAGCTGGGAAAACTGAGGGAGGATTTCCAGGCGGGAGAGAGCGCTCGAAGCGGCTTGAGCGTCCAGTTGGCCCAGGCTAACGAGCGCTTCAAGAAGGCAGAGACAGAGCGGGAAAGCTGGAAGACGAGGGCTCTGAGGCCTAGAGGAAATTCAACGACGCCGTGAGCGAGTGGCCTCGGAGTCTGGAGCGTGCGAACAAGGAGGCTCTTATCAAATTCTGCCATTCAAAGGCCTTCAACTTCATAGCCTCGTTGCACTGCCTGGATGAGGCCCAGAATGCCTTCAACTTGGCAGTGGAGCAGGGCATCCACAAGGGGTTAACTGACCCAGCTATGAAGGGAGCAGAAGGCACGGGGCTCATGTTCAACGAGCGCTGTGAGGAAGTGGATGAGGACCCCAACGACCCCGCGGACGCCATCGCTGAGATGGAGTACGAATTCTTGGTTAAGCTGGTCCAAGATGAGTACACGGACGCTCATCGGGAAGGGGATGCTGCTCAATCCGCTCAAGATAATGACCTTGAAGATGAGCCTCAAGAGCCTATCATGGAGGATGCCCCTGTCCCAGCCGCCGAGGGTGCCAGCGTTCCCGTTCCTGCTGTCAACGAGCCCGACGATCCCCAAGCCCAACCGCAAGAGCCTGAGGGCCCAGTTCACGGCCCCGTGGCCCAAAACATACTGGTGATCGTTGATGAAGACATTGCTCCAGCTGCCTGAGACTTTCCTCTGTATTTTCCTGTTTTAATGCCTTTTTTCCCTTCTTTTGAAACAATGTTCAGTGGCCTTTGAGCCCTTATCTTGTAATGTTTCTTGCAGTGAATATACATCCCATTTTTCATGACTGTGTTCTTTTGTTTATTTATGAATCAGAACTCATATTTAGAGCTTGCTGGAACAAATCTTGTAATAATAAGACTGTGTGTAGCATACTCTGTGGATGTTTTATTTTTCTGATGAGCCTTTATGACTTTGAGAAATTTTGTTAACTTCTGTAAATCTTTGAAAATTTGTCTAAGTCTTGAGCGATCGTGAGGGTCTTATTGTGAGATTGCCCCCCCTACTCAAGACTTGTATAAATTTTTGCCTTTGTCATAAGCCTTGAAAATTTGTCTAAGTCTTGAGCGATCGTTAGGGTCTTATTGTGAGATTGCCCCCCTACTAAAGACTTGTATAAATTTTTGCCTTTGTCATAAGCCTTGAAAATTTGTCTAAGTCTTGAGCGATCGTGAGGGTCTTATTGTGAGATTGCCCCCCCTACTCAAGACTTGTATAAATTTTTGCCTTTGTCATAAGCCTTGAAAATTTGTCTAAGTCTTGAGCGATCGTGAGGGTCTTATTGTGAGATTGCCCCCCACTCAAGACTTGTATAAATTTTGTTTTTGCTCTTAAAAATTTGGCTGAGTCTTGAGTATATACGAGGGTCTTATGGAGAGGCTGCCCTCGTTCAAGGCTCGTGCGATTTCTTCTTAACTTTGGGGGAATTTTGCTAAGCCTTGAGTATTTGCAAGGGTCTTACTGAGTGGTTGCCCTCGTTCATGACTTGTGACATTCCTTCCGCCCTTGGGGGATTTTGCTAAGTCTTGAGTGTGTGCGAGGGTCTTACTGAGTGGTTGCCCTCGTTCAAGACTTGTGCAATACCTTCTTGATTCTGAGGCCATCGTTCGAGCGCTCTGGCTCTTGTCGTATTTCTGGCTCTGCAGGAAATCCCATTTTCGAGCGCAAGGCGTTATAAGAAACGGCCAAGGCCTACTAGGATTTGCTCTTGTAGGAGATCCCGTTTTCGAGCGCAAGGCGTTTTAAGAAACAGCCAAGGCCTACTAGGATTTTCTTCATAATCTTCTTCCAATTCGCCTGATTGGTTGTGAGCGTAACCAGTCTATCCTTATGAGGGCGTCCCCCCATGTGGAGTAGAGTGCTGGCAAGCGTAACCCATACGAGATAACAACATACATATTGGAATGGGTTGCAAACCACGCTCGCAAAGACGAGGGACGTGGGACTTATCCATTCAAGCAACCAAAGAAACAGGAGTATTAGAGAAATTAAAAAGATTATGTTACCGTTTACTTGTGATGGGAATTACATAGAACCCGTCAAAGAGGGTTGTTACATCAGGGTTTGCAAAGAGCTTTTAAACATAAAACCGCCGGAGGTTACATGCGTTCCAAGGGCGAGGCAAGCGCTCACCTTGAAGTGTCTCCAGGGTGTAAGTGTTGTTAGCTCTGAGTTGTACGACCTTGAATGGGCCTTCCCAATTGGGGTCTAATTTCCCCACGTGCCTAGACACTTCCACTTTCTTCAAAACCAAGTCTCCCAGCTGGAAAGTTCTTTCCCTTACACGCTTGTTGTACTGTTGGGCCACAGAGGCTTTATAATGGTAGATCTTAGCCCAGGCTTTATCTCTCCTTTCATCCAGCAAGTCCAACTCCAAGCTCCTGTTGCCATCGTTGAGCTGAGGCTCGAAATAGCCGACTCGAGCGGATTCGTTTACTATCTCCGCCGGTATCATTGCTTCTGATCCATAAACGAGCGCGTAAGGTGTTTCCCCCGTGGCCGCTCGTGGGGTAGTGCGATAAGCCCAAAGCGCTCCTTGCAGCTCTTCAGCCCATTCGTTTTTCTTGCTCTCGAGCATGGTTTTCAGATGTTGCAAGATAATCCTGTTGGTAACTTCTGCTTGCCCATTGGCTTGAGGGTGTCCTACAGAGGTAAATCGCTGCTCGATCCCCAACTCAGAACACCATTCTCGTGTGTCAGCTGCTATGAACTGGGATCCGTTGTCAGAAATGAGCACCCTCGGTATGCCGTACCTGCAAATGATATTTTTCCAAATGAAGTCCCTCACAACCCTGAAAGTGATTTTTGCAACGGCTTCGGCCTCGGCCCACTTGGTGAAGTAGTCGACGGCTAAAATGACAAACTTCTTTTGTCCCACAGCCATGGGCAAGGGGCCCACGATGTCTATTCCCCACTGGTCAAAAGGCCAAGAGACGTCTATTGGGACCATCTGTGCGGCCGGCAATTGAGGGAGATTTGAATGAAATTGGCACTTAGGGCACTTCCTCGAAAATTCAATGGCATCTTGGAGTACTGTAGGCCAATAAAACCCACTTCTCAGAACCTTTTTTGCCAAGATACGCCCTCCGGAATGATTCCCACAGCTTCCATTGTGGATGAGTTCAAGCGTCTCCTTCGCCTGCGAGGGCCTCAGGCATCTCATTGGGGGTCCTTGGAATGATTTCTTGAATAACCTCCCCTCGGGATCCAAAGCGAAACGAGGGGCCTTACCTCGGACTTTCCTAGCTTCCACCTTGTCAGTGGGGGGAATTCCATCCCTAAGGAAAACGACGATGTCGTCCAGCCAACAGGGCTCGTTTGGATCGATCATGGCGATTATCTTGGTGGCGACCCTTTCCTTGATCAAAGGTTCCTCAGTTCTAAGGAACGTAACAGAACGCTCGGAAGTGCCCTCCAAAGCTGATGCAAACTTTGACAGAGCGTCCGCACGCTCGTTTTCTCCTCGCGGCACTTGAAGTAGATGAAATTCCTTGAACTTCCCAATGATTTCTCTGGCTTTACTTAAGTACTGTACCATGGTGGTTTCTCGAGCCTCATAAGTTCCTTCAATCTGACTCGCAATTAGCTATGAATCCACATAAGCGGTAATTCTGGAGGCTCCATTCTGAAAAGCAATATTCAATCCTTGCACGAGGGCTTCATATTCCGCTTCGTTATTAGTGACTTGGAAATCCATCTTGATTGCAAAGTCCAGCTCAATCCCATCGGGGTTTCTGAGGGCCACTCCTACTCCTCCCCCTTGAGAGGTTGAGGAACCATCCGTGTGCAGTACCCATAACCCCTCATTCTCCGCAACGGTGGGCTCTAAACCAAAGCGTTCGACCAATAAATCAGCTACAACCTGAGCCTGTACCGCGGTCCTGGGCTCGAAACACAAGTCGAACTGGCTCAATTCGAAGGCCCATTTGATTAATCTTCCAGACACATCTGGCTTGGACAACACTTGCTTCAAGGGTTGGTCGGTGAGAACCGTTATGGAGTGCGCTTGAAAGTAAGGTCTCAGCCTTCTTGAGGCGTTAATAAGAGCAAACGCGAATTTCTCAATCTCCAAATACTTCTTCTCGGCTCCTTGTAATGTTTTGCTCAGATAATAGACAGGTAAGTGTTTCCGCTCCCGTACAGCGATCAGAACCGCGCTCGTGGCATCGGAAGAAACGGAAAGATACATAAATAATCTCTCACCTTCGACGGGCTTAGTCAGCAGTGGTGCGCTCGATAAGTACGCCTTCATATCTTGCAGCGCCCTTTCGTATTCTTCTGTCCAAGCAAAGTTACGTGCGTTCCTCAAAATTTTGAAGAAGGGAAGGTTCCTGTCCGCCGAGCGCAAAATAAACCTGTTCAACGAGATGATTTTTCCTACTAGGACTTGCACTTCCCGCAAATTTCGAGGGGAGGGGATTTCCAAAATGGCCTTGATCTTCTCCGGATTGGCCTCAATTCCCTTCTGACTGACCATGTACCCTAAGAACTTTCCCCCTTGTACTCCAAAGGTGCACTTCGAAGGGTTCAACTTCATCCCATACTGACGCAAGATTGAAAAAGTGCGCTTGAGATCTTCCAAGTGGGAGTCCTGGCGCTCACTCTTGACAATCATATCATCCACGTAAACCTCCATGGACCTTCCAATTTCTTTTTCAAACATCTTGTTGACGAGCCGTTGATACGTAGCTCCGGCGTTCTTGAGTCCGAAAGGCATGACTAAGAAGCAATATACCCCCAGATGGACAACAAACGAGGTTTTGGGGCGGTTTTCTGGGGCCATAAAGATCTGATAGTATCCCTGGAAAGCGTCCATCATGCTCATGAGCTCGCAGCCAGCGGTCGAATCCACCAATTGGTCAATCCGGGGCAGCGGGTAAAGATCTTTAGGGCAGGCCTTGTTGAGATCAGTGAAATCGTTGCACATGCGCCATTTATTCGCGCTCTTGGGTACCAAAACGACATTACACAACCATTCCGGGTACAAGATGGGCTCGATATATTGAGCCTCCAGGAGTTTATTAACTTCCTCTTCAATGACTTTCTTTCGAAAGCCATGTACATTCCGCTTTTTCTGCTTTATGGGTTTGAAAGAGGGATCCACATTAAGCCTATGGACAATGACGCTCGGGTCAATCCCTGTGAGGTCGGAGGCTTTCCACGCAAATACATCACTGTTTTCCCTGAGGAAGTCAATCATCATAATCTGAGAAGGCCCTGAGAGGTTAGATCCTATCTGAGTAGTCTTATCCTTATTTCCGGGTTCCAGCTCAATGGTAAGGAACTTCTCCGAGGGTTCGATCCTTATCTCAGGGCGAGGAAGTTCGAGCGCCCTCTTCTTTCCTGTCAAACGGTCACCGGGTGCTGGGTCACCCTCTCCTGGCTCGTCTCCTTCTGAGGACGATCCACCAACTGTCCCTGGTGGTGCACTTTCGAGGGGATTCTCCCCGTTGTCTCCCCTCTTCTTTTTGTTCTTCTTCTTGTTCAATTTCGCCCTTTTCCGTGCTGGGCTGTCCTCATCTAGATTGGGGAAATCCACTGACTTCTTGGTGGAGCCAATTTGGAAGGTTTTCTCCGCTTTAGGCTTTCTAAGGGACAGCATGTAACATTCCCAAGCCTCTCGCACATTGCACAGTATTTCTCCCACTCCCTCGGAGGTAGGGAATTTAATCTTCTGGTGGTAGGTGGAGATGATGGCTTTGAAATCCACGAGGGCAGGGCGCCCCATTATTATGTTATAAGGGATGTCGATCTCCACCACTGCATAAGTTATCAATAGTGTTTTGCGCTGAGGGGCTCGGCCGAACGAAGTAGCTAGGCGAATTTGCCCTCGTGGGACAACTTCAGAGCCTCCAAAGCCAATGAGGGCTGTTTTGAGAGGCTCGAGCGGAAGGTCAGCCTTCATCTTTAAAAACGTAGAATAAGGCAAAACATTAACGGAGCTTCCACTATCCACCAACACCCTTTTTACAACATGATTATGAACATCTACACTAACCACCATGGGGCAATCGGAGGTTATACCCTCCCCATGGGGTGTTACAATGTGCTCTAAATCCCTATCATCGAAGCCTATTACATCATTCTCTCTTGACCGTTGAGCGCTGGAACTCTGGATGGCATAGATGGGTTTAGGCATTGCTGGGCGTTGATTGTAGCTCCGGACATACCTCCGTCGGGAGGCGTTGGAATCCCCTCCTGACGAGCCTCCAGCGATCATATTTATGACTGCGAAAGGTTCGTTTTCTTGCTCAGGGGCTTTTCCTTTATTGCCCCGACGGCTGCTGCTTTCAGGGGGTCCCCTACCCCTTGGGCTCTTCGATCGGGATGGACTCCTCCTCCTTCCTCCAGCGCGCTCGTTACAGCGTTCATCGTAACGCTCGAGCACCCGGACGAATTCCTTCAGGTGGCCCCCTGCGACGAGCCTCTGGATCTCAGCTTCCAACTGTCGGCACTCATCCGTGTCGTGCCCTCTCTGCTTGTGGAATGCGCAGTATTTGCTCGAGCGCCTGAGCGAGTCCGTTTCCCTCATCTTGATGGGTCTCTTAAAGAGCTTCTTATCGGAGAGGTTGTAGACTTCTGAATTCGGCCTGGTGAGCGGGATTCGCTCGAATCGACGAGGGGGTGGTGACGACCTTCTACGCTCTTGAGGGCGCTCCTTCTTGATGGCCACGTCCCGTCCCCGCTCGTGATGGGGTCGCTCGTTCCTGGCCGGACTGTGATGCCGGGGACCATTCGTCCCATACATGTCTTCGAGCGCAAAGAACGGCTCGGCTACTTCTCTTAAGGCCATGAGGGTCCCAGGCCTCTTTTCCACAATGGCGTCGGCAAATTTCTTGCTCACATACTGCTTGTGATCCACAGCCTGAAAGAGCACTGGGATCAAGAAATCCATTGAAGGCCTCTCCACCTGTAGGATCTCCTTGTTGAAGAGGGCGAAGAACGAGCGCAGAGATTCGCTCTTGCCTTGAACCACGTTGTACAGGGCAGTAGGTGCGGTGACTGGCGCTTTCAAAGAATTGAAGTGGTTGAGGAAAGCCTGAGCCAGCTCTTCATATGAGTGAATCGAGCCCGGCGGCAGCCGTTTGTACCACTCCTGAGCCATTCCTACCAAGGAAGTGACGAAGACTTTCGCCCAATAGTTGCTGGAATGCTCGTAAAGGTGCATAAGATGCAAAAAATGATCCAAGTGTTCAGCTGGATCAGTTGTCCCGTCGTAACGGTTGATGGAAGTGGGGATTTTGGCCATGCCTGCTTGGGCCATCAAAACTTCCTCCACGAGGGGCGAGCCCCTCGCTAACGGGTGGTACTCATACGTGCCGAAGTTTTCCTCCAGTTCCTTGCGGCGGGGGACCTTTGGTGGGGGGTCCTTGGTACGGGTGCTTCTGGCGTCAACCCGTTCATCCCGACTAGGGGAGATCTGAGTTGATCGCCCTCGTGAGAGCTGTCCCACAATATCCTTTAAACCCTGCAGCTGGTCTTGCACAGCCGCGAGGATGTCAGGATTCACGTCTCCTTGTCTGTCCCCTTGTTTGGGGGCTCGTGACCCTCTTCTGGAGACATGAGAGTCCCCTTCATTCTCGTTCACTCGTTCTGTGGGCTCTTTATTCCTGCCCATGGAGGGACGCTCGTTGCCCTCCTGCTGGGGCACTTCTCTGGCTGGTGGTGGTGGCGGTTGTGCCCTCAGGACAGCCTGGGCTTCTCTGAGGGGAAAGTTTTGTTGTCCGCCCAAAGGGGCTGCAACTTGAGTGGCCTGCCCAGAGGGAAAGTACATGGAGTGGAACCTCTCCCATGCTCCCTGGGCCGCCTGAACCTCACACTGGGCATAGAGAGCCCTCAACTGCTGGGTGGTTAGTGGAGGTAACTCCACTCCTTCAATCTCCTTGGGGACCACCACCGGGAGCTGGATCTGGCCAGCATGATACGGCTGGACCGGCGGCATCATAACGGCCGGAGTGAGGGTATATCCGGATGGGGGCATCATGTAACCCTGCACTCCGAGGTTCATCTGGGGATGGACCCATGGGTTCTGAGCAGGCTGTGGAGGAGCAGAGAGAGAGACTCCTCCAGCGGCGGCGGGAATCGGCGGTGCCGGCGGTGTAGGTGGAGGTATTGAAGACTCTGCTTGTGGAGTCACTCCTGCGGCGGGAGGTGCTCCACCAACGGTGACGGAAGGAGGCGGGGCTCCACCAGTAGTGGTGGAGGGAATAATGATATTGGCATCCTGGGAGGCGTTATCTCCTCCTCCCACGGCTCCAGACCTTGTAGCGACCATGGCTGGAAAAGGTAAGAGTGTGCTTGCTCTTCTACCAACAAAAAGAAAGAAAGGGATAGAGAAACGGTTGCCCACAGACGGCGCCAAAAATGATGGGTTCAGAAATATGAGGGTCCGAATCCGATCACTTTACGATTTGTATTTGTGGAGGAAACCACCGGAGATTCGCCAGAGATGAGAAAGGGGGTTCTACCTGTTGGGACAAGCACAATAAAAGTCAGAAGGCCAAGCTGGGGGAATTGGGGGTGATACCCAGTTTGGCTCTCCGACGGTCAAGTCAGTTCAAGGTCTGAAGAAACGTAAGTTCAGTCACAGTTCTAGTGATGAAGAATGCTTACCAGTGTAGAAGATGACTTTAGCTATTTATAGTTGAGGGTCAAGGGCCCTTTGGTCATTTGCCTCAAGTGGTCCTGGCCGAATGTTGCCCTAACACGTGGCGCCGTGAGAGAGAAACCTAGGAGGAATCTTCTGCAAAAGCGGCCAAAAGTTGGTGCTGGCAACAGTGGCAGGTGCGCGGGCATGTACGTTGTGTCAGAGAGCCATTTGGGTGGTTGGTAACGAGGGCTTAAGAGCGCGCTCGTGACAACCTGGAGTATTGGAAGCCAAGATATCCGCTGGGGGGAATGAAGGCTCCAGTTCAAGTGACGAGCCAAAGGGGAGGCCACTCTGAGGGAATGTGACGCTCGAAGAGGGCTCCCTTGGCACGTGGGCGTGCCAATCATTTAGTATGAAGGACGCTCGTGAGAGTGACAGCGCTCGTTGGGCTTAACTCCTGAAGAAGGGTTGCGCTTGTTGGGCTTAGCGCTCGTGCATTGATGGGTGCAACCTTGGGGAGACAGATGTCATCATCTCGATGATGCCACGTGTCCTAACGTGGGACGATCGTATTTTGACCCCATCAGTTATTCATTCTTATTTCATATTCTACTATATCATCCAAGTTTATTTTTTCAAAATCTTCTATTAAATCATTTATTTCATTCATGTTTGTATTTGATGTTGATTTTCTTCTTGTTTATTTTCTATAGTAGTTCCTTTAGCTTTAAACCTTTCAAGAGCTCTTTTAGAACTCTCTTCCTGTTCTTTTAGCATTCTTGGAACTATGGTATTTAGCATATAATCATCAAAAGATCCTTTTTCATATGGTTTGGCCTTTTCTAAATTTATTACTTTAAAAGGAGTTTTTATTTCCTTTTCTATATCTTTTAATTTTTCAGCTTTAGATCTTTTTTCTCTTTCTTTAATAGTTATTTCTAACTGCTTTATGCTAACTCTATTTAGTTGAACTTCATTTTTTAGTTCTCTTATAGAATCTTGAAGATTTAACATTTCTTCTTTAATTCTATTAACAGATTCTATTATAGATCGAAGGTTTATATCTATCGTTTCCATATTTTTCCAGCTTTTATTCTGTTTAATAAAGCTTTATTCTTTTCCTTCTTTAGTAAATTTTTTAGCTTCTTTATATCATTTTTATTTTTATTACAAAGATCTTTATCTACTGAAGTTTTTATTTCATCTCTTAATTTATCAATTTTAATATCCAATTCTAATATTTTATTTATATTGTTAATCCAATCTTTCCAATAACGATTCATATAGAAAGGAGGTTTGAATAATAATTTCTTTTTATTCTAAACTTCCTTATCTTCTTTTTATAATAATTGGAAGGATTTAATTTATTCATTTTTATAAAGTATTTTAACATATCTTCATAAAAATTATATAAATTAGCTAACTCTCGTTTATTTAAAATTCTCATATTAAGGCGAAGGATATTGCCAATCTGTATCATCATAGGATATATCTGTATAATAGTCATCGATATCTAGATAATTTAATTGCTCTTCTTTATCATTTAATCTTTTATCTTCATCTAGAATTTGAAATCATATAATAATTCCAATTTCTAATAATATATACATAGTAGTTATAATTATTTTTATCAAATTTTTATACTTTTTATCCCAAAAGACATCGTCTTCTAGGCTCTGATACCATCTAGACAGGGGGTGTATTGAAGTTTTGTCCATTACAATTTATTACAATTGATTAAAAGTTTACAATAAAAATTTATATTTTCAACCTGAATTCTCTTTTTGTAGAAGAATGTAAGTGTTGGAATAGGATTTATAATTTTTATCCATTCATTTCCTTTTGATATATTTTTTCTATTAATTTTGTATTTATTATATTAATTTGTCTAACATTATCTGTTATATTTTTTATTTCTTTAGGATATACAAAAATTTCTTTCATAATAGAATCATATTTTGTTGCCACATCCAATTTCTTTCCTAATTTTCTTATATCGTTTTTGATTTCTCTTTGTTTATCCATTTATTTTTCAAATCGTTTTAGTATTGAAATAGTTTTTTGTATTTGTTCTTTATAATATTCTGCCCAATATTCATGATATTTCGTGATATACCAATGTCCATTATTTTTGGCTACTAAGTATAAGTTTTTATGATTATTATATTCTTCGTATAGATCTGTTAAATATTCAGTATATTTTTTCATGAAAAGTATTGTGGTTAAAAATATAATTTTCAAAAGTTATTGAATTGATTTGTAAGAAAATATCAACCGTGTCATGAATTTTTGAAGACGCTTTTCTGGTAAGCTTCTTATACTAATTTTAAACTATAATAAAAAAGTACCCTATTTTTTAAAATTGACTTGGAAAGTACACCTTTATTAAAAAAGTCCCCTTGTTTGGTCTTTATCTATAAGGCGGTGTTCTCGATTAAAATCCCCCAGCATCTTTGACCCGATTTACGAAAAAAAAAATTTGAAACAAATAAATCCAAAATTAAATATTGCACCACTTAATAAATTTATATTTTATTATAACTTAAATTAATTGAATTACTACATATCAAAGTAAATCACCCCATAATTATATAATGATTTATAATGAGAGAACACAATAATCTATACAATAAGCAACACGGAGAAATACAGCAACGGACTATTTGCATGGGATGTCGAAAGAAAAGTTAGAGATGAGCTCCAACCATAATCAAATTTAAGAAAACAAAAGATAATAGAATCACATTTCAAATTGATTTAGTTATTTTTGTAATATAAAGAATTATTATTTTAACAGAACCACATATTTACATAGGGGTGGTTTTCGAATATATATTACCTTGAGAAAACTATTATGTCAGAGAGTTCATAAATATATGATATCAAATATTAATTTAAAGAAGTTTTACTACCAGTTTACATCAAACTCAAAGTATCCGGATATCATGGACAATCACTATTTTCTTCAATAAGTTATAATTACCATATCTCAGTTTTGTTGAAATTATAAATCACTCATTAATTGTATTTAAAATATTGCAAAAATGCTCCTTCAAGTTTAAATCGTGCATTTTATTAATTGGTCGCGATAGTGCCAAATAGAGGTTTTGATCAACATGATTAGAATTTAATCTACATTGACTGTTATACGACTCCAAATACAAGACAAATACAAGAAAAGACTCGTGTAGGTGTTAATACAAACCAAAATCCGATGAAAACTTACATAAAAACTCGGGAGTTGTCCAAAAGAAATGCAAACTATGGGAGTAATTTGTAATTTACCAAATCTAAGGATAATAAACATGATGTGTATGAAATCATGTAGCTTTTCTATTCCAGACAACCCACAGTAATGTGTATGAAATCATGTAAAGAGCATTCAGGATTCATCACTGCTTGGCTGGAAAAGCCTTGAGGGGCACTGCCTTATGAAGTGAAAGTCCAAACGCCTCATTCAAGTCCAATTCTTCTGGTTTTAATCCCACTTCAAGTTCCCAACCAAAGTTATGAACCAAAGTTGCCACCATGAGATGTACCATCAAGTGAGCTAGTGGCATCCCTAGACAAATCCTTCTCCCCGAGCCGAAAGTAATAAGCTCAAAGTTGTGTCCTCGATAGTCAACTTCACCGTCTAAAAATCTTTCAGGCTCAAACGAATCTGGATTCAACCATATACTCGGGTCTCTGCCAATGGCCCATATGTTGACAAATATTTGTGCATCTTTTGGGACCAAATAGCTGTTGATTTCTACATTAGTTTCTACCCTGTGGGGAACCAGGAATGGGGCAGGTGGGTGAAGTCGAAAGGTCTCCTTAATTACTGCATTTAAGTAGTAGAGTCTGGAGATATCTGATTCTTCAACTTGTTTGTTATCTCCAACTACAGTCCTGAGTTCATCTTTGGCTCTCGACATCTTCTCAGGGTTGCATAGTAGTTCTGTCATCGCCCAGTGCACTGAATCTGAAGTCGTGTCAGATCCTCCGATGATCAAGTCCTAACACAATAAATCTATTGAATTAGCAGTTGCATTTCATATGAGAAGATTAGGTAAATTTAAAAATATTCTTGCATGTATCGTAATTTGCGTTCTCCCATGCACCAAATTGTGAGATCTGGCCACATTAATTCATCACTTAAGATAAGACAAATTAGATCAACTATCAATGGAATTCTGTTAAAAAAACGAAACACTAAAGACTTATTTGTAATTCTTCCAAGCCTAAGTGATAGTACTAAGTAATTTGTTAAATCTAAAATACAAAAGAGAGTTCCATATATATGGTGAAATACCCCGACAAGAAAAATACACTAATTAAAATTTCCGCCAAAACTCAACCAATTGTATAGAAAAGTCTATTAGGTCAATCACTCACTCTACAATGCAAAACAGCATTTCTTTTGTAAAATTAATTTGGTTGAATCAGTTTAGAACTAGAATTTCCAGCAACTGCTATTAAGAAATTTCGATAAATTCGTATTAGAGGGGTAAACAAAAATACTCACCAGAAGTAAATGGTTTATGTCATTGCGACTCAAATTCGACTCATCTTCTTGATTTATATCAAGCAGTGCTTCAAGCAAATCCCTTTTCGGACCAGATTCTGAAGACACTCCCCTTGACAGCAACCTTTTCACAATTATTTCATCAAATTTCCCAAGCAATTTTCCCAAAATAATCTCCAAATCCCTCTTAATCCCCTGAGGATCAAACGCTTTAAGAATTGGAAAATAATCATCAATATTAGGAGTCCCCGCAAGCTTCATCACAGTCTGAACCAACTCCATCATTTCCAGGCCCGAAGCCGATTCAAATCCCGCAAAGTCCATGGAAAAAAACGTCGACGACAACAAATTAAGCGAAGTAACGAAAGCAACTTCCCCGATATTCACCAACCGGCCTCTGCTGCAGCACTCATGCAAATAATCACGCAACTGCTTCAGCTTTTCCTGGCGAAGCACTGCGCTAGCTTCCAGCTTATGCTTTGCGAACATTTCTTCTTTGCAGATTTTTCTGAGTTTACGCCATTGGTTTCCCACGGGCTGAAAGGTTAAGGAGTACTTGCCATGGTCTGCAGCTTGGACAGGCATTCGGCCCGAACAAGCTAGATCGTGCTTTTGTAGAATCGCTTTTGCCATTTCCGGGGAAGAAACGACGATCGTGTGTAGCGTTCCGAGCTTAAGATGCATTAAAGGGCCGTAGGTTTTCGAGAGTTTTGTTAAAGAACGGTGTGGGTTCGGGCCGAGCTGGAGGATGTTGCCTATGATGGGAAGAGGAAATGGACCTGGAGGAAACTTGGACGATCTTCGTGCGAAGAAATGAAAGAGTGTGAGTAGGATTGAGGATAGTAGAATCAAAAGAGTAATATCATCCATTTCTTTTTCTTCTTGTTTCCTTGGTGGGATAATGGAGGATTAGTGAAGCTATGAAATGAAGCTGGTACGAGGAAGATATCTATATATAGGATGAGTGCAGAATCGTATCATTATCAGTCTACTTATTTTATGAATTAATTATTGTGTGGAAAATGTAAACAAGATTGGATGAGTAATATACATCACATATTCGCATGAATCAACTAACGCTGAAGATTTCCACCAAAAAAAAAACCTAATGTTGAAGATTACTCAAGTGTACGGAAGAAAGAAAAAGTGCAAGGAAGAAGGAAATTAGTATTTTGCAGGGGTGTCAATTCGGGTGAGTCGGGTGGGTTCGGGTCGGGTTGAGTTAGGGGTATTACATGAAAATTCCCAACCCGAATAACCCGACCCGACCCGAACGATTTTCTTTTTTCTTTTTTCCATTTTTTTTTAAATTATAATTTATGTTTAAAGTATTTTAAAACTTGATAACAATATATAAAAATATATAGTTAGTAAGGTTTGACATAATTGCAATTAATATAAGATAAAAAAAATTAATACATAAATATTATTAAGTTCTAATTCTAAGTGTAATTATAACTAAGTTATATATCAACTCTATTTAAATTCCTATTTTTATAAATTCAATCAATAAGGTAATTATGTAAAGTAAAAATTAGATACATAAACATTATTTAGATCGAATAATATATCTTCTACTAAACTAATCATAATGCAATTCAAATTCTTTAAGTCCAAATAAATACATCTCTTTTTGTCCATAAACTGTAACGCCCCGATTTCCAGACCGTCAGGTACGCTCGACACGTGTGAGTTTCGAGCGTTAGGATTTTATTTTATTATTTTCGTTTATTTAATTTATACGTGTTATGCTAATTTATAAATTATATTTCAAACGTGATTACGTAAAAATATATGAAATACATGCCAACTTGAGAATTATTTTACATATTGATTTCATTATTTTGTGAGTTAATTGCCGAGTGTATTTTAATTGTTTAATTGTCCTTAAATGCTCACTCATTTTAATTAGAGGACTAAATTGCATAATTATCTTTTGGACCAAATTGATCAATTTCCAAACCTTCTATCCTTGATTGCTTAACTTACAAACTTGGAGGATTTAGTTGTTGGAAAATAGGAATCAGAAAGCAGTGGAAATTTAAAAATTTTTCCAACAAAAAGATCTTGGACTCGCAATCGTGTATCCAAATTCGTAGAGATCAAGAAACTCACTTGGGTAGTAGCTTTCTTAACACGTTTTGAGCCGCCCTCAAACGCGCTTCATGCGGTAATGGCAACCCGTTCCTCGAAAGTCTCTTTCTACTTCAGAATCCATTGTAGGGATAACAATCCACACCAACCTAGATTCAAATGTTAGGGAAGTTCTTAACAATATAACATAAGGAAAGAAACATGAAACGAGAAAAGCATGATTGAAACTCCCTTCGAAAACCAGTTTTGCGAAAGTAGAAAACTGCAAGTCACAAAACCCTCGTGAAAAAATTCATCCTTTAGGATATAGACGAATGGTTTCGCCATCTTCTTTGGTTCGATTTTTTCACTCGTTTCATGTTGGGCTCAGAATCGTTTCATCATCCCTTCTGATCGTTTTGCTTGATCCCCACTTTTTGGTAAAGCTCAAATCTTCAAAACTTCTAACTTGAAGCTCTCTAGAGATAGTCCACCAACTTGGCTACAATCTAACTAGTAAAGATGCTAGTTCTCTAGTTAGTGTTTAGGCCTAACCTAGGGTTTTGTTTATCTTGGAGAAAGGATGGTGTTCAACACATGAACCAAAAGAATTCTCGATTAGCTCCTAGAGGAGCTCGAGCTCCCCTATTTATAAGAGGGGGAGTGCCGAAATTCCTAGTCCTTAATGGGCTAGGATTTTGGTCTCTCTCTCTCTCCTATTACTTGATCATCAAGTAATTTTGACTTTGACTTTGAATTCTAATTCAAATCAACTTTCAAGAGAGCTAAAAATATCCAAACTATTTTTGGATAATTTTATACTTTATTTATTTAAAATAAATAACTTATTTTATCTAATTAATTAATTCATAATTAATTAACTAGATTATTTTTCTCCAAAATAAGACTTTCTTTTTAATTCAAAAATTAAACCAAAGTCTATTAAATAATTAACACATTTAATTATTTAATGTATATATATCATATATACATATACACGTGTGAGGCACGTGTCCCAAGGACACGTGCTCCTCACGTGACCCACACGTGTGGTTTCACACGTGTGGAACCCCTTTGGCCCGATTAACTCATTTAATCATTTTAAAGCCTCATGTAACCAAGTTGTTGTGTGTGACCCTCTAGGTTCTCAATTCAATTAGCAGTGACCCCAATTAATTAATTCACTAATTAATTAATCAGTCCACAGATTAAACGACCATAGTCTAGCAACAGGTGTTTAACCCCTAGCTGAATTGGAATGTTCGGATTCGACAGAACCTTTAAGTCATTGATTCAAGTGAGATACAATCCTCCTACTTACTATCTCTCAACCAAGATCTAGGGTAAGGGAATAATTAGAACCCTAATAATCTGGCCTTAAAGCTAAGTGCATTTCATATCCATTTGATCTCAATCCAAGAAACCCTTTTCTTGATGTCTTGATCTACTGCCTTGGCCAAGGACTCCATATAGCATATGAATGACTTACACAATAAGAGATCACCTTGCAAATGCAAGTGTAGGTCCTTTCTTGATTCTCATTCACTTTCATGAATCACTTGTGCAGCCCCAGCATAAGCCTTGAATCAGTTGTCTAAGGCGACACCCTTTAAAGCTTATACCTAAGACTACAGAGTTAACTCATAAAGTGACAAGGAACCTCAAGTCTAAGGATCAATTAATCACATCAATGACTCGTGAGATATTTCCTAATCTGGAAGTTTCCATTTCCTGAACTAAAAACTTCCTTTCCCATTCAGGAATGTTCTCACACGGGGCACCTCAGTGAACTTACTTATTAAAGTAAGCACCCTCATGTATCACACACGTATCAACTGTACACTTTGCACCTCCATGAAACAAGGTGGTCCTTCTTAAGGGCGTGATCCCACAAGCAAGCCTTAGAGGAGTCAGGTTGACACTCCCACTGTCTGTAGGACTCATCGGCTTGGAGTATTTTACTAATCATGACTTATGTGATATAGGGCTCGTTTCATGAACCATTTCACCTAAATGGTAGAGTCCTAAAGTCATCAGGATTAGGGGAGTTCTCATACATGCACAGCTAAAGTAAACGCATACCAAACAAGAGCATATAAAGAAGTGTTTGCCTGTGATATTAATCATTCGTATATTATTCAAAGATTGTCTGTGATACTAGGTAAGTCCCAAAATGGATTATGACTAATCGGCTTTCTAGGGCACTATTCCTAAAAATAGTTACAAATACCCTATTTTCTCAACACATATATCACGGTATATGCATCTCTTCTCCAACTTTCACTTCATTGTCATCAAATTCATCCCCATATTTGCTCCCATCTCACCGAACCAAACCTCCAAGGAGGAGAAAGGAGATTTTCATCATTTCCAAGTCATGAACATGGAGGAATTAGGAGCTTGGAAGCATCATCATCTCCATAACTTCATCTTTCTTTTCTATCTTTCATCTTAAGGTATATATGAGCATATATATGATTTCTTGGAATTTATGTATGAAGCTAGGGTTGAGGAATTCTTGATATAAGTGATTTAAAGGTTGTTAGAAACATGAATTCATGCTTTTATCTTGAATTCATGCATTAATTATTAAAGAATTTGAAGTATATGATGAGTGGTGTTATGAACTTGAAATTGATGATTTGAGATGTTCAAGCATGAAACAAGTGTTTATATTGTGTTTTATTGCACTTTAAGCATGTATATATGTTTCCTTCTATGAATTGTAACATATGGGATTGAATTATGAGTGTTTTGGGAGATTTGGAGGTTGGTTCGTGCCTCCCCTGTTCTTCTGCTCTGTTTCTGTTCTTCCTGCGTAACTGGAACGACCTTTCCCGTTCTCTTTGTATTTGGGGAACGACCGTTCCCATACTTTGAAAGGTGTGCTTAGCGGCGAGGACGGGAACGACCGTTCCCACTTTGTCTCACAGACGGGAACTACCGTTCCCATCTTCGGGGAGCTGGGAACGGCCCTTCCCATTTTACACTATGGGCCGGAACGGCCGTTCCCAAACCCCTGAAGAGGCAGAATGTTTCTGCATAAAAATGAGATTTCCAATTCCTTTTCTTTACCCTTAATTGACCCCAAATTGTTATTATATGATCAAATACATGCCAAAACATGATATTTACATGCTACATTGTTCGTTGCACGATGTCTCATTGCCTGATCACGCCGTGCATCTTATATGTGGTAATATTCTTGAATTGTGGTCTCATGCACGTACATGGTCCCGTTTCTTGTCCAGTTATTCTCCAGGGCGGAGATTGTTGACCATGAGCACGTTTACGCACCCATGAGTCGTTGTGTCGCCTGTCAGGTGAGGTTTAATTGCTAGTTATATAGAACCCGTATACCCCTTATGTGATCTTTCGGCCAAAAAGGTATTTATATCTATAATTTTCATGAAATCATTTATCATTTCAAGCAAATCATGTTCACGAAAAACAAGCAAGCAAGCAAGCCATCTATCGTGCATGTTTTAGGCGAGTAGCATGACCGTTCACATTGGGCCCGAGGATAGTGACTTGAGCCAACCGGGAAAGCAAGGACTGACGGGTAACTCTCGCGCTATCCTCACCACATTGGGATGACCCCTGAATCCGCTAGGAGATTAGTGGGGGAAGGAGTTCCGGGCTTAGGTATTCATGTACCCTCTGCTCAACACGTCGTGGATGGTGAAGGCTGGGGATGGGTCCGGCACCACGGATTGTCCTCGGGTTATTGCATGATTTCCATTCCATGAACGTGTTACTTGATTACTCTATTGCACGATTGCACGATAATTGAATTGCATGATCACCTATTGAATATCAACACAAGCATGATTCATGTACATTTGGAGTAAGGTTGGAGACCGCGCTCACTCGCCAGGGCCATGTATTGAATGCATGAAAATGAACAAGTATTTAATATTGATAGTTGTATTCTCGGACGAAGAGTACTTCATTATTGAACTTATACTTTTATCTTTTCTAATCCTTTACCCGAGAATATAACTTGCATGTTATCTGCGCTAATATTTATTTAAACCCCTCACTCGGTCTTCACAGACTGACACCTCCACCTTTCAGGCTATTGCAGGTCCACGCTAGGCGGGAGTCGAGTCGAGTCCAGTCCATGTAATCGAGTCAATCACGGTGCATATTGTTTATTGTAGCCTTAGAATTTTTATCATAATTAATTGTTATTTATATTCGGAGATGATAATATATTGATATTTGTGAACTAGTATACAAATTACTTGGCAAATGATCAACATTATAACATGCTAGTGGTGACATTTGTTATTGAACAAGTTATGCTTCCGCTTTATTTCTAGTGCATGTATGAGTTAATCCCGCCTAGCCGGTCATTTTATTTTTAATGTCACCCGTTCGCTGCAGGTTGGTTCATGTACGGACTATCCATTTCGTGGGTGGATCGGCCTGTAGTGCGGGGGTGTGGCATCCCCACGTGTAGGGGTGCTACAAAAACTCTGTTTAATTCTATTCATATTACAGTCATATATGTCTTTCTAATGAACAAAACTATACAATTTAGACAAATTATATAATATTGACATTATAAATCACATTTTTCTCAGATAATAATCACATGTTTATAGAAAAAAATATTTTACCAGCCCTTTTTTTAATAGTCTATTATATTATATTATAAAAATACGAGTTGATTTTTGGATTTTTTTGCAATTTATTAGTCGCCAAAATATCCTTATAATAATGATTGCCCACAAATTTGTTAGAATTGCAGTCTCGAGCCTACGTTACTTTGATTGTCCCTTTGTGGGTAAAATGGATCCAAATATGTAAAATGGATCCAAAATGGGTAAAATATGGATAAAATTGATTAAAATGGGTAAAATGGATCCAAGTAGGTAAAATGGATCCAAAATGGGTAAAATATGGGTAAAATGGATCCAAATGGGTAAAATGGATCCAAACTGGGTAAAATGGATCCAAACAGGGCAAAATGGATCCAAACTGGGTAAAATATGGGTAAAATGTATCCAAAATGGGTAAAATGAGTCCAAGTAGGTAAAATGGGTCCAAAATGAGTAAATTGGATCCAAATTGGTAAAATGAATCCAAGTGGGTTAAATACATCCAAGTGGTAAAATGGATCCAAATGGGTAAAATATGGATAAAATTGATTAAAATTGGTAAAATAGATCCAACTTGGTTAAATGGATCAAAGTAGGTAAAATGGATCCAAAATGGGTAAAATGGATCCAAATGGATAAAATGTATCCAAAATGGGTAAAACAGATCCAAATTGGTAAAATGTATTCAAATAGATAAATGGATCCAAAATGGGTAAAGTGGATCCAAATGGGTAAAATGGATTCAAAATGAGTAAATGTGGGTAAAATGGATCCAAGTGGGTAAAATGGATCTAAATGGATAAAATGAATCCAAAATGGGTAAAATTAGTTCAAGTGGGTAAAACGAATCCAAAATGGGTAAATTGGATCCAAATAGGTAAAATGGATCCAAATGGGTAAAATGAACCTAAACGCACAAAATAGATCCAAAATGGGTAAAATGGATCCAAATTGATAAAATGAATACCAAATGGGTAAAACAGATCCAAATGGGTAAATATATCCAAAATGGGTAAATTGGATCCAAATGGATAAAATGGATTCAAAATGGGTAAATGTGGGTAAAATGGATCCAAGTGGATAAAATGGATCTAAATGAATAAAATGAATCCAAAATGGGTAAAATGAGTTCAAGTGGGTAAAATGGATCCAATTTGGTAAATTGGATCCAAATGGGTTTCAAGTGGGTTAAATAGATCCAAGTAAGTGGGTAAAATAAATCCAAATGTGTAAAATAGATTCAAAATGAGTAGACTAGATCCAAAATGTGTAAAATATGGATAAAATTGATTAAAATGGGTAAAATGGTTCTAACTGGGTAAAGTAGATCCAAATAGGTAAAATGTATCCAAAATGGGTAAAATGGATACAAGTGGGTAAAATGGATCAAAATGGATAAAATGGATCCAAAATGAGTAAAATAGATCCAAATGGGTAAGATGGATCCGAATGGGTAAAATGGATCCAAAATGGGTAAATTTGATCCAAATGGATAAAATATATTCAAAATGGGTAAAATATAGGTAAAATGGATCTAAGTGGGTAAAAAGGTAAAAAAACGAGCCTAAAACAAGTAGAACGAGTCCAAAATAGGTCGAACAAGTTGAAAAACGGATGAGATGGGATGAGATGGATAGGAATTTTGTTACAAGTCTAATCTTAATCAAATTCTAAATCTAACTCGAATAAATTGTATCCACATTAAAAACTTGTTTGTAATTTTAATTAAGATCTAATTGTAAGTGTAATTATAATTAAGTTTTATATCAACTCTATTTAAATTCTTATTTATATAAATTTAATAAAATTCAATCAATATGGCAATTATGTAAACTATAAATTAGATACATAAAATTATTTCGATCGAATAATATATTTTCTACTAAACTAATCATAATGAAATTCTAATTGTTTAACTTTAAATAAACGCATCTATTTTTGTCCGTAAACTTTTGGTTAATTCTAATCATATTACAATCATGTATGTCTTTCTAATTAACAAAATTGTATAATTTAGACAAATTTATTTAATATTAACATTATAAATCACATTATTCTCAAATAATAATCACATGTTTATAGAAAAAAATTATTTTACTAACCATTATTTTAATATTCTATTATATTATATTATAAAAATACGAGTTAATTTTTGAATTTTTTTTTGAAATTTATTGGTCGCCAAAATATCCTTAAAATAATGATTTCACTAATGTCTAATTAAGTTAATTATGTAAACCAATATGTATCATAAATTATTATTGAAATTTTATAAGTACTTAATTATGGATAGAAATTTGGTTACAAGTCTAATCTTAATCAAATTCTAAATCTAACTCTAATAAATTGTACCCACATTAAAAACTTGTTTATAATCTTAATTAAGATCTAATTCTAAGTGTAATTATAATTAATTGTTATATCAACTCTATTTAAATTCTTATTTATATAAATTTAATAAAATTCAATCAATAGGGCAATTATGTAAAATATAAATTAGATACATAATAATTATTTAGATCGAATAATATATTTTTTACTAAACTAATCATAATGCAATTCTAATTGTTTAAGTTTAAATAAATACATCTCTTTTTTTTTTTCCGTGAACTCCGTTTAATTCTAATCATATTACAATCATGTATGTCTTTTTAATTAACAAAATTATATAATTTAGATAAATTATATAATATTAACATTATAAATCATGTTATTGTCAAATAATAAATTAATTATTATTTTTTAAGTATATCTATTTCTAAACCAATTATCATTTCATAAATTTTTATCTAATTATAATACACCATATAATTTAAATATATTAAATATATTTTTTTTAATTTTCGGATCGGATCGGGTCGGGTCAGGTTGGATTCGGGTTGTTGGATCACCCGCATAATTTTTCGGGTTAATCGGGTCAACCCAAAATCCACCCGAACCCGACCTCTCTCCTTCGGGTCCATTTCGGGTCCGACCCGATTCCAACCTGACCCGAAAACCCAACCTGAACCTGATATTTTTCGGGTTGGGTCGGGTATTGACACCCCTAGGTGTATTATACTTAATATAATACCTATTATTTTGAAAATAGTTCATTTACTTTACACTAATTTTTAATTGGTTTGCCACTTATGAATATCAATAAACATGCATCATAGAATGCGTTTGAAAATGACAATACGAGTATGAATATGAAAAAGTGTTATGTTTTAAATCCACAAAGAAAGGTCTTCTGAATAATATAAGAATAATGAACAAGGAAAAGTATAATATAAGAACAAAATATAGCTTTCAGAGCAATCCCAATCCCTTTGGGAAAAAGCAAAAGAAGATTCTCCCTACGAAAATTCAGAGAAAGAGATCGGATGGGAAATTTCAGATAAGGAAATTTCTGAGTTTCAATTTTTATAAATCATTTATTTTATAAAATTTTGAAAATCGTATTGGAATATTCAAAATAATACAATAATTAAAAATTAAAATTATTAAATAATGTATTTGATCTAACTCATCTCTAAAAGCTACTTGATGAGAATTGTCAAACCATTATATATTGAACACCACGAGCTAGTTGTTGAGAGACAGCACAAGCTGGCTGTTAGGAAGAACATTAAATGTAGAATATTAGACACACCTTCCTCACATTCAAGAGAATTATCAAACCATTATATATTAAATACCACCAGCAAGCTTTTGAGGGACACCACAAAGCTGATTGTGAAAAAGGGCATTAGATGTAGAATATTAGACACACCTTCTTCATATCCGATCGAATAATTCTCAAGTTATTATATGCTAAACAGTATTTCTTTAACCATTGGATATGAGATATTTGATAAAAATTGTGCTCGAAACACAAACTAAATGTTTGAATCTTTAATGTTAGGTTAAACTGTGACGCCCCGAGTGTGGAGCTATCACATCCCCCGCACTAGAACCTAACATGTATATGAAATGGAAAATCCATATACGTGCTAAGAGCTAGCGAACGAGAGACAGTCAAGACCACTCCTAGCTAGGCGGCGTTATACCGACGGTCAACAACAACTTAACGCATAGCGGAAGCAAACTCATCAAGTAAACAACAATTCAGAAGCTCAGCATTTAATTAATTTACATAAATAAGGTTCACGACTAACATATCGAAAGTAAAGTGGTGGATAATTTAGTAGTACATCACACGCCAATATCATCATTAACTAATACCATACAAGATAGCATCAAAAGTAGGACTCGACTCAAAAGAGAGCTAGACAACCCCGCCGCCTAGTCGACTCCCAAAAACCTGCAATCAATACGAAGGGGATAAGAAGAGAAGAGAAAGAGGGTCAGTCGAGTGACAAACAAGGGATAATAATATACAAGTTATAATCAATGCAATAACGAGAGATGCAATGCACAATAACAATTCGCCTCGACCGAATATAGCCCCATTTTACAATACAATAATTTTCATTACGATAATAGGGCTTATATCAGATTAAGGGTTTTCAAGCAATCAATGGGTACCGAGTTATACCAGCTCTCCAACCTTACTCTACAAGACAATACAATAAAATAAATCTCTTTTTCCTCCGAGTGACGGAAGTGTTAATTACTTCATAACCATCGATTTGTTACTTGAGTCATAGCCCGTCTCGGTACTATGCTCCTTCAGCCGAAGCCGGTCACAGGTAATACGTGATATCCACTACCTCCGAAGATAGAACGTACACCCATAGAGGTCGCAGAGTAGGTTCACCGTCAGCCCTATGCTTTCCCGGATCCCCTAAGCCACGTTACCTCGGGCCTAACAATCACAAGTACTCGTTATGCAATGCATGTAAGGTCCATTTTCAATTCCAATTGATATTCATGAACACAATCTTGAGAACATATATGTATAACTCATTTGATATTAGAAAATCATTTCCGGTAAGACCGAAAAAATAGTAAGCAATAACTTATTTAATACATAAATACATATACGTATAATAATTCAGGTGAGGAACAATAAAATCGTGCAGGCCATAGTATCGGTATAGTATTGATTACAACAAGAGAATAACCTCACCTTGATAACCCCGACAAAAGAGAACCAAAACAAGATACGAATCTAAACCACTCAAAAGGTTTAAACACTCTCACATGCAAGCTATAATCCCATGCAAGGTTTTTGAGATATTTCCCAAGTGGGTAAGACAAAGGAAAACAATGGTCGGGATTACAACGATCAATTTCATTAATTCATAATCATACATGCGGTCATTACGTGAGTCCTGGCGAATGGGCGAATTCTCCAACCTTCTCCTCGTGTGTGCATAGTTTATTCATTCATTCATTACCTTTTATGCAACATACATACATTCATAATCATGCATTCATGATATTTCATTCATAATCATGCTTTCATACATAAACAATTACACCTTTTTCCTCCGGGTGGTGGACGGGCTTGCAAGACCCGGCCACCGGTCCATACAAGGTGGCTAGTGAGGTTCATGAACCCTCAAAAGCCCGGTTAGCCTTTCCTCGTCAAAACTCCTGAACGAGGTCGGTTTCGCCATAATTCATGGTTGGAACTAGTACATGGGATCCCCGTTGGCCCTTGCCTCCCCGGATAGCCACAAGCACTAAGTTCCTGGGCCCGTGTGTTCAATTATGCTCTCGCCAAAATCATAAGGTAGGGATACATAAAAGAAGGGCTTTACGTTGGAAATCATTGACTCATTTGAAAAGACTCGATACATATATTGGCTTAAAGCTTCCACATTGGATATATCTGGTCAATTATAACTAATAGTAGAGAAACCCACCTGTTACACCTTACCGAACAATACCAAGAAGAAAAGGAGACTCGAAAGTGTCCTATGAACCCGGTAAGTTTCCGCCATGGAGAAAACTGTACAAAGGACAAAGTAGTGTACTCGTGAGACTCAAGACTCTAAATTAACCATATACGACGTACGACATGTTATGCACATGATATGAGGTGCATAAGAAGTAGAAATTATGTTATGAGGTCTTATAATCAAGTAATTCATTCAAACGTTCAATACATGGTGGTTTTATATTCATAAATTACATATCTTTCATGAACCATAACAATTGGAGCCATGATTTTCATATTATATTCATAGCACCTGCTTAATCATGTTTACAATGCATATAATAAGTATAGGAGCCAGAGAAGTCATTTAAGACATCAAGATATTGTAAAAGGCACTTAACGAATCATATAGAAGAATTTAAGCCACGTTATAGCAATTCAGGTCAGGAATTTCATATAACAATTATAACTCAAATATAACAAGTTTACAATTATAGAATAAACAAAACAATGACATCCAAAACATTTAAATAGGTAAAAGGTGAAATAGATAACAATTCAATTTCATAAATTAATTAATACATAAAATGTATATAATATACAAATACATATAAATATATAAATATATATACGTACACATGCACATGCACATAATATCTATACTATATAAAAAAGGAAGAAGGTTTTCTCTCACAAATAGCGGTTATTTTGGGATGGCATACCAATTTTTATAGAGTGCCTATTATACCCTCAATAATACTGGGAGAACTATATAGGATTAAAGGGCTCTTTGGGAATTTGCCAATTTCAAATTACCCACGTTCATAACTTCTTCCGGAAGTCTTGAAATTGAATTGCCTCCCCTCTCAAACGCAAATTCACAATAGAAAACCAACTCTGCATTCCTTTTCTACCTACAGTGATCGACTGGCGTTCCTTTTCTTCACCGGTCCAACCCTGCTCTCTCCGCCACAACTTGGGTGTTATCGTTTGATGGCTTCATTAAACCCTCAATAATTTGGGTGTTTCACTTGATAGAACTCTATAAGTCTATCAACTCGGACGCTATTGATGGTTATGATTCTGTTCTATGGGCTTCGTGCATTCCGACGCAATGATTTCCATCCAGGTATTTTTCCCCCAATTTCTTCTGGATTTGGGTTTTTTTCCCTTTTTTCTTGCTTCAATATCATTTTGATGGTATATTTCAGTGTGAATAGGGAGTATTACTTTAATGTGACAATAAATAGTATAAGTCTACGTAACCATTAGTCGTCAAATGCTTTTAGTGAAGTTTTGTCGTGCAAAACAAAAAGTTTGTGGTTGTTTAAGCTTATAGTTGATAAGTTCCTATGTTTCTGCATCACGTACGGTTTAGAAATTATCAATTCACTTTCTTTTGGTTGAATACTTGAATTTAAGTAATAGAACACTTTAAGTTAATTCAGCCTTTTATTTTTAGCACTTTATTTAGAATATATAGAGTTAATTTTGTCGTGCATTGATGCGTTTACGTTAAATTTGATTAAGTAACAATTTGATTTCCCTTATTTTTGAATTGGAATTTATTATTAAACCAAAACAAAGAAACTTTATTAATTGAAGTCAAAAAATTTGTCATCTCATTCTTTTTTCTATCAACAATTGTCCACTTTTTGGATGAGTTCGTTACTCATGATTTAGTTGAAATAAAATTTGAATTTAATATTTTACATTTCTCCTAAACACCCACTCATTTAGTGTTGCTTTTAATTCATGGTAATTCATATTTTTATTTATTTTACTTTAATTTTAAAATTTATCGAATCAATTTGTTTTACTACTTGGAAAATTACTTCGGTTCTTTGGTTGTTCTTCATCAACCTTTGGTTTTTGTTTATTGCCAAGAGTAAGTTGTTCTATATCTCCCTCTGATTTTTTTGGTATCCACAAACTTTTAAGTGTCAAGATATCTAAATTATACTGTTAGAAATATTTGCTAACATTGGCCGAATCTTAGGATAATGATTTTGAGTTACATTTGAATTGTTTGATTCTTTGTTTGAAATTTTCTTCCATCTTATTCTAATTCTACTTAAATTTGATGATATCTCTCACTTTGACTCTATATTCAAAAATGTATGTTTCATCATTCTATCTACTTAATATTGAGTTTTAATTCAATCAGGTATTTATGGTTAATATTTATGTTTCTATTGATCTACCTTTCTTGAAATTGAAAGGAAGTTAAAGAATTGTTAATTTAGGGTTCTCTTTTGTCCATTAATATTGGCTATCATATACTTTTTAGCCTTATTCTCTTACTCATCAACAACAATACTGTAGTAGTTTATGTCAAACTTTAGAAGTAGCTAACTTTATCTCATATCCTTTAACACTGACGAACATTGTTTGGTTTTTAATGGTGATTCTAAATAGTGATTTAGTAGAAACAAATTTTATATGTAAATTTAAATATTGCAGTGAAACAAGAACACATTACTAGAAGCGATTATAAATCAAATAATCTGAAGATGACCAAACTCTTGGACAGGAAAAATACCACCCACTTCACTCTTTTTTTTCTTTATGTTTGGTATTTCATTTCTAAGTTATATAGTTGTACCCAAACAGTGTTGACAATTTTTTATGTAGCTATAAATTTATAAGTGTTGCTTTGTGACAATTTAACTTCATATAATAACAAGGGTTAATTACATTTAATACCGTTTAGAGTTTTAAATATGATATTTGGATCTCTATTAGTCATTTTATTACATTTTGGACTCTTCTAAAAATTATAAATTACATGAGATTAGTTTTCCGTTAAATTTAGGGTGACGTCATTGATTTTGGAACAATGAAAAATGCCATCGACAAATAAAAACCAAAACATGATTTATAGTATATCCTATTAATTAGCATTAGTACTGTGATTGTGTTGTTTACTTTGTGCATGCAAAATTATGTGTGGGAATATAATTTCTTATCTCTATTCATAGTATTCGTCATTACTGAATATTGGGGATAGTAAGTAAGTTCATTACTTTTTCATTAAAGGTAAGTTACACGCAATGCAAAATTTATATTAGGTTGTATTTATGCGTGCAGGGACGGCGTGCACCAGCCGCTAGTATATTATATATACACTTTCATGCATGTAAATACATATAAATATATATATACGTATAATATATATATATATACATATCATGCACAAATATATTTATATATATATAAATATATAAAATATTTATATATATATATATATATATATATTAAATACATACTATATATATATTTATATATATTTTCATGCATGTATATATATATATTGCACAAACACAAATTCATAATAAATATATACACGTACACACAATATAAACCACATGCATGCACAAACACAAAATATAACTTGCATTATATATAAATTACACACATATATACATAGTACACATGCATGCATGGATTAATACTACCTAATATATATAATATATACATAATACAAATGCGTACATATTTATATATAAGTACATACATGCATAAGTAAATATATATATATACACGTACACAACGTAAGGTTACAACAACAGCAGTTCCAAAAACAGATTGTAACGCCCCAATTTTTCATTGGTTCAGGTACGCACGACACGTGTGATTTTCTTCGAGAGTTAGGATTTATTTAATTCTTTCGCTTATTAAATTCTTATATTTCATTACGATTACATGAATTATATTTCTACCTGTTTAATTGAAATACTTGTCAACTTGAGACTTGTTACGTGAATTGAATTCAATTGCTACGTGAATTAATTGCCGAATGTGATTTAATTGCTTATGTGTCCTTAATTGATCACCTTTCATAATTAGTGTACTTAATTGCATTTCATGACTTGGGAGGTTATATGACTATTGTTTAGAAATGGAACTCAATTGCATGAATTTAAATTCATGAAGGACTTATGTGCAAAAAGTGTTGAGTCATGCATATATTTGCAAGACTTTTGGCATATATTTTCATCTCTCCCACATTCCATTCATTTCATCATAGTTCATCAAAAACCACACACACACACTCAATTTCGGTATTTACACCAAGAAGAGGAGAGGAAGAGTTCTTCTCAATTTCAAGCTATAATTTGAAGAAGTCTAGAAGCTAGAAGCATCATCATCATTATCTCTTCACTTTATCTCATTTCTTGCTTGAATTCAAGGTAAACATGGAATTTGATGAATCTTTTGATTGGTGAATGAGTAGGGTTCATGAGTTATATGATGGATTCTTGCAATATTTGAGCTAGGATCATGATTAGGATGATTAGAATGGAAGTTTGCATGAATACCTTGAAGTATATGGAAGTTGGAAGCATGTGTGTATATGGGGTTTTGAATGAGGAATTCTTGATGATTGATGCATGTTTCATGGTTTATATGCTACCTAAATGATGTCTTTAAGTTATACACATGTTTTATGATTGTTTTGGAGCATTTTGGTTGAGTTTGCTTTGGGTTTTCATTCCTTTTCTTTCTTCTCCGAAGCTACCCCTGTTTTGTCCCTTTTTCCAGCCCTGGAAGGGTACCCGGGCGGGTACTTTTTGTGCAGCCCGTAGAGTTTCTGGACAGCTTTACCCGGTCGGGGAACTTTTCCCTTGAATTTTACCTGGTCGGGTACTTCCTCATCCGAACTCCAAATGACCTGATTTTTGAACCGTTGGAAATCTCTTGAAGTCTAGAACAACTCAAATTGAAATCATATCAATATCTTTTCTAGTTTGTGAGATATTATCAATTCTTTTTGGTGTCGCTGCTTTACCGACAAACTGCATTCACCCAACTTCAAGCCTACGCAATTTCCTCCTCGCTTTGAACTAGAAAACGAGCTATATATCATTTTAAAGCTATACTTGTCTAGTTTCATTCCCAACAAAAAAAATTCAATTCCCACTTCTATAACTTAAGATATTCCAGTTTTCCTTCAGCGTGTGCGTTTTCGGGAATTGTCCGTTTTTGCCAAACTTCACCAAAACCTCTCTCATTGCATTCCTTCCACTCTCTTGGCTCCCATATGTGAATTATATGTTATACATACTTAATTAATTGATAAGTATGCTCTTACTTGAGACTTCTTGGTACTTAATTGCTCAAACTTTATTGTGTGATTCCATGCCCTGTATGAATTGAACTTGAAATGATTGAATGATATGAATATATAACTCCTTGAGATTTATTTCATCTCTTAGATATTAATTGGGTCTCATACATGCTAAGTGTCACTTGATTGCTAGTTTTACTTAATTACATGAGCATTGCCGTGCGTCATACTTGGTTTCATATTGAGTCTTGTCCCACGAGTTCACGTTATTTCCTTTCTTGTTCCGTCGCTCGTCAGGTGAGCTTTAATTCTAGATACTTAGAACCCTTACATCCCTATGTGTTGTTTTCGGCCAAAAGTATATATATATATTTATAGTTTTCAAATCTTAATGATTTACAATTGATTTCATGAAACTAACGGATTGATTGATTATTTTGGCGAGTAAAGCATGTTCACGTTGGGCCCCGAGGGTAGTGTATTGCGCCAACCGGGGAAGCAAGGGCTGACGGGTAACTCTTGCACTATCCTCACCCTGTGGGATCACCTCTGAATCCACCTGGAGGTTTGGTGGAGGAAGAAATCCCGTGCGTGGGAGTCATGTTCCCGACGTGCACCATGATTGGATGGTTGGGTCTTGCAAGCCAACCATCATTGTAGGGAGAAGGAGACTGGGGATGGGTTCGGCACCACGGGCCATCCTCGGGTTATTGTATTGATTGCACTCATTTATTGAATTGATTGAATACACTACTGCACTACTACACTATAATTGAATCGCATGATCACCTGATAATTAAATCAAGCATTTATTGTACACTTTTGGTGAAAGGTTGGAGGATTGCCCTCACTCGCCGGGCCACAGATTGAATTGATCATGATTGAATTGCTAAATTTGAATAGTTGTAATCTCGGGCGAGAATTACTTTAATATTTGAACGTATATTGTTTCTTTCATGAAAACTCACCCGAGATTATAGCTTACATGGTAATTGCGCTTACATCTAATTAAACCCCTCACTCAGTCTTCGGTTGACTGACTCCCTCACATTTTCAGGGCTGCAGGTTACATGGTAGGTAGGATCGAGTCAAGTCTTTAATTTCGGGTCTAGCACAATGTCATATATATTATTGATGCATATGAGTTATCTTGATACTCTTGTATATTATGATTTATCTTTGGAAACTGATATTGTATATATGGAGATAATGGAAATGACCTTGAAAGATGTTAAAGACATGAATGTATATTTTGCTTCCGTTTTATTGATTATGCATGATCGTATTTAATTGAGGGTTAGTCCGGCCTAGCTAATGTGTCGTTTTTTTTATTGTCACCCGTTCGCCATGAGTCCGGTTCATATATGGACTACCCATTTCATGTGTAAGCTAGACTTATGGTACGGGGGTGTGGCATCTCGGCGTTCCGGGTGCTACATCTTAGGTGGTATCAGAGCCCCGTCGCAAAACCGCGGTTCTAGTGTCGTGTCTTATGAGTCTAGGTCGAACGGTATAGGATTATTTGATAATTGCGAGTCTTGCATCTTATTTGGAACTCCTTGAACTTATTTGAGATTATTTGAACTTACCTGAACATCTTTGAATTACTTGATGATTTGTGCATGACATTAATTTGTGTTACTGCTTGAGGATTAATTAACCTTCTATGGTTTGGGAATTTATACATTTAATGCGTTTTCTTTAATTTAGTTGAATTAATTATTGCATTTTGCATCAAATATGTGTTTAAATGCTAATTATGTGACATGAGCATGCACTAACCACATGCATTTGGCTTTGAATTGATTTCTGACTTATAGGCTATAAAGACATGTCAAACCACAGTCAATTCCTATGACAATCCCAAGTTATCGCAAGCCCTTTCTCTAGATTTGGAGTTGTAAGGAATGCACCGGGGAACTTCACACGAGAATTCAAGAGCTATGGTTCTCTCTCTAATTGGGTTATGGTTCGACTGATAAGGTCCGAAATAAACGAATTAAATTTAGGAGCAAATCAAAGAAAATCTCTAGAGTGTTTTAGGATTCGAGGTCTCAATCAACAGGGAGGCCTCGAGGGTACTAGGGACTTAGGGTTCGGATTTGAAAGCAAGTTGAGGATCTTCAACTAGTGGAACTAAAATTAAGTTGTTGGAAGAAAGCAACTCAAGCGATTCAAGTTGGAGTAAGAATTTAGGAGTTGTGGTTTTTTTAAAAATGGAGTTATGCTTTGAGTTAAGAGATCGAATAGAAGAAACAATCGGGAGAGTAGCTTACAAGTTCAATGGAAGTTGATGGATACTCGATAAGATGATGTTATTTCATCCGGATTTCATAGGACCATTTATTTAAGAGAAGAATGACGAAAGTCTCGAAGATGTCTTAGGGTTAAGGTTGCTATCAACAAGGAGGCAATGATCTTCAGGAAATTAACGGTAAAGTTGGAATCAGGGTTGATAAGCAATACAGACTATCTAACTCAGGATAGAAGTTAAGAAAAATATGGGAAAAGCTATAAATCGGGGATTAGATGAATATCAAATAAGGAAGAGACTAAGAAAAAGGGGAATTGAAGCCACTATGGATTTCGAGTAAGGAAGAAGTTGAATTGAAAGATATGGAGCAACAAATGGACATGGTAAAGAAAGGCAATTAACTTTTGGAGGGAATCTTATGCTCAAGGTGTAGGCAAGTAAGAAAACAAAGCACATAATTGATTCAATTCGCCAAGAGTAGATTTAGAGAACTTCATTGGAAGTAGTGGCTAAGGAAGAACTTAGGTAGCAATTAGAGATTAATTCCTCGAAAGAAGGCAAGGTACCAATTTCATGGAAGTAGAAGAATTTGAGTTCAAGAATCATAATGTTGACTACAAAGTTATGCGAGTTGATACAAGGAAACTTTGGTCAAGAGGAGGTTTAAGGTGAAGGCTCGAGCCACACTTAGAATCAATAAATTGGAAGGAATACTTGAGGACGGAATCGAGTTCAAGAAAGTTCGATTCTCGAGCGATGGATATGTACGAGTTGATGCTAGGGATTTTGAAGAATTGGAAGACCGTGGGCAACAAGGGATGATCAACAAATTTGAGCAAGCTTGTAATTCAATAAACCGAAACAAGTACCAAGCTAAAGGATACAACTACGGTGACAGGTTCAACGCATTCATAGCACGTGCATCATACTCTGTTCTAAATTATCCAAATTCCTTTATTTATATGCGTATCCTTAATCGATGTAATTTCTACAATATGTTGCATCTCTGAATTGCTTACGAGGGTGATACGTGCATTGGCATCTTAACCCAACATGCATTTTAAGTGTTTCCTTGATAGGAACTCTCGCCACCTCATTTATCAAGCATTGTTTCAACCGAGACACAACTGAAGCATGATAAGGGAATAATTAGGTTGCAAGGTGTGGATCAAAAAGGAAGAAAGCAATTGCAAGGCTAGGAATAGTAGTTGGGAGTTGGAATAGAAGACGTGGGTCGCTATTTTTACCAATCACTTCAAAAGTAAATGTGAGATAAAAGGGTCCGAACAAGTGGCGAGGTTGGAACCGTCTATATCAAGGAAGCTAAGTTGAAGAAGAAGAGAATATGTGATTTGAGAATTGGTAGAACAAGTACAAGAAGTTAGATAGAAAATATTTTACTTTCTTAAGGGGGGAGAGCCGGCCGGGGAAACAAATTAAACCCGATGTTTGGACCTTACTTGGGAGAGTTGAAACTTTAAAGGAAAGTGGTTCATTCTTTCCCTTTATCAGAACCAAGTGAACCAAGTCTCCAATATGTTAATTTCTTGCGCCCAAAGTTCTCAAAATGGAGAATTCTAAAGTCAAAAGGAGGCATATCTTAAGCGAAGTTGAAATTAAAAGAAATTTGATAAGGAATGGCAGAGATAATGACTTCTATAAGTTGATTGAACATACTTTGATCAAAGGTGAGAATTTTCCAAGGAAAGCGACTGTTATTCAAGATTTGCGCGAAGTGACCAAAGAGGTGCGACACTATTACCATGGTGCTAGATAATAACAACTTGCCGGGAACATTCTCTATCACAAAGGATCACATGAGAGTTACTTGAACCGGGTATTGGAAATGGAATCCATCAAAGGGGAATTACAACTTGAACGAGATAGATTATAAATTTATCGGTCATATTTTTTTATATGATGAGCCGGGAATGTTATGAAGGATAAAAGCTAGACTTCGAGTTATCAAATAATTAGCCCGGGCATCGGAGGAGGTCAACTATATTTGGTAAGAAGAATGAGTGGGTCGCATTACCACCAAGTGCATAGTTAAGAATTGAATCTTCGAACATTAGAGGTAGAAAGGGTAGAAAATTTGATCACGGGATGAAGATTGAGCAATCATTGGAGTATATACTTACGTCAGGCACTCGAGGAATGGCATTTTGGTTGGAAGGGATTCCAATCAAAGAATCAAGTATTAAATCAAGTCACTGCCATTGAAGTTTTCTAAGACCATGGTGAACGGTACACCTAAACATGCATATCACGTGCAATATACATTTTATTATCACCACATATGGTTCTTTGAATTTGGTAATTGCTTTTGTAAGGCTAGATGGTATATTTGACTTCTTCTACTTGTTCATTATGTGAAGTTCTATGTGAATATTTATTTAAGTGTTCTTTTGGGTGCCTTGTCTTTTTGAGAGACGGGGTTCTCTCAATGTTTGGTTGAGAGATGGGGTTCTCTTATTATTTGTTAGAGAGAGACGGGCTCTCTCACCATTACTTGCTACTTGTTTAAACTTGTTCTAGTGGCAGATTAGATTTTCTTTCGAGTGGGTAGATTCCGGTAAGTGAGGGTCGTGGCTGAACAACGTTGCAGCAACTTTGGTGATTGAAGACCTCTTCCCGAACTAATTCCTGACGGGGAGTTGCTAACCCACGTGGGATGAACACGGGAGAGCCAATTAAGTTTCAGGAATTCGAGACAGTGGATCTAGGGAGCAGATCCTCTTAAGGGGGAGAGAGTTGTAACGCCCCAATTTTCCATTGGTTCAGGTACGCACGACACTTGTGATTTTCTTTGAGAATTAGGATTTATTTAATTCTTTCGCTTATTAAATTCTTATATTTCATTACGATTACATGAATTATATTTCTACCTGTTTAATTGAAATAATTGTCAACTTGAGACTTGTTACGTGAATTAAATTCAATTGCTACATGAATTAATTGCCGAATGTTATTTAATTACTTATGTGTCCTTAATTGATCACCTTTCATAATTAGTGGACTTAATTGCATCTCATGACTTGGGAGGTTATATAACTATTGTGTAGAAATGGAACTCAATTGCATGAATTTAAATTCATGAAGGACTTATGTGCAAAAAGTGTTGAGTCATGCATATATTTGCAAGACTTTTGGCATATATTTTCATCTCTCCGACATTCCATTCATTTCATCATAGTTCATCAAAAACCACACACACACACACTCAATTTCAGTGTTTACACCAAGAAGAGGAGAGGAAGAGTTCATCTCAATTTCAAGCTATAATTTGAAGAAGTCTTGAAGCTAGAAGCATCATCATCATTATCTCTTCACTTTATCTCATTTCTTGCTTGAATTCAAGGTAAACATGGAATTGGATGAATCTTTTGATTGGTGAATGAGTAGGGTTCATGAGTTATATGATGGATTCTTGCAATATTTGAGCCAGGAGCATGATTAGGATGATTAGAATGGAAGTTTGCATGAATACCTTGAAGTATATGGAAGTTGGAAGCATGTGTATATACGGGGTTTAGAATGAGGAATTCTTGATGATTGATGCATGTTTCATGGTTTATATGCTACCTAAATGATGTCTTTAAGTTATATACATGTTATATGATTGTTTTGGAGCATTTTGGTTGAGTTTGCTTTGGGTTTTCATTCCTTTTCTTTCTTCTCCGAAGCTACCCCTGTTTTGCCCCTTTTTCCAGCCCTGGAAGGGTACCCGAACGGGTACTTTTTGTGCATAAAAAGTACCCGGGCGGGGACTTTTGCCCCATAGAGTTTCTGGACAGCTTTACCCGGTCGGGGAACTTTTCCCTTGAATTTTACCCGGCCAGGTACTCCCTCATCCGAACTCCAAATGACCTGATTTTTAAACCGTTGGAAAGCTCTTGAAGCTAGAACAACTGCAATTGGAATCATGTCAATATATTTTCTAGTTTGTGAGATATTATCAATTCTTTTTGGTGTCGTGAGATATTATCAATTCTTTTTGGTGTCGCTGTTTCACCGACAAACTGCATTCACCCAACTTCAAGCCTACGCCATTTTCTCCTCGCTTTGAACTAGAAAACGAGCCATATATCATTTTAAAGGTATACTTACCTAGTTTCATTCCAAACAAACAAAACTCAATTCCCACTTCTATAACTTAAGATATTCCAGTTTTCCTTCAGCGTGTGCGTTTTCGGGAATTGTCCGTTTTTGCCAAACTTCACCAAAACCTCTCTCATTGCATTCCTTCCAATCTCTTGGCTCCCATATGTGAATTATATGTTCTATATACTTGATTAATTGATAAGTATGCTCTTAATTGACACTTCTTGGTACTTAATTGCTCAAACTTTATTGTGTGATTCCATGCCCTATATGAATTGAACTTGAAATGATTGAATGATATGAATATATGACTCCTTGAGATTTATTTCATCTCTTAGATATTAATTGGGTCTCATACATGCTAAGTGTCACTTGATTGCTAGTTTTACTTAATCACATGAGCGTTGCCGTGCGTCATACTTGGTTTCATATTGAGTCTTGTCCCACGAGTTCACGTTATTTCCTTTCTTGTCCAGTTTTCTCCAGGGCGGAGATCTTTGACCGTTTGGGCACTTCCTTGTATCCTTGTTTTGTTCCATCGCTCGTCAGGTGAGGTTTAATTCTAGATACTTAGAACCCTTACATCCCTATGTGTTGTTTTCGGCCAAAAGTATATATACATTTATAGTTTTCAAATCTTAATGATTTACAACTGATTTCATGAAACGAACGGATTGATTGATTATTTTGGCGAGTAAAACATGTTCACGTTGGGCCCCGAGGGTAGTGTATTGAGCCAACAGGGAAAGCAAGGGCTAACGGGTAACTCTTGTACTATCCTCACCCTGTGGGATCACCTCTGAATCCACCAGGAGGTTTGGTGGAGGAAGAAATCCCGTGCGTGGGAGTCATGTTCCCGACATGCACCATGATTGGATGGTTGGGTCTTGCAAGCCCACCATCATTGGAGGGAGAAGGAGACTGGGGATGGGTCCGGCACCACGGGCCATCCTCGGGTTATTGTATTGATTGCACTCATTTATTGAATTGATTGAATACACTACTGCACTACTACACTATAATTGAATCGCATGATCACCTGATAATTAAATCAAGCATGTATTGTACACTTTTGGTGAAAGGTTGGAGGATTGTCCTCACTCGCCGGGCCATGGATTGAATTGATCATGATTGAATTGTTAAATTTGAATAGTTGTAATCTCGGGCAAGAATTACTTTAATATTTGAACGTATATTGTTTCTTTCATGAAAACTCACCCGAGATTATAGCTTGCATGGTAATTGCGCTTACATCTAATTAAACCCCTCACTCAGTCTTCGGTTGACTGACACCCTCACATTTTCAGGGTTGCAGGTTACATGCTAGGCGGGATCGAGTCAAGTCTTTAATTTCGGGTCTAGCATAATGTCATATATATTATTGATGCATATGAGTTATCTTAATACTCTTGTATATTATGATTTATCTTTGGAAACTGATATTGTATATATGGAGATAATGGAAATGACCTTGAAAGATGTTAAAGACATGAATGTATATTATGCTTCCGTTTTATTGATTATGCATGATCGTATTTAATTGAGGGTTAGTCCTGCCTAGCTAATGTGCCGTTTTTTTTATTGTCACCCGTTCGCCATGAGTCCGGTTTATATATGGACTACCCATTTCATGTGTGAGCTAGACTTATGGTGCGGGGGTGTGGCATCTCGGCGTTCCGGGTGCTACAGAGATCTTCCCGCCCGGGGAAAATTCCTCTTAACAACTCCCCGGCCGGGGAAAAAGCTACTGGACAATTTTGTGAGGTAAGTCCCCTGCCGGGGACTTTCGAAGCCAAATTCTCCCCGTCTGGAGAGATGGAACACGAACGAGAACAGATAGCAACAGAAGCAGCAAAACAGGGGAAGAAAATGAAGGTAAAAACAGGGGAGCACACTCACAAGACTTCAACCAACAATTAGACAGATAAAGATGCATGAAAGAGAAACAAAACATCAACAATTCAGGCCTCATAACAGCCCCGAATCACGCAGCAGCAACAACACAAAAGCAAGGATGAAAAGAAGTCATTTTCATACAAAATTCATTAATGGTATCTCATTAAATCTTCAACCACCACAAAATACATGTCCATAAATGAAATAAGGAAGCTAAAGTGATCACTTTCATGCTTTAAAACAATCAAAATCATCAAGGAATTCATGAGATAAAGAAATCATAACAAAACCTAACTATTCATGCATCTCCTTCAAACTCTATGAATATAAGCTCAAAATTAGGGATGCATGGCTCAAAATAAACACAAATGAATGTATATAATAATCCCTAACTGACCTCTTGAATTGGTTGAAGGTTGGAAGAGATTAGAGCTCAAAATCCCCAAGGTTTACAAAGTGGTGAGAATGGAACTGGAAAGCTGGAGTTTGGATGAGTTTTTCTCCCTTGTATCAGGTATGGTTCGAATGGGAGTGGGTAGGGGCTGATAGTGGGTTTAGCTAGGTTTCCAAAAAGTATAACCATGGCTAGTTTGGTTAAGTATGGTGAGAGTTATGATTTAAATGGTAAAGTGTGGCAGTTTTGCGGCCGATTCATTTTTCGGTTGAATTTCGAGGGTTCAAATAGGCTTAGAAAAATATGAGGCTCGGCTTATTAGACCCAAATCGTCAATACGACTTCAACGAAGTTGACGGAACTCGATTCTGAGTTCCCGAGCTCAAGATATCACATACGGAACCAAGGGTGTGCTAATTGCCCGTTAACCCCCGATTTGGTTCCACAACTCAAAATAAATTCGTTACCACACCAAACGAGATTGAAAACACGAAACGAGCATATATACACATTTACAACACATATATCTCCAACATATTAAATTTTCACAAAATTTCGATATCAAATCATATAAGAACGACACGCGATCAAAACACTTAAGTGCATAACATTCAAGAATCAATTTAAATTTCATAAATAGATTATACAATTAAATTCCATTTTTAAAAAAAATAATTATTCATAAAATAAAATTTCAATGAATTAAAATAAAATAATTAAAAGAATAATTATAATAAATAATTAATGACATAATTAATTAATTTAAATGCACAATTAATATACACATACGTCATACTTGTACAAATGAAAAACCGGGGCGTTACAATCTCTCCCCCTTAAAAGAATCTGTCCTCGGATTCACTGTTAGCCTGAAAACAATTAATGAGAGAACCCCGTCTCTCAAACAACAAAGAGAGAACCCCGTCTCTCGAACAACAATGAGAGAACCCCGTCTCTCAAAAGCAGCAAAGAGAGTAACACCAAGAAGAAGTAAAAGATATCAAAACACGAAATACAATAATTAATAATCACGTAGATCACACGGGAACACGTAATAAACAACAATTACAAACATAACAAGGAAAAACGAAAATATTCAATTAGCAAGGCATATAGCATTAAGAAATCATTTAAATTTAAATTGCATGTATGCATATGCCATGAATGCTTTAAGTACCGGTCACCCTAATCGAGAGTGTCGAAGTTGATAGATTGTTTGCCCAAGATATAATTTGGCCCAAAGGTTGGCTCGATGCTTGACTTGTCTCCAATATCTTTCGTGTGCCCAATGACAAGATGATAACCCTCTAATAATTCTATTCGAACTTTTACTGCTCTTAATCTTCGTCAATTCCTCAACATTCACCTATAATCTTCTTTCAGCAAGACCAACTCTTTTAAGTAACCAAGCTTTGACCTTCCCATATACTTTTAGAATAGTCATCCCAATGTCAGGTCCATAACTACTATCTTTACCCTTATCTGAGTCTACCATATCCTCGCAGACAACTATTCTTGGCAACCTGGAAAGTTAAATCCCAATCTTGAGATATTTGTCATTATGGTTTATCTCAACACGAATCCTTTCCTATCTTCTTCTCAGGTTATCCCTTCATCCTCTTAAAGCCTTTAAGGTTGCATTTGGTTTCTGGCCCGTGCAATTCTTTAATCGAAGATAGAACGTTCTTGATGAATCTTGAAGTTTGATCCAAGTTCCCCAATGATCATCCTTTTCGGTTTGTCTCTTCTCAAATTTTCTTCCGGATTAGCGTGGAAAACAACTAACGCTTTAATAATATTTGCTTTGTTATGTATTGCCCGAATCCCTTTATCACATAATTGAATTAACCCTTATTGACACCATCCTATTGTATGGTAGTTTGATTCGGTTTCCTCTTGCCAATGCTGATTTAGAAATCCACGGAAGTTCCCTCATAATTCCATCATCTTCAAAAATCCAAATCTCGTACTATGAATACCCCTTAGCAATCTTCAACCCAAATTACTCTCGATCATCCTGTACCTAATCTTATCGTTCCAATTCCCAAATGTTCCTTGAATCTGAATCCTCATCCCTCGAAGTACCTATTTGTTCCGATATTATTTTCGAAGCTTCATCCACATCGGTATTGGAATTGCATCGAACGTTAAATCTCCTATTTCATCTCTTCCTAAATTGAAGATTTTCAATTCTCCAATTTAGCTTTCTCAGTAGCGGTGATTCTATCCAAGCTACGTGTTCGGTGATCTCGCTCATATTCACTTTAAAGTTACGGTAGGGACAACAACCTACTTCTTCATTCCAAAATCCAATTCTACTTTCCCTTTGTTCCCTATATTTTGCAATCCAACATTCTTCTTGTTGGGATCTGGGTATGACTCGGTGATGAAAGAAGTGGAGAGAATTCCCTATCAAATAAACACTAAACCATGCATGTTGGATTAAGATGCCCATGCACAGAGCAAACTTTCGAGCATATTAATATGTAGCACATTTGAGCATTTATCAGGTAGAGATGCATGTAAATATATATATAAAAGAGATTAAAGAATTTAAATACAACGTATGATGCCCGTGCCATGAATACAATACACCTGACACCGTAGTGGTAAACTTTGACTCGACAACTTGTTCTTCACTTTATTAAGTACAGGCTTGCCTTGGATTTACCAATCATAGCTTGTTTACGCACGATCTTCTAAATCCTCAAAGTGTCCTTGTACCCACTTAAGTGTTCCCATGATCCGAAATTGAAATCCCTCGAATCCAAGTTCTTTTACGCCCCTGGAATCGACATCTTGACTCCTTCCAAAGATTGATCCAAAATGATGTTTCAAATCCTACCCTTAGTTGTCTCTCTGCTCAAAGTTCCCTTGACTATTCTTTATAAATTCAATGATTGGATGAACTCATCTTCCAATTGCTTACACTTGAGCATATAATTTCCCGTCACAACTCTGTGCCTTTTTTTATCATTTCCATTTGTTGTTCCATGTCTCCCAATTCGAACTCACAACACGCCAATTCAGCTTAAGTCTGGAAAACAAACTTCAATCCGACCAAAGATAGAACCTTTGGCACATTGGCTTTCCATGAACTTGAAATCGCCATATCGATCGGTTCTCACTAACTCCTTCCAATCCAACTTCTTCCTTACCCGAACTTGAGTTCTCGTGAGGGTCTTCGTCTCCTCATTGATAAAATCCTTGAATCTAAACATCTTCAAGATTTCTTTACTTCTCCCTTGAATGGATGATCCACTACTCTAGCAACCTTCACCGACCGCCACAAAACTTAGAACCCTCTCTAATATCGGTCTCGAATTTTCTACCAATGTGGCTTTTGAATGATCAGGAAACTTGGATGTACCATTGTAAGGACACCAACGAATATGGCTATATGTAGAAAAGACCACGATCCCCTGATCTTTGTAGGTAACCCCACCTTCTACCACGATGTTGAATAATGAAATATATCTCCATGTTGATAGCCTTGAAGAGTCAACACACGACTTTCTAATCCCTTAATTCCATAACCTCTTTGTTGGTTTGATTGGAGGAATTTATAGTTGGGATTGACGGTAGCTTTGATAGCGTAATAACGATCTACAATCAAAGATTGAACTCAAGTATAGATGCATGTGGATTAATATATGCTTGTGGCACGTATTCATAATAACAAACACGTATTAAATGCAAGATAAAACAAGTAAAGCGATAAAGTTGAAAGTAAATCACATATATCAAGTAATTCTAACAATTCATGTCAATTAACGATGAAAATTCAATGCAATGCACACGTTGACAAGTTGTTCCTAATCACAACACGAGAGCCCGGGTTATACAACCTGGACTCTGATACCACTTAAGGATGTAGCGCCCCAACGGAAGGCCCCACATCCCCCGCACCGAGACCCGACCCGCATATGAAATGGAGAGTCCATACACGAGCCGAATCACCGCGAAAGGGGGCTCACTCACACACTAGGCTAGGCGGGAGCTAGAACCTCGAAACCAAATAAACAAGCTCATGAATTAAATGCGAGAGCGGAAGCAGAACATATAATCAATCACAAGGTTTATCATAAAAGACGGGTTCCACAGTATGAGTACCTAGTCCCAAAAATTTAAAACATAAATCATAAATCACAAATTTACAGGTTCAACTATTCTTAGAAGCCTGTCTCGAGTCAATATAATATAATCATAACAATTCATAAATAATTCTATAACTTATTCAATTTAAAAAATGTATATGAATAGACTCCAACTCGATCAAGAGACTCGACTTCCCGCCAGCACTCTAAAACTTGCAAAAGGCCTGAAACCAAAGTCGGGTTCAGTCTATAGGAGATTGGTGGGTATAAAACAGGTCATATTATAATATTATCACAGAATTTAAACACTCACACATGCAAGCTATAATCCCATGCGAGGTTTTTGAGATATTTCCCAAGTGGGTAAAGCAAAGGAAAACAACGGTCGGGATTACAACGATCAATTTCATTAATTCATAATCATACATGCAGTCATTATGTGAGCCCTGGTGAGTGGGCGAATTCTCCAACCTTCTCCTCGTGTGCTCATAGTTTATTCATTCATTCATTACCTTTCATGCAACATACATACATTCATAATCATGCGTTCATGATATTTCATTCATAATCATGTTTTCATACATAAACAATTACACCTTTTTCCTCCGGGTGGTGGACGGTCTTGCAAGACCCGGCCACCGGTCCATACATGGTGGCTAGTGAGGTTTATGAACCCTCAAAAGCCCGGTTAGCCTTTCCTCGTCAAAACTATTGAACGAGGTCGGTTTCGCCGTAATTCATGGTTGGAACTAGTACATGGGATCCCCGTCGGCCCTTGCCTCCCCGGATAGCCACAAGCACTAAGTTCCTGGGCCCGTGTGTTCAATTATGCTCTCGCCAAAATCATAAGGTAGGGATACATAAAAGAAGGGCTTTACGTTGGAAATCATTGACTCATTTGAAAAGACTCGATATATATATATATATATATATAATATTTTGGCTTAAAGCTTCCACAGTGGATATATCTGGTCAATTATAACTAATAGTAGAGAAACCCACCTGTTACACCTTATCGAACAATACCAAGATGAAAAGGAGACTCGAAAGTGTCTTATGAACCCGGTAAGTTTCCACCCTGGAGAAAATTGTACAAAGGACAAAGTAGTGTACTCGTGAGACTCAAGACTCTAAATGAACCATATACGACGCACGACATGTTATGCACAGGATATGAGGTGCATAAGAAGTAGAAATTATGTTATGAGGTCTTATAATCAAGTAATTAATTCAAACGTTCAATACATGGTGGTTTTATATTCATAAATTCCATATCTTTCATGGACCATAACAATTGGAGCCATGATTTTCATATTATATTCATAGCACCTGCTTAATCATGTTTACAATGCATATAATAAGTATAGGAGCCAGAGAAGTCATTTAAGATATCAAGATATTGTAAAAGGGACTTAACGATTCATATAGAAGAATTTAAGCCACGTTATAGCAATTCAGGTCAGGAATTTCATATAACAATTATAACTCAAATATAACAAGTTTACAATTATAGAATAAACAAAACAATGACATTCAAATCATTTAAATAGGTAAAAGGTTAAATAGATAACAATTCAATTCAATAAATTAATTAATATATATATATATATATACGTACACATGCCCATGCACATAATATATATTATATATACACTTTCATGCATGTAAATACATATAAATATATATATATGTACGTATAATATATATATATATATATATATACATATCATGTACAAATATATATATATATATATTAAATACATACTACACACACAACACAAACACAAATTCATGCATACAAATAAATATATACACGTACACACAATATAAACCACATGCATGCACAAACACAAATTTTAACATGCATTATATATAAATTACACACATATATAGGTAGTACACAAGCATGCATGGATTAATACTACCTAATATATATAATATATACATAAAACAAATACGTACATATTTATATATAAGTACATATATGCACAAGTAAATATATATATATATATATATATATATATATATATATATACACACGTACACAACGTAAGGTTGTAGCAACAGCAGTTCCAAAAACAGATCTCCCCGCCTGGAGAAAATTACTCTTCACAACTCCCTGGCCGGGGAAAAAGCTACTGGACAATTTTGGGAGGTAAGTCCCCGGCCGGGGACTTTCGAAGCCAAATTCTCCCCGCCCGGGGAGATGGAACACGAACGAGAACAGACAGCAATAGACGCAACAAAACGGGGAAAGAAAATGAAGGCAAAAACAGGGGAGCACACTCACAAGACTTCAACCAACAATTAGACACATAATGATGCATGAAAGAGCAACAAAACATCAGCAATTCAGGCCCCATAACAACCCCGAATAACGTAGCAGAAACAACACGAAAGCAAGGTGGAAAGAAGTTATTTTCATACAAAATTCATTAATGGTATCTCATTAAATCTTCAACTACCACAAAATACATGTCCATAAATTAAATAAGGAAGCTAAAGTGATCACTTTCATGCTTTAAAACAATCAAAATCATCAAGGAATTCATGAGATCAAGAAATCATAACAAAACCTAACTATTCATTCATCGCCTTCAAACTCCATGAATATAAGCTCAAAATTAGGGATGCATGGCTAAAAATAAACATAAATGAATGTATATAACAATCCCTAACTCACCTCTTGAATTGGTTGAAGGTTGGAAGAGATTAGAGCTCAAAATCTCCAAGGTTTACAAAGTGTCGAGAATGGAACTGGAAAGCTGGAGTTTTGATGAGTTTTTCTCCCTTTCATCAGGTATGGTTCGAATGGGAGTGCGTAGGGGCTGATAGTGGGTTTAGTTAGGTTTCCAAAAAGTCTAACCATGGTTAATTTGGTTAAGTATGGTGAGAGGTATGATTTATATGGTAAAGTGTGGCAGTTTTGCGGCTGATTCATTTTTCGGTTGAATTTCGAGGGTTCAAATAGGCTTAGAAAAATATGAGGCTAGGTTTATTAGACCTGAATCATTGATACGAGTCTAACAAAGTTGACTGAACTCGATTCTGAGTTCTCGAGCTCAAGATATCACATACGTAACCAAGGGTGCGCTAATTGCCCGTTAACCCCTGATTTGGTTCCACAACTCAAAATAAATTTGTTGCCACACCAAACGAGATTCAAAATATGAAACGAGCATATATACACATTCATAACACATATATCTCCAACATATTAAATTTTCACGAAATTTCGATATGAAATCATATAAGAACGGCACGCGATCAAAACACTTAAGTGCATAACATTCAAGAATCAATTTAAATTTCATAAATAAATTATACAATTAAATTCCATTTTTAAAAAAATAATTATTCATAAAATAAAATTTCAACGAATTAAAATAAAATAATTAAAAGAATAATTATAATAAACAACTAATGACATAATTAATTAATTTAAATGCACAATTAATATACACATACGTCATACTTGTACAAATAAAAAACCAGGGCGTTACATCTTTCCAACCATATATGGCTCAAATTTTAGTTCAAAGTGGATCAAAAATGACGTAGGTGCAAATTTGGTTGAATGCAGATTTTCGACAAATTGGCGACACAATTTTGGATCGATCATATCTCCCTCCTCAGAAATGATTTTAAGGTTTTTCCAATTTGAGAATGCTCTATACTCAAAGAGGTCTTAGTTGTACAAAACGCAGCTCAATTGGAGCTCATTTGATGTTTGCACGGCCGTGCGTAAACTTTTTTGGCCAAACTTCGAGAATTATGCAAGGCCGTGTGAGAAATGAACAGGGGAGCTGCACGGCCATGCGAACATGTCTGGTACAGAAAAAAAACTAGGGAAAACAGGGGAGAAAGAGGGAAGGAAGCCAAGGATTCAACCAACCATCCAAACTTGCAAAGATACATTTAGAATCAAGTATATTCATCTCATAACACATAAAAACACACTTAGGAACACTTAAGGATCAAATATACATCAAGAACTCATGCTTAATATCCTTAATCCTCATCCTCAAAACTCACCATCTCCATTAATGAACTTCAAGTTTTCATAACTCATGATTCATGCATGATAGCTTCTTAAACTCTTCGTAGTACATAATTTCTAGCATATTTACTTCTACCACTAACATGCTTTGCTATATGATTCTCCATAGCTTAGGTTTTCATATAAACTTCATACCGTGCATGCAAACTCGTGCTTATACAAGAATTAAACCATGGAAGTATGACTATGCATGAAGAAAAGCATGAATTCTACCTTGAATTTTAGAAGATCTTGAATTGAGGTGATGGTGTGTGAGTGTGGAGGTTGGATCGTGTAAGAGAGGAGCAAAGAAGATGAAGGAAAATAACTTTGTGTATTCTTGAAATTCTTGGAATGAAATGGAAGCTCGTGATATATTTTATAAAAAGTATACAAACATTAATTAAGATGGATGAGTCATAAAGTTATCTCTTGACTTTTAATCCCATTTTAATTAGCTATCCTTCATGTTATATAGTTTATGCAATTAAGTGATCATATTCTTCAATTAGTAATACACAAATCCAATTAAAATTCAATTGGGTATTCATACTTTGGAAAATTTGGCAATCAAGGACGAGTATTTGGAAATTAATACAAACGAACGAATAGAACACTACTCTCGAACTTTCACACACGTTTTACCTATTCCGGAAGATGGGGCTTTACATAAACTGATAAGTTCCGTCCAGTCAACCATATCTGTCGTAAACTTGGCTTTTGACGGAGTTAGGAGTTCAAATCAGCTTATTTATATTATTACGTGATTTCTTCGTAGTTGCGCGTCATAGAAAATTGTCATCCATGATGTAATCAGATTAGAGGACAATAGATAGGATTGTTCGGAGAAGACCATAGGGAATTTTCTAAACAGTTCACCGAAAAACAAAAATAAAAAATTATTTTCATGAGTCATGGGGCCTTCATCACGTGCAGGGTTAGCCTGAATCTTTGGAGCACCAATAACTATGCAGATAGGATGAACCAAATTTTAGTGTCACCATTACTTTGGAAGATGTGTGAAATAAATTAAACTTGTGAAGCACTTGCCTGACGAGCTCTTTATAAAAATAATACAAAATTTTATTTGTATTGTAAAAATAATACAATTTGTATAAGTATTGAAAATCTATTATAACTGGTTGATGAGGTTTGCGAGGATAGAAAATAATATTTTGTTTTATTGCTATAGACTTTGTATTATTTATAAAAATAACCCCATAATTTGTAAAATATTTTAGATGGGTATATAAAGTATATTTTCACATTTAATATCAATAATGTGTATGTAAATATTGAAATTGATCACGCATAATGAACAGAAATACTCTAAAATTCATCCCATAATTCATAAGACACAATTAATTTGTAAAAATTTTATTACCTCTCTTTATCTCCTTCCTCTTCTACAATTGTGATTTATTGATTTCTCTAAAACTCGTCTTCGTTTCTCCTTGGTCAGAGTTCTTCCAAAAGTCCACACAGCTATCTACCTTTTCGGGGATTAACTTGAAATACCTTTCGACCTCCAATGAAAAACCCCACTACGGCTTATAAGTTTCAAATAAAGATTTGACGGAATAAATGGAGTGAGAAGAATTAATAAAACTCTAAACGAAGTATTTAACTCGTATATATGAAAAAGAGAATTTTATTTCCTTCTAAGAGAGATCTATACAAACATTATGAATTCCTCGAAAAGGAGATTTTTCAGATATTCAGACATTAAAGTGCTTACAACACTCAAAGATGATTTTACATAGAACTCTGGGAGTTCAATACTAGGTATCTTTCTTCATACAAGATAACTCTATTTATAGGCTCTATCTTTTCTTCTATTTGAACTTGAATTTTTTTTTTGAAATCTGTTATTTTATGCTTCGACGGTCCAGATTTTGCCAACATTTCTTTACGATTGAGATGCTGCCGACACCATTATATGCCACTTAATGAATGGAGTATGACGTCATGACATTCGTCACTTCCTTGATGATGTAAGTGTTTATATCACGGATGGTCACACCCTATCATCTTGCAAGCTTTCTCTCCAGTTTCTGCATTGCAGAAAAATTCATGTTTTTTGAATTTATCAATGAAATCCATCAAGAGATGAGATCCTATTTTTCCTTCTTTGGTGAGCAAGATCCAATTTCTTGCGCTCATCAGAGTCTCAAATTTATATTTAAAAAGATGGGTTAATCATTGTTTGCATCCCAACCTTTGGGGTGTTTTGCACTTTAGCACCCAACCTTTAAATTTTTACACTTTAGTACCCAACCTGTGACACCCTGTTTACCCGACAAGCTAGGTATGACATCACGAGTGGGTTTAGGTTGAGTGTGATGTGATTTAGTTATGTTTTAAGTGTTAATCGAATGTTTAATATATTTATTTTCATGAATTGATTGCTATTACGTGACTTACGTGCTCTACTTCTTTAATTGTCCTTATTTGTCACTTTCTAAAATTTAAGGACTAAATTGAATAAAAAAGGTTTGGGCTTAGTTATAACTAACTAAAAGTTGGTGGGTGAAAATGATAATAACATAAACTCGTGGGTTTATTTGCAAATCTTTCACCAGAGCACTCATTTGCATTCATGAGCCTCTAAACCTTGATTCTCGTATTTTTACGAATCCGTTAACTGCCCTTTTTCCTAATTCGGAAATCGTCACCCAAGAACCTATATTTATTTCATAACTCAAAACCTGTGTAAATTAACCGAAAATAGCTTGAACCAGATTTAGGACAAAAATATCTTCCCTCACCCCCTCCCCCCCAAAATACCGATCCTATCTCCCTCTTTCACCCCCAACTCTCCCATCTCTCATTCTCTAAAGAAAAGAAGAAGAAAGAAGAAAAGGGGAGGAGCTAGCTACTCTACCCTCTCCACCGATAACACCACCGCCACCTTGCCACAACCGACCAGCCATCTCCGGCCACCACTCATCTCCCTCCATCTCTCTTCCAATCAGCATAACTCTCCCTTCCAAGCAAGAAAGATGAAAGGAAGCAAGACCCAACAACCACCGCCATAACCAGAGCTCTCACCTCCGTCCGGATCATCGTCTCCTTTCTCTTCTTTTTTCCCCCTACCTTGTAAGCTCTTTTCCCTCCATTGAATACATGTATCTATATGTATATATGTATATATATATATATATATATATATATATATATATATATATATATATAAGGGTTTGATGAATTTATGGATTGAAGCATGATTTTTTATGATTTCTTGCTCTTATAGGCTTAAATACATGTTTATTGTGTGTAATTGTGAGTTTAATTGGTTGTGATCATGATTAGGGGTAGTTTTGGAACCACCCATCAAGCTGGATCTGCTCCCCTATTCTTTTTTTGAGAACTTGTCTAAACGGCCATTTGGATATTCAGTTCATTTGTCAAACGGGGCGTGTAACTGCTGGGTGGTGGGCCCAAAACAGTAGCAGTCCGGGACCACATTTTAAAATTTTGTTTATAATACAAGTATTAAAATATTTCTAAAATATTTTAACACAATAGCAGAAGACTCGCTGGATCTACTCAAGTATATACATGCAATTGATAATAAATTTTAAATCACTTAAGCAGATAAATATCTAACATGCAATTAACACTTAAGAGCATATAATTTATCATACTTAAAATAATATAACTGTAAAATATTACCGTACTGCAAACATGGCTATCTAACGACATTTTTCCAGCTCCTTTCCATTTCGTGAGATTGGCAGAGCTTCCCGCAATATCCCCGACTCGACCCTCGGAGTGTGGGCTCGGCGAGTATTTTCCTAAATACTCAAGAAAATATTTTTCTAGAAAAACTCATTTTTCTAAAACTAGAAAATTCCCTAATTTTCTAACAATTAAGTGATTTATATATTAATTATATAATCACTTAATTAAATATAATAAATCCTTAATTAAAAGGATATTAAAAAACCGAGAGTGAGAGACTCTCAAATGCCAAAAATTGGCTGGAAAAATAAATGATAAATTGCCAAACTTCAGCACCTATTTATAGGTATAAAATTGAGGGCAAAACGGTCATTTTACACCTTCCGCGCATAAACCGCGTCCCGGACAGCCAATCCGATTGCACCACGTCATAGCACTCTCCGTCGCGGACACAACACCACTAGCCACGCCAGGCCACGTGCCGCCACGCACGGCCGGAAGATGGCCAAGTGGTTGGCGAGTGTGCGAAAGTGTAGCTCCACCAGATTCCGCCACGTGTCCGGGTATGGTCCTACCCGGACCGGACCCGGCTCGATTCTGCCTGTTTACCCGGCCCTATCCGATGGGCCGACCCGTTGACCGACCCTGTTGACCGGACCAATTTCAGATCACATCTGGGCCACTGATTCGAGATGACGCGGCGCGATCTCAGCCGTCCACTTGGCGCACCACGCGGACGCTGCGTCAGTGCCAAATGGGCCCAACCTGCTGACGTGGCATGACATGTCAGGTGACACGTCAACACCTGCCACGTCAGTAATTAAATTTTTTTTTTTAAATAAAAATTTTCATTTTCTCTAAAATAAAAGTTCTAGCATTTCTAACTCTTTAGAATTTTGATTTATTTCTTTACATAAATCCCTTGGCCATTTTCAAACACTTTGAAAATTCATTTCTCACTCTCCTTTTAATATTTTCTCTTCGGGTTTTCAATTGGGGCTTGCAGGGGGACCTGCAGGACTAATTAATTTTAGCTCCAAACGGGTTAATATATTATCATCTCATGATAGTAATTAATTACCGTTTAATAATATTTAATTCCACTAAATAAATATTGTTGCACTCTATAATTAATTAAATTATTCAAGAATTTCTCGATCTAGAATAATTTCGCATTTTACTCCTCCGTGTAGATATCCATGAAAAATAAATTGCAACTACTATCATTTATTTTTCATCTCCAATCTGAAATTTATTTATTCGCCTTAAATTCAAATTCTCTGTATGTGAAATACATTCAACATACAACTTCGGTGATGTATCACACGAAGTGCTTTGGCCAAAGTCTTTATTCGAACTTTTGTAAATCAATTTCAGGGATATCTTTTACCTTCTAGCAAGGCCACAGATTCCTTGATCAATATAACTCTTTAGCACATTTCATGTTGTCACCGAATGTACAAAGTATTTTGGCCACCGTTACCGAGACCTCACTTCGAGTATATTACAGTGACTAACACTACATGCCTAAAGCCGAAATATTATCAGGATTAAGAGTACAATGCTTTCTGAGATTTTATTCATTTTAGATAGCAGTATAAAATGAATAATCTCAGTGGTCCAGTTTGATGTTTCCAATCCTTTTGAAAATCATCAACGTGTTATGACCGGAATCACCATTCACTATGACGAAAGACTAATCATCTTATATAACCACGTTATAGTCTTGATAAGAACATATTCTTATCTTACCGACTAGAACTTTAATGACACGTGATTTCGATATTCAAAGTTATTTCTTATGAAACACATTTCATATAAGAATACCACCACACGTCACTAATTATCAATGTGTGAAATACTCACAACTTGCTGTAAATTCAGTTTAATTAATTCAACAAATTGAATTTTCAGGGCACTATTCCCAATAATCTCCCACTTGCCCTAAATTCAATTTGGCCACACATCTAAGTCTTATTCCTTTCACATGAGCATCAAAACTCGTTTTGCACTCTTTTGCACCAATACTTTAGTGAAGGAATTTATTAGATGTTTCTTACACTTAGCCAACTTTCAGGAAATCTTGAAGCCAATATATCTCTTTGGTTGCTTCTCAAGCTACCTTGTATCTAGCTTCTGTGGTGAAGTAAGCAATGGAAGCTTGCTTAATATTCCCCAAATTAACGGTTGCTCTTTTTAGAGTAAACAAGTATTCTGATGTCAAACATTTAGAATACAAATCAGATTATAAATTCGAATCTGGTACTCTATTGTAATGAGCTCACCACTATGGTAGACTAGCATATAATCTTGAGCTCTTCTCAATTACTCCATTACATGCTTTTACCACTACCCAATGCTAGGTTCTAGGGTTTGACTAATATTTGCTGATTAGACCAATAATAGACATCTGGCCTTGTACATAATATGACATATATAAAGCTTCCGTTACGGAACTCTAATCATGTCCTCTATCTCATCAGTTGTCTGGGGACACTGATCCCGAGATAGATAAATTTCATATCCGAAAGGTAACGAACCTTTCTTAGAATTTGCCATATTATACCTTACCAGCATCTTATATGTATATGGTAGTTGTGATAAACCAATCACCTTATTCTTATGATCACGACAAAAGTCTGATCTTTGGAATAACATTGGTTTCACGTAGGTCTTATGTGTCAAACTGATTTGACAACCGAATCTTGACTATTAAAATATTCCTGCATCATTCTTAATGAACAGAATATCATTTACGTACAAAGCTAAAAGGTTATAACATTATCATGACGGCTTTTATACACTCATAAATCATCTGTCAATTACATAAATCGAAAGGATTTAAAATTGCGTTTTTACTTCTGATACTCCATGATCTAGACGCTTGCTTAAGATCATAAATCGACCTTATTAAGCTTGCATACCATATGCACCTGATTTCTGGTTGTGCCATGTATCTATTCTTCTTGAAGGTGCCCATTCAAGAACATAGTCTTTACATCCATTTGTCAAATCTCATAATCAAAATGAGAAACAATGGAGAGGAGAATCTTATGGACTTGAACATTACTGTAGGCGAGAAGATCTTCATAAATGATTTCTTCTTTTCTGGGTAAAACCCTTTGCCATAAGCTTTGCTCTAGAGTCTCTACTTTTTCGTCCGTTTCTCCTTTTATTTTCTTGTAGAACCCAATTGCATCTAATGGGTTTAATGCCTTCAGGCGGCTCCACAAGTTCAAGACTTTGTTAGAATTCTAAGATCTCTAACTAAGATTCCATGGGTTTTGACCAAATGGTCAGCGTCTGTATCTTCTGCAGCTTTATTACATATGATAGGATCAGATATGTCAGATTCTACCACTTGGATTAATCTTACATGTCTTGTCACGTGTCCTGACAATCCTCCCACTAGAATGATGCTCTCGTGTACATGTCTCTACATCACATGTATCTAATACATTTTCAGTTATCACGGGTTTATGGAAATTAGTATCAAATACTGTTATTTTCTTTTAACACAATTTTGCTTCCACCCTTTGTGGTTATTTATGTAATCATCTTTGAAATATTTACAAACATCTTTTGTGATTTCTCAAATTACAAAATATACCTCCTTTTGTTCTCTAGGATAACCTTAGAACAAGTAAACCTTTGTACTTTGTTCTAATTCGTCAGGATCCATCCTTAACACGTGGGCCAGTCTACCTCAAATCCGAAGATGAGAGATACAGGGTTTTCACCCTAGCTACAGATCCATCAGTGTCTTAGGAACTGACTTAGATAGAACTAGGTTTAGTGTGTTTTTTTTTTTTTTAGCACAAGACCCCAAAATGAACTTCGTAGGATAGCATGACTCTTCATGAATCTTACCATCATTATCAGAGTTCTATTTCTCCTTTCTGCAATACATCCTTGCTAAGACGTATCTCATACAGATAGTTGAGATCTAATCTCATTTGAGAAATTTTATTTAACTCTGAACATAGATACTTATCACTACTTCGATCTAATCGAAGTGCGTTGATATGTTTTCTAATTTGACTCTTTGACTTCAGTCTTATATTTCTTGAACTCTTAAAAAATACAGATTTAAGTCTTATCAAATAAACATATCTGTATCTAGAGTAATCGTTCAAATGAATGATGAAGTACCTAAAACTTTCTCTTGCTAGAACACTCATAATATCACACGTCTGTATGAACTAACTCAAGCAAGTTCATGGCTTAAATACCCTTTGTCTCAAAAAGGCTTCTTTGTCATTTTAACTTTCTAAATAGGATTCGCAGATTGATACTATTTTCAAGTCAATAGGACTCAACAATTAGTCTTTGGATCCTATTCAGATCCATTGACCAATAAATAGGTGCCACGTAGAAGTTTTTCCTCTTAGATGGTAAGTCAAGCTTCTTAATGTTAAACTTAAATTAGGGTTTTCATTGAGGTATAAAAGACCATCTTTTATTGTGTCAGGACAAATAAACCTTTTATTTTGCTTAGTGATAAACCTTTGTTCAAAACAAACAGTTAAACAATTAGTTATCAAATAACTCACATAAATCAAATTTATGTATATGTGGCACGTATAATATAAAACCCTATTTCCAAAATACGACTTTATGGTCCTTACTGCTAATACAATTACACTTGTATTATCACCGAGCAGTAGTTGTGACACCCCGTCTTCTCGGCAATCCAGGTACGACGTTACGGGAGAGTTTAACTTCGTAATTTCGTGACTTATGTGTAATTTGTATGCCTTATGTGTTAATTTGTAAATTATTTAATTATGTGTGTATTAGAACTTAATTAATGTTCTTGGACTCAATCGTCCAATAATTGCCATTTAAGGACCTAATTGTAAATTAGGGTGTTTGAGCCTTCTTAGCTACCTTGAGCTCGGGAATTCGAATGCGAATTCCAACCTTGTCATTAAGTTCGTTTCGGTGATTTGGAGTCGATGAATTAACCCCTTTTTATTTTCTAAAGTCGTTTGATAGCCCTACCGTTTTAAAATCCAATCCGTTTGGACCGGATATTTTTGACCCGACCCATTTTCACTTGACCCTACCCTTTTTGGCTCTTAAAAGGGGTGAAAATCAGCCATCCCTTTCCCATTTCTTACGTTGGAAACAAGAAGAGAAGAAAGAAGGGTTTTCCCACTCCCACACCTTGAGCTCAAGATTCCGTCTCCAGTTCTCGCCCGATCAACAATCTAAGGTAAGAGGTGAATTTCCCTTTTCGAGTGCTTCATTTCTATCCGATTAAATTCCATTTTCTTGGCTTGAATTCTTGGACTTGGAAGAGATGATGAATAGTGACTTTTATATGAAAATTTTGATCCATACTTTCATTCTTGAACTACTTGACCTAAGACTAAGATATGATGTTTCTTTGAGCTCATTTGGTGTTTATTTGATGGAATTTTGGTTGTTGGGTGAGAATTGCATATAACTCCATTGATGGAGCTTGAAAACCATGAGAATGGCAACTTGTTTTCTAGCTTATTTCATGCCTTGAATTTAAGATATGTGATAGAGCAAGTTTACATGAACTTGTGCCTTGATTTTCATTACATTTGGTTGAGTTTGGAGGTGGATTTGCAAAATTTGGTTCCTCCCTCGTATACCCCTGTTTCTGCTATGTTTTTGCTGTCCAGAATGACTCCCCGGGCGGGTAGATTTTGAACTAAAAAGTACCCGGGCAGGTACTTTAGTCCAGAGGGTTTTCTACAATTTTTTTCCCCGACCGGGTAAATTTTGCCTTGTATTTTCCCTGGCCAGGTACCCCTTCATACGACTTTTGATTGAGCTAATTTTCGGACACAATCAACCTTTTTGAGTTTAGAACAATCTCCAATTGGAATCAACCCAAAATTCGTTCTAGATTGTGAGATATAATCATTTGAATTTGGTGTCGCCATTTCGCCAAAATTCTGCATTCGCTAAACTTCAAACCTCCGCCATTTTTGGATCCCTTTGAACCACGATTCGTGCCATATATCATCAGAAATATCTATGTGTCTAGTTTCATTTCAAATAAGAAAAACTCAATTCCCATTCCTGAAACTCAAGATATTCTTGTTTTCGTACAGCTTGCCCGTTTCGGTAAAACTGTCAGCTTTGGCCCAATTTCACTCGGAACCGCTTTTTGTGTTCTTATTCCGTTTTTCTCATATCTTCCACCTCCGAACTTATTCATAACTTGTCTTAGCATGTGTATGTGTATGTATTTGTTCTTTTATGCATTTTATGTTTCTTAAGTAATGTGAATTATTTGCATAAATCGCATATGCGCTTTGTTAGGTGTTTAGATGTTTCATTACGCATTAATTGTGCACATGAACATGCTTTAATGCATATTATGAATGTGTTAAGCTACGATATGTGTGTTTTCACACCTATTGCATGAATTGATTTGAATATGAGTTGCCTAATTATTTGTATCTCTTAAGTGCTTACGTATACGCCGTGCGTCTATGCGGTTCATCCTCGAGTCTAAGTCTTGCATTTTGTCTTCGCTTTGCCCAGGTGCACCAGAGGTGGTGTTCCACGATCCGAGTTGATTCCAGGGTGAATCATTTATCTCTTTCTTGGCAACGTCGGTATAAGGTGAGGTTTAGGTTTGTTTTCTTTTAGTTAATGCGACCTATGACCTTATGTGCTCGTTTTCAAGCCCGCATGCGAATATACTATTATATATATACTAAATATGTGTCTTATGATACGTTATGAATCTTGTTAATTCGATTTAATATGAATTCTTCTGAAATTATACGTGTGGGCGTATATAAGCTTAAAATGGTTTTGTAACGAGGCTATGCTCCAAACCTTGTAGTGTCAATCGAACTGTGGGTTTCCCTCAGCATCATATGGATTTGGAAGACAAGGAGAGGTACGTGTATAGCATATGCCGAGTTGCACGGTAAGGTTTGTTTCTTATCGTATGTTTCTTAAGTATGAATCGTATGTTTCTAGGTTTTACGAGTTAGGTATGTTTCTTATGAGTCTTATGTTTCCTTACGAATCTTACGAATCCCTAGGCCCCGGAGGCGTGGGTAAGGACGCCCGAGGGGGTGTTGGGCCGCCGGGTTAAGCCTGTGCACGTGCTCCTTAATGTACGTTGCGGGATCACTACCCCACGTATAGGTATCGAGTTGCACGATGTGGGCCCGTAACCCATATGCAGACTTCCGGAGAAGGTGGATGGAATACGGGGATATAAGTCTTATGAATTTTATGTATTTATGTCTCATTATGTTTCTTATGTATTTTTTTAAGAGGTAGAGTTGACCAGTACTCACCGGGTAATTTAAGTTTGTTTTATTATGTTGATTATGAAATGGGATAGGAGAGTTTGTTTTCAATATGAGATTTCTACCCTAAACTATGAATTGATCTGAATATAAGAATCCTTATGATTTTTAATTATGAATCTTCATGAGTTTCAATATGAATCCCTATGAGTTTTAATATGAATCCATATGCGTTCTTTGAATATATATGAATCCTTACGAGTTTTCAAACTTAAGAAGATATGAATATATGTATAAATATGAGCTCTTTTTGGAAAATAGCTTTGGTATGTAAAACCCTAATCCCGGTTCATAGTTTTTTGTTTAATACGTGCTTTGCTCTATATGTAGATATGTGTTGGAGTGCGTTAGCCCCCTCACTCAGTCCATGTGATTGACCCCTCTCCCCTTCTATTTTTAGTGTGCAGGTGTCGCGCGGAGTTTGTACTAGGTGGCGTGTCGAGTCCTTGGAGTCTGTCAAGTCTTTGTCTTGTTCGAGTTTGTTGCATTCATTTTATTAGAATTTTGTATAAGTATGTTAATTTTCCATGTAAGCTTTGTTAAGTTATACATTTGATTTCGGGACAGGCTTCTAAGGATAGTTTTGAACTCGTGTGTTTTATGATTTATGTTGTTATTCGGGATTAGGTATTTATGCTAGTTGAACCCATCACTTGCTGCTTGTGTTTTATGACATCGCTTCCACATACGCATGTGTTCTGAAATCTATTTTAACTGGCAGGGTCTACGTTCCGCCTAGCTTAGGTGAGTATCTGTCAGTCTCCCGTTCGCCTCTGCTTGATTCATGTACGGGTTTCCCATCTCGTATGTGGATTGGGCTTAGTTGCGGGGGATGTGGTGACCCATCGTGCGGGGTGCTATAGTAGTTGTGTGTTAGCCGTTTTTCAAACTTCCTGGTTAGTTTGAATCTTCGCAACGAATTGCAAATATGATTAGTTGAAATCGAATCCAAATACCAGGAGTCTAGTGAATTTCCAACTAAGCATACTTTCAACGATTAAGATATCTTCATATCTTATCTAAACGGCGTAGCAAACAGACAGACTAAGTATTTTGGACAATTTCTTTTCTATTACTCGTTACCACCGAAATATAAACACTTTTCCATTGTCGGATTTGACTTTTTATTTCTGAACCTTAAGATTGGGAACCATTCCTTTTATTTTTCTTCCACTCACTGCCTTTCTAGGTCGTGGATATTGATGTCTGATTTAAAAAAACTTGTTCACTTAGTCTAGATCATCTTTTCGACCACCTTGCGTTCGTTCATTGGTTCAGGAAGAGTTAAAAAAAGTTATTCAAAAATAATCCTGAACGTATTGACTTAGGCAGAAAATATAGGATCGCATCCTAGTTATAGAGATTGTCTATCTAAGCACAGTGGCTTTCAATCTTTTTCAAGTTAACCATCATGTTCACAGCACGATCCTGAATCGGTGATCCTTCAAACACCTTTATAACTACCAACCTTCTTATTGGCTCGTACCTTCGTACGATCTTGTCTTTAAATCATGTTCTTATCAGTAAGCATCTCATGCATCTAATGCTTAAGAACATTTAAGACAGATGTCAGGATATAAGACTAGCCAGATCATTACACTTGATCCACTTGGCATAAATGTCTTTCTAATCCTGACTGGCTGTAGTTTTCAAAATTTTCGGATAAGGTTCAGTGAGTACGTAAACTTTCGTGTCTAAACACGATGTCAAGACTCATTTCCTAGTCAGCATAGTTGAACCTTTACTAGCCTATTTCCTTATAGACATATAGTTTGGAGTGGGCAAAGAGAGATCGTTATTATAAAACTGAAATAAATAAATAAAAGCAAGTTATGATTATGCATTTCACTTTCTTTTGCGTCTAACCAATAAATGAAATCCACTTAAACATTTTGATTTACGCAATGGTGACTTAACTAACCGCAGTTGACTCCCCGGAGGAGAGGTCGAAAATCGCTTAGAAAAGCAGGAACTATTCTTAATTAACATGCCATCTAGGTAACTCTTACCAAACAATGTTAATCCACCACGTCAACCCTTAGCCTCTAAGTAAATGAACAGAGCTCCGAAGGGAGGTTAATACATTACTTAGTCAAGTATGCACCATTACCTAGAAGTCTGTACGAGTAGGTCAAGACACTCCAAGGAGGCGTGGTCTGTAACACCCGGAACGCAAAGGTGCCACATCCCCCGCACTATAGCTCAGTCCACATATGAAATGGACAATCCATACATGAACTAAGCCATAGCGAACGGGTGACAAGAAACAAAGACTAACTAGCTAGGCGGGACTAACCCCAGACCAATTACCACAGTGCAAAAAGGAATAAACATAAGCCTGCCATTCACGAGCATTTATCAAGTAATCTAAAACCTAACATTAAATATCAATACATTATCATCTCTCAAATACATAATATTTCATATAATCCAAAAATAACAATACATATGCAACAAAGTAGGATGGACACGTGCTAGACCCGAAAAGAAAGACTTGACTCGACACCAATCCCGCCTAGCATACAACCTGCAAAGCTGAAAGGTGAGGTGTTAGTCTTCCACAGATTGAGCGAGGGGGCATAATAGATATAAGCGCATATTACATGTAAGTCGTAACCTCGGGTAAGGTTTATAGCTGGAAACCAAATTTGAAACAATATAAGTTCAATAACAAAGTAAACTCGCCCGAGATTACAACTATCAGATTAGACACTTCAATCAATTTCAATCAATCAATCGGTGGCCCGGTGAGTGAGGGCAATTCTCCAACCTTACTCCCAACAGTGTACAATCACGATACTTTTAGTTAATTAATTAAGTGATCAAGCAATCTATTTACAGTGCACAATTAACAGTTTTAGTCCATCCTTCTTCCTCCGGGTGATGGTGGGTTTGCAAGGCCCGATCCATCCACTGTAAACACGGTGTACGTCGGGAACATGATTCCCACGTACGGGACTCCATCCTCCACCAAACCTCCGGGTGGATTCAGGGTTCATCCCCATGGTTGAGAGGAGTGTAAGAGTGACCCGTCAGCCCATGCTTTCCCAGTTGGCTCAAACACTCACTCTCGGGCCCACAGTGCACGATACAATATACTCGCCCAAAACACTATCAATCAATACAGTACAATTCAGTAAATCAGTTGAAAACCATTAGAGTTTGGAAAACTATAGATATATAGATACCTTTTGGATTAAAACATCACATAGGGTTGTAACGGTCCTATATATCTAGAAATTAAACCAGGCCTGTACCGACAAAAAAGAAAGACACGGACTAAGAAGTCCACTCCACGTCACTGGTGTGCCGGTCTGTGTAACAAAGACAAGTGTACATAAGACATGACTCAAATGAACCAATTAGGACGAACGGCGTAACATGACGTGCAATAACAAGAATGGACAATTATCAAATGTCATGATCATATTTAAGCATAAAACAAGCATATAATAACACGTATAGTAGCATGCAACCAAAATATGCATGAAAACAGAGTGTGACACGCCCGTGTTATAAATATACACTAAGCCGTGACACCCCCGTGTCACAGTACAACGACAAAAAGCATGAGAACAGAAGGTGACACGCCCGTATCACCAAAACAAAGCAATCCGTGACACCACTGTGTCACGGTACAGAAAACCCAGGCCAACAACAATGCACCCCCGTGTCACACTGAAAGGGAAAGACGTGACACGTCCGTGTCACGTACGCAGAAGAGAAAAACAGGGCAGTTATGCAGGGGAAGCACGAAATAAACCACAAAATCATTCAAACACCCAAAATACAACTCCTAAATGATGTAAATCAAGTAATACACATACTAGCATGCTTATAGTTCAATAATATCTCCTATAAACACTTAAATCCATGCTTAATCATCAAGAATCATCAAGATCAAACGCACAAATGAACTCATGCTCCAAGCTTACAAACTTCATAATATGTACATCAAATGCAAGCTAAAATCATATGATCATGCTTTCACCAAGTAAAACACATTTAGGCAAGCTCAAACCATAAACCTAATTCTCATATATATGCAAGAATTTATATAATCTTCAAGGTTACCTTAAATGAAAGAAATAGAAGAAAAGAGATGGAGATATGATGATGATGCTTCTAATCCACAACTTCCTCCACAAATATAGCTTGAAATGGATGAAATCCCTTCTTCTTCTTGGGGTTTAAGAAACGAGATGAGGGAGTGAGGGAAGGGATCAAGTGTGTATATGTTTGATGCAATCAAGGGGATATATAAGCTAGATATTATATAACTAAGCACACTTTGCAATTAGATCCCTCCAAAACATAAGTCATGCAATTAAGTTGACACTCATGGAAAATGATCAATTAAGTCCAAGACTATTTCATGCAATTAAGTCCCCAAATTAAGAAAAATGATCACTTAAGGTCAATTAGGCAATTAAACAATTAAATCATAATTGGCAATTATTTCACATTAAGCCACATATTGCATAATTGAAAGATTGGGGCGTTACAAGGTCGAGCTGACTTTCCCTTATTTCATTCTATCCGAAGAATTCTAACCTTATATACTGCGAATACATACCCACCGAAGGGAGTAGTATATATCCACTATACTATAGACCGGTAATAGAGGCCGTGAGAATCCAACTCTTATCATCTCTCTCCCACTTTAATTTTTTTAAAAGGTGTGGACAATCCTTTGATTATCATATAATCACTTTTGGCGTCTTATTGTCGGAAGTGATTAATTTTATTAATACGCTCCCACTAGGATTACTAGATCATATTTAAAATCCCAATAATATTTGAAGGCAATTTAATAACTATTTATTAATTAGGCCGAAAAATATTAGTCCAATTATGCATAGCGTCTAATCTCTATTAAACAATATTATTTAATCACATTAAATAAAATATACATAATTGTAAATAACATAATATCTCATATTATTATGATCATGCCACAAAATTAAAACAATTAAGCATGTTTGCATATAATCATCACATAATTATCATACTTAAAATAAATGGCATAAAGTAAACATGTTATAAATAAATTATCATATAATTTAAATCATGTTTACTGATTCGGTAATTTTTCAGGAAAAGCAATTAAATTGTTTCCCAAAGAAATTCCATTCCACATAAATTCCCAAGAAACACCGGAGGGGTCACAACGGTTCCACTTAAAAACCTGTCTCCTTTGACAGAATTTACGTGCATAGTAGCAGATTTAAAATTATGCATCGCATGCATCATATCAATGCATGTATATATCTAGAGCATGGCTCTGATACCGGTTGCTGGGTGGTGGACCCAAAACAGTAGCGGTCCGGGACCACATTTTAAAATTTTGTTTATAATACAAGTATTAAAATATTTCTAAAACATTTTAATACAATAGCGAAAGACTAGCCGGATGTACTCAAGTATAAATATGCAATTGATAATAAATTTTAAATCACTTAAGCAGATAAATATCTAACATGCAATTAACACTTAAGAGCATATAATTTATCATACTTAAAATAATATAACTGTAAAATATTACCATACTGCAAACATGGCTATCTAACGGCATTTTTCCAGCTCAATTCCCTTTAGTGAGACCGACAGAGCTTCCCGCAATATCCCCAACTCGACCCTCGGAGTGTGGGCTCGGCGAGTATTTTCCTAAATACTCAAGAAAATATTTTTCTAGAAAAACTCATTTTTCTAAAACTAGAAAATTCCCTAATTTTCTAACAATAAAGTGATTTCTATATTAATTATATAATCACTTAATTAAATATAATAAATCCTTAATTAAAAGGATATTAAAAAACCGAGAGAGAGAGGCTCTCAAATGCCAAAAATTGGCTGGAAAAATGAATGATAAATTGCCAAAGTTCAGCACCTATTTATAGGCATAAAATTGAGGGCAAAACGGTCATTTTACACCTTCCGGGTATAAACCGCGTCCCGGACGGCCAATCCGATTGCACCACGTCGTAGCACTCTCCACCGCGGACACAATGCCGCCAACCACGCCAGGCCACGTGGCTCCACACGCGGCCGGAAGACGCCCAAGTCGTTGGCGCATGTGCGAACCCATAGCTCCACCAGATTCCGCCACGTGTCCGGGTCTGGTCCTTCCCGGACCGGACCCCGTTTGATCCTGCCCGTTTACCAGACCCTATCCGATAGCCCGACCCGTTGACCGACCCAATTTCAGACCACATCTGGGCCACTGATTCAAGATGACGCGGCGAGATCTCAGCTGTCCACTTAGCGCGCCACACGGACGCTGCGTCAGCGCCAAATGGGCCCAACCTACTGACGTGGCGTCACACGTCATGTGCTACGTCAGCAATTAATTTTTTTTTTTTAAAAGAAAAAAGTAAAATTTTTCACTTTCTCCAAAATGAAATTTCGGGTATTTCCAACTCTTTGGAATTTTGATTTATTTCTTTAAATAAATCCATTGGCTATCTTCAAACACTTTGAAAATTCATTTCTCTCTCTCCTTATAATATTTTGTCTTCGGGTTTTCAAATGGGGCTTGTAGGGGGACCTGCAGGACTAATTAATTTTAGCTCCAAACGGGTTAATTTATTATCATCTCATGATAGTAATTAATTATCGTTTAACAATATTTAATTCCACTAAATAAATATTGTTGCACTCTAAAATTAATTAAATTATTCACGAATTTCTCGATCTAGAATAATTTCGCATTTTACTCCTCCGTGTAGATATCCATAAAAAATAAATTGCAACTACTATCATTTATTTTTCATCTCCAATCTGAAATTTATTGATTCGCCTTAAATTCAAATTCTCTGTATGTGAAATACATTCAACATACAACATCGGTGACGTATCACGCGAAGTGCTTTGGCCAAAGTCTTAATTCGAACTTTTTCAAATCAATTTCAAGGATATCTTTTACCTTCCAGCAAGGCCACAGATTCATTGATCAATATAACTCTATTGCACATTTCATGTTTTCACCGAACGTACAAAGTATTTTGGCCACCGTTACCGAGACCTCACTTCAAGTATATTGTAGTGACTAACATTACCTGCCTAAAGCCAAAATATTATCAGGATTAAGAGTACAATGCTTCCTGAGATTTTATTCATTTTAGATAGCAGTATAAAATGAATAATCTCAGTGGTCCAGTTCGATGTTTCCAATCCTTTTGAAAATCATCAACGTGTTATGACCGAAATCACCATTCCCTATGACGGAAGACTAATAATCTTATATAACCACGTTATAGTCTTGATAAGAACATATTCTAATCTTACCGACTAGAACTTTAATGACACATGATTTACATATTCAAAGTCTTTTAGTTTTAAAGGCGATCATGCAATTCAATCGATACAATATAGTACAATCAGTGCGATAGTGTAATCAATCAGTGTAATCAGCCAATGCAATCAGGACACTAATCCATGGGGCAATCTGTGGTGTCGGCCTTCCCGCACGATCTCCTTTTCCCTCTGGTGATGGGAAGGTTCGCTAGCCTTCAACCATCCAGTCTCGTTGAGCATTAGGAACATGACTCCTATGCCCGGGACTCCTTCCTCCACCAGTCCTCCTAATGGATTCAAGGGTCATCTCAACAGTGTGGAGCTTGTGCAAGAGTTTATCGTTGGCCCGATACCTCCCCGGCTCTCTCAATACACAAGTCCTAGGCCCACAATACAATGTGCAGTACAATATCGGCCTTCCCGCACGATCTCCTTTTCCCTCCCTTGATGGGAAGGTTAGCTAGCCTTCAACCATCCAGTCTCGTTGAGCTTCAGGAACATGACTCCTTCCTCCACCAATCCTCCTAATGGATTCAGGGGTCATCCCAACAGTGTGGAGCTTGTGCAAGAGTTTACCGTTGGCCCGATACCTCCCCGACCCACAATACAATGCGCAGTACAATATCTCGCCAAAATAGGAAGGGTCAGTAAATAACAATAACAATGGGTTCAATTTCAATAAAAGTTTACTCGATATCTCGCTTGGAAACAATATAACTAGAAATATGGTTTTAGGCCAAAACTTATTCATGCAGGTTTTAGGGTATAATATGTAACTAGAACGAAAAACACCCTCACCTGGCAATTGACAGGACAAGACAAGTGTGCAAAGTAGCGCCTACTCGATCGGTTAGTCTCCGCCCTGGAGAAATTGTACAGGAACAAGAACACGGTGTACTCGTGAGAAACGACTCAATATGAAACCAGGTAGGATGCACGGGGAATGATATGGAATAAGGTGAGTGATATAAAATGAAATGATACAATATATATTAAATTCTAAAATGTCATGATGTGTAGTGATCAAGTTCATGTGCTCAATTAATGTTTCAAGTGAACATACAATTCAATTAATACCCGAGTCTAAACATTAATAACAACACGTCCAAATTGAATAGAACTTTAATTACAAATTTTCAATTTAATTAAAATTAACGGACAAACTAATATATAAATACATATATTAGCAATTAGTGTACGTACAACAACACGTCACACATAGCCTATCAATTTAATTATCACAACCACACTACTAATTATATAAACATAACTATATATATATATATATATATATATATATATAAACAAAACCTCGCACACACTCACATAAATACGTATATTGTATACAACACACGCACAAATTCACCATTAGCATATTTAACTTAATTAATACAACAATAATTAATTATACAATATGCACGTTTAGCTAAAATTAATTCAATAAAAGAATCTATAATCATACATCTAATTGGATTTACAAATTAACAATTAATAAATTTATACATATGTATATATATACATTCACGTGGGAAGACACATTTTCATTTGCAAAGAAAAAGCAAAAGTCCTATGATGTTAATGTAGCAATAATATTTAACATTCCTATTGAATTAGCACACATCCTTGCATTTATCATGATTACCAAACACATTCCCAACTAACACCTAGTTAGAACATCTTTGCATCATTATCTTATAATCTTGTAATCACATCATTAATTTAATTGATTATGGTGAATACGCCAATTAATAATATTTCATTATACTTATGAAATGCAATATATTTCAAACTATAATTCACAAACCAGCATACACAACTTCATCACATTACCACCATTACAACCAAAATCAGGCCATCTCATGAGCCACATTAAAGGCAAGAATTCATTCTAATAACTAACCCATTCCGAATTCATACATGTAAATGCATATCTTGTTCAAATTTTATAACACCATTTTAAATGAAATTACATACAAAAGAATGAAGGATCGTATTTCACTGATTGTCATTGACTGAAATGTTCTTCGATTCATTTCGTTATTCGGCTAGAGGTCACATACCCAATGCTAGATTACCGTAGTGTGGTCTGTGAAGTGATTAATTAATTAGGGAATTAATTAATTACTGTTACTGCTAAACGAATAATGAACCTAAAGGGTCACACACAAATGCCAGAACGCGAGTGTAGCACCCATGCGCAAGGTACCACATCCCCCGCACCGAGACCCGACCCGATCCGAATATGAAATGGAGAATCCATACCCGAGCTAAATCACGGCGAACGGGGACATACTCACTCCATAGGCTAGGCGGGAACTAAACTTTAGCAACCAAAAAGGACAATTCAACAGAAACATTACCAATGCGGAAGCAAAGTACTTTCATAAATAACAAGGTAAGCAGAGAGTAACGGGTTCGACTAGCATAGATACCTAATCTCGAAATTTAATAAAATCATAAAACATCAATATCATATTCTCTCTGTTCCTATAAACTTATTCAGAATTCCTGATAGTAGTAACAATCAATACAAATCATACATTCTCCATAACTTAAACAAATCATAGTTCAATATGCATATGGACGGACTCTAACTTAACCGAAAGACTTAATAGACTTGACTTCCCGCCTAGCACTCCAAACCTGCAAGAACACTGAAAATAATCCGGGTTCAGTCTATAGGAGACTGGTGGGTATAAAAATGAGGCATAAGTAGCATATACAACAATATTTAAACATTCACATGCAGGTTATAATCCCAAACGAAGTTTTTAGAACATTTCCCAAGTGGGTAAAATAAAGAAGTCATCAAAAGGGATTATAACGTTCATTTTTCATTCTTTAGGTCTTTCGTGGCCCGACGAGTAGGCGTGCATTATCTCCAACCAACTCTTCGTGTAGTTCATTAAATATTCATTCATTCTTTCTTTCTTTCATGCATTACATTCTTTTGTGCACATTCATGAACATTTACACCTTCTTCCTCCGGGTGATGGCCGGGTGATCGGCCCGAACCATCCATTCATTGACCAAAAGGGGAACATGACTCCCCAGATGGCACTCAGCGTCCATTCCTCGCTAACTCCTAAGAAGGTCTGGTTACGCCGTTCATTGGTGGAACTAGTGTGAGGGATCACCGTCAGCCCATGCCTCCTCGTGTCACCACTCACACCAAGTCCCTGGGCCCCATTCTGTGCATTCATTCATTCTTTCTCGCCAAAACATTTGGTAGGTTCATAAAAGAAGGGCTTTACTTTTAAAATCATTGACTCATGAAAATGACTCTATATACATATATACTTTTGGTTGAAATCTTTACACATTGGGAGTATATAGGATCATTTAACTACATAGTAGAGAAACCCACCTGTCCTCAGCTTACCAACCAAAATAAGAAGAAACAAGAGGACCCAGAAGTGTCCTAAGAATCCGGTAAGTCTGCTCCCTAGAGAAAACTATACAAAGGACAATGGAAGGTACACGTAAGACTCAAGACTCTAAATGAACCACATATGATGCACGGCAATACAGTGAATACGATATGAAAGTGTAAGATATGATATCATGTCATGGAAACATTCTTGTGCACAATTAATGTCTTAAAGACATGTATACAAGCTATTCATTGCTTTCAAGAAGCATTCAAATCCAAATAAGTTCATGACTTTCATTTCTATACCACATAAATCTAAGAAAGTCAGATAACGATCATCACACGTAATATAACATGTAAGCACTTCATATTAATCATTAAAAGAAGCACAACATCGTTTAGGGTGTACAAACATGAAGCTTCAATACATGCATGTACCATAATGGAGCAAGGAAGACATATTGAGCCATAAACTATATACAACAAGTATAACATAGGTTATAAAGGCACACGAGGTGATATTATGTCAAGGGATCGTTCAAGTGCACGATTAACATCTTAGGGACATATAAACTTCCACTTCATTCATTTCAAGAATCAATCAAATTCATTTAAGTTCATTACTTCCATATTCCATACCAAATTACTTCAAGGAATTCAATTAACAATCATGACACGTAGTAGATCATGTATACATATCATATAAAGTATAAAATAATAAATACATAGCAATTAGAGTTCAAGTTTAAGAGCAAAGTCCCATGCATGCATACATTAGGAGCGTTAAGGATATGTTGAAGCATAACTCGGAAAATACTCAACGAAAACTTACCAAATTTCATAACACATAAGATAACACATTATATGACATGTTAATGAAGTGATTGACCCAAAAACGAGCCAAAAAAGCGATGCATTTAACGTTTGAAATCTGAAAATCTATGCAGAAAATGTGAGGGTCGTGGCCGCGACCCATTTCCTTCATGAAATGGTAGCGGCCGCTACCTATGTAAATTTCTTATTTTTGATAAATTTTTCCGTGAACTCGAAACATGGCCAAATTAGGGTGTTGGCCGCGAGCAGAAATACATACAATTCAGGTCGCGGGCGTGACCTGAAGACCTCCAAATGCGTGAGAGGGTCGCGGCTGCTACCATTTTCCTTCATGGTTCGATCGCGACCGCGATCAACCTGTTACAGCAGCAAAAATGGAACGAAAAACAGAGCAGAACAATACCACCACTTCACCAACATGCTCAGCTATGAAATGATCTCAAATATGCAATGGAACAACTCTAAAACATCATGCAAACATGCTCTCCAATTGTTGAAACATGAGATGAAGGTATGGATGATCATTTCATGATATATCATCAAAATTTCATTAATGGTAACTCATGAATGCTTCAACTACCATGTAATACATCGCCATAAATGAAAAGAAGGAATAAAGACCATCATATTCATGCTTGGAATCAACCAAATTCCTCAAGAAACGAAGGAGATCAATATACTTCACCAAAACCTAACTATTCCACCATTTCAGCCAAAAACCCATGAAAGCATGCTCAAAATTGGGGATGAATGGATCAAATAACTCATGATGAATGCATAATACAACCCTAAGCTTACCTTGTGGATTGGTTGAAGGTTGGAAGAGATTTGAGCCTGAAATCTCCAAGTAGGGCATGGTGACGGGATGAACTGAAGAGCAGGGGCTTGTGGTTGATGTTTCCTTATGTGTGAGGGTTGGTTCGGTTGAGAGAGATAAGGATCAGATAGCGGGCTTAACTAGGGTTCCAAGGCCTCGAACCATGGTTAATTTGGTCAAGATTTGAGGGAGATATGTTGAAAATGGTTAAGGGTGGTAGATTTTGCATTCGGGTCATGTTACGGTTAAATTTCGGGGTTTCAAATGGTCTTAGAAAAATATGAGGCTAAGTTTATTGAACCTGAGTTTTCATTACGAGTTCAACAAAGTTGACGGAACTCGATTCCGAGTTCCCGAGCTCAAGATATCACATACGGAACCAAGGGTGCGCTAAGTGCTCGTTAGCCCCCGGTTTGGTTCCAATCATACCAAATAAATTTAAAACACAATCAAATGAATCCGAAAATGTAAAACGAGCATATATACATGTTCATGACACACATAGCTCCAACATATTAAATTTTCACAAAATTTCGAATTCATTTCGTATAGTAACGGCACGCAACTTGTCACGTAAATGCATATCGTGCAAGAATTCATTTAATTTCAAAATTCAAAAGAAATTTAAGAATCCATTTTAAATATTTATTAAAAATATAACGAAATACACATTATAGAAAATTAATTAAAATTACAAATAGTAATTATCAAAACGATTAATTAAGCAATTAAATAATTTAAACGCGCAATTAGGGAACACATAAATTATTCATGCATAAGTGGTTCAAGTAATCATATTCATTCCAATTCAAATATTGCATATATTTCAGTTAATCACATATTTAACAATTAAATAATGAAATTTCAATATAGAAAACACTTATAGCCAATTAATTCGCGTAATTTAGTAAACACATGCGTCATTTTAGAATACAGAAAAGTTGGGTACAACGAGGGTTATGGTAGGATGTTAATATGATTAACGAAGGATCAAATTGTTGATCGAAATAGAGCAAGGATTGCGTGGGTAGCTGCCACGTGTCAAGCACACGTGGCTACCACGTGTCACGCAGTCCACGTGGCTGCCACGTGTCACGCAAACGTGGCTTGTGTGTGGCTTCATGCGTGTGGGAAATTCCACAAGCGAATTCTTTTCTAGAATTAATTAATTAAATTATAATTAATTAATTTTGGTCTTTTAATTAATTTTGAATTAATTGTTAAGATTATTCTCAAATAAACTTAACCCTATAAATAATTAATTGGGAATTAATTTATTTATTGAATGTTGACTTTTAGCTTTAGGAAAGTTGAAAAGTCTAACTTCCTATTATAGGAGAGAGAAGGTTATTCTTGCAAGACTTGGAGAACAAGTTGAGAACTTATTTTCTCCAATTAATTAAATAATTAAATTAGTTAATTAGTGAGTAAGAAAACAAAGTCCACTAGGTTTGGGAACCCTAGGGATTTCAAACCAACCTTGTATAAATACCAGGGGTGGTGTTTCTCTTATTCTTTAGACCAACAATCACGAAGTGTTAAGTTTTTGAGAAAAACCAAAAGAAAACTTTTCAAAGCAAAAAATTATCCTAGCCATTAACACAAGCCATAGAACTAGCATTCTCACTAGCTTGATCATGTTCTAGGTCCCGTGTGGATACGCTTTGGAGGCCTTCTACTTTGGAGTTTAATTCGAAGGACTATTCGAGGGACTTTCCACTTGAAGGGTGTTTGTTAGGCGGTAACAACATCACAAGAAAGTTTGAATTAAAGCGAGTTTCTTGTTACACCCAACGTTACAGTACGAAAATTACAAGACAACGATTAAACTTGTGGAAAAATTTTAAACTTCCGCTGCGCACTCTTTGATGTTTTCCAACAAATGGTATCAGAGCCACCTTGCAACGTTCGTATCGTATCTTTACTGCTTTATGAATTTTGATGAAAATTCTTGAATTTGAGTATATGTTGCGTATTCACGGTTTTTGTTTGAAATACAAAGTTGCCGGATCAAAACTGTTTCTTGAAAATTTTGTGAAAAATTATTTCCTGAATAAATCTGGTTTTAAACTGTTTTGATTCAGATTTATTTGAATTGTTTTAATTTGAAATTGGATTGATTGAATTTGTTGAAATTACGAAACGAAAAAAGGGATTGGAAAGGGTTCACCCGCTCACTTTCGTGCGCGGGATTATGTGCACACGTACGTGCATGGGGCGGCAAGCCGCCAACCCACTCTACCAAAACCCGCGCTCAGACGTGCAGGACTGCATGCACAGCGCGTCGCGCGCGGTCCTCGTACGAGCCTGGCGGGAAATGCCGGACGCGTCCGGCACCATAGCGGGCTGTATGCGTAGCACGCCTGCTCGTGTGCGCCTGCGGGCGACTGTTGCGCACCTCGCCTAAGGTTCTTGGACTTTGTTTTTCATTTCGTGTTTTCCAAGTTTCGACAAATCCCATTTTGTAAAATCTGATTTTATTTTAAAATTAGATTTTGATTTTATAAAATTATTTATTTGTAATAATTATAAAATTTGGGATTTTATGAATTAAAGTCAAGTTCTATTTTTCGAGAAAATAATAAATATCACTTTGAATGATATTTTAGACAAAAATTTAATTTTGATTTAATTGTTGTTTTGTCAAGATCTGGTGATTCGATTTTGAATAAATTCTTGAATAATGAATTATATTCAAATTACTTAAGTTAATTGTAACTTGAAGTCAAGGGAATTTTAAATTTAGTTGGTAAATTTAAATTCAAGCGGAATCATGCTAGTTTAGCTGATCATGGGTTAGTGTATGGTTTTAAATTCTACACATGGATGATTTCAATTGGGGTCGGAGCCCCATAGTTGCGTGTTTTCAATTGGGGTCGGAGCTCTACTTATGTGCGTATTGTTATGTGTTTATTATGTGGCTTTCCTTATTATTGTTTTTGGCCCGGGGTATGCCCCGTGTACTTGTCTATGGTCAATATGAAAATTGAGCCATATTACTTTATGTAAAGAGAGTAGAACTTAGGAAGTGAGGTTTTTATTTCCATTTTGGAGACAAGCACCCATGGAATAAGAAGGATCCACAAGGAGCACTTGAAGAACGGTGGCTATAAGAAGACCCCTCAAAATGTTTAGGAGGGTTTTTATTAATGTAATAGATAGGACATTTTTCCATTAAATGTTGTACCCCTATGTGATATGAATTGTCTTATGTGACATGAATGTTAGAACTAGTGATTTTGGAGTGGCTCCCAAAATCATATATAAGATAGGATACCCATGATCATCACATAATTAGTATCATGCTAGGACATGCTATCTGCTAATTGCTTCTGTGATGCACTTTATGTGAAACTGCATTAACAAAATAATTACAATTTGGATAACATTATGTGTTGGTGAGGTCATTCGAAAATCCCATTTAAATATTGAGCAAAATTCGAATAAATAGGTGTTTTATCACGGTAATAAAATTCCTAACATTCCATCAATAGGATTTAGGACTTAATAAGTGAAACTAATTACTGTCTCACGAGTCGTGGGGTAATTAGTGTAGCTTATTAACTCTTAGTTTCCTGATTAATTATTTTAAATAATTAATATTTCTTGACCATTTTAGAATGGGCAATGTCTCACGAGTCGTGGGTCGTTCCAGACTAAGTTTGGTTGAGATTTTATGATTGATGGGTCCTACTCAACACTAGAGTAGCTATGGATGTCTCACGAGTCGTGAGTCCATGATTGAAAGATTAGTGATGCAAAAATATTACTAGGAATTCCATGGGGATGGAATCGGCAGTACCTACCTAAAGATTCTTAGAACTTTAGATGTCTCACGAGTCATGGGTCCAAAACTAAGAATGCTTGGGATCCTAGTACCCATTGGGAAATTAAGTTTCTTCTAAGGTCGTTGGGATTTCTAGACTTTCTAAAAACAGTGGGAGAACATATTTCTAAAGACCTTGATAATATGTAATCGTTATTATTCAGCATGCTCATGATTTCTCTGTTTTTCCATTTAGGTTGTAGTTCTGTGATTCTCTACAATTGAAATGGCAACCAAAAACCCTTTGGTATCCATCCTCGAATCAAACAAGTTGACGAGGCCCAATTACTCTGATTGGCTTCGGAATCTAAAGATAATTTTAGATTCTGAAAAGAGAAGATATGTTCTCTTCGAGGGAGAGCCTGTCGCTGAAGGCGAGGCTTGGACTCGGGCCGAAAGGGACGCAATTGTGAAATGGTCTGAAGATAATCTTCAAGCCCGTTGCCTCATGTCGGCCACCATGTCTCCGGACATGCAGAGGCAATACGAGTCAATGGACAAAGCTTGGGAGATTTACGACCATCTCGAGCAATTGTACCACCCTAAAGAGCGTGTTCTAAGGTACAACACCTCTAAGGAGCTTTTTCATCTGAGAATGAAAGAAGGTACAAGTGTCCATGAGCATGGTCTTAAGGTTCTTGCTTTGAACGAGAAACTGACCTCCATGGAAATACCACTGAGTGAAGAACTCGCTGTGGACTTGTTGCTCGCATCGCTTCCACCATCATTCAATCCTTTCGTGCTAAACTTCAACATGAATATCATCCTCATGCTACTGTAGCTATGCTGATTAGTCAACTTGTGACTACTGAAGACACGATCAAGAAGGATCGCAAAGTAATGATGGTCACTTCCTCTTCTGGGCCTTCTAAAGCTAAAGGGAAGAAAGTTCCCAAGAAGAAGGGATCTCTTAAACCCGATGGAGGGGTTAAAAAGCGAAAGGCCAGGAAGAGAAAGGATCATAAAGAGGACGTTTGCCACCATTGTGGTAAGAAAGGGCATGGGAAGAGGAACTGCCAAGAGTACAAAGATACGATAAAGAAAGGTGTGTTTATTGTTAAAGTAAATCTATCTATTGATTCTAATTCTTGGGTACTTGATACCGGTTGTGGAGCTCATATCTGTAATGATGTACAGATACTTAATGAGGTCCGGTAACTTGAAGAAGGAGAATGCGTCTTGAAGGTTGGGAATGGATCAAGCGTTCAAGCTCAAGCCATCGGGACGTGTAGATTAGATTTAGGTGTCTTTACTTTAGTTTTGAATAAAGTCCTTTATGTACCTTCTATTATTCGTAATGTAATTTCCATTCCAATATTAGATTGTGAAGGATATGAGTCTTTCTCTAGAAATGGAAACTTTTTTCTTAAGAAGAATAAAACTTCCATTTTGCTTGGTACATTATCTAATGAACTTTATACAACTAAAGACACCAATATTCTGAATATACAACAATTAAACAAACGCAAAAGAGATGACAAGATCTAGGCTTCTTTTTGGCACGCACGTTTAGGGCATATTTCGAAAGACAGGATTGCTAAGTTAACAAATTTAGGATCATTACGATAATGAACTTAAAGAGTTAACTCATTGTGAATCATGTCTTAAAGGAATGATGGCCAAAACTCCCTTTAATGGTAAAGTGGAACGTGCCACTAAAGTATTGGATTTAATCCATACTGATGTTTGTGGACCACTTAGTGTAAGTACGAGAAATAATCATCAGTATTTCATAACCTTCATAGACGACTTTAGTCGTTTTGGTTATGTGTACTTAATGAAGTATAAGTCCGAAGCCTTTGAGAAATTCTTAGAATTTCAGAAGGAGGTTGAGAACCAAACTGGTCACAAGATTAAGACACTTCGATCCGATCGAGGTGGCGAGTATCTAAGTGATGAATTCCTTAGTCATCTCAGAGATAATGGAATTATCTCTCAGTGGACTCCTCCGGGAACTCCTCAATTGAATGGAGTTTCGGAGAGAAGGAACTGAACCTTACTTGATATGGTTCGTTCCATGATGAGTTTCACTGAATTGCCACCTTCATTCTGGGGTTATGCCTTAGAATCAGCAGTTAAGATTCTGAATCTTATTCCCTCCAAATCTGTACCCAAAACCCCATTTGAGATGTTGTTTGGAAAAATCCCTAATTATTCTTATTTAAGAATTTGGGGTTGTCCTGGTTACGTGAAGAGGGCAGTGAGAGATAAGCTTGAAGCTAGATCAAGCTTATGTAACTTCGTAGGATATCCTAAAGAGTCAATAGGATATTATTTCTATGATCCTCTTGAACAAAAGGTCTTTGTGTCAAGAAATGCTACTTTTCTTGAGGACTCGTTCCTTAAAGAAAAGAAAGGCAAGATCGCAGAACTCGAAGAGGTTCGAAACCAAGGTCCGACGCCAAGTTTGGAGACTAACGTCCCTCAACCAAACGCAAAGAGTGATAAACGTGAAAATCCTCCTCTAGTAAGACGTTCTGAACGCATTCGTAGACAACCAGAGAGATGGTATGGTTTTCTCCACCAAACATCTCAAATGGATAATGATCTATTAACTTATGAGGAGGCACTGTTAGATTCGGACTTTGAACAGTGGAAAGAAGCAATGAAATCCGAGATGGATTCCATGTACTCTAGCCAAGTTTGGACCTTGGTTGATCCACCTGATGGGATCAGGCTCATAGGGTGCAAATGGATATATAAGCGCAAGCTTGGAGTAGATGGAACTGTGGCAGCTTTTAAAGCAAGATTAGTTGCTAAGGGTTTTACTCAAAGACCAGGTGTAGACTTTGATGAAAACTTCTCCCTGGTTGCAATGCAGAAATCCATTAGGATATTGCTTGCCATTGCTGCATTTATGACTATGAGATATGGCAAATGGATGTGAAAACTGTCTTTCTCAATGGAGACATTGGCAAATATATTTACATGGAGCAATCCATGGGTTTCAATTTCAGTGGGAGCGAACAAAAGGTTTGTAATCTCCAACGATCAATCTACGGATTGAAACAAACTTCTAGGAATTGAAACATTCGGTTTGATAAAGCAGTCAAATCGTTTGGCGTTATTCAAAATCTGAATGAGTCTTGCGTGCACAAGAAAGAATTGGAAATCTCGGTTCAATTTCTGATACTTTATGTAGATGACATCCTCCTCATTGGGAATGCGAAGGATGACATGAAAGTAACAAAGTCTTGGTTATCGAACCAATTTGAGATGAAGGATCTTGGTGATGCATCCTACATTCTCGGGATAAAGATCTATATGGATAGATCTAGGAGATTGTTAGGATTGTCACAGTCGGTTTACATAGACAAAATACTAAAGAGGTTTAGTATGGAAGAATCCAAGCATGGAAAACTTTCAATGGGCCCGGGAACAGTTCTTTCTAAGAAGATGTGTCCCAAGACTGAACTTGAAATGTCCAGGATGTCCAAAATTCCTTATGCATCAGCTATAGAAAGCATAATGTATGCGATGCTATGTACTCGACCGGATGTGCCTTATGCACTTAGCGTGACTAGCTGATTCCAATCTAACCCTGGTGAAGGTCACTGGACTGCTGTAAAGAACATCCTTAAGTACTTACGAAGAACTAAGGATTTGTTCTTGGTTTACGGAGGCCAGCAAGATCTTGTCATTAGAGAATATTGTGATGCAAGCTTTACATCAGACATGGATGACTTTAAATCCATGTCAGGATACATATTATGCCTGAACGGCGGAGCAGTGAGTTGGAAAAGTTCCAAGCAAGCGACCACTGTAGATTCGACCACTGTGGTTGAATACTTAGCTGCAAAAGATGCTGCTAAGGAAGGTGTTTGGATCAGAAACTTCATCCAAGAATTGAATGTCGTTCCTAGCAAGAAAGACCCCATTATTGTGTTTTGTGACAACACTGTGGCGGTTGCTCAAGCAAGAGAACCAAGACCTCACCAAAGGACCAAGCACATTTTGAGGAAGTATCACTTAATCCGTGATATCATCAAGAGAGGAGATGTGCAAATTGAAAGGGTCACATCGACAGAGAACATGGCAGATCCACTTACTAAAGCCCTTAGTCAACAGGCTTTTGAAGGACATCTTTAGAAGATGGGTCTTAGATTAGCACCTGAGTGGCTTTGACGGGCAAGTGGGAGATTGTTAGGAATAGTACCCTTAAAGCAGATGTTTGCTTTGCTATTTCCTTGTGAAATCACAAACAGTCTTTGAATAATAAACGAGATGATTTTGTTCATAGGCAATCATTTCTGTATGTGCTTATTTATGTCTGTTTGGGTTGACTGTGTTTTGTATGTATTGAAATCTGATGAGGCCGTTAAGAACTTTGTCGTTATGGGAACGGTACATGAACAAGTTCTCAACTCCATAGGTGAGGATTAGAAACTTCTCCAAGTCGATGAGTCCGACAGACAGTGGGAGTGTCGACCTTGACTCTGCTGAGACTTGCTTGTGTGATTATGTCCTTTTGAAGGATCACTCAGTTTCATGGAGTGATAAGTGCATACGTTGATGCGTTCATAATACATAAGGGTGATTGTTACAAGAACTTCATCACCGAGATGTCCCACGTGAGAACATTCCTAAATGGGAAAGGAAGTTTCCTGAAACTTCCAGATTAGGAAATATCTCACATGTCAATGACGTGATTCATTAATCCTTAGACTTGAGATTCTGTAGTGTCTCATATGAGCTAACTATGTGATCTTTGATATAAGCTCAAAAGGGTGTCGCCATATAGACACATGAACCACGGCTTATGTTGGGATTACAGAAGTGGCATATGTAGAATTAGTAGAATCGATAAAGGACCTACACTTGTTAAGAACAAGAATGATCTCTTACTGATTGAGTTGTTTGTAGTCCATTAAACATTAAACCCTTTGCCAAGGTGGATAAAAGATCAAGACATCTAGAAAATGGGTTTTTCTAGGATTGAGATCGAAATGGATATGAAACGAACTTAACTTTAAAGATCAAGAATATTTGGGCTCTGAGAATATTCCCATGCCTTAGTTCTTGATTGAGAGATGGAGTTGTAGGAGGATCGTATTTCACTGATTGTCATTGACTGAAAGGTTCTTCGATTCATTTCGTTATTCGGCTAGGGTTCACACACCCATTGCTAGATTACGGTAGTGTGATCTGTGAAGTGATTAATTAATTAGGGAATTAATTAATTACTTTCACTGCTAAATGAATAATGAACCTAAAGGGTCACACACAAATTCCAGAACACGAGGGTTGTGGTAGGATGTTAATATGATTAACGAAGGATCAAATTGTTGATCGAAATGGAGCAAGGATTGCGTGCGTAGCTGCCACGTGTCGAGCACACGTGGCTGCCACATGTCATGTACACATGGCTCGTGCGTAGCTTCATGCGTGTGGAATTTTCCACACGTGAATTCTTTTCTAGAATTAATTAATTAAATTATAATTAATTAATTTTGGTCTTTTAATTAGTTTTGAATTAATTGTTAAGACTATTCTCAAATAAACTTAACCCAATAAATAATTAAGTAGGAATTAATTTATTTATTGAATGTTGACTTTTAGCTTTAGGAAAGTTGAAAAGTCCAACTTCCTATTGTAGGAGAGAGAATGTTATTCTTGCAAGACTTGGAGAACAAGTTGAGAACTTATTTTCTCCGATTTAGTAAATAATTAAATTAGTTAATTAGTGAGCAAGAAAACAAAGTCCACTAGGTTTGGGAACCCTAGGGATTTCGAAGCAACCTTGTATGAATACAAGGGTTGGTGCTTCTCTTATTCTTTAGACCAACACTCACAAAGTGTTAAGTTTTTTAGAAAAACCAAAAGAAAAGTTATCAAAGCAAAAAATTATCGTAGCCATTAACACAAGTCATAGAACTAGCATTCTCACTAGCTTGATCATATTCTAGGTCTGGTGTGGATACGCTTTGGAGGCCTTCTACTTTGGAGTGTAATTCGAAGGACCGTTCGAGGGACTTTCCGCTTGAAGGATGTTTGTTTGGCGGTAACAACATCACAAGAAAATTTCAATTAAAGTGAGTTTCTTGTTACACCCAACGTTACAGTACGAAAATTGTAAGACAACGATTAAATTTGTGGAAAATTTTAAACTTCCGTTGTGAACACTTTGATGTTTTCCAACACTAAATGCACGTTTGGTGTCCGAGGGGGCAAGTTTCTAGGCTATGTGGTAAGCCAAAGGGGCATTGAGGCCAACCCAGAAAAGATCAAAGCCATCATGGAGATCTCTTCCCCTCGGAATGTCATAGAAGTCCAAGTACTTGTGGGAAAGATCATCTCTTTAAACAATTTATATCACGCTCGGCTGACAGGAACTTACCCTTCTTCAAGATTTTACGCAACACTCAAAATTTTGCCTGGAGCGTGGAATGTGAGAAGGCGTTGCAAGATATGAAACAATATCTCTCGTGCACACCCTTACTGACGAAGCCGATCCCAGGAGAGAACCTGTTCATTTAGCACTCTATCTCCTTGGAGGCCACGAGCGCAGTCCTCGTAGTTATGCGCGAGCGTAAGCACCTGCCAGTATACTACTTGAGCAAGACCCTGCAAGGAGCTAAGAAGTGATACATGGAGATAGAGAAATTTGCTTTCTCCCTCGTGAACGCCTCGCGACGGCTAAGATCATACTTTCAGGCCCATTCCATCACCGTGCTTATAGATCAGCCACTCAAGCAGGTCATCTTGAAACCAGACGTCTCAGGAAGCTTAATAAAATGGTCAATAGAACTCAGCCAATTTGACATCGACTTCGAGCCCAGAACAACTATACAGGCCCAAGCAGTGGCGGATCTCTTGGTTGAACGTGTTTACCTAAAGCCCATGCCCTCGTGGGATGAAGGTATGTGGCTCTTGCACACAAATGGTTCCTCGACCTCTCAGGGGGGAGGAGCCGGGGTGACCCTCAGAGACCCTCGTGGAATTGAGGTTGATTACGCAATCGAGCTGGCATTTCAAGTTACCAACAATGAGGCCGAATATGAATCTCTCCTCCAAGGGCTCAGAATTACCCTTCAAAATGGGGCCTCTCGGGTTACTTCGTATGTTGATTCTCAATTGATTGCAAGTCAGATTGATGGCACTTATGAGGCTCGAGAAACCACCATGGTATAATACCTGGTGGAGGCTAAGGAAATCATTTCCAAGTTCAAGGAATTCCATCTACTGCAGGTCCCACGAGCGGAAAACGAGCGCGCTGATGCCCTCGCAAAATTTACATCCGCTCTGGAAAATTCATGCGAACGCTCTGTTACGTTCCTTAGAATGGAGGAACCGTTAATAAGCAAAAAGAAACCCTTGGAAGAGGTAAGCATGATTGATCCATCCGAGCCTTGCTGGCTTGATGACGTCATCAGATTCCTAAGGGATGGATTATGTCCGACCGATAAGGTGGAAGCACGGAAAGTCAGGAGTAAGGCCCCTCATTTCTCACTTGATAATGAGGGTAGGCTCTTTAAGAGGTCTTTTCAAGGTCCACCATTAAGATGCCTGAGACCCTCGCAAGCCAAGGAAGTATTGGAACACGTAAACAGCGAAAGTTGTGGGAATCATTCTGGCGGTCGTATTCTAGCCAAAAAGGTACTAAGGAGTGGATTCTATTGGCCCTCGTTATTGCAGGATGCCATCAATTACTCCAAGAAATGCCCAGGTGTCAATTTCACTCCAACATTCCTCAACTGCCAGCGGCTCAAATGATCCCAATCGACGTTTCCTAGCCCTTTGATCAGTGGGGCATTGATATTGTGGGACCCTTACCAATGGCGCTGGGGCAGAAGAAGTTCCTAATCCTTGCTATGGATTACTTCACCAAGTGGGCCGGGGATGAAGCGGTCGTAAAAATCACGTTCAGAGTGGCAAGGGATTTTATTTGGAAAAAAATTATCTACAGATATGGCATCCCGAGGGTGCTAATTTCAGACAACGGCTCCCAATTCATCGTCGCTAACACCCGAGAGTGTGCTCAGAACTAGGCATTGAACAACACTTCACTTCCGTGGGCCATCCACAAGCCAACAGTTAAGCTGAGGTCACCAACAGAACCACACTCCAACATCTAAAAACGATGCTCGAGAGTAAAAAAGGCGAATGGGCTGAAGAGCTCCAAGGAGCCCTGTGGGCGTATCGTACTACCCCACAAGCAGCAACAGGAGAGACCCATTACTCCCTCGTTTATGGCTTTTAAGCTATGATACCTGTGGAAATTGCTCATGAATCAGCACGCGTTGCGTACTTTGAGCCTACCACTAACGAGAATAACCGGGCGCTCGAACTAGACTTGCTGGACGATAGGAGGGACAACGCTTGGGCCCGTGTACGCGAGTATAAAGCAGCAGTGGCCCTCCAGTACAACAAGCGCATTAAAGAAAGAACATTTCAGATGGGAGATCTTGTCCTCAAAAAAGTTGAAGTATCCAAGCATGTAGGAAAATTGGACCCCAATTGGGAAGGCCCCTTCAAAGTCATTCAGGTACGAGCGAACAACACCTACCTGCTAGAGACTTTGCAAGGCGAGCGTCTCCCTCGACCATGGAATGCGTGTAACCTCAGAAGGTTCTATGTGTAAATGTAAACATTGTAAAACCCCCGCTCGGGGCACTGTGTATTTTCTTTTGACAGAAATACAAACCACTTACATCTGTATGCGTTTTTCATACAGTTTTGTTTAAACATTAACTTGTGATAATCTACATTGCATTATATTCATGCCAACTACGTGTTGAGGGTACTCCACGTCGAATGGCTTGGTATCTTATTCATGCGGATCCATCTAAAAACGAGCGGATCCCATTGAGATGTTATTATTACTATTCTGGCCTACTAGACCCTACGCTCTAGTTCGAGCCCGTAATCCCTTAGCGGACCCCTCCTCTAATGTACGCTCAATGTAAGAAGACACTTAGCAGATTCCTTTGTTAATTTCTAAGTTTTTTTTTTTTCCGTGGAGTTTTTACCTAGGCCTTCCCCTCATAAATAAACAACCAAAACCAAAAAAGTACGTAAGTGCATGATCCAGGGATCATAAATACAAATCATGCCATGGTGGCCACGAAAGTACATAGTGTTGAGATCGGCACCTCTAATATTCCCCCTCATATCAATGATATCACTAAACTCATTACATTCAAGCTTGTCATTCCAGCCCCTCTTGCGAAGTGCAGCCTTAGGAGTTCTCACCGGCCTCTTAAAGAGGCGCCCAGACTTACGGGCAGAAATGGCCCTCGACGAGATGACCATATGGCGGCAAGAAAATGCATCTACGACACTCGTGTCCTCAGGGCTTTGTTTGGTGGCATTTGGTTGTTGTCGGACAACATGTACATATAAACCGTCAATTACATAGTTTTCCTTATGCTCCACCAAGTGCAGATTGGCTCTACTCGCATGCTTATTCCTCGCCTTCCCCTGTTTCCTGGCAAAATATCCTCGGCCAACACCCGATCAAGTATACCCATCATATACCAAATATAATTCTTTTGAGTGATGTGCTCTTCGTGTAGCTCCAAGTTCAAAATAAACTGGTTTTGAGCTCTGTGTTCCACCCAAGGCACTTATTCTTAATTCATCGCAAGAGGATCCACCCCTGCATGTGTCTCTGAAAAGCTTGAAAAACAGGGGTTAGTAGCTTGAAAATCTGATATTAGGCAAACCCCACTTATCCAACACGATGAAACCTTTGATTGCAGGTAGCAAATTTTCCTCGGGGAAGCTCCAACGAGCTTGGCTCTCAGCTCCGATGGTGGCCAGGCGGTCCGCAAGTTGGTTCCCCTCTCTGTAGATATAAGTAAGTGATATCTCCATACCTCTAGCTGCCTGAAAGAGCTCCAGAATTTTCTGTTGCACCTCTATGTTCCCCGAACGCCGACGACTTATGATAATCATGACGGCTTGAGCATCCATTTCAATCCATAGCTGCGGGCACGACATGGCCGTGGCCATTTTGACTCCTTGTACCAGGGCCTTGATCTCAGCAACCGTATTAGTGTTAACTCCAATTCGCTCGCTGAAAGCACCAATAACTTCACCGGTGCGGTCTCGGATAACTCCTCAAATCCGTGCTAGTCCGGGGTTGCCCCGAGAAGAACCTTCCATATTAAGTTTAAAGGTGCCAAAATTTGGCTTGAGCCATTTCACAATTTTGTGTAGCTTATCTTTGGGGCGTGGCAAAGAAATGCCGAACAGTTTAGCAAGATGAATATCCCCCTTCCAAGAGCACCGCTTCATGCGTCGGGTAAGACCCAAACGGAACAGGTGGCCTTTCACTTGTCGTATAATGTTTAAGTACGAGAATCGTTTACCCGTATGCTTAGCCGTGTTTCTTTCTGTCCAAATATACCATAACACCAGCCCAAACACCATCACCCGAATGTGTTTTCTGCCGCTGAAATTCGACGAAGTCAACCAGGCTTGAAGAAATGCAATAGGCGAGCTGAGGTTAGTAATATTCACATTAAAGATGCCAATAAAGTAGTCCCAAACAAGTCTAGCCTTCTCACTAGTGATGAACAAGTGTTTGAGAGTTTCACGTTGTGCGCAGCATTGACATCTTGACGGAAAAACCATTCCTTTACAATGGAGTCTCTCATCTACTGGAAGCCAATCATGAACAAATCTCCAGAGGAAAATCATGATGGTAGGTGTAAGATCAACACTCCAGATTTGGTGGAGAAAGTCGGACTTCTCTCTACGTTTCCTAAGACCATGCCAAGCGTATTTAATACTGAAATTTCAGCTTACATTCCCACTCCAGAGTGGCGTATCATCCCTTTCCATATCAAAGGGAACCTTCTCTATTCTCGCTGCAACATCAGCTCCAACTACATCCACCAAATAATCCCGATTCCAACCTTCAGTCATCCAAAAGCTCTTAATTTGCAACATTCCATTGTGATCCTGTTGTTGGCCTAAACTCCCTTCTCGATCTAGCCAATGATCATACCAGAAGTCAATATTGCCTCGGCCAATGGCCCAAAAAATTCCTTTGTCTGCACGCTCCCTCACCCCCACAGAGTCGTCGCAAATATGAGAATGTGATTGTGAGACCTTTGCAAGCATGGGATGAGCTTCTCTACAGTACCTGTTTTTAGTATAGAGAGCCCATAAGTCATCCGCCGTTCTTAGCCTCCACCAGAGTTTGTGAGAGAAAGAAACTATCATATCTTCGATATCTCGAACTCCAAGTCCCCCCTCACACGACGGGAAACAAGCTCGTTTCCAACTAACTCAGTGGATACGTCTTCTACCATTAGTCGAACCCCAGAAGAATCTATTCAGAATTAACTCCACAGAGTTGATCACGGACTTGGGAGGATTAATGACCAGAAAAATGTGCATAGAGATGGAATAGAGAACACTTTTGATGAGTTGGAGACGCCCGCCATGGGACAAGTGACAAGTTTCCCAACCCAGTAATCTCGACAGGAGCGTTCCAATAAGATCATCAAATAAAGAAATTCTTTTCCGACCACGGTACAGCGGTGCTCCCAGGTATTTTATTGGCAATTTTTCTGGAGAGTATCCCAGGGTAGCCCTGACTTGATCAGCCGCACTGTCTAGTTCATTCGCCACAACAAACAAACTTTTTTGAGCATTAATATTTTGTCCCGATAGCTGCTCATAGGTAGCTAAAATCTCCTTAATATCCCTCAAGGAGTCCGACTGACTATTCGTGAAAATAATCGTATCATCTTCGTAGGCCAAATGAGAGATGCTAATAGAGGTTGGTGTTCGGAATCTCGGCGTAGCATTTGCATTCATGTATCCGTTAATAGATATGGAGAGAAAGTCTGAGGCGATGACAAAAAGCGCTGGGGACAATGGGTCTCCTTGTCGAAGCCCACGAGTGGAGTGAAATAAACCGGCAGAGGCACCATTAACAAGAATAGAAAACCAAAAGTTAGAGATACAGTTGTGAATCCACTGTATCCATTTCTCCGGAAAGCCTCTCCCACATAGCACGGCCGGGAGGAAATTCCATTCTAACCGATCATAGGCTTTCGCCATGTCAAGCTTGAGCAGAACATTTTTCTCTCTGCCACGAGAGTCAATAGAATGTACCATCTCCTGAGCAAGAAGGATATTATCACTAATGACTCTCCCTTTCAAAAATCCACTTTGATTGGGTGAAACCACTTTGTGAAGGACTTTAGCTAGTCTGGTGTTCAAGACTTTTGTGATGATCTTGTTCTTGACGTTGCATAAGCTTATCGGCCTGAAATCTGACCAATGTGTCGGGTTATCTTTTTTTGGGATGAGGACAACCGAAGTGGCCGTGTAGGCTTTTGGAAGATTCTCCCCATTAAAGAAATCCAGGACTGCATCACACATATCCTTGCAAATGATACTCCAAAAAACTTGATAGAATTTCGCCCCAAAGCCATCCGGTCCTGCTGCGCTGGTTGGGTTGATATCAAAAATCACTGTTCGTATTTCCTCTGAGGTTGGGATTCCAATTAAATCACTAGCTTCCTGAGGTGTGAGGACTTGCTGTACCAAGTTAAGCCGGGGGTCGTTCATGTCAGCACCACCATCCGAAGTAAGAAGGTTTTTGAAAAAAGACATTGCAGATTGCCGAAGATCAATCGGGTTGGAGATAGTCTCGTGGCCAACTTTAATTTTCAGGATGTGATTTCGGAACCTCTTATTTTTCACCATGGAGTGAAAATATCGAGTATTTCGCTCCCCGTCCTCAATCCATCTACACGCCGATTTTTACCTCCAGAAATCCTCCTCCATCGCAGTGGCCCTATTTCTTTCTGCAATATATCTGTTCAGTGCCAAAGTGTTCTCATCCGTAGGATTTTCATGGAAGTCCTTCTCAGCCTGTGTGACTCTTTCTTCTGCATGTTTAACTCTATCAAAGACATTTCCGAAGGTTTCTCTATTCCAATTTTTTAAGTGGTGTTTCAGCCGGTTTAACTTTACTTGTAGTTTTCACAATCCTGAAGAATTGACTGGCTGATTCCAGTTGTTTCGGACCACTTCTTCAAAATTGTGGTATCTTAGCCGCATCTCCTTGAAGTGGAAAGTCCCCGGCTGCCGCTGGACATTTTGGTCACCGAAAATAAGCAGGGGGCTGTGGTCTGAAGTCCCACGAGGGAGGTGTTTAATATGAATTTGTGGAAAGAAATCCACCCAACCCTCATTCACTGGGACCCTGTCTATCTGTTGCAACATACCATCCCTAGCCCAAGTGAAATCCGAGCCCTCAAAGAGCGGCTCAATAAGGTTGCAATCTTGTATGAAGTTATTAAATTCAGCCATGCCAAGCGCTTCTGGCGGGTTCCCACCTCGCCTCTCCTCAGCCTTAGTAACATTATTAAAGTCGCCCCCGATTATCCAAGACTTCGATGCGTCTCTGTGAGTGCTCAAGTAATTCCAGATCTCCCTTCTCCCAGCTATAACAGACTTCGCGTAGATTATAGTCATCCCAGCTATAACAGACTTCCCATTCACAAGTCGCAGGTGAAGGAATTGTCGGTTATCTGCGATCACCTCCACTGCAGTTTCCTGTTCACAGAGAAACCAAATGTTATTAGAAATATTCGATATGATAGTATGGAAATTGAATTTGCGAGTAAAATAATTAAAATCTAAGGGAACCATAGGTTCCAAAACCGCCATGAAATTAAGTTTATTCCTTCGTCGGTAGTCTTTGAGGATCCGCTGTCGGCCATCATTGCGTATACCCCTAATATTCCATATGAGGCCTCTTAAATTCATGGTAAACCGGTTGTGATGCCCAATGACCTCGTGGTCATCCTTTTAGGGGCCGTGCCATCTGGTAACTACTTCTTTGTTCTCCTTTTTCGTACTACCTCCGTGAAGCCTTCATTCTGCTCCATGTCATTTAAGGAATTATATCTTCAGAATTTAGCCTGAGTTTTCTGAGTGTTCGAGTCATCATCATCAGATTCCAGCGGTTCCTCATCACTCTGGCTGTGCTCCGTGTCATCCTGTTCATTTCCGTTTCTTGGACTCTCGGTTGAATCTTCTGCAATGGCATTCGCAGTATTAAGCTCGATACTCGGTAAAACAACCTGAATTGAGTCAATCTGTATGGGGCTCTATGTTTTCTCCTACTGTGCATGCAGGTCCATCAAATTTGTTTCCTGAGATGTTGTGTTACTGCTACTTGTAGTGTCAGAAGAATGTTTCCCTTGTTGCTGAGTATTCTGATTAGTACCCAGTCTCTCCGGGCCAAGCCCTGGCGGCTGCTCCTCTGTTCCAGGAGAATTGTTCTCGTTTAATCCTTTTTCCACCTAAGCTTGTTGCCCTTGAGGGCCAGCTTTCTTTTGTTTGTTTTTTGAGTTGTTCCCAGCCTCTGTCCTAATGTTGTTTAGATCCTCCTTAGTCGCTCTTTTCTCTTGGATGACGTTTCTAAAATCCTGTTGGGGTTCTTTTTGGGCCATTTGTTCTGTGTGATCATTTGCATGGCATTCATCCGTCTTGTGGCCTAGACGTAAGCACTTCTTACAGTAGGTCGGTAGGCGTTCATATATAACTTCCTGAAACTGTATCCTACCTTCATATCCTAATGTAATTTGGTGCTTCAGTGGTTTCAATAAGTCAAGTTCGACATAGACTCTCACAAATTCGGGCCTGTTGGCATCATAGGTACCTTCACCAAAACCCAGCGGTTCTCCAATGACCCGAGCAATATCATAGATGGCCTTTTCATCAAACAATTGTGTTCTCAGACCTGGAAAGCGCACCCAAACAGAAACAATAGACGATTCGACATTCAGGTTGAATGTTGGAGTCCACTTAAAAAGACGCATAGGGAAACCATCAAGCAGAATGATTTTTGTAAGCCAAAGTTTAGTAAAGTCTTCCTCACTGTTTCAACAGATCAACACATGTTTTATATTCAGAAGCCGTAGTTTGAACTCGCTGGATAATTCGAATTCCAAAAATAACTCATGCAACCGTGACATGGTTGGATATCCATGAGAGAACTTACTAACAAGGGCGTGTTTAAAAGGTTGGGATAACCTGGTTATTTCATCTTTCGTGAACTGAATGTGGGTTAAACCGTTTCGCTCTGAGACTATTCCAAATCTGCGTATCTGATCTGTCCGTTTGAAAACGTGAACCCTACCACGTTGATTAGGGTTCGTGCTCCGAATGGGATTGGAAGACGAGGGCTTCTTTCCCGTGTTCAACGCTGCTGCGTATGATCTGCTGTTTGTTGGGAGGATTTGTTGTGCCTCCGTGGGTTGGGTGTGGGCCGGTGGTGGCTATCTAGGGTCCGACAAGGGTGGCGGCGCGGCCATAGCGAAGCCCTAGTAGGAGTCAAAGAGAAGGGTTGGAGAGAGAATTTTGTTCCAATGATCTCATCTATCTTGTTAATTTCTAAGTTCAATTTACGCTACTGCTACGCTCAGAAAGAGTCAAACACTTGGGATAATTTTCACCTAAGTTGTTGCTTTCTTGACCAAGTTTTAAACTGGTTATGACTAGGGTATCCCATGAGCGGATACCCTCATGCCCGGACCTTATACGATTTCAACAGTCATCGCAATAATCAAGAGAAGGCCTCATCCAAAGCACAACAACACAATGAGAAAGAAACAAGTTCCATTGTCATAAAGAAGAAAATTACAATATTGGAAACGGAAAAGTACATATAGGATTAAAGGAACTGTTGCAAAAGTTCAACATAGTTGGAGGCAGAACAAAGAAGAGCATCATGAAGGCTGGCTCCCGGAGGCAGCAACTGGGTTCGTAGAATCCTGAGCGTTAGGATTAGAATCCTCCTCCATATTCACTACCTCAGCGTGGGAGGTTGGAGCTTGAGAAGCAGGGGGCACAACGTCCAGAGGAACAGGCGCATAAACTCGAGGATCAGTAGACTCTGAAGAAGCATTCTGAACGACGGTTTGGTCCTCGGAAGATGGCCCGCCGGCTTGACCCTCGTTTGCAAGGGCACAGGTTTGACCCTCAGTGGCCGGAACTTCCTCATGGGCATCCCAATCGACTGTCATGGGCTCCGGATCAACTGGATGAGCCTCCATGAATTCTTCTTAGAGCATAATAACTAGCTTATTGTGCTCCGACTCCGATAAGTTATCCGACAGATCCCCTGCCCCGATGATCGGCTCCAAGTTCTCATCCAAGTCCATACGCAGGCGCTCGTCCGAGCAAGCGGAAGGACGCACCATTCCCGACGTGACCATCTGCCCGACAGCCTTCTTAAAAAAACTATCAGCATTGTCAAAACAGTAGAGATTGGCGGCAAAATGGAAGGCATTTGAGTGGACGAACTTAAGAACCGCCTCTCGACCGGCGCAGCCTGAATGTCAGGAACTTATCTTTGGATATCTTCAAGCTCCTTCTTGTCATTGTTTAATTGCTAAGTACACTCTTCCAATGCCTTGGACAACTTCTCATTTTCCTCCTTCAAAGTAACCCGCTCAGCCTTCAGTTTCTTGTGACGCTCATTTAACCTCTCCCAAGGGGCCTCTCGCTCTTCCAGCATTTTCTTGACTTTGTCGTTCTCAATCCTGAGGGAATTGTATTAGGCCGGGGTCATGTCCAAGTCCTCCGGTAATCGGCCAGGGTCTGCAATGCGCATCAATTTCTTGTATTGGCCTTACGCTCGAAGAAGGTCTCAGAGCGTCGTTGAGGGTTCTTTAATCTGGGTATCACCTCCTGCATAAGGAATTGAATCTCAATAAATCTTGAATAAACTTGAAGAAACAGAGAGGTATCAAAAGATCCAAACATTTACCGCCAGAAGGGTGTAAACAAGCGTCACCCACCACCTGAGCAGCGCTCTGCTCAAATAATTTCTGATGGTCGCCAAAAAATTACAGGTTGTGGACAATCCCTTGGACCAGATTGCGAGAGGATGAGGAGCTGCCCAGAAGATACGGGCCTGATTCTGCAGGCCGTTTTTAACGAGCATCGCCTCCACATTCAAATGTCCAAAGGCTCTCCTCCTCTGAGGAGGAAGTATCCCCATCTTCTCCTGGAGTTCCCATGGTCACCTCCTTCCCCTTGCCGGAAACAGAGACGAAATCCACCAATCTTTTCCTCTTCCTCGAGGATTGGGCCCTCTCTTCTTCTATATCCCTGATAATAACTCTCGAGCGGTTGCTGCGGGAGCTATCTGGGCCCAGCTGAATAGGTACCCTCGGGGGTACTGGAACCAGTGCGCCCGGAGGGGTTACCCCACAAGCTATCCTACACGTCTGATCGGAGGTGCGGCCCTCACCCCGACCGTCGCCTCTACCCTCTCCACGGCCTCTACCTTGACCGTCACCGTGGCCTTCCCCAAGGCCTCCGTCTCCTCTCCCGGCTCCCCGGCCGTCGCCACGGCCCCTTCGTTGGTTCACCGACGGTATTGGTTATTATGGTTGCTATTGTTGATTAGCTGGCCTACGAGCGCGAATCAGAGCGGCAATGTTTTCAGTGGGTCAGATTACCCTTTACGAATACATCATTAAACAAAGGGTTAACATCCCTATTTTAAAATGATAGTGGAGTTAGTTCCTAGCATCTAACCCTCTCTGTTCATTGTACGAGCGCTGGGGGGAGGGGGGCCGAGCGACCATATCGGGGGGACTCACGAGTCCAAAACGGAATAGGATCTCCTTATCTGGGCCCTAATGAGCCAGTTGGCATTCTTCATGGCAAGGGCCAGGCTCTTGGCCCAATCTACGAGGCTCTTTGAAGTAAATCTAGATTTCGCTATAGGCCCTCGTCATGCTCTACCCACTCTCGAGGAATCCCAAAATCACTGTTAGCAGGTGCCCTCACGAAAAAGAACTTCTCCTTCCAGTCAACACCGTATGAGGACGAGGGTGAGTCAATCATTCTCATACCAGACTTGGCTTGGATATAATAAAAGCCATCCCTTGGAGACGAGCGAGGCGACCGTGCTACTTGGAACAAACTGTTGAAATTAAGAATAGAGGGCTCGTGGCCTGTGCACTTCATCAGAATCACAAAGACATTCAAAAGACCAAAGCCATTGGGTAGAATTTGCGAGGGGCTCATGTCACACCCGCATCGGAAGGCGTCACATCCCCCGCACCACATGTTCAATCCATGCATAAAATGAATTTCCATACACAAATCAAACACGTGGCGAACGGGTGACAAAGAAAAACAAAACCTAGCTAAGCGGGGCTAACCCTTGACCAATAAAAAACAATGATGCAACAACATAAAGCGGAAGCATAAACCATAATCAACATATAAATAGGTTATACAATCATAGGCCATCCCGGCCACCACATAATATTTACACCAATAGTCCAAAATAGACTAATTCATAATAAGACATGTTTATGTAATGCTAAAGAGTAATACAAGCTTGGACTCAAGGAAAGACTACAAAAGACACCAAGTCCCCGCCAAGCTCGAAACCTGCAAAAGACTAAAAACATGGGGTGTCAGTCCTAAGACTAAGTGAGCGGCTTAATACATATATCTCATGCGCATGCAATCCATAATCCCGAGTAAAGTGTTACAAAATCCCAAGCGGGTACTTTAAGAAAGGCATTACTCAGAATTATAGATACCAAATTATTAATTGAATAAACATAGCTTTATGTGGCCCATAGTGGGTAATTCTCCAACCTTACTCCCATAGTGTATTTGAAAACATTATTAAGCGTTCACGCATTCATAATCATATCATTAATATAATCATATTCGTGATCGTGTCACGAGAAAATATGATTTTCCATCCTTCTTCCTCCGGGGCGGTGGAAGGGTTTGCAAGGCCCTACCACCTCGTGACGTGACGTTTTGAGAAGGGGGATCATGACTCCTTCCCGCTCCTTCGGCGGATTAACCACCGGCTCAAGAATATCCCGCCTTCCTGCCAACAAAGTCGCGCGAGGATATTCTCAAAGGGTACTATAAGAAATGGTTTAACCGATGACCCGATGTCGTACCGGCCTCCATTCACATATTTTCCCGGGCCCAATAATATGTTCGTGATTCTCGCCAAAAGGATTTTCGTGAAAATATTTGAAAACATTCGTTCTTGAAAACATTTTCGAAAGTATACATATACTTAATGCGTTTTGGCTTGAAATAATCACACAAGGTATTAGGGTTCTAGTTTAACTAACATAAATCTTACCTTGACAAAAGAGAAAGGATACGAGAAGCCTATGGACCCTACTCCTCGACCGGATCGAGCTTTGTGCAAGAAACACGAGTGTACATAAGACTCTAGACAAATGAACCAAATAATCGACGAACGGCATGCTAGTGATATGGAAGGATGATAATTATAATTCATGTAATTTTTAATCAAACATAAACTTCATATAAATCACATACGGGAGCCAAGGGAGTGAAAGAAATGCAAGAAGAGGTGTTTTGGCGAAGTTTGGCAATTTTTGGAAATGCGCAAGCTGTGGAAAATTGGGAATATCTTGAGTTATAGAAGTTGAAATGGAGTTTTGTTTCTTGGATATGAAACTAGACATATAGACCTTTAAAATCATATATGAATCTTTTTCTAGTTCAAAGTGAGGTGAAAATGGCGTAAGCTTGAAGTTGGGTGAATTCAGATTTTTGATGAAGTGGCGACACCAAAAATAATTGATTATATCTCACAAATGAGAAAAGATATTGAGCTGATTCCAATTGAAGGTTGTTCTATACTTCAAGATCTTTCCAACGGTTCAAAAATCAGGTTAATCGGAGTTCGTTTTAAGGTGTCGCGGCCGTGATAAAATTGTACAGAAAAATAGTCGCGGCCGGGAAGGAAGTATAGAAGGTTCCCGGGTTGTTGGTCACGGCCGTGACCAAAAATGGTCACGAAATTGGTTCCCAAAAGTTACGGGAAAAACAGGGCAAGCACGAAATTGGCTCCCAAACCACTATCACACAAAACCAAGGCAAGAGTTCAACTCAAAACTATCATATAACACCAATATACATCGAATATTTTAATTACAACACATATATCCATCATTTGAGCACTTAGATCAATCAAACAAATCCCATAAAAGTCATGAACCTAATGAACCAATAGCTTCAAGTATTCATGCCATATTTCAAAGATACACACCTATATGATCACATATTCAAACTTAAATCAAGAATAAACATCTAAGTCAAGAAGCCCCAGATCATCAACTCATAATCAATCCCAAATATACCATACCAACCTTGGAATGAAAGAAATGAAATGAAGAAATGATGAAGATAGAGATGATGATGCTTCTTGATGGATTGATTCTTCCCTTCTTCTTCTTCTTGCTTGTGATCAAATGTGTGTGTGAGTGATGGAAAAGGAATTGTGATGAGTGTGTGTAATTGGTGTGGTAGAGATTATGTGTGTGTTTTGTGTCTTGTAAATATGATATACAGAATAAGTAATATATGTATAGATATATGATATATATGTATAAAGGTAATAAAGTGGAGATATTATGTATATAATATCATATAATTGAACTTAGTGCTATACTAATATATACATATATAATGAATGTGAGTGTGATAGTGTAGGAAATTATACATATATATCTCTCTCTTAATCACATGTCTCATGCATGAAATAAATGAAAGCGAAAAATATACTAATCTTATAAAATTTAGATTAAGAATATAGATGTGTATATATATATATATAAATGAAATATGTTATGAGATGAATGTATGAAATATGCATATGTTAGAATAATGAAATGAAATGGAATGAAATGATATTACAATTAAATAAGCCCTTAGACAATTAGATAATTAATCCACATAATTTCAATTAGACACATAATTCCTAAAACATGCCAACAATTCTAATGCTCAAACTCACACGTGTCGCGTGCGTACCTGGAATGAAAGTACGGGGCGTTACAACCCTCCCCCCTTAAAAGAATCTGGTCCCCAGATTCACTCGGCCTGAAACAATTCTGGATACAACCCTTTCATCTTGTCCTCAGTTTCCCAAGTGGCCTCCTCGGTTTTGTCACTTCTCCATAAGACCTTTACCAAAGGAAATTGCCGGTTTCTTAATACTTGAAATTTTTGATCCAAAATATTTACCGGATTCTGAACGAAGGTCAAATCCGGTTGTAAATCCACTTCTTCAATCTTATCAATGGAAAGAATCTCAGATTCATCGGGAAAGTACTTCCTCAATTGTGACACATGAAAAACATTATGAATTCCCGTTAAGCTCGGTGGTAGGTCCAATCTATAAGCAACTTCTCCAACTCTTTCAAGAATTTCAAATGAACCTAAATAACGAGGTTTAAGCTTCCCTCCTCTTCCAATCCGAGCAATTCCTTTGCGAGGAAACGCCTTCAAGAACACTCGGTCTCCAACCTCAAATTCAAGATCTCTTCTCCTATTATCCGCATAGCTCTTTTGTCGATCCTGAGCTGCTTTCATCCGTTGTTGTACCATTTGAACCTTCTCGATCATATCCCTTACAGCCTTAGAGGGTTTTTCCACTTTCCCACCCTTCTTCCTCTTAACACCCTCTTGCTTTGTCCATTTCCACTCCTCGAGATCAAAGAACAACGGGGATCGACACCTTCGTCCGTAGAGTAACTCATAGGGAGCCATACCTATGGAAGCTTGAAAGCTATTGTTGTAGGAGAACTCAATCAACGGTAATTTCTTATCCCAAGAGGTTTGATAATCTAACACATAAGCTCTTAACAAATCCTCAAGATACCGAATCACCCTCTCGGACTGACCGTCTGTCTGTGGATGAAAAGCAGTGCTGAACTTAAGTCTTGTACCTAACAACCCCTGCAATTCTTGCCACAACCTCGAAGTGAACCTCGGATCTCTATCCGACACAATACTAACCGGAATCCCATGAAGGCGAACAATCTCCCTGATATAAAGCTTGGCTAGCTTGTTGATCTTATCAGACATCCGAACCGGCAAGAAGTGAGCTGACTTAGTTAAACGGTCGACAATTACCCAAATTCCATCATAAACCCCTTTAACTCTCGGTAAACCTGAAACAAAGTCCATAGTTACTTGTTCCCACTTTCATTCCGCGATTGGTAATGGTTGTAGAAGACCTCCCGGCTTTTGATGTTCGGCTTTCACTTTCTGACAAGTCATACAACGCTTAACAAGCTCGGCAACATCCTTCTTTAAACCATTCCACCAATAATATTCCTTTAAGTCCTTATACATCTTATTACCTCCCGGGTGGATAGAATAAGCCGATCTGTGAGCTTCTTCAAAGAGCAACCTTCTCAACTCTTCGGGAACAACCACTCTGTTCTTAAACCGAAACAAGCCAATCTCATCATACCCAAACGGACACTTCGGATCATCCCTTGCCTTGGCCACGAGCTTCTGAATTCCCGGATCACTCGTTTGAGCTTCAAATAACCGGTGCTTCAACTTCGGTTGTATGGGGATGTTAGTTACACGAGCTTTTACCACAATTGGCTCAATCTTACTTCCTTCATCCACTTCTAAGCCCGATACACTAGCCTTCCTACTAAGTGCATCGGCAACGACATTGGCCTTACCGGGATGATACTTGATCGTGCAATCAAAGTCCTCAAGAGTTTCCATCCATCTTCTTTGCCTCATTCAAATCCTTTTGTGTGAACAAATATTGAAGACTCTTGTGATAGGTATAAATCTCGAAATGAGTTCCATACAAGTAGTGCCTCCACTTTCCAAGAGCAAATACCACGGCACCGAGTTCCAAATCGTGTGTAGGATAGTTCTTCTCATGATCCTTTAACTTTCTAGAGGCATATGCAATAACTCTCCCGTTTTGCATCAAGACACAACCCAATCCTTCCTTAGAAGCATCTGTATACGCCGCATAGCCTTCAGACCCTTCGGGAAGTGTCAAGACCAGAGCTGTAGTCAATTTCTCCTTCAAGAGATTGAAGCTCTTATCGCACGCCTCATCCCACACGAATTTCACCTCTTTCTTGGTCAATCGGGTTAAAGGAGCGGCGATTTTTGAGAAGTCCTTCACGAATCTTCTATAATATCCCGCTAAACCCAAGAAACTTCAAACTTCAGAGGCATTCTTAGGTCTCTCCCACTTGGAGACTGTCTCAATCTTGGAGGGATCCACTTCAACTCCCTTTGCCGAAATCACATGACCCAGAAATGAAACCTTATCAATCTAAAAGTCACATTTACTGAATTTTGCAAACAATTGATTATCCTTGAGGGCCTGTAGAACCAACTTAAGGTGCCTTGCGTGTTCCTCGGTAGACTTTGAATACACAAGAATATCATCTATAAATATCACCACGAACTTATCCAAGAAAGGCCTGAATATTCTGTGCATCATGTCCATAAAAGCTGCGGGGGCATTAGTTAATCCGAACGGCATCACAACAAACTCATAATGCCCATACCGAGTATTAAACCCTGTCTTTGGGATATCCTCTTCTCGGATCCGCAATTGATAATACCCTTGGCGTAGATCAAGCTTGGAATAAACCGTAGAACCTTGAAGGATATCAAACAACTCTTCAATCCTTGGAAGGGGTATTTATTCTTAACCGTCATCCGGTTCAATTCTCTATAGTCTATACACATCCTTAAGGTCCTGTCTTTCTTCTTAACAAACAGGACCGGTGCACCCCAAGGTGACGAACTCGGACGAATATACCCACTTGACAACAATTCCTCCAATTGCTCCTTTAATTCCTTTAACTCGGCAGGAGCCATCCTATAAGGAGTCTTGGAAAATGGCTTAGCATCCGGGTACAAGTCGATTACAAACTCTATTTCTCGTTTCGGAGGTAAAGACCCCAAACTCTCCGGGAAAACCTCGAGAAAATCCTTCACAACTTCTGTTTCTTCAAGCTTAGCTTGGTCCTTAGGCTTTTTGAGAATGTAGGCCAAGAAACCCGAAGCACCATCACGAATCAACTTAGAAGCCTCAGTGAAAGACATCAACGGAGGAATCTTCGAACCCAAACCCACAACTACATCAGAACCCAACTGGACTCTCTTAGTTCTACAATCAATCTTAGCATTATGCTCAAAGAGCCAATCCATACCTAAAATCACACCATACCGACTGATAGGCATCTCAATGAAGTCCGTTAAATAGTCACGACCCTCAATACTCACCGGAACTCGCCGAAACACCCGATCAGAAACAAGGCTCCCCCCCCCCCAACGGGGAACTAATCACATAACATGCAGAGGTACACACAACAGGTAAAGACAAAGAAGCAGCTATGCCACAAGAAATAAAGGAATGTGTGTCTCCAGGATCAAACAATGCATGTATGTTCATGCTATGAATGTATATTGTACCTTCGACGACGGCAGAGGGATCAATCTCGACGTTCTGCTCCTCGCCATTAATGGCGTAAGCTCTCGCCCGTATCATTGGCCTCTGTCCTCCCCCATGACCCAGAATATATCGATCACACCCGACCAATTGATGTTTCATCGAGCCACAAATAAAGCAACCTCCGAGTCGGCGACGACAAGTCTCCCAAGTGTGAGTAGGACCTCCACAATGTGAACAAAGTTTAGGAGCTAACAACATCCACAACCCTGTGTTAATCGAAAGTATCATAAAAAACCTTGACAAAAAAAAAGTACTCTAAATAACCCTGTGTTTTTTTAAATATGCACGAAAAACCCTGGACCGAGAAAGTGAGGCTCACTCGCGTTGACTGCAAGTATAACAAGCTTTTTGGCCTACTTTTGTTGGTGAAATATCGTTTTTGCCCTTAAGACTATTTTACCATATAATATATATATATATATGTATATAATAACCACCATGGCCGCCCAATGCTCTGCAAATCCAGGCATACCACCATGACCGCCGGCGGCTTCTGGTTACGGGGGGGATCGTTCGATGGAGATCTAGGGCGGTGGAGGAGGAGATCGAGAGGCGGCGGCGTTGGGCCATGTTCGGCGGAGATCGGGGGCTGTGTGAGACGGTGGAGGAGGAAAGAAGAGAGGCGGCGGTGGCGGCTTTGAGCGAGGAAGATCTGGCCTGTGTGAGGCGGTGGAGGAGGAGAGAAGAGAGAAGAAAGGCGGCGGCGTTGGGCGTTGGGCAGCGGAGATCTGGGTTGTGTGAGGTGGTGGAGGAGGAGATCGAGAGGCGGCGGCGGTGGCTTTGAGCGACGGAGATCGAGAGGCGGCGGCGGCGTTGGGCCATGTTTGGCGGAGACCTGGGGCGGTGGAGGTGGAGAGAAAAGAGGCGGCGGTGATGCGGATCTGTTGGGCGGTGGGTGGAGGTAGAGAGAAGGAGAGGCGGCGGCGGCGGCAACTGGTGGGTTGTCTTGAGGAAGAAGACGCTGTATATGTATATAAATAATGTATATGTATATCAATATATTACATTTATTTATTATTATTATTTTTTTGGTACATATATTAAATTTATTGATATTATATTATTACATACATTTATATCATATTTTCAGTAAATATGATATTATATATATATATGTAATTATTTATATATGTATATATATTAAAAAAATTATAAATATATTAAATTAATTATTATAATTAGTATATAATATATATATAATTACTAATATACATAATATACATATGAAAAATTATGTTTATATTTACATATATCTTATTTCTATAAATTTGTTTATATATATATATTGGTTCGTTATATTGCACATATATAAAATACATTTAAAAATATATATGATAATTATTATAATAGTGTATAATATATACATATACATATATATATTCATATATATATATGTATATATATTAATATGAATTATGTTTATATTTACATATATTTTATTTCTATATATATATATATATATATATATATTGGTTCTTTATATTGCATATATATAAAATAAATTTACAAATATATATAATAATTATTATAATAGTGTATATATATATAAATTTCATGATAATTATATATATATATATATATATATATATATATATATTAATTTATTATTTTTTTAGTAAATATGTTAATATATATAATTATTTATATAATTAAATATATATATTATGTATTTTTTATAAATTCATTATATATATATTAAATTAGTTATTATAATTAGTATAATATATATATATATATATATATATATATATATATATATATACATATTTATAGAAATAATATTTCATATGTATATTAGTAATTATATATATATTATATATATATATATATATATATTTATTTATAACACTTCTTAATAGATATAGTAATATAATTTAAATTTTATTTTATTTATTAATATAATATTTATATTGAATTAAAAAATAATATTTAATAATATTATATGTTTGAAAGACTGAAACAGTGTATAAGGGCATTTTAGGGATTTCAAGATTTTACTTTGACCAGATGGGGCTAGGGGCCGGTGAGCATATTTTAAAAAACACAGGGTTTTCTAGAGCACTTTTTTTTTGTTAGGGTTTTTTATGATACTTTCGATTAACACAGGGTTGTGGGTGTTGTTAGCTCCAAAGTTTAGTTTGTTGAGGATTTAAAGGAGCTTGGGGAGGTGGTTGTGCCGGCCCCACCACTCGGGGTTTCTTTCCCAGACCTTTTACAAATGGAGCCTTAACGGGAGGTTGCATCGGATATGCGGGCCTCTTGGAACTGGACCCCGAACCTTATCCCGACTGAAAAGACCGAGGTACGGGATCTCTTTTCTTGTATTCTTCCTCTTGCACAAAAGCCCTCTAAATCATATCGGCGAAAAACTCAAAGTTGTGCCCGACTTGTCCATGCCTCAAAGTCTCCCTCAAACCGGTTATAAACTTTCTTGACTTCTTCTTCTCGTCCCGGGTGACTTGGGGAGCATACTTTCCAAGGCGATTAAACTCCGCCAAATAATGAGCCACCGACCTTCCTCCTTGCTTTAGGTCTATGAACTCTTGCTCTTTCCTTTCACGGACCACCTCGGGAATGAAAGCCTCCCGGAATTCCCTCTTGAATACATCCCAGTTCAAACCTTCCCCGGCGACTTCAAGCTTCTCCCGAGTCCGCTCCCACCAATCATAAGCTTCTCCGTCAAGTTGGAAGATAGCAAATTGGGCCCTTTCGAAAGAAGTGAAGGGGCGGATGTTGTAGATCCTTTCCAATCTAGAAATCCAATCCTCCGCTATAGCATCATCCGTCGTACCCACGAACCTTGGAGGATTATAACTAAGAAACGTCTCATGAGAATCCCTAACCGGTGGTGGAGGCCGTGGAGGTTGAACCGGTTGTGGTGGTAGAGGTGGAGCTTGAGCCCTCCTATGCTCAACATAGTTATATACGGCTTCCATGAATCCTTCCATGTTCATTTGTGGCGGTTGTTGAGATTGTTGTTGATATCTAGGAGGCGATGGTGTCCTTCTATCTTGACGAGGTCGACCACGAGCCATCTACAATAATAAACATTAAGAAATGCATGTCGAGATTAGGCAATATATCCATGATATGTAAATAAAATGCACCAAATAACCAATCAAGAATGCTCAAATAACAATGCAAGACATTCAAGTTGACACGTAATTCCTAAGCTGTACGACTTAAACTGACAAGACACAACTCAAGAACCCGGTTTTGCAACCAAGGCTCTGATACCACCAAAGGAGTGTCACACCCGCATCGGAAGGCGTCACATCCTCCGCACCACATGTTCAATCCATGCATAAAATGAATTTCCATACACAAATCAAACACGTGGCGAACGGGTGACAAAGAAAAACAAAACCTAGCTAAGCGGGGCTAACCCTTGACCAATAAAAACCAACGATGCAACAACATAAAGCGGAAGCATAAACCATAATCAACATATAAATAGGTTATACAATCATAGGCCATCCCGGCCACCACATAATATTTACACCAATAGTCCAAAATAGACTAATTCATAATAAGACATGAGTATGTAATGCTAAAGAGTAATACAAGCTAGGACTCAAGGAAAGACTACAAAAGACACCAAGTCCCCACCTAGCTCGAAACCTGCAAAAGACTAAAAACATGGGGTGTCAGTCCTAAGACTGAGTGAGGGGCTTAATACATATATCTCCTGCGCATGCAATCCATAATCCCGAGGAAAGTGTTACAAAATCCCAAGCGGGTACTTTAAGAAAGGCATTACTCAGAATTATAGATACCAAATTATTAATTGAATAAACATAGCTTTACGTGGCCCGGCGAGTGGGTAATTCTCCAACCTTACTCCCATAGTGTATTTGAAAACATTATTAAGCATTCATGCATTCATAATCATATCATTAATATAATCATATTCATGATCGTGACGTGAGAAAACATGATTTTCCGTCCTTCTTCCTCCGGGGCGGTGGAAGGGTTTGCCAGGTGCTACCACCTCGTGAAGTGACATTTTGAGACGGGGGATCATGACTCCTTCCCGCTCCTTCGGCGGATTAACCACCGGCTCAAGAATATCCCGTCTTCCTGACACCAAAGTCGCGCGAGGATATTCTCAAAGGGTACTATAAGAAATGGTTTAACCGACGACCCGATGTCGTACCGACCTCCATTCACATATTTCCCCAGGCCCAATAATACGTTCGTGATTCTCGCCAAAAGGATTTTCGTGAAAATATTTGAAAACATTCGTTCTTGATAACATTTTCGAAAGTATACATATACTTGATGCGTTTTGGCTTAAAATAATCACACAAGGTATTAGGGTTCTAGTTTAACTAACATAAATCTCACCTTGAGAAAAGAGAAAGGATATGAGAAGCCTACGGACCCTGCTCCTCGACCGGATCGAGCTCTGTGCAAGAAACACGAGTGTACATAAGACTCTAGACAAATGAACCAAATAACCGACGAACGGCATGCTAGTATTATGGAAGGATGATAATTATAATTCATGTAATGGTTAATCAAGCATAAACTTCATATAAATCACATACGGGAGCCAAGGGAGTGAAAGAAATGCAAGAAGAGGTGTTTTGGCGAAGTTTGGAAATTTTTGGAAATGCGCAAGCTGTGGAAAATTAGGAATATCTTGAGTTATAGAAGTTGAAATGGAGTTTTATTTCTTGGAAATGAAACTTCACACATAGACCTTTAAAATGATATATGGATCATTTTCTATTTTAAAGTGAGGTGAAAATGGCGTAAGCTTGAAGCTGGGTGAATTCAGATTTTTGATGAAGTGGCAACACCAAAAATAATTGATTATATCTCACAAATGAGAAACGATATTCAGCTGATTCTAATTGGAAGTTGTTCTAGACTTCAAGAGGTTTCCAACGGTTCAAAAATCAGGTTAATCGGAGTTCGTTTGAAGGTGTTGCGGCAGTGACAAAATTGTATTGAAAAACAGTCGCGGCCGGGAAGGAAGTACAGAAGGTTCCCGGGTTGTTGGTCGCGCCCGTGACCAAAAATGGTCACGAAACGGTCGCGACCGCGACCACAACTCCAGCAGCAGCAATAGTTACGGGAAAAACAGGGCAAGCACGAAATTGGCTCCCAAACCACTATCACACAAAACCAAGGCAAGAGTTCAACTCAAAACTATCATATAACACCAATATACATCTAATACTTTAATTACAACACAAATATCCATCATTTGAGCACTTAGATCAATCAAACAAATCCCATAAAATTCATGAACCTAATGAACTAATAGCTTCAAGTATTCATGCCATAATTCAAAGATACACACCTATATGATCACATATTCAAACTTAAATCAAGAACAAACATCTAAGTCAAGAAGCGCTAGATCATCAACTCATAATCAATCCCAAATTTACCATACCAACCCTAGAATGAAAGAAATGAAATGAAGAAATGATGAAGATAGAGATGATGATGCTTCTTGATGGATTGATTCTTCCCTTCTTCTTCTTCTTGCTTGTGATCTAATGTGTGTGTGAGTGATGGAAAAGGAATTGTGATGAGTGTGTGTAATTGGTGTGGTAGAGATTATGTGTGTGTTTTGTGTCTTGTAAATATGATATAAAGAATAAGTAATATATGTATAGATATATGATATATATATATAAAGGTAATAAAGTAGAGATATTATGTATATAATATCATATAATTGAACTTAGTGCTATACTAATATATACATATATAATGAATGTCAGTGTGATAGTGTAGGAAATTATACATATATATATCTCTCTTAATCACATGTCTCATGCATGAAATAAATGAAAAGGAAAAATAGACTAATCTTATAAACTTTAGATTAAGAATATAGATGTGTGTGTATATATATATATATATATAAATGAAATATGTTATGAGATGAATGTATGAAATATGCATATGTTAGAATAATGAAAATGAATTGGAATGAAATGATATTACAATTAAATAAACACTTAGACAATTAGATAATTAATCCACATAATTTCAATTAGACACATAATTCCTAAAACATGCCAACAATTCTAATGCTCAAACTCACACGTGTCGCGTGCCTACCTGGAATGAAGATACGGGGCGTTACAGCTCAGGTTGAGGTAATTTAAAATTTCGGCTATCGGAGTAGGAATTGGGAACCTCAGGCCACCCTCGGATATAGTATCCTTGTATACAGTCATCATGCCAGGAGGAGGATTGTTGGCATGCTCTTGCGGCTCAAGGCGACGGTAAGTAAAAGCCTCGTTCCAGTATATTGGGGCCCTCATGGAAGCCATTTCCCCGACCTTCATGGTACTGGGGGTTTCATCTGGAGACTTATCCGTCTTATGGGGATCAGAGCCCTCTCCTCGGATTTTGGACTTCTTCCCTAGGGCAGCTGGTTCTTTGCCCTTTTGACGATGTTTACGAGGAGGTTCCTCCTCCAGACGACGTTAAAAAATCCCCGTTTCTTCTTGGGGGGCAGCAATCGCCACCGTGACCCTATGACCTTGGGGCCTAACTGCACTGTCCAGCACTGGGAGCACCCTCTCACCTTGGCGCTCCATCTCCTCTATCAATTCCATCTCCTCGAAAATCTGTTCAAACCCCCCCCCTCCCGGGTTACGCTCGTTCAATACTTGAACTGCAGCATTGAGATCCTCATCCTGGGCCTCTGCTGGAACCTCTGCCATGGGAATGGCATACGGAATATCAGGTTGAGGAGGAGAATTTGCAGGGGACATCTCATCTATCTCTCTCACTGTCTGGCTTATGATTTCATCCGCCGTTTCTTCTTGTTCTTGAAGATGAGAGATTTTTAGGAAAAATTTTGGAAAATGGGGATCTTTGGAAAGGGTCTACGGTGAAAGGGAGGCTTTGGAACCTAAATCTATTGGTTAGAATGCAAAAGTTAGAAAGAAACCAAGTTTACCTAAGATGGAGAAGAAGAGAAGTTCGCCGGATGTTTGCCGGAATCTGCAGAAAACTCTGAAACTTGTTATTTGCTCTGAAGGTTTTCGGATGCATAAAAGAACAAAAGTGATCTGCAAATCCCTATTTTTAGGGAAGGGATTTACACATGATTGGCAGTAAATTCAAAATCGTACGCCTTGGTAACCACTATGACGGTTACCAACACTCAAGCGTCGTTTCCTTGATACACGCGATCACACTTCCACTAAGCATTAAATGCAGAGGTACTCAGGAAGTCAAAATCGCAATGGGGATTTCACGAGCGTTACTTCCCAGCAAGCTACCAGACCCTCGAATATCGAAAGCCAAAAGTCCCAAGATTAAAATTCTACAGTACACACCAAGTGTTACTACAAAATTTGGGGGGCAAAATGCTGGGGCCAAATCACGCTCGGATCAGATCCGTACACGTGTCATAATCCAGGCGACTTATTCCAATGACCCAGGAATCACCTGAGCTTAGACGCTCGCGCATGTGGACTTGTGAAGCAGATCCAGCCCATATGACCCACTACCTTAATCCCTAAGGCCTGCCTGTCAAGGCCCATACATCGAGCGTGGGGTTCCCCACTAATCCCTCTCAGCACTCATATGGAGGCCTCAGAGATGATCATTACTCTCATGAGGGCCTTTCTCTTCGTACAGTTCAGTCCTCCCTTGAGGACCTCCCGCGGTTAGGTGACTTACCCATCTCGATCGTCCCAACGCTCGGATAAAGTCGCAGGGGGAATCGTCCCCTATAGCACCTACGACGACAGGCACCACTTCCCTCGCACTATGAGTCTAATCCACATATGAAATAAGCAGTCCATACATGAATCGGACTCACAGCGAACGGGTGACAAACAAAATGACAGTCCTGACTAGACGAAAGCTAAGCCTGGAACAATCAACAATAACCAAAATGCGGAAGCAAGGCAATCATGCATGTAATATCAAAGAAATAAATAAAATCCAACAAGAATTTAAACACGGGTTCCGCTAATCAATACACCTGTCCTAACCTGTCCCGAATCAATACAAGACAACAACATAACAACGGGTTCAACTAGCTCCAGAACCTGTCCCGAAATAATCTCAATTCAATAAGTGGCACACCGGCCAACAATAATAAGTCAATACAATACTAGAAACAATATAGCATGCAGTGAGTGTAAGTGGGTGAGACTTGAACAATGACTCGACAACTCTAACTCCGCCTAGTAACCAACACCTGCAAAAGAAACTAGAAGAAAAGGGAAAAGAGGGGTCAGTCTCAAGAAGACTGAGTGAGCAGGAGGTATACATATATATAGAAACATGCACATGCGAGCTGTAAATCCCGAGCAAGGTTTTAGGTAAAGTAGTTCCCGTGAAGGGCCAAAAATCAGTTACTCTATGTTCGGGCTTTACAACCTTCAATTTATAATTAATTACACTTTCAGGTAATCAGTGGCTCGACGAGTGAGCGTGTACAATCTCCAACTAATCTCCGACAATGTACAATAATTAGGTTTCAGTTGTAAAGGTGATCATACAATTCAATCATTACTATACAGTGCAATAGTGCAATAGTGTTCACACTCAGTACAGTCAATCAGTGCAACCAATCAGTAACCCGAGGGCAGCCCGTGGTGCCGGACTCACCACCCAGTCTCCTTTTTTCTCCAATGATGGGAAGGTTGCGAGCCTTCACCATCCAGTCAGTGTGAGCATCAAGAACATGACTCCTATGCCCGGAACTCCTTCCTCTGCTAATCTCCTAGTGGATTCAGGAGTCATTCCAACAATGTGAAACTCTGCAAGAGCTTACCGTCGGCCCGATGCCTCCCCAGCTCACTGAATACACAATTTCCAGGGCTCACAATCAATGTGCAGTATAGTATCTTGCCAAAACAGTAACGGTCAGTCAACCACAATAACAAAGGTTCAATTTTCAATTAACATTTACTCGATAACTTGTTTGAAATCAATATAAATATAATTATAGAATTTAGGCCAAAACTTACTCATGCAGGTTTTAGGGTTAATACATAACTAGAACGGAAAACACCCTCACCTCGAATACCATGAGACAAGAACAAGAACAAGAGCACTACGGGTGCCTATTCGATCCAGAAGTCTCCACCCTGGGGAAGAACTGTACAATAAAGGAAACAATGTGTACCCGTGAGAGAAGAATAAATATGAACCAAATAGGACGCACGGGCAACGTTCACGAAATGGTATCAATATGTTATGCAACGATTCAATATATAATAAATTATAAAAGTCATGAAATGTTCAAGCGTGCATTTAAGGTGCCAAGTAACAATTAAATATACAATTGAAGCTACACGTATGATTCATGAATGCTAAGTTCGTATTTTAAATCAAATAAGCATGTGGAGTAATTATGCGAACTCAAATATATTCAAATAATTCACAATTAAATCAATTAAGGCAAGTAATCGATACAAAATGAGGCCTATAAAATTAATGAGTTAAGAATTCGAGTTTTCATATATCATATCATATTATCATACATCATACAATTCATAATCATCGATTAATAGAGTGTACAAGATCAAATTACAATTTATAACAATTAACGTATAAAATACAATAACTTCAGAAATTCATATAAAATCAACCGGATGTCCGATTGACGAATCGAAAGCGGTGGTAGACTCACCACGATGAAAGGAACACGCTGTCCAAAAGGCATCGGAACGCCGCTGCCGGAGCCTGTCGGACCGCCACTGACAGCCATCGAACCACCACCTCCGATGGCCGGAAAAATCCCCGAAAGCACAGAAACGTGCGCCTCGGTCTGCTCGACAAAAGCCCTCAAGCAATTATAGAAAATAGCAAACACACCGGATTCCGTTGGTGAAAAACCGAACTAAATCCCTAGAATGAAAACTGAAATTAAACACAAACCGTAAAACGAAAATGAAATCCGAACATACCGTTAGAAAGCCCGTAACGAGGCTTTCGAAAGCCCCAAGCTAAAAGCCGAAAAAAGTCGCCAGGGAGTTGACTGACGTTGACCCGCCGGTTCGCCACCAACGGCCGGTTTTTGCACCGCTACCAACACGAAAAGCTTGGCCTCGTTGAGAAGAGCAATTCTTGTGAAGGGTCCGTCACCAAAATCCCGCGAGAAAAGGCCGAACCGTCGCCTCTTAGCTCCGCCGCTGCTACCTTGTCGGAACTGCTATCTCTGGTCGTTTTCTACCCGAATTGATGCCGGAAATGGAATCAGGACATCGAAAAAGGTAGGAAACCGTTGGAGTTCCACCAAAAAAGCCGCCCGAACGCTGCGAAGTTACTGTTCACTCGTCGCCGCGTTTCCTTTCGCCGCCGTGTGCTCCACCGTGCGGCCTCCATTCGCCGCGCCGCTGCTCCAGGATGGATTGCCGGGAATTCACGCCACCAGCCCGTCCAAAATCCGGACGATTCCGATACCAGAGACCGCCCAAATCCGTCGGCGAACGTGGCGGTGGTGCCGCCTCTGCCTGCAACTCATCTTTTCACCGCCACCGCTGGGTTTCAGGCCGTGATTCTTGTACCATCGTGTCGGGCTCGTCGAGCTGATGAATTTTCACTATTCACATATCGAATTCCGTCGAGAAACGAGCAAGTTACGACTAGTGTATGTTTTCACACCTTGAGTGTGTGTGAACAGTGGCGGGATCGGTTTGAATCGCTGGAGAAGAGAGAGAGCTAGAGTCTGCTGTGTTATAGCACGAATTACAAGGATCCGGGTATATATCTCGGGTCCTCGTACGCGTAAACTGTCAGAAGAAGGGGTTAACGACGTTTGAAATGGGCACACTTAGAGTCTACGGACTCGTTTCGATGCCCCGAACGTGTTAAAGGGGTCAAAGAGGTCAAAATCTTGATCGGGTGAGAAATGACCGAAAAACCCTCGAAAGAGAAAAATTACAAACAAGCCCCTAAACTCTGAAGGAGTTGCAAATAAGGCCACATAAATCACATAATTACATAACCAAGCGCACAAGAAAGTCGACATGTGGCGTAGTCCGTACACTGGAAGAGCGGGGTGTTACACGAGCGCTCCAGCGCTCGGGTAATTCCTCTAGAGCCTATTTGTGCTCAGTCCTCCTTTGACGTTCATACCATCACCACAGCGAGGCATTCATGATTTCTGGAGGCCAGTCCCCTCCTCGACAAAGGGTTCCCAGCAAAGGCACACCCAATGGTATGAGGAGCAAACTATCCTGAGCTCCCCTACGCTCATTGACAGCTTTGTAACCGCCTCTGACACACAGAGGTAGTGCGCACACATTCCTCTGACACACCGTTGCCACCTATCCGTAGGTATCTTTCAGGAATGTCCCTTTCAGGCCATCACACAACGCCACGTATCTACGGAAACATTGGGTTTGGGACCACTTAGTTGCATTTACCAAATCACCCTCACCCTCAGCCTATAAATATGGGAATTCTCACACATTCACTAACTAAGTCATCTTCTACACTAGCATTATGGACATAACAGGGCAAAATCTCTGGTTTTCCTTCCCAAGCTTCACACACTTCATCTTTCTTGCATCTTTACTGCACATTTTCTGGTGTTATCCTAGCTGGAAGAACCCACTCATTTCTGGAAACCCAGTTCCTGAGGCTCTTACGCCTGTGATGGTCTTCCCCCTCAAACAAATCTTAAAGTGTTGGTGATTTAGTACATTTCCAGTATTTACACCATCAGATATTATCCTTTACTTGTTTATTTCATAAATAAATGGAATAAGATATTATCCTTTATTTATTTAATAAATAAACTAGGATATTATCCCTTACTTATTTCATAAATAAAATAAAGTAGGATATTGTAGCACCCGGAACGCCGAGATGCCACACCCCCGCACCATAAGTCTAGCTCACACATGAAATGGGTAGTCCATATATGAACCGGACTCATGGTGAATGGGTGACAAGTAAAAGAAACCACTAGCCAGGCGGGACTAACCCTCAATTACTACTTTAACATACACAACAAATTTAACGGAAGCATGATAAACATATATTTCACTATCATTGTTCAAGTTCATATTCAACAATTTGATATATACAATGCCAACTCTCCCAACAATTCTAAAAGTAATAGATAGGCATTAACAACATACATGAAACATGCTAGACCCAAAAATTAAAGACTTGACTCGATCCCGCCTAGCACGAACCCTGTGTACCTGAAAATGTGAGGTGTCAGTCTACCACAGACTGAGTGAGGGGTTTAAATAAATATAAGCGCACGTATCATGCAAGCTATAATCTTAGGTAAGATTTTATAAGAAACATAATATAAGTTCAAGGATAAAGAGGAATTCTCACCCGAGATTACAACTAAATCAGTTTAGCAATTCAATTAATTATCAATTCAATCCGTGGCCCGGCGAGGGAGGGCATTCTCCAACCTTACTCCCAATAGTGTACAATCATGACATTTCCATTTATCAAGTGAGCATGCAAGTTATTTAAGTGCAATAACGTAGAAATTTCATGAACCCTTCTTCCTCCGGGTGAAGGTGGGCTTGCAAGACCCAACCTTCTAATCATGTTGTACGTCGGGAACATGACTCCCACGCACGGGATTTCTTCCTCCACCAAACCTCCTGGTGGATTCAGAGGTGATCCCAAATTGGTGAGGATAGTGCAAGAGTTACCCATCAGCCCTTGCTTTCCCGGTTGGCTCAATACACTACCCTCGAGCCCCATGTGAACATGCTTTACTCGCCCAATCAATGAATCTGTTCAATCATTTCATGAAACCATGTAAAATCCATAAATTTTGAAAGCTATAGATATATAAATACTTTTGGTTGAAAATGTCACATAGGGTTATACGGGTTATATACATATCTAGAAAGAAACCTCACATTCACCAACGAACAAAAGTGGAAAGAAACTCTAAAGAGCGGGCTCCTCGACTCCGGGACCGTGATCTGTGTAACAAGGACAAGTGTAGGTGAGACTCGACTCGTATGAACCATTTAAGACGAACGGCAATGTCATGCGATGTTAATCATGTGTTTACAATCAATAAATATTATGAATGTGCCCAAATTCCCAAATAAATTATCAAGAAGTGTCAAATAGGAGCATAATTATCACTTAAGTAAGAATAAAAGTCATGTAGGTCACATACGGGGCCGAGGAAATGAAAAGAATGCAATATAAAAGGTTTTGGTGAAGTTTGGCAAAAATCGACAATTTATAAAAATGCACACACTGTAGAAAACCCCAAAATAACTTGATTTCTAGAAGTTAGAATTGTGTTTTATTTATTGGGTATGAAACTAGACACCAAGAACTTTCCAACGGTATATGGCACGTTTTCTAATTCAAAGCGAGGTGAAAATGGCGTTGTTCCGAAGTTGGACAAAATGCATATTCTGGTGGGGTCGCGGGCGCCACCAAAAACCTTCACAAAATGGTCGCGGCCTCGACCAAGTGTTTTTCATGAATTTTCATGCAATTTTTCAAAAAGTCGAAACTTGGCCAAATTGGAGTCGCGGGAGCGATCAATTTTACACATAAATCAGGTCGCTGGCGCGACCAAGTTTGCAACAGCAGCAAAACAGGGGAAAATAGGGAATTTTCATGCCAAAAGACACAAAACTCATCAACAAATGCAATTCCACTCCATAAAAATTATTGTAACACATCAATTACACACTATACTTCAATTATACAGTGATCAAACCAGTAAAACTCGCTCAAATCATCAAGAATTTGACATCAAAACCCCATAATATTTCATGTAATCCAACTTTCATATAACTTCGTGTTTCATGCAAATCTTGAAGGGAAAAAGACCTAAACATGCTTCTAGTCATGAATAAACATGAAAGAATCAATCAATCATCAAACCCTACTCATCACACAATAAAGAAATTCATATATTCCCCAATATATACCTTGAAATGAAGGAAAATAAATGATGAGATGAAGATGTGATGATGTTGATGATCTTAGCTTCCAAGTTCCTCAAATATAGCTTGAATTTAGATGAAATCTTCCTTCCTCTCTTGATGGTGTAAATACCGATCCTTAGTGTGTGTGTGTGTGATGTTCTTGTATGAAATGTATTGTATGAGAGTGTGGGAGAAGAATACATATATGATATATTATATCATCCACTACAAGCATAATAACTCTTCATATTGCATAATAGTCCCTCATTTATTTAAATGAATGCACACAAGTATCATCTCTAACAATTAGACATTTAACTCCCAATTCATGAAATGTAATTAAGTCCATAAACTTATGAGATGATCAATTAAAGTTATATAAGACAATTAAGCACATCATCACTTAATTCACAATTTCACATTAAAAGGTTAATTCATATAAATACATAGGAATGTATAATGCACATAGTAATGTAATGAAATTATAAATGAGCATTTAAGGTCATATAAGAGCATTTAGTCACATTAACAATTAATTCATAAAAGCTCATGGAAATATTATGCATCTAATGTTATTAAAAATATATAAAATATCACATAATATCAATTAAGCACATTTATCAATTATTTCTTGTAAATTTCACGTCAAGGATAATTCATATAATTGCATGGAATTATAATACATATAATATTATGAAATGTAGGTAAATTATCACATAATGCATCAATTGAAAATGGGGCGTTACAACTCTCTCCCCCTTAAGAGGACCTGGTCCCCAGGTCCATACTCGAGTTCTAAATCTTTAAAGCAAGTGGCGAGAGAGCCCCGTCTCTCTAGCAAGCAAAGAGAGAACCCCGTCTCTCAAACAAGCAAGGAGAGTACCCCGACTCTCACAAAAGCAAGGAGCCCAAAAGAACACTTAATTAAACATTCATATAGAACTTCACGAAATGAATAAGTAGAAGAAGTCAAATACCAACTAGTCTTGCAAAGGCAATTAACAAACACCAAGAACCATATATGGTGATAATAAAATGTACATTGCACGTGATATGCATGTTTAGGTGTACCGTTCACCATGGTCTTAGAAAACTTCACTGGCAGTGACTTGATTTAATACTTGATTCTTTGATCGGAATCCCTTCTAATCAAAATGCCATTCTTCGAGTGCCAAATATAGTTGACCTCCTCCGATACCCGCTAATTATTTGGTAACTCGACGTCTAGCTTTTATCATTCATAATATTCCCGGTTCAAGTAACTCTCATGTGATCCTTGGCGATAGAGAATGTTCCCATCAAGTTGTTATTATCTAGCACCGTAGTAGTAGTGTCTCCCTTCTTTGATCACTTCGTGCAAATCTTAAATGACAGTCGCTTTCCTCGTAAAATTCTCGCTTTTGATCAAAGTATGCTCAATCAACTTATAGAAGTCATTGTCTCTCCCTTTCCTTATCAAATTTCTTTTAATTTTAACTTCGCTCAAGATAAGCCTCCTTATAGCTTTAGAAATCTCCATTTGAGGACTTTAGGCGTATGAGCTTTGAGATATTGAAGACGTCGTCCACATGGTTCTGATAGGGGGAAAGAAAACCACTTTTCTTGAAGTTTCCCGGCCGACTCTCCCCCTTAAGAAAATAAAACACATACATATATGTTCCGTCTCATTTCTTAAACTTGTTCTACCATCTCTCAAATCAAAGAATCTCTTCTTCCTAATTCTCTTGAAGTACCTATGGCCTCCGATCTTGTTCCCGAAAATTCCTCCATCCCGGTGGGAAATCGAAACAAACACAAAGTCTACCTTCCCTTCTCGAATGCTCACCTCCGGTTCTTGAATCACTTAACCTTTTCTGAAATTATTCTCACAAGATTTTATCCAAATCTTGAATATCATCAAATGTCAAAATCTTCTAATTCTTCCCTTTTTCATTTCCAAGAAATCCCATTGTTGCGGCTCTTGAAATTGTGTTGCTCCTATTGAAAACAATCCATTTAAACCAATCGATAACTTTGAAGTCATTTTTCGGTCGACTCTCCCCCTTAAGAATGCCTATTCTTATCCGTTGACTCGTAACATCGCTTCTTACTTTAATGATTCCTGACTCCTTCAACTCAGCTTCCTTGATATAAACGGTTTCACTCCCACCATTTGTTCGGTTTATTTTGTCTCACGTATACTTTGGAGCAACTGGTAGGAATAACAACCCATTTCTTCCCTTCCAACTCCCGATTGCTTTTCCTGGCCTCTTAATTGCCCTTCTTTTTCTGATCCAACTTTGCAACCCAATTATTTTCCTTCTCATACTCAATTATGTCTCAGCGGAGTAGTACTTGATAGCCGAGACGGGGAGAGCTCCTAACAAGTAAACACTTAACAATGCATGTCGAATTAGCATGCCAATGTATGTATCACGCTTGTAAGTAATCAAAAATGCATCACATGGTAGCAATTATATACATTAAGGGTACGCACATAAATAAAGAAATATAAATAATTTCAAACAACGTATGATGCACGTGTCATGAATGCCTTGAACCTGGCACCGTAGTTGCATTCTTTAGATTGGCACTTGTTCCTTGTTTTGTTGAATTACAAGCTTGCCTCGAATTTGTTAGTCATTTCTTGTTACCCATGGTTTTCCAATTATGTCAAATTCTCTATCTTCGACCTATACATTTCCATTACCCGGGGTGGAAATTTCTTGAACCCGATTCTTTTCCAATTATCGATCTTCAAGTATTACCCGAATCTTCACCATAAATATCTCCTCGATCAAAGTTTCCTCGTACCACTTGTATAACCTTATAATCCGAAATTGAAATTCTTGAATTCAAATTATTTTCCACTTATGAAGGTAGTATCCCAACTTCTCTCAAGGAACGAATCTCCCATTGTTGTCCCGACTTCATTTAGGCGTTACCTCGGTTAAATTCCCCTTAATTTGCTCTTTTTGAACTTGAATTGGTTGTATGACTTGTCTTTCTTCACGGTTTCCATTTGTTCTTCCATATCTCCCAGTTTAACCTCACTATATAGCAACTCATCTTGGATCCAAAATTCAACTCAATTTAACCGAAGATAGAATCTTTAGTACTTTGATTTACCGTGAACTAGCAATCTCCATATTAGTTATTCTCTTTACTCTTCCCATCTGACTGCCTTCTTAACCCGAAATCCAAATATCTCAATTCTTGTAGATCTACATCAATTACCTCGTTGTTCAATCCTTTCAATTTATCATCTTTAGAAGCCCAAAATAGCCCAATTTCTTAATTTTTCCCAAGTTAATCTAAATCTTGTTCCAAGGTCGAAAATGTCTCAATTCATCCCGAAACTTAATCCCCAAATTTTGATCTTGACCCGAATCATTTGAGTTACTTTCCTCTTTTTCCTGCCCAGCTTAACTTCTACCTGATCAATTTACTTGAAATTCTTCCTTAGCTACCCTTGTTATTGATTTTCCGACAACGTATTTTACCTTAAACTCAAGGATTTTCCTTCCTTGTTGACTAAATTCTCGAATTTAATATCTCCAAGACCTCTTTCCTTCCATTCCTTAGTTTAGACAATCCCGTGGAGTCCAATTATCTAACCTTCCATATGACATGAGGTATATGTTAATCTTGTGGTGGTACACCCAACTTCACCTCTTCAAATGTTCATCAATCTCCTTAGAACTTGCAAATCATTCCACAATTCAAACCTGTTATTCCGGATCCTCACCTTCGAAGCATAACCCCATCAAGAAAACCATGACTCCCAAACTCTTTTGTATACTTTCGGTGCATTCCTTGTAACTTCAAAGCGAGCGAAGGAGCTGACGGTAAATTAATGTTGTTATCGAAATTGGCCGTGATTTGATATGATCTTTGTAGCCTATAATCACAACATACCTCAAATGTAGATGCATGGGGTTAATGATTGCGTATGGCACATAATTAGCATTTAAACACATATTTGATGCAAAATGCAAAAATTAATTCAACTAAATTAAACTAAAACACATTAAACATATAAATTTCAAGCCATAGGAGGTCAATTAATCACTAGGTAGTAACATAAATCAAGGTCAGGTACAAGTCATCAAGTAGCTCAAGGATGTTCAGGTAATTCAAATAAGTTCAAATAATATTCAAATAAGTTCAATTAGTTCCAAATAAAATGCAAGACTCACAAATTATCAATTAATCCTATGCCCTTCGACCTAGACTTGACACGAAACGACGCTAGAACCTCGGTTTTGCAACCAGGCTCTGATACCACCTAAGATGTAGCACCCGAAACGCCGAGATACCACACCCCCGCACCATAAGTCTAGCTCACACATGAAATGGGTAGTCCATATATGAAGCGGACTCATGGCGAACGGGTGACAAGTAAAAGAAACCACTAGCCAGGCGGGACTAACCCTCAATTAATACTTTAACATGCACAACAAATTCAACGGAAGCATGATAAACATATATTTCACTATCATTGTTCAAGTTCAAATTCAACAATTTGATATATACAATGCCAACTCTCCCAACAATTCTAAAAGTAATAGATAGGCATTAACAACGTACATGAAACATGCTAGACCCAAAAATTAAAGACTTGACTCGATCCCGCCTAGCACGAACACTGTGTACCTGAAAATGTGAGGTGTCAGTCTACCACAGACTGAGTGAGGGGTTTAAATAAATATAAGCGCACGTATCATGCAAGCTATAATCTTAGGTAAGATTTTATAAGAAACACAATATAAGTTCAAGGATAAAGAGGAATTCTCACCCGAGATTACAACTAAATCAATTTAGCAATTCAATTAATTATCAATTCAATCCGTGGCCCGGCGAGTGAGGGCATTCTCCAACCTTACTCCCAATAGTGTACAATCATGACATTTCCATTTATCAAGTGAGCATGCAAGTTATTTAAGTGCAATAACGTAGCAATTTCACGAACCCTTCTTCCTCCGGGTGAAGGTGGGCTTGCAAGACCCAACCTTCCAATCATGTTGTACGTCGGGAACATGACTCCCAAGCACGGGATTTCTTCCTCCACCAAACCTCCTGGTGGATTCAGAGGTGATCCCAAATTGGTGAGGATAGTGCAAGAGTTACCCGTCAGCCCTTGCTTTCCCAGTTGGCTCAATACATTACCCTCGGGCCCCATCTGAACATGCTTTACTCGCCCAATCAATCAATCCGTTCAATCATTTCATGAAATCATTTAAAATCCATAAATTTTGAAAGCTATAGATAAATAGATACTTTTGGTTGAAAATATCACATAGGGTTATACGGGTTCTATACATATCTAGAAATAAACCTCACTTTCACCAACCAACAAAAGTGGAAAGAAACTCTAAAGAGTGGGCTCCTCCGGGACAGTGATCTGTGTAACAAGGACAAGTGTAGGTGAGACTCGACTCGTATGAACCATTTAAGACGAACGGCAATGTCATGCGATGTCAATCATGTGTTTACAATCAATAAATATTATGAATGTGCCCAAATTCCCAAATAAAGTATCAAGAATTGTCAAATAGGAGCATAATTATCACTTAAGTAAGAATAAAATTTATGTAGGTCACATACGGAGTTGAGGAAATGAAAAGAATGCAATATAAAAGGTTTTCGTGAAGTTTGGCAAAAATCGACAATTTATAAAATTGCACACACTGTAGAAAACCCCAAAATAACTTGAGTTCTAGAAGTTAGAATTGATTTTTGTTTATTGGGTATGAAACTAGACACCAAGACCTTTCCAACGGTATATGACACGTTTTCTAATTCAAAGCGAGGTGAAAATGGCGTTGGTCCGAAGTTGGACAAAATGCAGATTCTGGTGGGGTCGCGAATCTTCACAAAATGGTCGCGGCTGCGACCAAGTGTTTTTCATGAATTTTCATGCAATTTTTTAAAAAGTCGAAACTTGGCCAAATTGGGGTCGCGGGAGCGACCAATTTTACACATAAATCAGGTCGCGGGCGCGACCAAGTTTGCAACAGCAGCAAAACAGGGGAAAATAGGGAATTTTCATGCCAAAAGACACAAAACTCATCAACAAATGCAATTCCACTCCATAAAAATTATTGTAACACATCAATTACACACTATACTTCAATTATACAATGATCAAACCAGTAAAACTCGCTCAAATCATCAAGAATTTGACATCAAAACCCCATAATATTTCATGTAATCCAACTTTCATATAACTTCGTGTTTCATGCAAATCTTGAAGGGAAAAAGACCTAAACATGCTTCTAGTCACGAATAAACATGAAAGCATCAATCAATCATCAAACCCTACTCATCACTCAATCAAGAAATTCATATATTCCCCAATATATACCTTGAAATGAAGGAAAAGAAATGATGAGATGAAGATGTGATGATGTTGATGATCTTAGCTTCCAAGTTCCTCAAATATAGCTTGAATTTAGATGAAATCTTCCTTCCTCTCTTGATGGTGTAAATACCGATCCTTAGTGTGTGTGTGTGTGATGTTCTTGTATGAAATGTATTGTATGAGAGTGTGGGAGAAGAATACATATATGATATATTATATCATCCACTACAAGCATAATAACTCTTCATTTTGCATAATAGTCCCTCATTTATTTAAATGAATGCACACAAGTATCATCTCTAACAATTAGACATTTAACTCCCAATTCATGAAATGCAATTAAGTCCATAAATTTATGAGATGATCAATTAAAGTCATATAAGACAATTAAGCACATCATCACTTAATTCACAATTTCACATTAAAAGGTTAATTCATATAAATACATAGGAATGTATGATGCACAGAGTAATGTAATGAAATTATAAATGAGCATTTAAGGTCATATAAGAGCATTTAGTCACATTAACAATTAATTCATAAAAGCTCATGGAAATATTATGCATCTAATGTTATGAAAAATATATAAAATATCACATAATATCAATTAAGCAAATTTATCAATTATTTCATGTAAATTTCACGTTAAGGATAATTCATATAATTGCATGGAATTATAATACATATAATATTATGAAATGTAGGTAAATTATCACATAATGCATAAATTGAAAACGGGGCGTTACAGATATTATCCTTTATTTATTTCATAAATAAATAAATTAATATTCCAATTAATAACTAATTATCTATTGGTCTCATTTTTTTCGAATGAGCCTTTTATTAATTCTTAATTAGCTAAATCCCAAAATTTAATTATACAATATAATTAAGGGAAAAAAAATTTACCATCCGAACTAAGGCCGTTTTTGCATTTTAGCATCCGAACTAAGTTTCGTTGCAAACCCATCTATACTTCGACATTTTTACAAAGTAGCATCTCCGATTACTTTTTAGTGGTTTCACTCACTTTTTAGTGGTTTTTCCTGTCTGAAGACTAAATCAGTGACATGCACAGTTTTACTTAAGGGCATAATTGTCATTCAAAATTTTTTGTTTCTTTTATTTATACTTTATATTAAGCGAGAGACCCATTTGGTGTCATGGACTCTTTTTTTCGTTTATTTTTTTAATATAAATTCTAGCCACGTACTTTACCGTTTCTGCTTAAACTCTTCTATATTCACGGGGCTCTCAAATTCTTTTCTTTTTTTTTTTATTTATATCACTTATTTATCTTTAGTTCTTTTTTTTTTCTTAATTTGAATTATCTTATTTAATTTATTCATCATAAAATTATAATTATATTAAAAATAACTATAAATCAAGTAATAACATGAACTTTTTTTTTTCATACACACACACGGGTGTACAGAGTTGCTAGCCCGAATTAAGATTGAAAATTTTCAATAAAAACAAAAGATAAAAAATATAAGAATATACTCATTAAAAGTTTGAATTTATAATCCATAATAAATAAATAAATAAATAAATATATATATATATATACGTATAATATTTTAAAATATAAAAATATAATATAAACACAAATCATAATAATTATATATAGGCAAAATTAAAAATATAATAAAATAAAAAATAATATAAAAATATTTCAAAAGAAAATTCATTCATCTTCTCAAAAGTTCACCTCTATCGTCGCCCCACCAAGTTTGCTGCTGCCGCCACAAATCCATTCACCACCACACCAAATCAGTAGATCTCAGCAAATTGCCGCCACTACCACCAGTATACCAAATCGCCATTGTCACCATCACCACCGTTCATCACTGCCGCCGCACTGCTACCACACCAACTTGTTGCCGCTGCCACCACCCCTGTCACACAAATCGCCGTTGCCGCCACCCAACATAACCACCCACACAGCTCTATAAACACACACAGAAAATCACAGCATACACACAGATCTATAAACACACACACAAAATTGCAGCATACACACAGATCTATATATCACACACCCAGACCTACAAACTTACCGCCACATACAATTTCTAGAAAATGGGGGCGAAGGTGATGTGGTAGAAAGGGGAAGGAGACAGCGGATTCTGTGGAGGCGGAGAGAGGGGAAGGGAGCCGGTGATATATGTGACGCCCCGTCCGATAAATCGTACAGGTATAAGCCACGAGAGAGTTTACTTTATGCACTTATGCGATTTAATTTCCCTTTTATTTGTTTAATTCCAACTTTGATTGAAAATGTGACTTAATTGACAAAAATCCAAAATGGTAAAATATGAATTCTTGCATGACAACTTGAGAATGGAACTTGGATGAATTCAAATTAATTGTTGGAGTTGGATTTAAATAGGACTTGGACCTATTTGTGTGTTTTGGGCCTAAAATGAATTAGGTGAGTTTGGGTCATTCGGGACCAATATGAGCTCGGGAATTCGAATTCGAATTCTGACACCACCATTAGACTTGAATCGGTGATTCGGGTCTGTAACATCCCGATCGTTTGGATTTCCAGGTACGTCGTAACGAGAGGGTTTTATGTGCTTTAAATTATTTAATTATGTATTTGAATGTTATTTTAATGCTTATATGATTATTTGAATTGATATGAAATTAATTGTTTATATTCTTGAACTTTGAATTTTTTAAACGTTTTAGTTTGCATGCTCGTAAATTGCTCGTTATGTGTCGGAATTCAATTCCGATTTTTGTAAAATTTTGGTATGCGTGATATATGTGAGTTATGAATGTGTTTGCATGCTCGTTTTAAGTTTTTGTGTTCGTTTGTCGAGGTTTTAAACCTTTGGTATTTGACGAGGGACATGAGGGCCTAACTAGTTTTAGCGCACCTCTTGTTCCGGAGGCCATAACTTGAGCTAGGGAATTCGGATTCGAATTCCGGAAGATGCGTTGGACTCATAACGAAGAGATGAAGCCAAGGAACCTGATTTGGTATTTTTCTAAGCACATTTGGACCCTCGTTTTTTGACCGAAACGAACAGCTTGTGCTAAAGCCACCATCTTTGACTAGTCTTGGACTTGTGGGCCCAATTTAACCATACTCAAGCCTTTAACCTTGGTTTACATGACCTTGATTCATCCCTATCTCTCCCTATCAGCAGCATTTCGTGCTCCTCACCCCCAAGAGAAGGAAAAAGCTGCTGAAATGAAGAAAGAAAGAAGAAGAAAGAAGCCCTTTTCCATGTCTTGAGATTTTGAAGACAAATCTTCTCCATACTTCTTCTTATCTTAAAGGTAAGTATATTTATGTATTCTCCTCTCTTCTATGCTTCATTTGATCCTTGTAATTCATGAAATGCATCAGATTTAATAAGGGAATGGAGGCTTGCATGAATAGTTAGGGTTAGACTTCATTTTTTTAATCCTTGTCTTAGCTTGAGTTTCATGGGGGTTTGATGCATGTTATCTGATTATTTGAGCTTCTTAATCTCAATATATGACTTATACTTCATGTTAGTTCTGTAATATATGATCTACCATTGATAACTTGAAGAAAAGCTTGAGTATTTAAGCATGAAACTGGAATCCGAACTGCTGCTGCAAATCTGCTCATTTTCACCAAACTGCTGTCACGTTTTTTAGATCAAATGGATGAATTCTTGCCTCCAATTTCGTATGCTAATGCTTGCTAACGTAGTATACATGTTGTTCTATGAATATGCCCTGTTTTCCCCTGAATTTATGCCCCTTTTCAACTGGATATATGAGTTAGAATATGACTTGTTTTCATGCCTTTCTTGCATCAGTTTTGTGTGACTGTTTTGGGGTGCTAAATCTGATCATATGAACTTATTATGCTCCATTTTTTATGTCTAATACTTGGTGGTTATCTAAGGAATGATTTTCCATTAAAACCTTTGAAGAAATATTGAGTTTTGAGCATGAAACCTAGCATACTATCTGCTCTACGGGATCTGCTGCTGCTGTGTGGATTTGTGCTTTGTTGCTTGAGTTAATGACTTCCAATTCGTGTGAATTTGCATGGCGATGTTGTATACTAATTTCTGTACATGTTAGCCCTGCTCTTGAAAGTTTTTAGATCCATTTTTAGCTCCTAAACCGCAACATGAAGCCTGTTTGTATGCTATGTGCGAACCTAACTGCTGCTGTGATACTTGAAGTATTTGGTTGATCTCTTGTACTTATTTTCATGTGAATATTCATGAGCATGAAGTATATGAGTTCCTGTTTATGTTATCTTGGCCTTTCCTAGCTTTTAAATTGCATTTTGACCCAAATTTGAAGTGCAGGGCTTGTTTGTAGGCATGGTATAACTATACCACTGCTGTTGCATTTTTGTGATTAGTTGGTGGTTCTAATGTGCTCCAATTCGTGTCAATTTGCATATACATGGAGTATATTAGTCGCTTAACATGATAGGATTCATTCCCCAAACTTTTAACTCCAAACTCAGCCCCTAAGTTGGTGATCATGGCATGAATGCAGGGTATGCTCTTCTTTGTTTGGTTTTCGTTTCTTGATTTGAATGATCTTTGTTGCTTCATTCTTTGGCCTCTTAGTATGATTCTTTTATGTATATTTCATGCATGTTATGTATGTGTTTGAGACCTAAGAAATTCCCCAAGAGCTGCTTCCGAAATGCCCTGATTTTGCCTTTGAAAATGTTGCTGCGCCAAAAACCGTTTTTCAGAAATTTGAACTGGACACGGCCGTGTCCAGTTTGTGCTGATTAGTGACACGGCCGTGTCAAGGCCTCGACTTGGGCATCTGATTTATTTAAATTCGGACACGGCCGTGTCTGTTTCCTTTGTGTTTTGGACATGACCGAGTCATATGTCACGGTGGTGCCTCGGGGGAGTTTCTTTCATCGTTTCGTTGCTTTTAATTGCTTTCATTCGTCCCGTTTGTGACCTATATGTATTGTTAGCTTAACGTATTGTGTGTTAACTTATGTTATATGAATTTAAGATTTGATTTATGTGCTCGTTTTCGAATTATGGCTTCATATGTGCGATATGCTTCTTTAACGTGCGTTTATGACCTTCTGTCTCGTTTGTATGCCTTGCATGATCAATTGTTGCTCTTTATATGATATGAATATATTAATAACATGTTGTATGGTATGATATGTTCGTTATATGACATCTATGAATTCGTTTGACATGATTTATGAGATTTATGGATTAATATGAACGTGTATGCACTATATGTTAATTTATTAAGCTTCACATGCATCACTCGCATTCATATGCATTAGCCAAGCGTCAATATGGTTCATTTTGAGTCTAAGTTGGTCTTTTGTCTTTGTTCTGCTCTTAGGTTTGTTCCGAGGTTGGGGAAGTGGTTCGTTTGACTCCTTTTGGTCAGTTTTGTTCGGTTTGGTCGACGAGGTGAGGTTTTCTTTCCTTTTAGTTACGATGACCTAAAACCCTATTTGTATTTCGAACCCGCATGCGATATATATATATGTATATCTGTATAGATATGTGTTTTGATATGTATTTTGGGGGTTTTGTCCCGTTTGTCAAGAGGCTTTGAAAATGCTTTTATATGTTAAGCTTTGATAAGTGTGTGTGAGTATAAGCATGGTATGACTTGTGAATAAGCTTCGTCTGGTAAGTGTGATAAGTATAAGAATATATGTGTGTTATTTGTGTGATGGCCCCCGGAGTTGTGGGTAAGGGAGACCCGGGATGACCATGGGGTCGCCGGTTACGACCCTTGTGCACTTCTCCACCAATGGGAGACTTAGTTCTCCTATGCCGACGGAGCGCATTTTGGCTGGCCGTCGAAGGAACCGGGCGGGATCCTCCGGTTCACAAGTTTTGTTCTGTGGTGGGTTGAGTGGGGCACCTCTCTTCCCAAAACGGTGCGGAGGTGGGATTGATTTATGATTCATTTTGTGTTTCGCTTTGCCTTTGTTTTTGGAGTAAGTGGGTTGGATTTAAGCTTTCGGTTCGTTATGTTTCGTTATTGGTTGTGAAACGGGGGCGATTTCTAAACTCTAAAACTTGACTGAATTTGGCCTTCGGCCCCAAACTTCTTTCTTTATATATATTACCACGGGTTAAATGTTTTAGAATGCAAAAACTGTGCCCGGTTCATGAACCCTTTCTGCTTTGTATATGCTTTGCTATTATATATATGTATGGGTATGTGTGTTAGCCCCCTCACCAGTCTCTAGGACTGACCCTCGTTATTTCTATCTTTTTCCCCCTTTGATTTGAGGTTGCAGGTACCCGTTTTGTGGGAGTTGGAGCTAGGCGGTTGTCTTTGAGTCTTGGTTTTGGAGAGCTTGAGTCTCATGCATTGTATCTCGGTTATTTTACGCAATTTGCTAGTTTCGAAATATGTATTAATTTGCTACTTAGTTCTGTCCTGGGGTTCAGTTTTTATATTTACTTGGGTGTCTAAAATTTGTATAAGTAATATGTGGAGAACAAGATATGATTTGTGCTTGCATGATATAAGTTTTTATTTATTGGCTTCCGCGATTTTGTCTATTGCGTGCTCTGAGTAGGGTCTAGACCGCCTAGCTTAGGTTGGATTTTTGTTTGTCACCCGTTCGCCATGGCTTGATGTGTGGACGCATACTTAATTTCGTTTCACGTGTTGGGTTATGGTGCGGGGGATGTGGCTCCCTTCCCTCCGGGGTGTTATAGGGTCCAACGAAATTTACTTTATATTTTTCGGAAACCATTTAGACCTTAAACCTTTTAATTTTGACTTATTGGACCGAAAGTCATTTATTTGAGCTCAAATCCTATTTGAACCTTTAGCCTCATATTATATCTTGTAAACCCTAACCTTGACCTAAAACTATTAGCCACCATATAAATAGCTTTATTTCCTTTTCATTTCATTTCAAACCACACAAGTTAGCTTCAAAGAGAATCATGGAGAAAATTCAAGAGAAGATCAAGACTTGAACCATCTTTAATTCTAAGAGCTCATATTCTTTGATTCCTCATTCCTTCACAAGACAAGGTAAGCTTTGGATCTCTTTTGATGAGTATTTCATTTCTATTCTTGGATTGGAGCATGAAATTGTTGGCATGAACTTGAATGATGAGATCTTGAATTCCTTGAGTAAGCTTTGATGATTTGAATGCTCCTTATGTGTCTTAGTTGCTGGAAATTCGTGTATGAAAGATTAGGGGTTCATATCTTCATGTTTGGGCTTGAAATTCATGAAATGGGTGTTTGAGATTTTGGGCAAAAACCTTCTGAAACTTGGATTAATTGATGTTTTGATGCTAAACATGATTTATATGATGATATACTTGAATTTCGTGATGTTTTATGGTAGATTTCGTGTTGTTTTGATGATTTTTGGTGTTCCCCTTGTTCTTCCCGAAACTGTCTAGTTTCTACTCCAAATCTATCGCCGGAACGGCCGTTCCCGTTTGTGCTTTAAGCCCGGAACAGCCCTTCCGGGCTAGGGTTTGTGTTTTGGCGGCGAACATGAGAACGCCCGTTCCCATGTATGCTTGGACTGGGAACGGCTGGCTTTGGGCGTGGGAAGGCCCATTCCCATGCTATGTTGTGCATGGGAATGGCCGTTCCCATGCGTCTGTGACCTTTTCTACTTGCTTTTTCGTGCGTCATTGATTCGTTTGAGTTGCTACTTGACTTGTATGATCCAATAGGATTTGGAATGCATCTCTGAACCTTAATACTTTATTACTTGCATGATTTACTTGAATAATTGAATTGACCTTTGTGACCAACTTGATAAACATCATTCCATTTTCGCATGTCATTCATACTTTGTACGCCGTGCGTCTTAATTGGTTCATGTAGAGTCTAAGTTTGGGCTTTTGTATGTCTTGTCACAGAGTTTGGTGGTGCCAGTGAGCCCGAGGTTTAGAGTGTTTGGCCCTTCACACTCTCAGACTCTACTACTACGAGGTAAGGTTTAGGATTTTGTATAGTTATACGACTTATGGCCTTAATATGCTGATTTCAACCCTTGCATGTGAGTATATCTATTATAAATACGTATGTGTTGGATATGATATGTTTATGACCTTGTGAATCAGCTCGGTTTTGGAAAATTAGATATGAAAGCATATGTAACCTGTTTTGAAAAGTTATGTTATGTTATGTTTCTGTAGCGAGTTGGCCATGAAATATTGGCATCTGTATGTATGTATGTATGTGGATCCGAGGAGTTATGGGTAAGGAGCCCCCGGGACGGTTAGGGTCGTCGGGGATATGCCTGTGCGTAGTTCCATTTGAGATATCATTACGTGACTCAGGGAGATAGGGGATGCGTGATATCTTGAGCCTTCGGTGTACAGCCGGGGAGGACTCTTGTGGGTTCGCTACCCCTTGAGGGTATGTCTGTTCTGGATGGTTTGGGGATGGTACATCCCCTCCGTCATTGATGTGAGGGTTGGATTGATTTTTGTATTCTATGATTTGATATGTTCTGAGGAGTAAAGGTTGGAAGCTCGTACTCGCCGAGCATGTGATCTGTTCTGTCTGGGAATCATGAATCGAGATAGAGTTTCTGAAATGTTTTCCAAAACTTATAATTATAACTATCTTTTGGGTACTTTTGAAAATGTCTTTGGTATGCAACACCTATCTCCGGTTCATGAGTCCACCCTTCTGATATGTGCTATGCTCTATATATATATACAGTGGGTGTGCGTTAGCCCCCTGACACGGTCAAGTTGACTGACCCCTCATTTACACTTTTAGTTGCAGGTCTTTTGGCGTTTGCTAGGCGGGAGTGAGTCCTTTAAGTTGCACTTCGTCGGTCTAACCTTTCTAGTTGCATTTGTCTTTCATACACTTTACTTATGCTTTGACTTGTATACTTGAGACTATACTTTACTATTCGGTAGCCCTGCGTGGCACTTGTATTCGGCCCCTTGTGGCACATGATGATTATTACTTTATGTTGATATTTGGGACTAGGGATCTATGCTAGTTGAACCCGTCACTTATTATGCTTGTTGATATTTGGGACTAGGTATCTATGTTAGTTGAACCCGTCACTTGTTTTGAATGCTGATCTAAATGCTTCCGCTATCTTAATTGAATGTTTGAATTGCTTCCGCGCTCTGAGTTTGTCGAGTTAGATCCGCCTAGCATAGCGTGTGTGTTTGTCTCCCGTTCGCTCTGATTCGGATTCGGGCATGGACTTCCATTTCATGTCCGCGTCTGGGTCGTAGTGCGGGGGATGTGGCTTTCTCCGTTTGGGGTGATACATCCTTAAGTGGTATGAGAGCTCTAGGTTGCAAAACCGAGCTCTAGTGTCGTTTCATGTCTGTCTAGTTGGTACAGCATAGGACAATGTGATTATGTGACTCATTTACTTGAATACTTGTTTAATTCTAATACTTGTATACATCCACACGTACTAACCCACATGCATCAATATTGCTTGAATCTTTGTATTTCAGGATGCCTCCTAGATTCCGTGACCGAGAGGCTTCACCGGATGCGCCTAATCCGCCTCCGCCACCACCGCTGAATGCGGAGAACATTGTTCAGGCACTTCTCAATCAGTTGCAACAGAATCAGAGACAGCAAACACCACCAGTTGATGGTCAGGATGGTACTATCTCAGCTGCATATAGGGAGTTTCGGAACAACAACCCTCCTAAGTGGTTTGGAGGAGATGACATCAAGGCTGAGGAGTGGCTAGCTGAGATCAGTGGTATTTGGGAGATTTGCCCAGGGAGTTCTCAAGATAGGGCTGTTTGTACTGCTCGATTCATTCAGGGGCAGGCAACTTACTGGCTCAAGGGAGTTCGATCCAGACTTGAGAGGAGTGGTATAGAGTTCACTTGGGAGACTTTTGTGCATGAGTTCCACGAGAAGTATATACCTTATAGTGCACGAGAGCGCAGACTTCAGGAGTTTTCTGAGCTGAAGCAGGGATCCAGATATGTTGAGGCTACATTCTGGAGTTTGAGAGACTTACTCCCTATGCTACCCACATCACTGATATTGATGCACACAGAGCCCGTCACTTTCTTTATGGGCTTCGAGAGGATATTCAGAGAGCCCTTCAGGCCGTCGATGTTAGCACTTGGGATGAGGTTACCAAGAGGGCTATTCAGGTCGAGGCTCAGAGATGAAGATTGGGACCCCCATCATTCTCTTCGGGGCGTGGTTCGGGTTCTGGATCGGGCAAGAAGCCCGTTACTCATACTTCTGTTACTGCTCCACCAGCTTTCCGTCCACAGGGCTTCATTAACAAGAAGCCTCATCCCGCTGCTCCTACAGGACCACCAGCATTACCGGCACCAGCTCCAGCTCGTTGCTCTCACTGTCAGGGTACTCATCCATTGGAGAAGTGTTGGAGGTATTTGGGTAGATGCTTTGTGTGTGGGTCGGCTGATCACTTGGCGGATGCTTGTCCGCAGAAGAGGCCGGTAGTTCAGGCTCGTGCATATGCTCTGGATGGCGAGGAGGAGACAGCAGAGATTGATCAGAATGCTGTAGTGGAAGGTACAATACATATTCATGGCATATCATTACATGCATTGTTTGATCCCGGGGCTACTCATTCTTTTATTGCCCAGGATATTATTACTTCTTTGCCTTTGCTTGCTGAGATATCTGCGCATGTGTTTGTGGTGAGTTCTCCCTTGGGGGGGGGAGCTTGGAGACCGACAGAGTGTTTCGTGAGTGCCCGGTGAGTTTTTAGGGTCGAGTTTTTCTTGCTGATTTGATTGTGATGCCGATGGGGAGGTTTAAGGTGATTCTTGGGATGGATTGGCTTTCCCGACATGGTACAGTTATGGATTGTTGTTTGAAGAGGATTTTTTTTTATTCTGCGGTGTTTTCGGGAGAGAGTTTGGGATCCAGCCCGTTTATATCCTTTGTTGAGGCTAGTAAGTTAGTCCGGGATGGTGCTACAGGTTTCGTTGCTTACCTTCTAAATAAACCCAAGGACCAGGTCAAGCTTGAGGAGACGGAGGTCGTTCGGGAGTATCTGGATGTGTTCCCGGAGAGTTTAGGTTCTTTACCACCAGACAGGGATAATGAGTTTGTGGTGGACCTCTATCCCGGAGCTGAGCCCTATTCGAAGACCCCCTACAGGATGGCTCCTGTCGAGTTGAAGGAGCTGAAGAAGCAGTTGGATGAGCTTTTGGTTAGTGGATACATTCTTTCGAGCACTTCTCCATGGGGTGCTCCCGTCCTATTTGTTAAGAAGAAAGATGGGACGTTAAGGATGTGTATAAACTACCGTGAGCTGAACAGGATGACAGTTAAGAACAAGTATCCATTGCCCCATATTGAGGAGTTGTTTGATAGCTTGCAGGGTTCGAAAGTGTACTCCAAGTTGGATTTGAGGCAAGGATACTATCAATTGAGGATTACAGAGAAGGACATCTCTAAGACTGGATTCAACACGAGATATGGACACTTTGAGTTTGTGGTTATACGGTTTGGATTGACGAATGCTCCTGCAGTGTTTATGGATATGATGCACCGAGTGTTTAGACCGTTCCTTGATAAGTTTGTGGTGAACTTTATAGACGACATCTTGGTGTATTTGAGATCAGTTGAGGAGCATGCACAGCATCTCTGGATTGTGTTGGAGACGCTTAGAGAGCACAAGTTGTATGCTAAGTTCAGTAATTGCGAGTTTTGGATTGATCGAGTAACTTTTCTGGGTCACATCATCTCAGGCAATGGAATTGAGGTCGATCCCTCTAAGATTGAGACGGTGTTACATTGGGAGAGGCCGAGGAAAGCCTCTGAGATACAGAGTTTTCTGGGCTTGGCAGGTTATTATAGGAGATTTGTGATGGATTTCTCTAAGATTGCATCCCCGTTAACTAAGTTGACCAAGAAGGAAACCAAGTTTGAATGGGATGATAGTTGTGAGAGGAGTTTCCAGATTTTAAAGGAAAGGTTGACTACAGCACCGGTTCTTACTCTAACCGAAGGAGTTGATGGTTATGCGGTTTATGCAGATGCTTCTAAGGAAGGACTGGGTTGTGTGTTGATGCAGAATGGTCGTATTGTAGCTTATGCCTCTAGGAAGTTGAAGGTGCATGAGCAGAATTACCCCACTCATGATCTAGAGCTTGCAACAGTCGTGTTTGCGTTGTCTAAGTGGCGCCACTACCTCTATGGTGCTACATTTGAGGTATTCTCGGATCATAAGAGTCTTCAGTACTTGTTCACGTAGAAAGAGCTTAATTTGAGACAGAGGAGATGGGTTGAGTTCTTAGAGGACTATGATTGCATGATTCAGTATCGTCCGGGTAAGGCAAATGTGGTTGCCGACCTATTGAGCAGGAAGGTCAGTATTTCGAGTTTAGTGGCTGAGTTTTCTGAGCAGAGTTCGACTGTTATGGTTTCGGTGGCTAGGTTAGCCAACATCACGGTTCAGCCTGAATTGAAGCAGAGTTTGTTGGAGGCTCAGTCTACGGATCCCAAGATTCAGAGATTGGTTGCTCGTTCTAGAGATGATCCAGAGACTAAGTTTGGGTTTGATGATTCTGGTTTGTTCAGGTTCAAAGCAAGAGTGTGTGTGCCTAACCAGCTCGAGAGGGTAATACTTGAGGAGGCGCACCGCTCTAGTTATTCCATCCACCCAGGAGGTACGAAGATGTACCGAGACTTGAAAGAGTTGTATTGGTGGAGTGGCATGAAGAGGGATGTCGCATTCTTTGTGAAGCGATGTCTGACATGCCAGATGGTTAAGGTAGAACATCAGAAACCGGGAGGTACTCTCCAACCACTTCCGATACCGGAGTGGAAGTGGGAGCAAGTGACTATGGACTTTGTGTCTGGCCTGCCGAGGTCTAGGAGGGGATTCGATGGGATTTGGGTAGTGATAGACCGTTTGACTAAGTCTGCCCATTTCCTTAAGGTTCGGATGACGGATAAGGTACCTAAGTTGGCTGAATTTTATTGTAATGAGATAGTGAGACTACATGGAGTTCCGGCTAGCATCGTGTCAGATCGGGATACTCGGTTTATAGCTAGTTTTTGGCAGGATCTTCAGAGTTGCTTGGGTAAAAAGCTTAAGTTTAGCACTGCATCACATCCTCAAACTGATGGACAATCAAAGCGGCTGATTAAGTATCTCGAGGATATGTTAAGGGCATGTGCATTGGATTTTAAGGATAAATGGGATAAGCACTTGACCTTGGTTTAGTTCTCTTACAACAACAGTTACCAGGCTTCGATTGGTATGGCCCTTTACGAGTCACTTTATGGGAGGAAGTGTAGGTCGCCACTGTATTGGGATATTGAGGATTGGCAATGGACTAGGGATGGTAAGCTCACGAGAGCTAAGGTTTCATCTAAGCTTGAGAAGATGGTTGAGAAGGTTAAGTTGATTCAGCAGAGATTCAAGAGAGGATTGGAGAGGTGGCGTATAGGTTGGACCTACTGCCGAGTTTGACTGGGATTCATAATGTGTTCCATGTTTCATAGCTTCGGAAGTTCTACCCCGATGAGTCGACGGTTTTACCGGTTGAAGAGGTACAGCTTGAGTCTGATTTGACGATTGTGAAGCACCCAGTTGAGATTCAGGATCGGAAAGTACAAGTGTTGAGAAACAAGCAGATTCCCTTGGTCAGAGTGTTGTGGAGAGATCAGAAATCTGAGGAATCAACTTGGGAGACTGAGGAGAAGATGAGGAAGTTGTATGCGGAGTTGTTTCAAGCAGTGAGCCTAAGGACAGGTTCTCCTAAGGGGGGGACGTTGTGACGCCCCGTCCGATAAATCGTACAGGTATGCGCCACGAGAGAGTTTACTTTATGCACTTATGCGATTTAATTTCCCTTTTATGTGTTTAATTCCAACTTTGATTAAAAATGTGACTTAATTGACAAAAATCCAAAATGGTAAAATATGAATTCTTGCATGACAACTTGAGAATGGAACTTGGATGAATTCAAATTAATTGTTGGAGTTGGATTTAAATAGGACTTGGACCTATTTGTGTGTTTTGGGCCTAACTTGAATTAGGTGAGTTTGGGTCATTCGGGACCAATATGAGCTCGGGAATTCGAATTCAAATTCCGACACCACCATTGGACTTGAATCGGTGATTCGGGTCCAACAGAATTTACTTTATATTTTTCGGAAACCATTTAGACCTTAAACCTTTTAATTTTGACTTATTAGACCGAAAGTCATTTATTTGAGCCCAAATCCTATTTGAACCTTTAGCCTCATATTATATCTTGGAAACCCTAACATTGACCTAAAACTATTAGCCACCATATAAATAGCTTTATTCCCTTTTCATTTCACTTCAGACCACACAAGTTAGCTTCAAAGAGAATCATGGAGAAATTTCAAGAGAAGATCAAGACTTGAACCATCTTTCATTCTAAGAGCTCATATTCTTTGATTCCTCATTCCTTCACAAGACAAGGTAAGCTTTGGATCTCTTTTGATGAGTATTTCATTTCTATTCTTGGATTGGAGCATGAAATTGTTGGCATGAACTTGAATGATGAGATCTTGAATTCCTTGAGTAAGCTTTGATGATTTGAATGCTCCTTATGTGGCTTAGTTGCTGGAAATTCGTGTATGGAAGATTAGGGGTTCATATCTTCATGTTTGGGCTTGAAATTCATGAAATGGGTGTTTGAGACTTTGGGCAAAAACCTTCTAAAACGTGGATTAATTGATGTTTTGATGCTAAGCATGATTTATATGATGATATACTTGAATTTCGTGATGTTTTATGGTAGATTTCATGTTGTTTTGATGATTTTTGGTGTTCCCCTTGTTCTTCCCGAAATTGTCCAGTTTCTGATCCAGATCTATTGCAGGAACGGCCGTTCCCGTTTGTGCTTTAAGTCCGGAACGGCCCTTCCGGGCTAGGGTTTGTGTTTTGGCGGCGAACATGGGAACGCCCGTTCCCATGTATGCTTGGACTGGGAACGGCCGTTCCCAGTCTCGCTGGCTTTGGGCGTGGGAAGGCCCATTCCCATACTATGTTGTGCATGGGAATGGCCGTTCCCATGCGTCTGTGACCTTTTCTACTTGATTTTTCGTGCGTCTTTGATTCGTTTGAGTTGCTACTTGACTTATATGATCCGATATGAGATGGAATGCATCTCTGAACCTTAGTACTTTATTACTTGCATGATTTACTTGAATAATTGAATTGACCTTTGTGACCAACTTGATAAACATCATTCCATTTTCGCATGTCATTCATACTTTGTACGCCGTGCGTCTTACTTGGTTCATGTAGAGTCTAAGTTTGGGCTTTTGTATGTCTTGTCACAGAGTTTGGTGGTGCCGGTGAGCCCGAGGTTTAGAGTGTTTGGCCCTTCACACTCTCAGACTCTACTACTACGAGGTGAGGTTTAGGATTTTGTATAGTTATACGACCTATGGCCTTAATATACTGATTTCAACCCTTGCATGCGAGTATATCTATTATAAATACGTATGTGTTGGATATGATATGTTTATGACCTTGTGAATCAGCTCGGTTTTGGAAAATTAGATATGAAAGCATATGTAACCTGTTTTGAAAAGTTATGTTATGTTATGTTTCTGTAGCGAGTTGGCCATGAAATATTGGCATCTGTATGTATGTATGTATGTGGATCCGAGGAGCTATGGGTAAGGAGCCCCCGGGACGGTTAGGGCCGTCGGGGATATGCCTGTGCGTAGTTACATTTGAGATATCATTACGTGACTCAGGGAGATAGGGGAGGCGTGATATCTTGAGCCTTCGGTGTACAGCCGGGGAGGACTCTTGTGGGTTCGCTACCCCTTGAGGGTATGTCTGTTCTGGATGGTTTGGGGACGGTACATCCCCTCCGTCATTGATGTGAGGGTTGGATTGATTTTTGTATTCTATGATTTGAGATGTTCTGAGGAGTAAAGGTTGGAAGCTCGTACTCGCCGAGCATGTGATCTGTTCTGTCTGGGAATCATGAATCGAGATAGAGTTTCTGAAATGTTTTCCAAAACTTATAATTATAACTATCTTTTGGGTACTTTTGAAAATGTCTTTGGTATGCAACACCTATCTCCGGTTCATGAGTCCACCCTTCTGATATGTGCTATGCTCTATATATATATACAGTGAGTGTGCGTTAGCCCCCTGACTCGGTCAAGTTGACTGACCCCTCATTTACACTTTTAGTTGCAGGTCTTTTGGCGTTTGCTAGGCGGGAGTGAGTCCTTTAAGTTGCACTTCGTCGGTCTAGCCTTTCTAGTTGCATTTGTCTTTCATACACTTTACTTATGCTTTGACTTGTATACTTGAGACTATACTTTACTATTCGGTAGCCCTGCGTGGCACTCGTATTCGACCCCTTGTGGCACTTGATGATTATTACTTTATGTTGATATTCGGGACTAGGGATCTATGCTAGTTGAACCTGTCACTTGTTATGCTTGTTGATATTCGGGACTAGGTATCTATGCTAGTTGAACCCGTCACTTGTTTTGAATGTTGATTTAAATACTTCCGCTATCTTGTTTGAATGTTTGAATTGCTTCCGCGCTCTGAGTTTGTCGAGTTAGATCCGCCTAGCATAGCGTGTGCGTTTGTCTCCCGTTCGCTCTGATTGAGATTTGGGCATGGACTTCCATTTCATGTCCGGGTCTAGGTCATAGTGCGGGGGATGTGGCATTCTCCGTTTGGGGTGTTACAATATAATGGGGGCGCGCTGGTGGAAAAGAATCCATTGAAGCACGGCTTTTGGAGATCTAAGTGGGTGGAGAAGATGAATCTCTCTTTTTTTTTTTAACTTTAAAAAAAAATAATATAAAAGGATTGTTTTACCCTTTAGTTACACATATGTTCCACACATGTTTTGTTTTCCGGCGAGTAAAACCATTAAAAAGTAATCGGATAAGGTATTTTGTAAAAATCGCGAAGTATAGATGATGGTTTACAAAAGGCCCAAAGTATAGGTGGCGGTTTGTAGAGAAATTTAGTTCGGATGGTAAAGTACAAAAATGGTCATAGTTCGGATGACAAAAAAAAAAATTCCCTATAATTAAATATGGACACTCACATGCACAACATGTACGGCTTGTGCCACATGTGTCACACGTTCCACACGTGCCATGCATACATGCGTGATCCGTTCGGTTAATTCCTTAACTGTGTTGGTTAATCTGATTAACCCCTACCAAAACCCTTGTGACCTGAAATTTGTGTGTGACTATTTAGGTTCATTAGTCAAATAGCAGTAACCTCAATTAATTAATACATAAGTAATTAATTAGTCCACTGGATCTGTAATTTAGCAACAAGAGTGTGACCCCTAGCAGAATAATGAATTAAATCGAAGAACCATTTTAGTTAGTGTCTTACCGTGAAATATGATTCTTCTACCATACCATCTCTCGTTAAAACCTAGGGAACGGGAATATATAGAACCCTAATTATCTTAATCTTATAGCTAAGTTTGCTTCATACCCATCTGATCTCAATTCAAGAATTCATTTCTTGATCTCAATCTAACTGCCTTGGCCAAGGACTCCGAGATGGAATACGAATGACTTATGCAATAAGAGATCTTTTGTATTTAAGCAAGTGTAGGTCCTTTATTGATTCTCAAATGTTTTCACGTGCCGCTTTTTCAACCATAACATAAGTCATATTTTAGGTGTCTCAAGCGAAACCCTTTTAGACCTATACCTAAGATTGCCTAGTTAATTCAGATATGAAAACCATGGAATCTTAAGTCTAAGGACTACTTAATCACAACATTGACCTGTAAGATATTTCCTAATTTGGAAGTCTCTACTTCTCACGCGGGACACCTCAATGAACTCATTCTATCTATGAGTACCCTCATATGTTGCATACGCATTTACCATGCACTTTATTATCCTGTAGCGCCTCCCCTAGCACTACAACCCCGCACCGCAATACTCCCCGATTGGAGGTTAGACCCAACACTCAGGAAATACTACGGGGAACGGTCAGGATAATATATGAGTGGAGTGTATGTCACAGTGCAGCGAAAGATAAAGAGATTCAAAACTTTGCTAGTAATGGGGAGGATAACGTATAATGAACAAGGAATATCATTATTGATCAAAGTAGATTTCAAAAGAGTGCAATAGGATGGCAGGCATGGATAAAGTATGAGATACTTTATTTCTACGGAGAATAGGCTCAAGACAGTGTACTCTTAGGATCAGATCCAACCTACTATTGTAATGCTTCAAGATACCTCTAGTTGTCGTCCCTTGATGCCTGAAATCAGGCATTTTAAAGCTGGAGAGAGGGTTAGTCAAATTGACTAAGCGAAGGGGTTATAATAGTTTATAGATATATACATACGTATACATATATTTATATGATCAAGAAGATCTTGATCTAAAATATTGACAATAGGATATAGCAAATATGAAACGGTTCATAAGAGTTGTTGAAATAGGGATAGGGGTAATCGGGGAAAATATGTAGAAATATGAACCGTTTTTAACAAGAACATTAATGCCCACAAGCTAGGCCTCTCCATCCGTAACTCCTTAAATAATTGGTAAAATAGTATCGGGCTGATCAAGGCGCCGATACTTCAATAAAACCAAGAATGATATTAACTCCACTACTCCTTAGTGTCAATAGGGGAGCCAACCCTAGAGACCATGAACACGATTCGGGAGGCAGCTATCTCTCCCTTATCCCTTGGCGTGGAGTAACTAACCTCCAGTTAAACCACTACCAAGAGGTGGCGGTCCGGTCACCAACAATACCCACGGCCCGATACCTTCCGGGTAATTGCTCGACACGGTTTAAGCGCCAGGGCCCACAACATGAATCAAGAGTAATATTTTCTTGCATAATCCGGAACAATATTTTGATAAAGTGGACTTAAAATATATAATGTCATAGTAAAACGTTGATTCCGGCATGAAAGTATTTTCCCTTAAGAGGGATATTGTAATTGTAGTACAGTAGTATGTATAAAGGGTAGTAAATCGTAAATAATAGGTAGGCTTGAAAATAGGTTTTATATATATATATATGAATGATTCCAGTTGGAAATATTTTAACCCTCACCTATACCGGTAGTCAAACAATGTAATGTTGATTCCACTGCTCGGTCCTAATTTCGCCTGCAAGTATTTAACTACTACAGGCTTAAGACTATGTCCTCATAATTCTAATCAAATAATCATATATAATATCCTAATCAAATAATCACATAAGGAACATATCATGTAACATGTTAGAGAATTCCCGGTAAATCCTAATTTTAACCGTTTAAGGGAATTTAATTAATTAATTAGGTTCTACGAAGTCTTTAACTAAACAAATATTTATTAATCACATTATGATCCTAATTAGAATATTAGGTATGAAATCTAGGGTTTAATTTGACAATGTGGGTTAGATTTTGCAATTATTTCATAACTTACCGATTTTTGGAAAATTGGGGTAAAATCTTTCTTTAAAAATTCTAAAACTTATTTTATAATTATTTTTAATTAATTTTCGAAATTATTTGAATATATGTTGACCAAAAAGTCAAATTACTATTGAAAACATTTACTATTCAAATTCTTATGAATTAAACACTTAATAACATAAAATCAATCAAATATATACACACTAGCACACGTGCACCTTAATTTGATTCAAGGATATTATGAACATGTTCTTATACATATGAATGTGTTCATAATAGTTCATGATCATTTTTAATTAATTCTAATTTCATAACGTATAATTAAACTTGATATGTAACACTTTATGTAACTTTAATCATAAAAATAATTCTAAATAAATTATTCTAGGCATGAATTTAATCAAATAAGATCAGAATTATTTCAAAATATATTCAGATTATTTCAGATCCCAATTCATGTGTTTAATTAAATAAAATTCATAATGTAAGCACATTGTACATAATATTAGCAATTTAGAAATATATTTCATAAAATAAAATTCCTAAAGCAAAATTTAATTAAATCTAAGCATGCTACTATTATTTTCATACTAAGAACATAATATAAAGCATAAAATAATAAAAGAAAAAGACTCATACCTTAGAGAAGAGAGGAGGGGTATTTTGGTGAGTGATTTTGGTGTTGTCTTGCAAATGACCTTGGAGGGGTATTTATAGGTATGGTTTAAGGGATTATGTTGCAATTTTCTATTCTTTAGTGCAGTGAGTCATGGTGTTGAGTAGGCTATGTGTATTAATTAGGGTATTTAGGTGTATACTTAGGTGTACTCATGATGTAAGTGTATATGTATACATATATTACGTAATAAATACATCATACTAAAATAATTCTAAAATAGGGTGAAAATAACAATAAAAACGTAGGAGAATATTCAAATTTTAGTTTGAAAAGGTAAAAGTCACAAAAGAAAGATGATCGAAAGGGCTTTCCGATGATTATAAACACTTAACGTTTAAACGTTTCAAGTTAAAGTAGTAAGGGTTCGAAATTTTGAAAAATATAATAAAATACATAAAATTAAGCTAGGATGAGATTTAATTTTCGAGAAGATGTTCATGATTCATAAAATAATTTGAGAATTATTTTGAGTATAATATTGGATATCAAACTCCGTACAGTTTAAATGTTAGTTTTTACGGCGGGAATAGTACTTTGGGAAAATTAGAAAAATTTATAAAACGAGCAAGGGCTTGAACTAGGATTTGGAAAATATCTTCAAAATTCATAAAATAATTCAAGGATCTTTATGGTTATAAAATTGAATAGGAAAAACGTTGAAATTTTAAAATATTCAAATTAAGGCTTTAACTAGGATTTCTAGCCGGTTTTGGTTACTATGAGAGTTATAATGAGAAATAAGGTTTGGAAATGATACCATAATTCATGAAATTTTTAAAGGATTCATTATAGTTAAACCCAATATTGGATAGGTAAAGATGTCACGAAAAATTTCTACGTTTGTGAAGTAGATAGTAACGAGGGAACTAATGGTAATTTTTGACAAACAATTTTCAAAGTATAACTTGGGGTAACAAGAGCTAAGATATGAATCCGGAAAATATGAAATTTGGTTTTCTAAGGTTTCATAAGGAATATGTGAAGGGTTCGACTCGGTGAATATATAGTGATATGAGTCTTGTAACGAAATAACATTTAATAATCGAGCCATAAAAACACATTGTTCACATAAAAAGAAATGTATAATGAATTGATGCTTTCTTCTAATCTTTGATTTACCTATTTCTTCTTGGCCCCGAAACCCCGGGAGGTTACAATCCACCCCCCTTAAAAAGAATCTGTCCTCAGATTGTACTCAAGTTTCGTAATACTTTAGGTAATGTTTATATCCTCTATCCATGATAATGCAATCTTTCCAAATAGAACTTACTTCAAACACAAAGGGTAATTGTTCAGGAAGGAAATTTAAACGAGCACATAAAACAATGAGTGGATGCATGGCGCCAGGATCTTATAAAGCAGTAACTGGCGTGTTAGAATGCGTACCTTTAACAGCTTTGGGAATGATAATTTTAAACTGCAACTAACCTTATAGAGAGAATATAATGCATGATAGTTGAGAATGATTTGCAGATGATCACGATAAAATTTCCAAGCAATAACAAGTAATAGACATAAATCTTCAGCGATGGTAAGGCATGTAAAGGCACAAGAAATCAAGAAATTAATTTTCGGTCCTAGAGGTATCTTGAAGCGACTCTAATAACTTGAGACTTGAATGAGCCAAGAAGTGTAAGTGAAGGGTTTTCACAAGTTGGAAATGTGAGTAAGATGATGAAAGAGGTTCGGATATTCAATAAGACTCAAGATTTTGGTGTGGATTAAATCTATATGGATGATTGGATTGAGGAAAGGTTTAGTACTACAATTGTAACTAATCACGTGCTGGTCGGCCGCCCCAAGCAGTGATCGATCACAATTTAAGCACTAAAGATACTAGAATGCACATGAGACTCTATGAACCCCAGATTTACGCAACCTGGAGCTCTTATACCACTTTAAGTTGTAGCGCCTCCCCTAGTACTACAACCCCAACACCGCAATACTCCACGAGTGGAGGTTAGAGCCAACACTCAGGAAATACTACGACGAATGGTCAGGATAATATATGGGTGGAGTGTATGTCACAGTGCAGCGGAAGATAAAGAGATTCAAAACTTTGAGAGTAATGGGGAGGATAACGTATAATGAACAAGGAATATCATTATTGATCAAAGTAGTTTTCAAACGAGTGCAATAGGATGGCAGGCAAGGATAAAGTATGAGATAATTTATTTCTACGGAGAATAGGCTCAAGAGAATGTATTCTTAGGATCAGATCCAACCTACTATTGTAATGCTTCAAGATACCTCTAGTTGTCGTCCCTTGATACCTGAAATCACGCATTTTAAAGCAGGCGAGAAGGTTAGTCAAACTGACTAAGCGAAGGGGATATAATAGTTTATAGATATATGTATACGTATATATATATTTATATGATCAAGAAGATCATGATCTAAAATATTGACAATAGGATATAGCAAATATGAAACGATTCATAAGGGTTGTTGAAATAGGGATAGGGGTAATCGGCAAAAATTTGTAAAAATATAAACCGTTTGTAACAAGAACATTAATACCCACAAGCTAGGCCTCTCCATCCGTAACTCCTTAAATAATTGGTAAAATAGTATCGGGTTGATCAAGGCGCCGATACTTCAATAAAACCAACAATGATATAAACTACACTACTCCTTAGTGTCAATAGGGGGAGCCAACCCTAGAGACCAGGAACACGATTTGGGAGGCAGCTATGTCTCCCTCATCCCTTGGCGTGGAGTAACTAACCTCCAGTTAAACCACTACCAAGAGGTGACGGTCCGGTCACGAACAATACCCTCGGCCCCAATACCTTCCAGGTAATTGCTCGACACGGTTTAAGCGCCAAGGCCTATAACATGAATCAAGAATAATATTTTCTTGCATAATCCGGAATCAATGTTTTGATAAAGTGGACTTAAAATATATAATGCCCTACTAAAATGTTGATTCCGGCAAGAAAGTATTTTCCCTTAAGAGGGATATTGTAATTGTAGTACAGTAGTATCTATAAAGGGTAGTAAATCGTAAATAATAGGTAGGCTTGAAAATAGGTTTTATATAGATATATATATATATATATATATATAGGCATGATTCCAGTTGGAAATATTTTAACCCTCACCTATACCGGTAGTCAAACAATGTAATGTTGATTCCACTGCTCGGTCCTAATTTAAGTATTTAACTACTACAGGCTTAGGACTATGTCGTCATAATTCTAATCAAATAATCATATATAATATCCTAATCAAATAATCACATAAGGAACATATCATGTAACACGTTATAGAATTCCCAGTAAATCCTAATTTTAACTGTTTAAGGGAATTTAATTAATTAATTAGGTTCTATGAAGTCTTTAACTAAACAAATATTTATTAATCACATTATGATCCTAATATGAAATCTAGGGTTTAATTTGACAATGTGGGTTAGATTTTGAAATTATTTCATAACTTACCGAATTTTGGAAAATTCGGGTAAATTCTTTCTTTAAAAATTCTAAAACTTATTTTATAATTATTTTTAATTAATTTTCGAAATTATTTGAATATATGTTGACCAAAAAGTCAAATTACTATCGAAAACAATTACTATTAAAATTCTCAGGAATTAAACACTTTATAACATAAAATCAATCAAATATATACACACTAGCACATGTGCACCTTAATTTGATTCAAGAACATTATGAACATGTTCTTATACTTATGAATGTGTTCATATTAGTTCATGATCATATTTAATTAATTCTAAGTTCATAACGTATAATTACACTTGAAATGTAGCACTTTACCTAACTTTAATCATAAAAATAATTGTAAATAAATTATTCTAGGCATGAATTTAATCAAATAATATCAGAATTATTTCAAAATATATTCAGATTATTTCAGATCCCAATTCATGTATTTAATTAAATAAAATTCATAATGTAAGCACATTGTACATAATATTAGCAATTTAGGCATATATTTCATAAAATAAAATTCCTAAAGCATAATTAAATTAAATCTAAGCATGCTACTATTATTTTCATACTAAGAACATAATATAAAGTATGAAATAATAAAAGAACAAGACTCATACCTTAGAGAAGAGAGGAGTGTCCGAACTAGGGAGAGAAAGTGAGTGATTTTGGTGTAGTCTTGCAAATGACCTTGGAGGGGTATTTATAGGTATGGTTTAAGGGATTATGTTGCAATTTCCTATTCTTTAGTGTAGTGAATCATGGTGTTGTGTAGGCTAAGTGTATTAATTAGGGTATTTAGGTGTATACTTAGGTGTACTCATGATGTAAGTGCATATGTATACATATATTACCTAATAAATACATCATACTAAAATAATTCTAAAATAGAGTGAAAATAATAGTAAAAACATAGGAGAATATTCTGATTTTAGTTTGAAATGGTAAAAGCCGCAAAAGAAAGATGATCGAAAGGGTTTTCCGATGATTATAAACACTTAACGTTTAAACGTTTCAAGTTAAAGTAGTAAGGGTTCGAAATTTTGAAAAATATAATAAAATACATAAAATGAAGCTAGGATGAGATTTAATTTCCGAGAAGATGTTCATGATTCATAAAATGATTTGAGGAATATTTTGAGTCTAATATTGGATATCAAACGCCGTACGGTTTAAAAGTTAGTTTTTACGGCGGGAATAGTACCTTGGGAAAATTAGAAATATTTATAAAACGAGCTAGGGCTTGAACTAGGATTTCAAAAATATCATAAAATTCATAAAATAATTCAAGGATCGTTAAGGTTATAATATTGATTAGGGAAAACGTTGAAATTCGAAAATATTCAAATTAGGGCTTTCACTAGGGTTTCTAGCCGGTTTTGGTTACTACGAGAGTTATAATGAGAATTAAGGTTTGGAAATGATACCATAATTCATAAAATTTTTCAAGGATTCATTTAAACCAAATATTGGATAGGTAAAAATGTCTCGGAAAATTTCTACGTTTGTGAAGTAGATGGTAACCAGGGACCTAATGGTAATTTTTGACAAACAATTTTCAAAGTATATCTTGGGGTAACAAGAGCTAAGATATGAGTCCGGAAAATATGAAATATGGTTTTCTAAGGTTTCATAAGGAATATGTGGAGGGTTCGACTCAGTGAATAAATAGTGATATGAGTCTTGTAACGAAATAACATTTAATAATCGAGCCATAAAAGCACATTGTTCACATAAAATGAAATGTATAATGAATTGATGCTTTCTTCTAATCTTTGATTTACCTATTTCTTGGCTCCGAAACCCCGGGAGGTTACAATCTACCCCCCTTAAAAAGAATATGTCCTCAGATTGTACTCATGTTTCGTAATACTTTAGGAAATGCTTATACCCTCTATCCATGATAATGCAATCTTTCTAAATAGAACTTACTTCAAACACAAAGGGTAATTGTTCAGACATGAAATTTAAACGAGCACACAATACAATGAGTGGATGCATGGCGCCAGGATCTTATAAAGCAGTAACTGGCGTGTTAGAATGCGTACCTTTAACAGCTTTGGGAATGATAATTTTAAACTGCAACCAACCTTATAGAGAGAATATAATGCATGATAGTTGAGAATGATTTACAGATGATCACGAGGATAAAATTTCCAAGCAATAACAAGTAATAGACAAAAATCTTTAGTGAAGGTAAGGCATGTAAAGGTACAGGAAATCAAGAAATTAATTTTCGGTCCTAGAGGTATCTTGAAGCGACTCTAATAACTTGAGACTTGAATGAGCCAAGGAGTGTTAGTGAAGGGTTTTCACAAGTTGGAAATGTGAGTAAGATGATGAAGGAGGTGTGGATATTAATACCGAATCTACTAACGAATTTGATAGTTTCGAGAAGTACTGCAGGATACAATAAGACTCAAGATTTTGGTGTGGATTAAATCAGTATGGGTGATTGGATTGAGGAAGGGTTTAGTACTACAATTGTAACAAATCATGTGCTGATCGACCGCCCCAAGCAGTGATCGATCACAATTTAAGCACTAAAGATACTAGAATGCACATGAGACTCTATGAACCCCAGATTTCCGCAACCTGGAGCTCTGATACCACTTTAAGTTGTAGCGCCTCCCCTAGCACTCCAACCCCCGCACCGCAATACTCCCGAGTGGAGGTTAGACCCAAAACGCAGGAAATACTACGGCGAACGGTCAGGATAATATATGAGTGGAGTGTATGTCACAGTGCAGCGGAAGATAATGAGATTCAAAACTTTGCCAGTAATGGGGAGGATAACGGATAACGAACAAGGAATATCATTATTGATCAAAGTAGTTTTCAAAAGAGTGCAATAGGATGGCAGGCAAGGATAAAGTATGAGATGCTTTATTTCTACGGATAATAGGCTCAAGACAGTGTACTCTTAGAATCAGATCCAACCTACTGTTGTAATGGTTCAAGATACCACTAGTTGTCGTCCCTTGATGCCTGAAATCATGCATTTCAAAGCAGGCGAGAGGGTTAGTCAAATTGACTAAGCGAAGGTGTTATAATAGTTTATAGATATATGTATACGTATATATATATATATTTATATGATCAAGAAGATCTTGATCTAAAATATTAACAATAGGATATATCAAATATGAAACGGTTCATAAGAGTTGTTGAAATAAGGATAGGGGTAATTGGGGAAAATTTGTAGAATTGCGAACCGTTTTTAACAAGAACATTATTGCCCGCAAGCTAGGCCTCTCCATCCGTAACTCCTTAAATAATTAGTAAAATAGTATCGGGCTGATCAAGGCGCCGATACTTCAATAAAACCAAGAATGATATTAACTCCACTACTCCTTAGTGTCAATAGGGGAGCCAACCCTAGAGACCATGAACACGATTCGGGAGGCAACTATCCCTCCCTCATCCCTTGGCGTGGAGTAACTAACCTCCACTTAAACCACTACCAAGAGGTGATGGTCCGGTCACCAATAACACCCTCGGCCCGATACCTTCCGGGTAATTTCTCGACACGGTTTAAGCGCCAGGGCCCATAACATGAATCAAGAATAAAATTTGCTGCATAATCCAGAATCAATGTTTTGATAAAGTGGACTTAAAATATATAATGCCCTTGTAAATATAGGCATGATTCCAGTTGGAAATATTTTAACCCTCACCTATACCGGTAGTTAGACAATGTAATGTTAATTCCACTACTCGGTCCTAATTTCGCCTGAAAGTATTTAACTACTACAGGCTTAGGACTATGTCCTCATAATTCTAATCAAATAATCATATATAATATCCTAATCAAATAATCACATAAGGAACATATCATGTAACATGTTAAAGAATTCCCGGTAAATCCTAATTTTAACCGTTTAAAGGAATTTAATTAATTAATTAGGTTCTATGAAGTCTTTAACTAAACAAATATTTATTAATCACATTATGATACTAATTAGAATAATAGGTATGAAATCTAGGGTTTAATTTGACAATGTGGGTTAGAATTTTAAATTATTTCATAACTTAACGATTTTTGGAAAATTCGGTTAAAATCTTTCTTTAAAAATTCTAAAACTTATTTTATAATTATTTTTAATTAATTTTCGAAATTATTTGAATATATGTTGACCAAAAAGTCAAATTACTATTGAAAACATTCACTATTCAAATTCTTATGAATTAAACACTTTATAGCATAAAATCAATCAAATATATACCCACTAGCACACGTGCACCTTAATTTGATTCAAGAACATTATGAACATGTTCTTATACATATGAATGTGTTCATATTAGTTCATGATCATATTTAATTAATTCTAAGTTCATAGCGTATAATTAAACTTGATATGTAGCACTTTATGTAACTTTAATCATAAAAATAATTCTAAATAAATTATTCTAGGCATGAATTTAATCAAACAAGATCAGAATTATTTCAAAATATATTCAGATTAATTCAGATCCCAATTCATGCATTTAATTAAATAAAATTCATAATGTAAGCACATTGTACATAATATTAGCAATTTAGGCATATATTTCATAAAATAAAATTCCTAAAGCATAATTTAATTAAATCTAAGCATGCTACTATTATTTTCATACTAAGAACATAATATAAAGCAGTAAATAATAAAATAACAAGACTCATACCTTAGAGAAGAGAGGAGTGGCCGAACTAGGGAGAGAAAGTGAGTGATTTTGGTGTAGTCTTGCAAATGACCTTGGAGGGGTATTTATAGGTATGGTTTAATGGATTATGTTGCAATTTCCTATTCTTTAGTGTATTGAGTCATGCTGTTGAGTAGGCTAAGTGTATTAATTAGGGTATTTAGCTGTATACTTAGGCACACTCATGATGTAAGTGCATATGTATACAAATATTACCTAATAATTACATCATACTAAAATAATTCTAAAATACGGTGAAAATAATAAGTAAAACGTAGGAGAATATTCAGATTTTAGTTTGAAATGGTAAAATTCGCAAAGAAAGATGATCGAAAGGGCTTCCCGATGATTATAAACACTTAATGTTTAAACGTTTCAAGTTAAAGTTGTAAGGGTTCGGAATTTTAAAAAATATGATAAAATACATAAAATGAAGCTAGGATGAGATTTAATTTCCGAGAACATGTTCATGATTCATAAAATAATTTGAGGATTATTTTGAGTATAATATTAGATATCAAACGTCATACGGTTTAAAAGTTAGTTTTTACGGCGGGAATAGTACTTTGGGAAAATAAGAACAATTTATAAAACGAGCTAGGGCTTGAATTAGGATTTGGAATATATCTAAAAATTTATAAAGTAATTCAAGGATCGTTATGGTTATAATACTGAATAGGGAAAACGTTGAAATTCGAAAATATTCAAATTAGGGCTTTAACTAGGGTTTCAAGCCGGTTTTTGTTACTACGAGAGTTATAATGAGAATTAAGGTTTGGAAATGATACCATAATTCATCAAATTTTGCAAGGATTCATTTAAACCCAATATTGGATATGTAAAGATGTCTCGGAAAATTTCTACGTTTGTGAAGTAGATGTTAACCAGGAACCTAATGGTAATTTTTGACAAATAATTTTCAAAGAATATCTTAGGGTAACAAGAGCTAAGATATGAGTCCGGAAAATATGAAATATGGTTTTCTAAGGTTTCACAAGTAATATATGAAGGGTTCGACTCGGTGAATAAATAGTGATATGAGTCTTGTAACGAAATAACATTTAATAATCGAGACATAAAAGCACATTGTTCAAATAAAATGAAATGGATAATGAATTGATGCTTTCTTCTAATCTTTGATTTACCTATTTCTTCTTGGCCATGAAACCCGGGATTTTACAATCCACCCCGGTTAGAAAGAATCTGTCCTCAGATTGTACTTATGTTTCATAATACTTTAGGTAATGTTTATACCCTCTATTCATGATAATGCAATCTTTCCAAATTGAACTTACTTCAAACACATAGTGTAATTGTTCAGGCCGGAAATTTAAACGGGCACATAATGCAATGAGTGGATGCATAGCGCCAGGATCTTATAAAGCAGTAACTGGCGTGTTAGAATGCGTACCTTTAACAGCTTTGGGAATGATAATTTTAAACTGCAACCAACTTTATAGATAGAATAATGCATGATAATTGAGAATGATTTGCAGATGATCACGAGCATAAAATTTCCAAGTAATAACAAGCAATAGACACAAATCTTTAGCGAAGGTAAGGCATGTGAAGGCATAGGAAAAACAAGAAATTAATTATCGGTCCTAGAGGTATCTTGAAGTGACTCTAATAACTTGAGACTTGAATGAGCCAGGAAGTGTAAGTGAAGGGTTTTCACAAGTTGGAAATGTGAGTAAGATGATGAAGGAGGTGTGGATGTTAATACCAAATCTACCAACAAATTTGATAGTTTCGAGAAGTACTGCAGGATACAATAAGACTCAAGATTTTGGTGTTGATTAAATCAGTATGGGTGATTGGATTGAGGAAGGGTTTAGTACTACAATTGTAACAAATCATGTGCTGGTCGACCGCCCCAAGCAGTGATCGATCACAATTTAAGCACTAAAGATACTAGAATGCACATGAGACTCTATGAACCCCAGATTTCCGCAACCTGGAGCTCTGATACCACTTTAAGTTGTAGCGCCTCCCCTAGCACTCCAACCCCCGCACCGCAATACTCCCGAGTGGAGGTTAGACCCAACACGCAGGAAATACTACGGCGAACGGTCAGGATAATATATGAGTGGAGTGTATGTCACAGTGCAGCGGAAGATAAAGAGATTCAAAACTTTTCCAGTAATGGGGAGGATAACGTATAACGAACAAGGAATATCGTTATTGATTAAAGTAGTTTTCAAAAGAGTGCAATAGGATGGCAGGCAAGAATAAAGTATGAGATACTTTATTTCTACGGAGAATAGGCTCAAGACAGTGTACTCTTAGGATCAAATCCAAGCTACTATTGTAATGCTTCAAGATACCTCTAGTTGTCGTCCCTTGATGCCTGAAATCATGCATTTTAAAGCAGGCGAGAGGGTTAGTCAAACTGACTAAGCGAAGGGGTTATAATAGTTTATAGATATATATATACGTATATATATATTTATATGATCAAGAAGATCTTGATCTAAAATATTGACAATATTAGCAAATATGAAACAATTCATAAGAGTTGTTGAAATAGGGGTAGGGGTAATCGGGGAAAATTTGTAGAAATATTAACCGTTTGTATCAAGAACATTAATGCCCGCAAGCTAGGCCTCTCCATCCATAACTCCTTAAATAATTGGTAAAATAGTATCGGCCTGATCAAGGCGCCGATACTTTAATAAAACCAAGAATGATATTAACTACACTACTCCTTAGTGTCAATAGGGGGAGCCAACCCTAGAGACCATGAACAAGATTCGGGAGGCAGCTATCTCTCCCTCATCCCTTGGCATGGAGTAACTAACTTCCAGTTAAACCACTACCAAGTGGTGGCGGTCCGATCACCAACAATACCCTCGGCCCGATACCTTCTAGGTAATTGCCCGATACGGTTTAAGCGCCTGGGCCCATAACATGAATCAAGAATAATATTTACTTGCATAATCCAGAATCAATATTTTCATAAAGTGGACTTAAAATATATAATGTCCTAGTAAAACGTTGATTCCGGCACCCTTAAGAGGAAAATTGTAATTGTAGTATAGTAGTATGTATAAACGTTAATAAATCGTAAATAATAGGTAGGCTTGAAAATAGGTTTTATATAGATATATATATAGGCATGATTCCAGTGGGAAATATTTTATCCCTCACCTATACCGGTAGTCAGACAATGTAATGTTGATTCCACTGCTCGGTCCTAATTTCGCCTGAAAGTATTTAACTACTACAGGCTTAGGACTATGTCCTCATAATTCTAATCAAATAATCATATATAATATCCTAATCAAATAATCACATAAGGAACATATCATGTAACATGTTAGAGAATTCCCAGTAAATCCTAATTTTAACAGTTTAAGGGAATTTAATTAATTAATTAGGTTCTACGGAGTCTTTAACTAAACAAATATTTATTAATCACATTATGATCCTAATATGAAATCTAGGGTTTAATTTGACATTGTGGGTTTGATTTTGAAATTATTTCATAACTTACGATTTTTGGAAAATTCGGTTAAAATCTTTCTTTAAAAATTCTAAAACTTATTTTATAATTATTCTTAATTAATTTTAGAAATTATTTGAATATATGTTGACCAAAAAGTCAAATTACTATTGAAAACATTTACTATTCAAATTCTTATGAATTAAACACTTTATAACATAAAATCAATCAAATATATACACACTAGCACACGTGCACCTTAATTTGATTCAAGAACATTATGAACATGTTCTTATACTTATGAATGTGTTCATATTAGTTCATGATCATATTTAATTAATTCTAAGTTCATAACTTATAATTAAACTTGAAATGTAGCACTTTATGTAACTTTAGTCATAAAAATAATTCTAAATAAATTATTCTAGGCATGAATTTAATCAAATAAGATCAGAATTATTTCAAAATATATTCAGATTATTTCAGATCCCAATTCATGCATTTAATTAAATAAAATTCATAATGTAAGCACATTGTACATAATATTAGCAATTTAGGCATATATTTCATAAAATAAAATTCCTAAAGCACAATTTAATTAAATCTAAGCATGCTACTGTTATTTTCATAGTAAGAACATAATATAAAGCATGAAATAATAAAAGAACAAGACTCATACCTTAGAGAAGAGAGGAGTGGCCGAACTAGGGAGAGAAAGTGAGTGATTTTGGTGTAGTCTTGCAAATGACCTTGGAGGGGAATTTATAGGTACGGTTTAAGGGATTATGTTGCAATTTCCTATTCTTTAGTGTAGTGAGTCATGGTGTTGAGTAGGCTAAGTGTATTAGTTAGGGTATTTAGGTGTATACTTAGGCGTACTCATGATGTAAGTGTGTAACGCCCCAATTTCCGGAAGTTCAGGTAAGCACTCCACGAGCGGGTCTTCGGGAGTTGGGAGGTTAAAATTACCTGTTTGTTCATTTAATTACAAGTTTCATCATATTACTTGCCATATGCTTTTATATAATTATATGAAATGCCATTTATATGAATTGTATGAAATAAGTGACATACTTATATTATGTGATCCTTAATTGTTCCTTATGTGAAATTGTGTAATTATATATATATATCATGACTTGGAGGTAATTGCATTATTTGTTAGAGATTGTATTTATGTGCATCAATTTAAATAAATAAGGGACTTTCATGCAAATAGGGAGGAATCACATATTTCCACATATGACTTTAGGATATATCCCTTAATTCATCTAAATACTTCCATTACATTCCATTGTGATCCAAGAACAAAGAAACACACACATACACCTAGCAAATGTCGGTTTTTACACCTTGAGAAGAGGAAGAAGATATCATCCATAATTCAAGCTAGGATTGAAGGGAATTGTGGATTAGGAGCATCACCAACCTCATATCATCATCTCATCACCTTTTCTTTTGATTCAAGGTAGAAATTAGAAATTTCATGAAATTCTTGAATATGTGAGCAAGTATGAATTTAGGGATATGTTGATGAATTCTTACATGATTGAAGTTGAGAGCATGATCTTGATCATAAGGAGTAAGGATTGCATGAAAATCTTGAAATTATTGAGGGTTGGATGCATGTTCATACATGAGGGTTTCAAGTTTGATTTTACCACTTTGAGGTTTATTTCTTGGTTGAATTGATGAATACTTGAAGTATGATGCATATATGAGGTGTTTCAACATTTGTTATGGTTGGAATTTGGAAATATAATTGTTTGGGTTGGTTTTGCATGGAAAACCCCTGTTTTCTGCCCTGTTTTTCTGTTACGCATAGTTGACACGGGCGTGTCAACTTTGCCCTATTCTGTGTGACACGGGGGTGCTTGATGGTTTGGGTTTTCTGTACCGTGACACGAGGGTGTCATGGTTTGCCTTATGTTGGTGACACGGGCGTGTCACCTTCTTTTCACGCATATTGTCCGATGTACCCAGACACGGGGGTGTCACGACTTAGTGTATATTGGTGACACGGGCGTGTCACCTTCTGTTTTCAGCCCGTGTCACCTTCTGTTTTCATGCATATTTTGGTTGCATGCTACTGTACGTGCATGGGTTAGATATATTGGTTACGTATTAATTGTTATTTGGGTTAATTGATTATATGAGTTAATTTCCTAATAGTGCACATGAACATAATCTTATCTTTTACATATGCATATCATGATCATTGCATTTTCGCCGTTCGTCCTATTTGGTGCATTTTGAGTCGTGTTTCACGGACAGTTGTCTTTCTTGCACAGACCAGCTTCCTGCTGACGAGGAGCAGGCTCTGTGAGCTGATTCCTTGGTTGTTTTGGGTCGTTCAAGTGAGGTTTAATTCTAGATACATAGGACCCGTATAACCCTATGTGAAGTTTTAAGCCAAAACTTATCTATATATTTATAGTTTTCAAACGAGATTGGTTTTGAACTGATTTACCGAACTATTGAAGGAACTGATTGATTGATTGATTGATCGGGCGAGTATTGTATTGTACTGTGGCCCGAGGGTAGTGGCTCGAGCCAACCGGGAAAGCACGGGCTGACGGGTAACTCGAGCGCTATCCTCACCAAATTGGGATGACCCCTGAACCCCCTAGGAGATTAGGGGAGGAAGGAGTTCTGGGTTTAGGGATTCATGTACCCTCTGCCCAGATTGATTGGATGGTGGGGCCTTGCAATCCCCCCATCAACCGGAGGAAGAAGGATGGACTGAAACTGCTAATTGTGCACCGTAATGAATTGCATGACCACCTAACCAGTAAATAATTGATTGTACACCGTCGGAGTAAGGTTGGAGATTGCCCTCACTCGTCGTGCCACAATTGATTGTATGGAATTGAAATTGAAATTGAATTAGTTGTCACCTCGGGCGATAGTATCTCTTACTCTTCTAAATTGTACTGTTATTTCTGCAAAAATTATTACCCGAGATTATAACTTGCATGTCTGTGCGCTTATATTTATTTTATTCCCCTCGCTCAGTCCGTGTGGGACTGACACCTCAACTTTTCAGTTGTTTTGCACGGCGTGCTAGGCGGGAATTATAGTCTAGAGGGTTTTTAATTTGGGTCTAGCACACTTCACCTCATATTACGTACATGTATTGATACTTATTGCTTTGTAGCTTGCCTTGTGGCTTATTTTGGAGATGATTTTGTATTGATATTTTGATCGTTGGTATCTATTAGTAAATAAATAAATGTAGTACCTATAAGTATTGAATGAATGTTATTGCTTCCGCTTTTATTACTCTGACTTGATTGTTGATTATGTGGTTTGGGGTTAGTCCCGCCTAGCTTTGTTGTTGGTTTTTCTTCTTGTCTCCCGTTCGCTATAGTGTCGATTCATGTATGGATTGACCATTTCATATGTGGATTGGGGCTATAGTGCGGGGGATGTGGTGCCTAGCGTTCCGGGCGCTACAAAGTGCATATGTATACATATATTACCTAATAAATACACCATACTAAAATAATTCTAAAATAGGGTGAAAATGTAATGCCCCAATTTCCAGATAGTCAGGTATGCTCAACACGTGTGTGTTCGAGTGTTGGGATTTTATTTTATTACTTTCGTTTATTCAATTCTTATGTGTAATATTAATTTTATAAATTGTATCTCAATATGATTCCGTGAAAATATTTGAAATACATGTTAACTTGAGAATTATTTTATAAATTGGATTTAATTGTTACGTGAATTAATTGTCGAACTTAATTTAATGGTTTAAGTGTCCTTAATTGACATTTATTTAAATTAGTGGACCAAATTGCATGAAAATATTCTTGGACTAAATTGATCATTTTCCAAACTTGTTACACTTAATTGCATAACTTACCAACCTTGGAGGATTTAATTGCAAAATGTGGAATCACGGTATATGTATCTCTTCCACAACCTTCATTTCATTTTACAAAATATCAAACTTTGCTTCCTTCATCATTGAGCCAAGTTCTTCCAAGAGAAAAGGAGAGATTTCATTGATTTCAATCAAGTTTTCCCAGGAATTACATGTTTTGGAGGTCGATCATCCGTTTCCATCATCTTCTTCCATTTATTTTCATTTCAAGGTATATATGATTGTATATGTGATTTCTTGATAATAGTTCTTGAGGCTAGGGTTAGAATTTATGCTTGTCAACTTGTTTATTTGATGTTAGAACCCTGATTCTAAGCTTTAGACTTGAATTTCATGCATAAATCTTGAAGGTTATGGAGTTTAATGATATATATGTTCATGGGGTTTGATCTTGATTTCTTGATGATTCAAGCTAGAACTAAGTGTTCATATTGGTTTTGTTGCACCTTAAACATGTATACATATCCCTTTCCATGAATTCATACCTTTGGAGATTGGATTATATAAGTTATGTTGATTTGGTTGATGGTTCGAAGCACCCCTGTTTCGTCCCCTGTTTCTGCACCTTCTGTGTAACGGGAACGACCCTTCCCATTCCCATGTTTGAATACGATTGCTTGGCGGCGAGGATGGGAACGACCGTTCCCACTTTAGCTCACAGCCGGGAACGGCCCTTCCCATCTTTGGGGCACAATGTCAGGGAGCTGGGAACGGCCCTTCCCATTTTGTACTAAAACCTGGAACGGCCGTTCCCCGGTCTCTGGAGGGGCAGAAACATTCTGCATAAAATGCGAAATTCCATTTCCTTTCCTTTACCTTTAATTGATCCCAACATGTTATTATATGGTTAATATCATACAATAATATGAGTATATCATGCTACATTCATGAATGAATGACATCTCGTTACTTGATCATGCCGTGCGTCATATTTGGTACCATTATTGAGTTATGTCTCACGAGTGCACAAATGTTTCCGTTTCTTGTCCAGCTCTTCTCCAGGGCGGAGATTAGTGATCAATGAGCACGTTTACGCATCCATGAGTTGTCGTGTCGCCTGTCAGGTGAGGTTTAATTGCTAGTTATATAGAACCAGAATACCCTTATGTGAACTTTCGGCCTAAAGGTATTTATATCTATAATTTTCCATAAAATTACTCACAATTTCATGCAAGTCATGTTCATGAAAAGTAAGTCGTGTTACCGTGTATTGGCGAGTAAATCATGTTCACTTTGGGCCCGAGGGTAGTGGCTTGAGCCAACCGGGAAAGCATGGGCTGACGGGTAACTCTAGCGCTATCCTCACCACATTGGGATGACCCCTGAATCCGCTAGGAGATTAGTGGAGGAAGGAGTTCCGGGCTTAGGGATTCATGTACCCTCTGCTCAACATGTCGTGGATGGTGAAGGCTCGCAACCTTCCCATCATTGGAGGGAGAAGGAGACTGGGGTCGGGTCCGGCACTACAGGCTGTCCTCGGGTTACTGCATGGTTTCCATTCCTTGATTGTATTGACTGAATACACTGTCGTACTAATACACTGTAACTGAATTGCATGATCACCCGTTAAATTAATAAAGCAAGCATGTATTATTCACACTTGGAGTAAGGTTGGAGATTGCCCGCACTCGCCGGGCCACGTGATGCATTAATTGAATTGAGTGAATTGTTAAATTGGACAGTTGTATTCTCGGGCGAAGAATATCTCATTATTAAACTTACACTTTTATGTTTTTTCTAAAGGTTTACTCGAGAATATAACTTGCATGTTAACTGCGCTAATGTTTATTTAAACCCCTCACTCAGTCTTCATAGACTGACACCTCCACCTTTCAGGTTCTTGCAGGTGCGTGCTAGGCGGGAGTTAGAGTCGAGTCTAGTCCTTGCATTCGAGTCAAGCCCGGTGCATTTTATTTGTTGTTACATAGTAACTATTGTTATTGTTATTTATTATATTTTTAGGAGATGATAATGTATTGATATGTGGATATAGTCAAGATAGCATACCTTCAATGTTGATAGTTGATATTGAGTGTATTATGCTTCCGCTTTACTTTTATACCTTATGTTATTTGATTTGAGGGTAGTCCCGCCTAGCTAGGTGTCCTTTATTTTATTGTCACCCGTTCGCTGCAGGTTGGTTCATGTACGGACTAACCATTTCGTGGGTGGATCGACCTATAGTGCGGGGGTGTGGTATCTCCACGTGTAGGGGTGCTACAGAAAATAATAATTAATACGTAGGAGAATATTCAGATTTTAGTTTGAAATGGTAAAATTCGCAAAAGAAAGATGATCGAAAGGGCTTTCCGATGATTATGAACACTTAACTTTTGTACGTTTCAAGTTAAAGTAGTAAGGGTTCGGAATTTTGAAAAATATGATAAAATAAATAAAATGAAGCTAGGATGAGATTTAATTTCTGAGAAGATGTTCATGATTCATAAAATAATTTGAGAATTATTTTGAGTATAATATTGGATATCAAACGGCGTACGGTTTAAAAGTTAGTTTTTACGGCGGGAATAGTACTTTGGGAAAATAAGAAAAATTTATAAAACGAGCTAGGGCTTGAACTAGGATTTGGAAAATATCTTAAAATTCATAAAATAATTCAAGGATAGTTATGGTTATAATACTGAATAGGAAAAACCTTGAAATTCGAAAATATTCAAATTAGGGCTTTAACTAGGGTTTCTAGCCGGTTTTGGTTACAACGAGAGTTATAATGAGAATTAAGGTTTGGAAATGATACCATAATTCATAAAATTTCGCAAGGATCCATTTGAACCCAATATTGGATAGGTAAAGATGTCTCGGAAAATTTCTACGTTTGTGAAGTAGATGGTAACCGGGGACCTAATGGTAATTTTTGACAAACAATTTTCAAAGTATATCTTGGGGTAACAAGAGCTAAGATATGAGTCCAGAAAATATGAAATATGGTTTTCTAAGGTTTCATAAGGAACATGTGAAGGGTTCAACTCAGTGAATAAATAGTGATATGAGTCTTGTAACGAAAAAACATTTAATAATCGAGGCATAAAGGCACATTTTTCACAAAAAATGAAATGTATAATGAATTGATGCTTTCTTCTGATCTTTGATTTACCTATTTCTTCTTGGCCCCGAAACCCGGGATGTTACATATCCCATGAGACAGGAAGATTGTAGCACCCTAACCCCAAGACACTACATCCCCCGCACTATAGCCTCGATCCACATACGAAATGGACAATCCGTACATAAACCAAAACTATAGCGAACGGGTGACAATTAAAAGAAACGCGCTAGGCGGCATAGCTCTTTTGCCTATCTTGCACGACTTTCATCCGTTGTTGAATCATCTGAACTTTCTCAATCATATCCTGAACGACCTTGGAAGGTTTCTCAAATCTTTCACCTTTCTTTACCCCTTCTTGTTTCGACCATTTCCACTCTTCCAAGTCGAAGAATAACGGAGATCGGCACTTTCTTCCATACAAAAGTTCATAAGGAGCCATCCCGATCGAAGCCTGAAAGCTGTTATTATAAGTAAACTCAATCAACGGAAGGTGTTCTTGCCAAGAATTCCGAAAATCCATCGCGCACGCCCGAAGAAGATCTTCTAAATATCTTATTAACCTTTCAGTTTGACCGTCTGTTTGCGGGTGGAATGTTGTACTAAACTTGAGCCTCGTTCCCAGAACGGCCTGCAACTCCTGCCACAACTTAGATGTGAACCTCGGGTCTCGGTCTGAAACTATGCTCACCGGAATACCATGAAGTCGGATAATCTCTCTATTATAGATCTCGGCTAACTTTGGAATCTTATAAGACATCATCTCGGCTAACTTTGGAATCTTATAAGACATCCGGACCGGTAGAAAGTGAGCAGACTTCGTAAATCTATCCACGATTACCCAAATTCCATCAAACCCGCCTTTAACCTTTGGTAATCCGGAAACAAAGTCCATCGTTACTTGTTCCCACTTCCATTCGGGAATAGGTAACGGTTGTTGAAGTCCTGCGGGCTTTTGGTGCTCAGCCTTTACCCTTTGACACGTCAGACAATGTTTCACATACTCAGCCACGTCTCTTTTCATCCCGTTCCACCAATAGTATTGCTTCAAATCCTTATATATTTTGTTTCCTCCTGGGTGGATCGAATAGGCTGACTTGTGAGCTTCTTCAAGTAGAACCCGTTTCAATTCCTCAGGTACTACTACCCTGTTTTTAAATCTAAGCAAACCGGTCTCATCAAACCCGAAAAGACTCTCCGAATCAGCTCCAGCCTTGCCTACAAGCTTCTGAATTTCCGGATCATTATTTTGAGCCTCAAATAATCGATATTTCAATTCTGGCTGAATTGTGATATTCGAAACCCGAGCCTTTAATATAATCGGAGCTATTTCATCACTTTCCTTTATTTTCAAACTCGACACACTTGCCTTCCTGCTAAGTGCATCGGTGACCACGTTGGCTTTTCCTGGATGATACTTGATCGTACAATCATAATCTTCTAACTTTTCCATCCAACGCCGTTACCTCATATTTAAGTCCTTCTGCGTGAATAAGTACTGGAGGCTCTTGTGGTCAGTGAAAATCTCAAAGGAAGTCCCGTATAGATAATGTCTCCATTTCCCGAGAGCAAAGATCACGGCTGCAAGCTCCAGGTCGTATGTAGGATAATTCTTTGCATATTCCTTTAACTTCCTGGAAGCATAAGCAATCACTTTTCCCTTCTGAGTTAAAACACACCCTAAGCCTTCCTTAGAAGCATCTGTATACACTGCATACTCCTCTGAACCCTCGGGAAGTGTTAACACCGGAGCTGAGACTAACTTTTCTTTCAAAAAGTTAAAGCTTTGATCACACTTCTCGTCCCATACAAACTTGACATCTTTCTTTGTCAATCGGGTCAACGGTGCAGGAATCTTGGAAAAATCCTGAATAAACCTTCGGTAATACCCGGCCAATCCCAAGAAACTCCTAACTTCCGAGGCATTCTTTGGTTTCTCCCATTTAAGCACGACTTCGATTTTCGAGGGATCGACTTCCAAACCTTTTCCCGAAATCACATGTCCCAAGAAAGCAACCCGATCGATCCAAAATTCGCACTTACTAAATTTGGCAAATAACTGATGCTCTTTTAAAGTTTGCAGAACGAGCTTAAGATGTCTCGCGTGCTCCTAGGCTGATTTTGAGAATACCAGAATATCATCGATGAAAATCACCACAAACTTGTCGAGGAAAGGCCTGAAAATCCGTTGCATCATATCCATGAAAGCTGCAGGGGCATTAGTTAACCCGAACTGCATAACCACGAACTCGTATTGCCCGTACCGAGTATTGAATCCCGTCTTTGGAATATCCTCTGCTCGGATCCGCAACTGATAGTATCCCTTTCTTAAATCCAATTTTGCGTAAACTTTAGAACCTTGAAGTATATCAAATAGCTCTTCAATATGTGGGAGGGGATACTTGTTCTTAATAGTCATCCTATTCAACTCCCGGTAATCGATGCACATTCTTAAAGTTCCGTCCTTTTTCTTTACAAATAACACCGGCGCTCCCCAAGGTGAAGAACTCGGCCGAATGTACCCAACTTCCAATAGTGCCTCAAGCTGAACCTTTAGTTCTTTCAGTTCGGCTGGAGCCATCCGGTACGGAGTCTTTGAATATGGCTCGGCATTCGGGTAAAGATCGATCACAAACTCTATCTCTCGTTCAGGAGGCAAAGAATCCAGCTTCTCTGGAAATACTTCGGGGAATTCTTTTACAACTTCTGTATCTTCCAATTTCACCTGATCCTTTGGCTTGTTCAGGATATAAGCAACAAACCCGGTAGCCCCGTCTCTGACTAATTTCTGAGCCTCTGCAAATGAAAGTAGGGGTACGGTTTTTGAAGTACAACCTGTGATAACCTCTGAACCCAACTGAACTTTCTTGGCCCGACAATCTACCGTAGCACAATGCCTGTACAACCAATCCATCCCCAGAATAAACCCGTATCTCTCCATTGGCATAACAATGAAATCTGTCAGAAATTTCCAGCCTTCAATCACCACTGGAACATCCCTGTAAACCTGATCCGTCTCTCGCCTACTACCGAAAGGAGTACTAACTAAATAGCGCACAGAAGAGCACATAGCAGGAAATGGCAATGTAATAGCAATAGAATGCGCAAGAAAGGAGTGTGTAGCTCCTGGATCAAATAATGTATGGATGTTCGTGCCATGGATGCAAATAGTACCTTCCACTACCGCTGCGGGGTCGATCTCCGCATCCTGCTCCTCTCCAGCTAATGTGTAGGCTCGAGCTCTCACAAGTGGCCTCGGACCTGCAGGTGGCGGATCCCGACGATCCGGACAGCCATCAACCAAATGCTCGTCGCTCCCACAGATCAAACATAAGCCCAACCTTCGTCTGCAGTTATCATAGGTGTGAGTAGTAAGTCCACAGAATCTGCAGCCCGGTTTCAGAGGTGGCTGTGGTGGTGCTGGAGCTCTTGGACCCTTCTGTAACGGTCCTGTAGCTTTAAGCTTCTTCCCGGTGTCCTTCGGGGCTGGAGGTGCAGAATAGATCATCGCTCTCTTCCCTGAACTCGATCCCTGTCCCGATCTCGAGCCAGAAGCCTGTCCTGCACGGGGAGTAGACCTCCTGGCAATATCAGAATCCTCAACTTTCAAAGCTTTAGCGGTAGCTTTGGCCCAGGTGCTCGTGTTGGCTGCTTTCAGTGCATCCTGGATGTCGGCTCGCAGTCCCTGGATGAACTGCATCGCCTTGTGGAAATCATCATTCGCTATGTTAGGTGCATAGCGAGAAAGTCTCTCGAACTCAGCGATATACTGCCCCACGGACCTCCTCCTTACTTTAACTCGGTAAACTCCCTCAACCTACGGGTACGGGAAGCTGGTGGAATAAATTTGTTTCTAAACTCCCGTACAAAGATCTCCCAAGTGATATCTGTACCAGCAGCCTCTAAAACAATCTGTGTGCTCTCCCACCATGAGTAGGCCTCGCTCTGAATCAAAGTAAGTGTACAGCTAGCCTTCTCCTGAGTGTCACAAGGTATAAGCTGCCAAATCCTCTCAATTTCCTTCAGCCACATCTCCGCCTGTATATCGTCGCCCTTATAGAACTTCGGGGGACGCTGATTCTGAAATTCGCGCAAAATGGCAGAAATGGGGTTCTCTTGGGGTGCCACGGGTGCTGGTGGTGGTGGAGGAACCCTGTCCTCTAGTCTCTACTCAATTAGCCCCACTACCGCGTTCATAAAATCCTGAGGCTGTGCCTGAGCAGGTGGAGGAGGAGGTGATCTCTCTTGATGATGATGGTGACGGCGATGATGATGATGCCTGTGTCTCGGAGATCGGTCACGGTGATGTCTATCACGATCCATCCTGAGATCAAATCACTACACATGCGTGGTTTGATTAATAAATGCAAATGTGTGCATATAATTCCATAATATCAATAAACACACATTCAAAGAAGATCAAATAACTCAATTAACGCAAGAATTCAAGTAAATCAAGTAATTCAATGAAATGCAGACTCTCAAGTAACAAGTAATACTTTGTCGTGCGACCTAGACTAACTTGACACGACTCGAGAACCTCAGTTTTGCAACCGGGCACTGATACCACCTGTAGATGTAGCACCCTAACCCCAAGGCACTACATCCCCCACACTATAGCCTCGATCCACATACGAAATGGACAATCCGTACATAAACCAAAACTATAGCGAACGGGTGACAATTAAAAGAAACGCGCTAGGCGGGATACTCCCCAACGTAATTAGATCAAAACCTAAATTTAAAAGCGGAAGCAATACGTCAATCATACATATAGGTACCATATTTACCGATATAAATACATATAGGTACCAAACTTAACTATCAATACATTATCATCTCTTAATATTCTATACATGCTCAAGTATCCAAACTGTGAGACTGTGATTATAACATGAAAACTGCCAAAAGTTTATACATGAAAGGGACAATGCTAGACCCGTGCAATGCAAGACTTGACCAGACTCCCACCTAGCACGACCACGCTCTCAAGTACCTGAAAAGTGAAGTATCAGTCTACCGAAGACTGAGTGAGGGGCAATAAATAAATATATCACATCACATGCAAGTCATAGTCTCGGGTGAAGACTTGAAAGGAAATAAATATATAGTTTAAGAAACTTGTTCTTTGCCCGAGATTACGACTAATCCTTTTAACATTTTAACTCGATCATTTCATGAACATGTGGCCCCGGCGAGTAAGGTCGATTCTCCAACCTTTACACCAAACGTGACAATACGTGCTTGCTTTATCAATTCAATACATGGTCATGCATTTCAATTTAGTGCTCACATAGACAATTTCATGCTTGAAACATGCAATAACCCGAGGATAACCCGACATGCCGGATTAATCCCCAGTCTCCTTCTTCCTCCGGGTGATAGTGGGTTTGCAAGGCCCAACTATCCACGACATGGTGTGTATAGGGAACATGACTCCCTAAACACGGAACTCCTTCCACCACTAATCTCCTAGTGGCTTCGGGGGTGATCCCAACAATGTGAGGATAATCCAGGAGTTACCCGTCAGCCATTTACTTTCCCGGTTGGCTCAAGAATTACCCTCGGGCCCACGTGCAATCATGTACTCGCCAAACATGCTTGAAAATCATGACAATCATGGCTTGCTTGCTTGAAATGTTTATTGTTTTGAAAACGTTTATAGATATAATATGTTTTGGCCGAAAATAACACATAAAGGTGGTAGGGTTCTATGTACCTAAAACAAAACATCACCTTTTCTTACAAAATATAACAAGGATATGCTCTACGGAGCCTGCTCCTCGTCCACGCCCTCGTAACCTGTGCAAACACGACGTGTATACGTGAGACATGACCTAAAATGGACCAAATATGACGAACGGCGGAAATACAACGAGATGACAGGGAAAATGCAATGTGGCATGATAACCTCTTGTTTCAGTACATATTGGATCATATAATAGCAATTCGGGGTCAAAGAAGTCGTTGGATCGAGGGGCTAAAATCGTAATTTTATGCAGAGAATTTTGTTCTGCCAGACCCCTGGGAACGGCCGTTCCGGGTTCCCTTTGTAAATGGGAAGGGTCGTTCCCATAAACCCCAAAAATGCGCCAACGATTTCCAATTTAAAACACGCTGAAGCTGGGAACGGTCCTTCTGGCACGCAGGCCAAAATGGGAACGGTCGTTCCCAGTCTCGGCCGCCTATTTCATTTGAAAATGTGGGAATGCCCGTTTCCACAAAGCCTTGAGGCTGGGAACGGTCGTTCCCAGTTCTGCAACTGGAAAGAAACAGAGAAGAACAGAGCATGGCTACGGGATAACATCAAGGCTTCCAACAACTCCAGTTTGATCAATACAAGGCATAAATTTCTGGAAATATGCATGCATATTTATTCAACAATCAATAACACTCCATTTACACACATAAATCATGGAAAATCATCAAGAATCAAGGTTTCATGTTCAAGCTCAAACTTGATCATTCAACTAAAATTTCCAAGAATTCATGCCACAAATCATGTTATAATCATGAAATCATGCTTCAATCAACAAATAATCCATCTAGCATATAATTCCTAAACCCTAGCTCATACATGTATGATCAAGACTCATCCACTCATGCACAACCAACCTTGGCAATGAAAGAAATGAAGAAGATGGATGATGAAGATGATCAAGCTTCCCAAACTTGGATTAATTCTTGAAATTCTTGTTGAAATGGATGAAAATCACTTCTTTCCCTTTTCTTCTTAATACCGAGAGAGAGAGGATGAGGATGTTGGTGACTTTTGATGATAAAATGATCAAGGAAGCATATGGAAGCAATATACCGTGATTCATTTCTTGGAAATGTGTGAAATATTCAAATTGCTAATTAATCCTTCGGTTTATGAAACCATGCAATCAAGTATGCCACAATTTAAAATATGTTCAATTAAATCCTTGCAATGCTATGCAATTAAGTCCCTAGAGTTTAAGAAATATCTAATTAGGGACAATTTAGTAATTGAACACTCTCGGTAGTTATTTTCCGTAACACATATTTTTCCATGACTTGAAATAATTTTCCAATGTTGTGAAATCACATAATTCATATAAATAATGTTTCATGAATTTTATAAAAATATGAGATGACACATAGGAAAATAGAAGTTTAAAAGAATTAAAATAAATCCTACGCTCAAAATCTCACACGTGGCGTGCTTACCTGTTCATCCGGAACCGGTGCGTTACAAAGATTCCTTCTTAGGATGCAATCGTACACGCAAGTATCAATCGAGTCTACTCAAAACTCCCCACTATTTGTCGGACTTATTGACATTGAGTAATTTCTAACCCAGGTGAGGTTAGGGCTTCTTTGATATGTCATTTAACTTAAATGATAAAACCCTAAAAGCTTGATGGATTACGGAAGTTCTAATACATGGACATATAAATGTAAACACCCACAACATACAAGAGCACATAAAGAAATGATTGTCTTTTATCAAATCATTTCATTTATTATTCAAAAATTGTCTATGATTTATAAGGAAATAGATAAAGCAAATATTACAAGTTGGCTTTAAGGGCACTATTCCTAATAAAGCCAACAGGAGTTCGAAGGACATCTTGAAAAAATGGGACTTAAAATAGTACCTGAGTGGCTTTGACAAGCAAGTGGGAAATTGTTAGGAATAATGCCCTAAAAGCGAAAATTATAAAGTCTGCTTCATCTATTTCCTTGTAAAATCACAGACAATCTTTGAATAATAAATGAAATAATTTTGATCATAGGCAAACACTTCTTTATATGTTCTTGTATGTTTTATATGTATTAGAACTCCCTAGCTAATCCATCAATCTTTTAGGAACTAGTCATTTAAATTAATGACTCATAAAACGAGTCCTAATCTAAGTTGGATTAGAAACTACTCCGAGTCGATAAGTTCAACGAACAGTGGGAGTGTCAACCAGACTCGTTTGAGACTTGCTTGTGGGATTGCGTCCTTAAGAAGGAGTGACCCTGTTTCATGGGGTGTAAAGTGCATGGTTGATGCGTACGCAATATACAACATTTTCCAACTGGTTGAGATGTTTTTCCCATTAGAAAATTCCTAAATGGGAAAGGTAGTAACTACTTCTAAATGTAGAGACTTCCAGATCAGGAAATTTCTCGCAGGTCAACGACGTGATTAATTAATCCTTAGACTTGAGATTTCATTAATGTCTTGCGTGAGTAAATTAGGTGATCTTAGATTTGGGTCTAAAAGGGTGTCACCTGAGACACTTGAATTACAACTCATGTTGGGGTTACAAAAATGACACATGCACACATGTGAGAATCAATAAAAGACCTACACTTGCTTAATGCAAGAAGATCTCTTATTACATAAATTGTTCATAGTTCATCTTGGAGTCCTTTGGCAAGGCACTGGATCGAGGTCAAGAAATGAGTTTCTTTGAATTAAGATCAAATGGATATTAAACGAACTTGGCTTTAAGATTAAGATTATTAGGTTCTAATTGTTCTCTTGCCTTGGATCTTAGTAGAGAGACGGGATGGTAGGAGGATCGTATCTCACAAGTTGTCATTGAGCAAAAGGTTCTTCGATTTAATTCGTTATTTGACTAGGGGTAACACACCTATTGCTAGACTATGGTAGTGTGATTTGTGAACTAGTTAATTAATTAAGGTTACTACGTACTAATCAAATAATGAATCTACAGGGTCACACTCAAATACCAGGTCACGAAACCCACACATGCTTAAGCACATGTGGGACGTGCGGCACATGCCACACGTGAATGTGTAAGAATTAATTAAATTTATTTAATTAATTTTAGAATTTTAATTAATTGAAAATTAATTATTTGGTTATGGCCGGAATGAAAAAACTAATAAAGAATTTATTAAAAGATAATTTGTAATGCCCCAGCTTTCAGCCTTTCAGGTGAGAACGCCACGTGTGAGTTTTTAGAGTTAGAATTTAATTTAATTTGTTCATTTCTTCAATTTTATATGTCATGACATAATGTTTATAAAATTTTGTTTCTAGTGTTTTTATGAAATTCATACTAAAATGATACTTATTGCATAAATTGAATGTGAGTGAAATGTGAATTCATTTCCAAACATGATTTATTTTCTTCTATGTCCTTATTTGATCATTTTCTTAAATTTGAGGACTTAATTGCATGAATCTTGCATTGGACTAAAGTGATCATTTATATTGAGATTGGACTCAATTGCATGACTTAATCATTTGAAGGATTTAATAGCAATTTGGAGCATCTTTTTCCCCTATATTGCAGCATCACGTACCATTCCTTTCTTTCATTTATACAAACATTACATACATTTGCTCTTTGCTTCCCCTTGTGTACCGATCCAAAACCCTCATCAAAGAGAAGAAGAATTTCATTATTCAAGCTAATATTTTGAAGAATTTATGAACTTGGAAGCTTGACCATCATATCTATCCATCTCTTCTCATCTCTTTTCATTTCAAGGTAAAGAGGGTGATATATTTGAATTCTTGAAGTAATTATGTGAGACTAGGGTTATGGTTTGAGCTTGTTTAATTGTGTTTTAGTTGTTGGAGATATGAATACTTGATCATGGCTTGAATTTGAGGCATATATTGTGAAGTTTATGAACTTGGAGCATAAGTGGATATATGGGTTTGAATTGATGATTCTTATTGATTTGAGCTTGATATAAGTGTTTGGCTTGAATTTTATTGATTTATAAGCATGCTAGTATGTATATATCATGAATTATGTCATTTGGAGTTGGAATTATGATTGTTTGTTGGGATGGATATTTGGTTCGAGCATGCCCCTGTAATCCTATGTTTCTGCCTCTGCTGCGTAACGGGAATGGCCCTTCCCGTCCCAGTTCATTCTGGGAACAGCCGCTCCCACCTCTGACAGCTGGCCCGTGAGACTGGGAACGGTCCTTCCCAATTTTGGCTTACAGCCGGAACGGCCGTTCCCAGCCATGAACAAATGTAAATTTCTTACAGACGCGCGGGATTGGTTCGGGGAGCCGGGAACGGCCCTTCCTATTTCCAGTTCAAAATTGGAACGGCCGTTCCCATGGTCCAGGGGGTTTTGTGAATTATCTGCATAAAATTGAGTTTTCCAAATCCGTTTCTAATGCCATAATTGATCGATACGTGTTATTATATGCTCATTTTATGCATGAATATGATCATACCATTCCCTAATTGTCAATGCACGTCATAATGTTCATGATCACGCGGTTCGTCCTAATTGGTACATTGGAGTCGTGTCTCACGGAAAATTATCTTTCTTGCATAGACCAACTTCCTGGTAACGAGGAGCAGGCCCCGTGAGCTGTATCCTTGTTTCTTTTCTTCACACAGGTGAGGTTTAATTTCTAGATATATAGAAACTTTACAACCCTTATGTGAATCTTGGCCAAAATGTATTAATATATCTATAGATTTTCATAAACCTCAAATGATTTCAAACTTCACCGAGTCTACTGTACTGAATTGATCGTATTTTGGCGAGTATACTGTATTGCACCGTAGGCCCGAGGGTAGTGGCTTGAGCCAACCGGGAAGCATGGGCTGACGGGTAACTCTAGCGCTATTCTCACCTTTTTGGGATGACACCTGAATCCACTAGGAGATTAGTGGAGGAAGGAGTTCCGGGCTTAGGGATTCATGTACCCTCTTCTCACACTGACTGGATGGTTGGGCTTTGCAAACCCACCATCACCCGGAGGAAGAAGGGACTAAAACTGCTACTGAATGTACTGCACTGTAATAACTTGCTTGATCACTTAAAATATTGATAACCTAATTATTGTACACAGTCGGATTAAGGTTGGAGAATTGCCCTCACTTGCCGGGCCACTGATTGACTGAAATTGCAATAATTGTTAAAATTGATAGTTGTAACCTCGGGCGATATTATATCTTATTTCTTGAATCATATTGTTCTTTTATAAAAATATTACCCGAGCTTATAACTTGCATGTATATGTGCTTATATTTATATACCCCTCACTCAGTCTTTTGTAGACTGACGCTTCAACCTTTCAGTTTTTGCAGGTGCATGCTGGGCGGGAATTAGAGTCGAGTCGTGTCTTTAATTTGGGTCTAGCACATTTCACCTTCACATTATGTTCATGTATTGATACTTATGGAATATTGGCATGTTTATGGAATTTTGGGAGATGATAATGTATTGATATTTATATGGAGTAGATGGCATGCTTTTGGATACTTGTTAATCGATAATGAAAAGTTATGCTTCCGCTTTATTATGTAAATTGATTGTTTGGTTTAGGGTTAGTCCCGCCTAGCTATGGTCGTTTTTTTTATTGCTAGGTGGGAATTAGAGTCGAGTCGTGTCTTTAATTTGGGTCTAGCACACTTCACCTTCACATTATGTTCATGTATTGATACTTATGGAATTTTAGCATGTTTATGGAATTTTGAGAGATGATAATGTATTGATATGTATATGGAGTAGATGGCATGCTTTTGGATATTTGTTAATCAATAATGAAAAGTTATGCTTCCGCTTTTATTATGTAAATTGATTGTTTGGTTTGGGGTTAGTCCCGCCTAGCTATAGTCGTTTTTTTATTGTCTCCCGTTCGCTATAGCTTTGGTTCATGTATGGATTGTCCGTTTCATATGTGAATTGAACTATAGTGCGGGGATGTGGTACCTAGCGTTCCGGGTGCTACATAATTTTTACTGAAATATTTATTTATTTATTTATTTTAAAATATATAAATAAATATAAGTTCTAATGAAGTTTGGATAAGCTTTCATAGGAATAACATTAATTAACTTATCAGAAGGCGTTTATATTAACCTTTTAACTTATTGTAAAACTATTTTAAAAAACCTTATTGTAAGACAATTATGCATGTAGCAAACAACATATTCACAAGGACATTATTTGTGCCTTAAAAAAATTATATGCAAACTAACAAACAACAAAGTCATCACCTTTATTTGTTAAATTTACAAGGACATTATTTGTGCCTGATTATATATAAACAAACAAACAACAAATTTTATTTTTCTTTTTCCCTTATCAAATTTTTTTCTCTTCTAATTTTAATCGACTATCAATATATGTGGTGAATGTGTGTAGGTGAGAGGAGAAGAAACACAAAAGTGAAATAATTTGGTTAAGTAGGATTTAAAATATAAAATTTGAAAAGAAAATTCAAACTCTTACTGATTAGTTTGATAAAGATTCTCTATATACTAATCTCAATGGTCTGTAAATATATTTGGTTTATGTGAATTAGTGAAATGGGAGATGAAATACTTAATTGAAACAATAAAACGGATGTTAATAAAACCTTACCATAAGTAAATGTTTCAAGTCACTTTGAGTGAAATCAGACTTGTCTTGGTTGAGATCAAGGAGTGTTTCAAGTAAATCCTTTTCCCTAGTAGAATTTGATAACATTTCCCTCGATTGCAACCTTTTACTAATTATCTCATCAAACTTTCCAAGTAACTTCAATAGATAAAACTCCGTGCTTAAGACCTTGTGGATCAATCACTCTAAGAACTAGAAAGAAATCAGCAACATTAGGAGTGCCTGACATCTTCATCAACTCCTGAACGATTTCCTTCATTTCTTGAGCCGAATCCGAATCAAATGAGCAAAATCAATAGAAAAGAGCGTCGATGAGACCAAATTTAGAGTAGTTACGAATGCAACTTCCCCAATATTCACCAACTGGCTTCTACTACAACATTTCTGAAAGTGACGAAAAATGAATTACGATTATATATATATATAGGAAACGATAACTGAAGTTCTTTTGAACTTGATTTATTAAACACGACAAATCAAACATGAACATAGTTTCTTGGATTGATAAAGATTGAATCAATTTCAAGTCAATTAGTAAGGAAATACTATTTATTTGAGACGAACAGATACCCTAGCGTTAAGAATATGCACCTGTAAACAAATTAATCATGCATTCGAATTCATCAAAGGTAGTTGAAACCAATAATATTCTTCTTAAAAATAAAATTAAAAGAAAAACAACATATAATTTACCAAGATCTCCCCAACATTTGGTTGACTAATGTAATCCGAAAATGGATAATTAATGTCACAACCTAAAATGACCCACTGCCTGCAACGCCTTTATTAAGAAAATAATGAATTTACAAACTAATAATCCATGATGAAATGCAAAATTGGTAAGAAAATTAGGCTTAAGTAGTATGAACTAGGGTTGTCAAATATGGACAGAGGGGTGTCAATTCAGGTGGGTCGGGTTGAGACAAGGGTAATACATAAAAAGTTTCAACCCGAACCCGACCCAACCCGACCCGAAATTGAACCCGAAAATCTCAACCCGAACACGACCCGATCGGGTTCGGATTGGGTTCGGGTTGACCCGAACCCTACTAGGGTCACCCGATAACCCGGTCAACCCGAATAACCCAATCCGACCCGACCTGACACGATTTTTTTTTTTTTTTTGAATTTTTTTAAAATCCTAATTTATGTTTAAATTATTGTAAAACTTGATAATAATATATAAAAATATATATTTTGTAAGGTTTGACATAATCGCAATTAATATAAGATAAAAAAATAATTAATACATAAATATTATTAAGTTCTAATTCTAAGTGTAATTATAACTAAGCTCTATATCAACTCTATTTAAATTCCTATTTATATAAATTCAATCAATAAGGTAATTATGTAAAATAAAAATTAGATAGATAAACATTATTTAGATCGAATAATATATTTTATACTAAACTAATCATAATGCAATTCTAATTCTTTAAGTCTAAATAAATACATCTCTTTTTGTCCATAAACTATGTTTAATTCTAATCATATTACAATCATATATGTTTTTCTAATGAACAAAACTAAACAATTTAGATAAATTATATAATATTGACATTATAAATCACATCTTCTCAGATGATAATCACATGTTTATAGAAAAAAAATATTTTACTAGACCTTTTTTTAATAGTCTATTATATTATATTAGAAAATTACGAGTTGATTTTTGGATTTTTTTAAAATTTATTGGTCGCCAAAATATCCTTCCAATAATGATTTCACTAATGTTTAATTAAGTTAATTATGTAAACCAATATGTATTATAAATTATTATTGAAATTTTATAAGTACTTAATTATGGATAGGAATTTGGCTACAAGTCTAATTTTAATCAAATTCTAAATCTAACTCTAATAAAATGTACCCACATTAAAAACTTGTTTATAATCTTAATTAAGATCTACTTCCAAGTGTAATTATAATTAAGTTTTATATCAACTCTATTTAAATTCTTATTTATATAAATTTAATAAAATTCAATCAATAGGGCAATTATGTAAAATGTAAATTAGACACATAAAAATTATCAATCGAATAATATATTTTCTACTAAACTATCATAATGCAATTTTAATTGTTTAACTTTAAATAAATACATCTCTTTTTGTCCATAAACTTCGTTTAATTCTAATCATATTACAATCATGTATGTCTTTCTAATTAACAAAATTGTATAATATAGACAAATTATATAATATTAACATTATAAATCACATTATTTTCAAATAATAATCACATGTTTGTAGAAAAAAAATTTGTAACGCCCCAGTTTTCAAATTAAGTATTTCATTATATTTGTGAATTATATTACTAAGTGTTTACATGAAATTTTATCAATTTGTAATTTTTGGCATGATTCATATTCATTTGATTAGCGCTATTTAATTTCCTTGATTTTAATACTTGCAATTATGATTTAAATTATAACTTCGTCAAGTCAATTGCGTGAGTGTTTATTTAATTCTCCGAACATGATTTAAGTGATTTAGCATAATATGTATATATATTCAACTCCGTTTCATCATATTTTTTTAGATATATATATATATATATATATATATGTTTATATAATCATCTCCCATACATGCCAAGTTGATGCATCTCTAGCTTGTAAATTCCTAAGAGACAAGGGCTTATGTGCAAATAAGTTTTAATGCCAAGACTTTTCATCCCACTTTAATTATATACAATGCATACATATATACATATATACATATATATCTTGATTTATTTAATTATATACACACATACATACCTTTTCTTCTTCATTTCTCATTCATGAGAAAAGCTCAAGTTATTCTCATCTCTCTCCCTCTCCATACCGATCCAACCAAGGAAGCTAGAGCCAAGTTTTATTCCTTTTTCTTCAAGAATTTGAGCTTCAAGACTTCATCTCCCTCTTTCCCTTCATCTTCTCCATCTCCAAGTTCTTCTCCAGGGCGGAGATCATTGATCTTTTGGATACTTACTTTTATCCTTATCTTGTTCCGTCGCTCGTCAGGTGAGGTTTAATTTCTAGACATATAGAACCCTTACAACCCTATGTGATATTTCGGCCAAAATATATCTATATATCTATAGTTTTCCAAGACTTTAATGATTTACAGCTGAACCACTGTTACTGTATTGAATTCACTGTCTTTTGGCGAGTATACTGTACTGCACTGTGGGCCCGAGGGTAGTGTATTGTGCTAACCGGGAAAGCAAGGGTTGACGGGTAACTCTGGCACTATCCTCACTATTGTGGGATGGCCCCTAAATCCACTTGGAGATTAGTGGAGGAAGGAGTTCCGGGCATAGGGACTCATGAACCCTATGCTCACACTGACTGGGTGGTGGGGCCTTGCAATCCCACCATCACTGGAGGGAAAAGGGTTACTGAAACTGCTCGTAATTGTGCACTGTAATTGATTGCTTGATCACTTAATCAATTAATAACTGAATTCTAATTCAAGAGAGCTAAAAATATCCAAACTATTTTTGGATAATTTTATACTTTACTTATTCAAAATAAATAACTTATTTTATCTAATTAATTAATTCATAATTAATTAACTAGATTATTTTTCTCCAAAATTAGACTTTCTTTTTAATTCAAAATCAAACCAAAGTCTATTAAATAATTAACTAATTAATTATTTAATATTTTATTAAACAGTCACGTGACCCACACGTGTGGAACCCTCTAGGCCCGATTAACTCGTTTAATCATTTTCAAGCCTCAACTCATGTAACCAAGTTGTTGTGTGTGGCCCTCTAGGTTCTCAATTCAATTAGCAGTGACCCTAATTAATTAATCAGTCCACAGATTAAACGACCATAGTCTAGCAACAGGTGTTTAACCCCTAGCTGAATTGGAATGTTCGGATTCGACAGAACCTTTAAGTCATTGATTCATGTGAGATACAATCCTCCTACTTAATATCTCTCAACCAAGATCTAGGGCAAGGGAATAATCAGAACCCTAATAATCCGGTCTTAAAGCTAAGTGCATTTCATATCCATTTGATCTCAATCCAAGAAACCCTTTTCTTGATGTCTTGATCTACTGCCTTGGCCAAGGACTCCGTATGGCATATGAATGACTTACACAATAAGAGATCACCTTGCAAATGCAAGTGTAGGTCCCTTCTTGATTCTCATTCACTTTCATGAATCACTTGTGCAGCCCCAGCATAAGCCTTGAATCAGTTCTCTAAGGTGACACCCTTTAAAGCTTATACCTAAGACTAATAAAGTGACAAGGAACCTCAAGTCTAAGGATCAATTAATCACATCAATGACTCGTGAGATATTTCCTAATCTGGAAGTTTCCATTTCCTGAAATAGAAACTTCTTTTCCCATTTAGGAATGTTCTCACACGGGGCACCTCAGTGAACTTACTTATTAAAGTAAGCACCCTAATGTATCACGCACGTATCAACTATACACTTTGCACCACCATGAAACAAGGTGGTCCTTCTTAAGGGCATGATCCCACAAGCAAGCCTTAGAGGAGTCAGGTTGAGACTCCCACTGTCTGTAGGACTCATCGGCTTGGAGTAATTTACTAATCATGACTTATGTGATATAGGGCTCGTTTCATGAACCATTTCACCTAAATGTAGAGTCCTAAAGTCATCAGGATTAGGGGAGTTCTCATACATGCACAGATAAAGTAAACGCATAGCAAACAAGAGCATATAAAGAAGTGTTGCCTCAATTCGTTATCTCATTCAAAGATTGTCTGTGATTACAATAAGGAAAAGCACAAAGCAGATATACAATCGGCTTTCTAGGGCATTATTCCTAATAATCTCCCACTTGCCTGTCAAAGCCATTCTAAAGCTACTCTAAGTCCCATCTTCTGAAGATGACCTTGGAAAGCTTCTCGACTAAGGGGTTTAGTAAGTGGATCTGCCACGTTCTCTGCTGATGTGACCCTCTCAATTTGCACATCTCCTCTTTTGAAAATATCACGGATTAGGTGATACTTCCTCATAATGTGCTTGGTCCGTTGGTGAGATCTTGGTTCTCTTGCTTGAGCAACCACCCCAGTGTTGTCACAAAACATAGAAATGGGGTCTTTCATGCTAGGAACAACATTCAACTCTTGAATGAAGTTTCTAATCCAAACACCTTCCTTAGTTGCATCATTTGCAGCTAAGTATTCGGCCTCAGTGGTCGAATCTGCAGTGGTAGTTTGCTTGGAACTCTTCTAACTCACTGCTCCGCCGTTTATGCAGAAAATGTATCCTGACATTGACTTAAAATCATCTAAGTCAGATGCAAAGCTTGCATCGCAGTATCCTTCGACAGTAAGATCTTTCTGACCTCCGTAAACTAAGAATAAATCTTTAGCACTTTTTAAGTACTTAAGAATATTCTTCACGGCCGCCCAGTGACCATCTCCAGGGTCAGATTGGAAACGACTTGTTACACTAAGTGCATAAGCTACATCCGGTCGAGTACATAACATTGCATACATTATGCTACCTATTGCTGATGCATAAGGTGTATGAGTCATTCTTTCCTTCTCAAGGTTGGTCTTAGGACACATCTTCTTTGAAAGACATGTTCCTACACTCATAGGAAGGTTCTTAACCTTTGCTGACTCCATATTGAATCTCTTCAATACTTTGTCAATGTACATCGACTGTGATAGTCCTATTAACCTTCTAGATCTATCTCTATAGATTTTAATTCCAAGGATATAGGACGCATCACCAAGATCTTTCATCTCGAATTGGTTCAATAACCATAACTTAGTTACTTTCATGTCATCCTTCGAATTCCCAATAAGAAGGATGTCATCAACATAAAGTACTAAGAATTGCACTGAGGTCTCCAATTCCTTTCTATACACACAGGACCCATTCGAAATTTGAATGAAGCCAAACGCTTTGACTGATTCATCAAATCGAATGTTCCAATTCCTAGAAGCCTGTTTCAATCCACAGATTGATCTTTGGAGTTTGCAAACCTTTTGCTCACTCCCACTGAATGTGAAACCTATGGGTTGCTCCATATAAATGTCTTTGTCAATGTCACCATTGAGAAAGGCAGTTTTCACATCCATTTGCCATATCTCATTGTCATAATATGCAACAATGGCAAGCATGATCCGAATAAACTTTTGCATTGCAACTGACGAAAAAGTTTCATCAAAGTCCATGCCGGGTCTTTGAGTGAATCCTTTTGCAACCAATCTTGCTTTGTAGGCTGCAATGCTTCCATCAACTCCAAGCTTTCTCTTAAAGATCCATTTGCAACCTATGGGTTTGACCCCATCAGGCAAATCTACCAAGGTCCAAACTTGGTTGGAGTTCATGGAGTCCATTTCGGATTTCATGGCTTCTATCTACTGTTCAGAGTCAGAATCTGAAAGTGCCTCCTCATATGTTAAAGGATCATTATCCTTTTGAGAGATTTCATGGAAGAATCCATACCATCTCTCCGGTTGTCTAGGAGTGCGTTCAGAACGCCTTAGAGGAGGATTTTCGTGTGTATCGAAATTCGTGATTGGTTGTGGTTGATCAGTAAGGGACGTTTCTTCAGTGGGTGGTGTGGGGTCACTTTGTACTTCCTCTAATTCTATGATCTTGCCTTTCCTTTCTTTAAGGAACGGTTCCTCAAGAAAAGTGGCATTTCTGGAAACAAACACCTTTTGCTCAGATTGATCATAGAAGTAATATCCTATGGATTCCTTAGGATAACCTACAAAGTAGCATAAGTTAGAACGCGATTCTAACTTATCTCCCACTATCGTCTTCACGTAAGCAGGACAACCCCAAATTCTTAAGTAAGAATAGCTAGGGATTTTACCATGCCACATTTCATAGGGCGTTTTAGGGGCTGACTTAGAGGGAACTAGATTCAAAATCTTTGCTGCACTTTCTAGGGCATAACCCCAGAAAGAAGGTGGTAAGTCAGTGAAACTCATCATGGAACGAACCATATCAAGTAGGGTTCGATTCCTTCTCTCAGAAACTCCATTAAGCTGAGGAGTTCCTGGAGGAGTCCACTGAGAGATAATCCCATTATCTTTGAGATGATTAAGGAATTCTTCACTAAGATACTCGCCTCCTCGATCAGATCGAAGTGCTTTGATCTTATGACCAGTTTGGTTCTCAACCTGCTTTTGAAATTCTAAGAATTTCTCAAAAGCTTCAGATTTATACTTCATCAAGTATACATAACCATACCGACTGAAGTCATCAGTAAAGGTTATGAAATACTGACGATTGTTTCTAGTGCTTACACTAAGCGGTCCACAAACATCAGTATGGATCAAATCCAAAACCTTAGTGGCACGTTCCACAGTTCCTTTAAACGGAACTTTGGACATTTTTCCTTTGAGACAGGATTCGCAAGAAGTTAACTCCTTAAGATCATTTTCAGAGAATGATCCTAAAGTGTTTATCTTGCTAATTCTGTTCTTGGAAATGTGTCCTAATCTAGCGTGCCATAAGGGAGCTGAAACTTTGTCATCTCTCTTATGCTTCGTTTCTCATTGTATATTCATGATATTGATATTTTGAGTTAGGTAAAGTCCATTACTTAGAGTACCGATGTGAACGGAAGAGTTGTTCCGTTTGATAAAATATTTACCATTCTTAATATAAGTTTCATAACCTTCACAATCTAATATTGGAACTGAAATTATATTACGAATAATGCTCGGTACATAAAGGACTTTATTCAAGACTAACTCAAAACTACCTAAATCTAATCTAATTGTGCCTAAAGCTCGAGCTTCAACGTTTGAGCCATCGCCGATCTTCAAGACACATTCTCCTTCTTTGAGTTGTTGGACTTCACTTAGCATCTGTACATCATTACAGATATGAGTTCCACAACCGGTATCAAGTACCCAAGAACTAGAATTAATAGAAAGATTTACTTCAACGAGAAAGATACCTTTCTTTAGAGTAGCCTTGTACTCTGGGCAGTTTCTCCTCCAATGTCCCGCTTTGCCATAATGGAAGCAAACATCCTCTTTCTGATCACGCTTCTTCTTTTGGGCCTTCCCCTTCGAAACGCCACCAGTGGGCCTAAGGGGTTTCTTCTTCTTCTTTTGGGCTTTCTTGCCCTTACCTTTAGAAGGCCCAGAAGAGGAAGATGGAGCATTCACCATCAAAACCTTATTGTCCTTCTTGATCGTGCTTTCAGCTGTCACAAGCTGACTAATCAGCTCAGCTACAGTAGCACCAGCATGATTCATGTTGAAGTTAAGGACAAATGGGTTGAATGATGGTGGGAGCGAAGCCAGCAACAAATCCACTGAAAGCTCATCTTTCAGTGGCATGTCCATGGAAGCAAGTTTCTCAGTAAGGGCAAGAAACTTGAGTCCATATTCATGGACACTTGAACCTTCCCTCATTCTCAAGTGGAACAATTCCTTTGAAGTGTTATACCTTGTAACACGTTCATGAGGGCGGTAAAGTTGCTCTAAGTGGTAGTAAATCTCCCAAGCAAATTACATGGCCTCATGTTTCCTTTGAAAGTCCGGAGACATGTTAGCCAACATAAGGCAACGAGCTTGGAGATTATCATCCTTCCACTTCTGAATCGCATCCCGCTCGGCGCGAGTGGGAGCCTCCCCTTCGGGACTAGGCTCCCCTTCGAAGAGAACATAAGTTTTCTTCTCAGAATCTAAAATGATTTTTAGATTCCTCAGCCAATCAGAATAGCTGGGACCAGTCAACTTGTTTGACTCGAGGATCGATACAAGAGGATTTTTGGTTGCCATTTCAAAACACGTAGAGAATCACAGAATCTATGACCTAAATGGTAAAACAGAGAACTAGTGAGCATGCTGAATTATAACGATATACAAAAGATAAGGTCTTTAATCTGATGTAGCTCCCACTGTTTTTCAAAGATCTATAATTCCCAAAGATCTAAGAGGAACACGTTTCCCAATGGGTACTAAGATCCTAGGCATTTTACCTCGAACCCACGACTCGCGGACATTCTAAGTAAGAACCCTAGGTAGGTACAACTTACCAATTCTAACACCTTTAGAACTCTTAGTAATTGTTTTTGCATCACCTATCTTTCAATATGGACCCACGACTCGTGCGACATCCATATTTACTTAGACGTTAAGCTAGACCCATCAATCATAAGATCATGACCAAAACTTAGTTCGAACGACCCACGACTCGCGGACATCGCCCTTGCCAAAATTGATCACGAAATATTGATCATTTAAAATGATCAATTAGGTAACTAAGAACTAATAAGCTCCACTAGCTATCCCATGACTCGCGGACAATAACTAGCTTCACTTACTAAACTTAAAACCTATTGATGGAATGCTAGGAATTTAATTCAAAATTTGCATCTCGAATTAAACACCTATTTGTTCGAAATTAGCTTAATATTTAATGGGAATTTTCGAATCAACCGGAGAGTTGTCCGGTTCGACCTCACCAACATATATGTTATCCAATTTTATTAGTCTTGATTAATGCAAGTACACTTAAATGCATTTCAAACAAGCACATAAACAGATAACATGTCCTAGCATGATACTAACATGTAATGATCATGGGTTCTACCTATCTTATGCGTGATATGTGGGAGCCACTCCACAATCACAAGTTCTAACATACATGCCACATAAACAGTTTAAATCACATAAGGGAAAGCGGTAACAAAATACGAGCCCTATCTCTATTACATTTAACAATTGAGATTCCCCTCCCTAACATGTTGAGGGGTCTTCACTTATGGCCTCCTTGTTACTTGAATGTGGTCTATCTTACTCCATGGGTGCATTGTCTCCAAAATGAAAATAAAACCTCACCACCTATCTCTACTCTCAAATTACAATAAAAAGAAAAAGACGTAAAGTAATAAGGCTCAATCTTCATATTGGCCTTAAACAATTACACGGGGCATACCCCGGCCTCAAAAACAGTAATATGGAAAGCCACATAATAAATCACATAACAGTACGCACATAAGTGAGGCTCCAACCTCAATTGAAAAAAGCAACTATAGGGCTCCAACCCCAATTTAAACCATCCATGTGCATAAATTAAAACCATACATAGATCTAAACCCATGATCACCTAACATGCTTTTGCGAGAATTTAAATTTAACCAATAAATTAAAATTCCCGTTTCAAGTCCTAATGACTTAAAACACGACTTGATGCGAGTCTTATTTCTAAAAGTTTTCAATAAATCCCAATTTAAGAAAACAAATAAAATTCCAATTAATTTCTGAAAATTAACAATTTTATCAAAGATGTATTTTTCCAAAATATAAACCGTTTCTATTTCTCAAAAATCCCAATTTTAAGTTTTATTAAAAAATTAAAAATAAATATTCAAAAATAAAATTTTAAAATTAAAATAAAAATTGGGACTGGATTGCACGAAATACGAAAACGGATTATGAAGGAAAAATGGGGCCCGTTCGCGAAGAGGGCCGCGCCCGATGCACGCGCGCGGGTGCGCGCGGCCCTTCCCGGCCATGTGCGGGCGACGACGGGCCCCGTTTAGTATATGAACAAACGAAATCGTACATTTTCTTCACGGTTTAGTAATTTCAAAATTTTAGAAGGGGTCAAACTGTAATAAAATGACTAACAAGGGTCCAATTGTAATATACTAAACTCGTAAGGGCTCTAGATGCAATTAACCCTAATTTTAATTAAGTTACGAAATTATCCTAAATTTTTTTAAATTATTTTAGTTATTATAAGATGATTTAAATAATATACTAATATAAAAATTATTTTAAAATTATCATATTTTTATATAATATTATGTAGAATTAGTAAAATATATTATACTATACTATTTAACAAATACATACACTAATATATATATAACTTAAATTATACTATTAATTTTTTGTTTATAAATAATAATTTAGTTCTACCAAAATAATAATAATAATAATAATAATAATTTAGTAAATAATATCATTCTAAATGAATATAATATATGTATTATATGAAATAAAATATAATATAAGTTATAATATTTATATAAAATTATAATTTTATATATAAATATATAAATTAATTATATTACTATATTTGTATAAACCTTAAACTTTATTCGTGTATAAAAGTTCAATAAGATATTAATATTTTAATGAAGTTATTATCGTATTCACAGAATTCTAATAATTGTATAAGTTATAAGCAAAATCCACAAGCATATTTTGGAGTGCTTGTGAATTCTGGCTTATTTTTATGTATTTTAAGCTAAACTAGATTCTACGAACACTCTAAAATGATTAAAAATAAGTATTTATTCTATAACGCTTATTTTTAGGATTTACAAACACTCTCATGATACAACCTCGGTCTGATGGTGTTTTGATGTACATAGGATGAATATGTTAGGAAACTGAATAATGTGGCATTAATTTACATAATTAATTAAACAGAGAATTAATGATTCATCCCTGATAAGGCACATAAGTTATCCTAAACACCCCAATTTGAAATTCACCTGTTTTACATCCCCAATACACAACATATTTTTTGTAAACACCCCCCAAAACATGTAAAAAGACCGTGTTGCACTTGTTGAATTGAAGAGTCAGGAAGTAACCCACCTCTTTGAGAATCTTCACCCTCTTCTTGCCGATACATACTGCCACCGACGAGCACTCTGGCCTCCATACATCCGTCGTTCGTTTGTTGAGGAAGAAGACATCTCCACCTCTGGTAAATGTAACCATGCTGATTCGACAATTTGGGTTTTTAATTCCAGATTAGAGGGACTTAATTCGGCAGTTAGGGCTTGCAATCATACAAATTTTGTGTCCATTTACAGAATTTGCAGTTTTCATTGTCAATTAGTTCCGATGGCTCGATTGAAGCAAATCTCAAGTAGGTCTAGCTCCGGGAAAAAATTCTCTGTAGTTGTTGGCCCACATATTTCACAGAAAAAATGACCGCAATTGATATGCTAGCTGATGCCCAGAGGCAAAGGATACTAGCGACTCCATTTGGCACATTCCTTCATGTTAGAAGATCTCCTATATTAGGCATAGTTGACTTTATCCCGTTATGGTAGGATCCGTGATGCCTGATTTGTAGAGATTTATTTCCTGTTCCTTTGTTATATACTTTGCTTTCCTGTAGCTTTGTAATATATCAGAATATACAAAACAACCATGAATACAATGAAGCTTTTCCCCGAATACCATGTCTTAACATGGTATCAAAGCATTGCTCGAAACTTTGGGACTCAGCATTAACATCATCGTCCCTACCAAATCTTAAACCCTTCACAGCCTTAACCCGTAACGTACCTGCATAACAGAACCAACATGTCAATACCCACAGATAAGAATCTCGATCTTGCAATTCAGACAACAATTGCAAACAACAGTCAAACAATGGTGCCCAACTCGGATAACTTGTTCATCGGAATCAAACTAAATGGGACAATTATCTGATATGGGCACGCCTGATGAAAATGGCGATCGGAGGCAGAGGCGGCCGCTCGCATCTAACCGGTACACCACCGGCACCAGAAACTACAGACCCAAAGTTTGATCAGTGGGAGAAAACTGATCAGAATGTCTTCACTTGGATAATCCAGAATTTGGAACCAAGTCTCATCAATAACTTTCTTCAATACCCAACTGCGAAGGAGCTATGGGATGGCCTCGCCACCACTTACGGAAGTGGTGGAGACCCGCTCCAACTCTTCGATTTACACAGAAGAGCCAACACCCAACGACAAGGGCAAGATAGCCTCGAAGAATTCTGGAATAAACTGCAATCCATATGGATGGCAATCGACAGGAAGCAACCCAATCCCATGAAATGCCCCGACAACATCAGGGCATTCAATCTTCTAACCCAAGAGCAAAGATTATATCAATTCCTCACTGGAATAGATGAGAAATACGAACCCATACGGAGAGATATCCTGAAACAAGATCCAAAAGCTTCTATGGAAGCCGCCTATGCTACCATCCGCAGAGAGGTAACCCGACTCTAGATTTTGAAATTGAATACTGGAGGCGACGGGGAATCCGGGATTGGATCTGGGCTCATGGCATGAAAGGAGAAGAATGGCTGGAGCTTTATGTGCTCAGATGGCGGCCGTACCGACGGTAATCGCCGTTCATCACCGCGCGATGACAAGGCCAGTGTGGTGTGCGATCTGTGTGGAAAACCAAGACATACAATCGAGCAATGTTTTGAAATAATCGGCTACCCGGAATGGTGGGAAGGTCCCCCGGAAAAACACCGGTGGAACCTCCGCCAGAGGCGGATACAAGAGGGCGATCGTCCCCATCCAGATACAAGAGGGCGGATACAAGAGGGCCAGCGGCGGAGAGTGGAGACAGAGAGCAGGCGAGGCGGCGGCAGGTGTAATCTATGGAAACTCCGGTGCCACCGGGTCAGAGATGAGCCGCTCCAACGTCGCCGCCCTTTCCAGTACCGACGACAGAAAAAATGGGGAAGAAGGGGCTGATTTCGGCGCAGCAGCAGGTAAGGGGTTTGGGGGTTATGTCCCAAACCCTAGTTCCTTTATTTGTACTTCCAAAATATTTGCAGAAAAGTCCCTAGTTTATGAGCAAGTACACAAACAGCCCCACTTATCTACTAGTGTCAACTTTTATACCCGGAATTTTACTAAAGAAACTTCTAAGTGGATAATTGACTGTGGTGCTACGGATTCTATGACAAATGATTACTCTGATTTACTTGATCCGGTTAGTTCGAATAATTATCATATTCAAACTTCCAATGGGAATTTAGCTATGATTGAAAAGGAGGGACCTGCTCGTATTACACCGAACCTTAAACTCAGCAATTGCCTTTATGTGCCTTCATTGTCTAGCAAACTGCTGTCTCTTAGCTAGTTAACGAACGAATTGAATTGTATGGTTCTGATTTATCCTCGTTTTTGTGTGATACAGGACATTCATACGAAGGAGATCATTGGGCGTGGTACTGAGCAGGGTGGTATGTATTACGTTGATGAAGTGAAAACTCCGTCCAAAGCTTTTCTTTCAGTCGGGCAGGCGATTACTCAGCTCTGGCTTTGGCATCGACGCTTAGGATATCCCTCTGTAGGGTATTTGAGAGTTTTATTTCCTGCTTTATTCCATAATAGACAATCTGTGGATTTCTCTTGTCAGACTTGTTTGAGCACTAAGAGTCATAGATCTTCCTTTAAACCGAATAATACAAGAGTAGATACTGTTTTTTCATTGATACACTTGGATGTTTGGGGACCTGCCCCTGTTACAAATCAGAACCAATTTCGATACTTTGTGCTATTTATCGATGATTTCTCTCGCATGACATGGGTATACTTTCTCCGTCATAAATCCGAGGTCTATGAAACTTTTGCTGCATTCTTTAAAATGGTTTAGACTCAATTTAATCAGAAAATCAAGGTACTCAGGTCTGACAACGGCAGGGAATATGCTAATCAAGAAATGAACAAGTTTTGTCAATAACAGGGACTCATACATCAAACCACCTACCCTAACACCCCCCAACAGAACGCGGTATCCGAAAGGAAAAACCGTACTATACTGGAGATGACCCATGCCCTCCTAACAGAATCCCATGTTCCACCCAACTTCTGGCCCGAAGCAGTTGCCACTGCCACCTACCTCACAAACAGATTACCCACCAAAATACTCAACTACCGAACACCCCTATTGTAACAACCCAAAACAGGGCCTGGATGAAACCAGTAAGTTAAGGCAGTGGTAAAGCGTTTATAGACCGTGATCCAACTTTTTGAATCATCATGCATTGCATTTTTACATGAACTTTGTGCTCGTATATGTTCTGACATGTTTTAAGGGGGAATTCTTGACCTTTGATACAGTTTACTATTCATAACCCGAGCCTACCTTGTTCATATTGATACTCGAACCCTAGAGGTTCATCACACATGTTTCCCAATCATTTGAACTTATTTCCCGAACTCAGAAAGTCTTTCTTGAGCCATAAGGGTATTTTTGGAACTTACCGACCAAAGTTACTATTCATCAGAAAATGATCTTTTGATTCTGACACCTTTTTCTACCCAAGTTACAGTCGAATCGATCCTTGAATCTAGACGAGTCTTTTGAAATCATTCTTGGCTTGGAAATCCATTCCGGAACTTTGTTTTATTGAAAACGTTTTTTGAAAACCCTAGTTTACTATTCCTTTTACGAACGGTTTTCATTCGGAAAATGTTTTCTCTTCGGATTTGCACTACTTGAGTTACTTCAAGATTTTTGAGATGGTTTACAACTCTTGATTCAAGTCCTAGCTTGAAAATTTGAAGCGTACGTTCGTACGTGAGGATTCACTATTCATCCTACGTTTTCAACTTTTTAACGGTAAAACGTTTTATAGTCGATTTTGGACTCAAAACGCTTCTCGATTTATTTCTTGAATTTTGGAAGCAATCCGGACTTGAAAATCATTCTAGAAAGTCGTTTTTCACTCGTGTCGAGTTTCGAGCTCAAAACTTTTATTCATTAGAACTAATGTATCTTTCAAACGGTAAATCCGATTTCGACGAATGAATATGCGTTTCGAAGCTAATTTTCTTGCCGTCGGAATGGTTAAACTTCCAGCCACTTATCCTTGAGTCTTGGGGGACTAAATTACAGAATTACCCCCAGTAGCCCATTTTTAGCTTCAACATCCCTAAAGCTTCTAGAAGATACAAGTGGATGAACTCTTGTTTTGCTCTCCTACCCTTAAGCCATTTCTATTTGCAAGGTGAGGGGCTTCTTCACACCTATAAATACCCCTCCCATGGCATTTCATTCCTTGCTCAAAGTTGTGTTAACAACACCCTTTCTTCTCTCCCTCTCCCCCTCATTGCCGTCGGCACCCCCCCCCCCACTAGAGCTAGGTTAGTTTGTTTTGTTTTTATGTTATGTTAGTTTAGTTTATGTTTTTATGTTATGGTATGTTTATATTATGTTTAGGTTGGGTCTTAGGGTCTTCCCTAAGCCATATAGGATTTTATTTTATGCATTTATTATATAGTTTTTATGATATGTATGTATAGATGTTTATATGTTTTAATTGTTTAGTATATGCATGAATATGTTATGAATTGCTCTAGTATATGCTATGATCATGTGATATGCTTGTTATATTATGAGAATTGATGCATGATTATGGAATTTGAATTATGTTCATGCATGCTAGCTAATGGAATAGTGATTTACAATTAATTATGTCTCAACTTGTTACATGTTGATATTGGAATTAAATTGTTACATGTTACATGCCTAAAGGTTCATGATATATGATATGTTATGATATGAGATATGTTGTGACATGTTGTCACATTGTTATATGATTCTTGAATTGAATTGAGCTTATGATATGAGTTGGATTAATGGATTAGTGCCTTGATCATGTTATACACTTTAATAGTGTCACATGTTATAACCTAAGATAGAATAGTGTTTCATAACTTGATCTTATGCCTTAATTGGATCTCTTAACTATAGGTTAGACCTTTAACCTAGATCACACTTAATTATATTAACATGAACTTGAAACTATAGGTTATAATCAAGATCATAATTTAATTAGGGTGTGTATGTGTGTGCATGCCGTGTGTGTGTGTGTGTACCGTGTGTGTGTGGGTGTGTGTATAGTAAGGGTTTGACCTGACCCTTTGACCCGACATGTGAATAGTAACCTATGAATAGTAATCATGAATAGTAATCTTAAATAGTACTTTTGAATAGTGCTTTTGAATAGTAAAAATGAATTAAAACTTGTGCTTTCTCTATAGACATTTGCACCTAGGGTTTCCATATCCAGGGTCTAAAATGTGTTTTCAAAATGTGTTTTCTTTCGTGGACTTGTTTCTTAACCTAAGGTTTGCGATAGGATTCATAATTTGACTAAAGCTTACTCGGTTATAGTAAGATCATAGTCTAACGTTAAGAGTAACTCACTTTGAAGTATTCCTTTGTGTGTTACCTTTCTTGAATACCTTAAATGGTATTACTCTCTTGTGTTACATGTTCCTTGTTCATTTGTTTCATGCATTTCATATGCATCTTGGTTAGTAGTGGGTCTTAGTTGTTAAGCTCACTCTAGTACACCACTTTCAGGAGTTAAAGTTGAGCACTGGGATCCCCAGGGCACCGCTTAATCTGTCTACCTGCCTTTTGTTACTATTAGGTGAGGTGAAGTTATAAATGTTTTCCAACTGGAACCACGATTATACTATCGTATCATATGTTTTGAAATTCAAAGCTAAACCTTATTTTGAACTATCCCTTTTATCGGGACATTCTCTTGAAATGATCATTCATACTTTAATAGTATACCTTGATCTACAGCACATGTTTTCCAAAGTTCTGCATTCTTGTTCAAAGACAGTTACATGTTTTGCATATGTTTTCAAAGTACAGTTTACAGACAGAATCACATGTTTTCAGACAGAATCATATGTTTTACAGACAGCATCATATGTTACAGTTACAGTTTCACATGTTATAGTTAGCATACTGGAGTGATACTCTGGTCACTGCTAATCTTAAATGCAAGCATACAGTTTACAGTTTGGGCCCGGCGGTTATGTGTGGAGGTGATGCTCGGGAGGTGAGCGCCAACGACATCACCAATACCGGCCGCCACACTTAGACAATTGACACCGACTTTTAACAGGAGGTTTGTTAAGTCAGGACAATCTGTCTGGGAACGGACAGCAAATTTGTTCCTATTACATGTTTACAGGTCGCCTAGGGCTAGCTACCCGAAGTGACAACCGGTGGAGGATGGTGCATGTTTGTATGTGTTGGTAAGAGTCGTTGTTGACCTTGGTCCAATAGTCTACTGTGTGCGGAGTTGTTGTTGACCCTGGTCCAATGCTCTACTTTATGTGGGGTTATTGTTGATCTTGGTCCGATACTCTACTATACGTGGAATTATTGTTGATCCTGGTCCGATGCTCAACCAAATCATGTTTTCTGGAGTAAGGATGGAGGAGCCTAGCTTGCGGGCAAAATTCTGTTTCATAAAGGATGGTTCATATCTGGAAAAGTTCACTTTACCCTTATCCCGTTTTATGAAAGAATTATGAACCATCAACAGCATATGTGTGCGCGTGTGATAGCATTCATGAAAATATTTTATAACGTGCATTCTTTTACAGCATCGCATTCAAAGAGTTTTATCAATCGAACTTATTTCAAGTTCTTCTTCAAAGCATTGCATTCAACCATTTCGAACTTTACTTCAAGTTCTTTAATTCAGTACTTTCTTTAAAGTATTCCCTCACTTAGTCCTTTTGACTAATACCTCTCCCGTTTTCTTGCCTCGTGGTTTCAGGTCTTGTAGCCGCAGTCTAGAGGTATCTTGAAGCTCTAGATTGTCATTTTTGTTTCAGTCAGGACTTAGCATTACTTCCTTTTGTGTCCTGCTTATGTTTTATGGCTGCATCACTTTATACTTCTGTACATGTTTCTGAATACTTGAGTATATTTGTTATACTCTTTCTGCTACTCTGTTACCGATATTTTGAACTCTGTTGTATCGGTACTTATATGTGAATCTGTTATATGTTCTGATATGCCGAGTCTCTCTTACACGATCAATATGTTCTTGCTTGTTACATGCCATCACGCACATGTTTTGAAAAGTTTTAAAATACTCTGATTTTCCGCTGCATAGCCACATCGTTGTGCATGTATAGTTCTGATAGACAGCCGTTCGCTGGAGTATTTCTTGAGTGATGGCTCACACCATTACTTGAGAGGTGCTTCAGTGCAGGGGTTGAGACGCCGCTCTCCTCTTGTTCTGGTACGGGTGGGGGCGTTACACCTATCCGTTCTTGAAACCCAAAGCACCGTACCTCCCCACCTTACTCTACCACCTCGTATCTTTGGTTGTGCTATGTTTGTTCATATTCCAAAAGCCTACAGGAATAAGTTGGATCCCTGTGCAACAAAGTGTGTTTTTGTGGGATATGCTCCACATCAAAAGGGGTATCGGTGCTATGACCCTATCAGTCGATGGATTCATGTTACCATGGATTGTGATTTCGTGGAATCTGAATACTATTTCCCCACCCAATCCAGTGTTCAGGGGGAGAGTCAATGTGAATCACTATATTGGCTGAGCTATCCAGATACAGACCCCACACAGACAAGAGAAGATCCCAGTACCACTGCTCACTTGCTCAATGATCCTCCTCTGGATGATGTCCATAACGAGGTAATAGAATCTGAACCAACTTTTCCTGTTAGTCATGATCATGTTGATGTTGATATCTCAAATACTGATATGGCCTCTGAGAATGTAACAGAAGAACACAAGTACCCTTTGTGGAGCAACCGAGGGATTCCACCACACAGGTACTCCCCCGATCATCATTCCTGGTCTTCCAAATATCCTATAGGAAACATGGTCAGGGAGAGTATGTCTGAGGTTGCTAAGGATTCTTTGGAAATCTTTGTAAGGAAGTCATTCCAAAGACAGTGGAGGATGCCAGACAAGACAGTGAATGGGAAAGGGCCATGAATACAAAAATGGAGGCGTTGATAAAAAATGAAACTTGGGAGAAATGCCAACTTCCCAGAGGAAAGAAACCGGTCGGGTGTAGATAGGTGTTTACCATAAAGCACAAAGCAGATGGGTCAGTGGAAAGATACAAAGCCCGACTAGTGGCTAAGGGGTATACTCAGACTTTTGGGGTGGATTATTCAGAAACTTTTTCACCAGTGGCAAAATTGGACACAGTTAGGGTGTTAATGTCTATAGCTGCAAATAAAGATTGGCCACTTCACCAGTTTGACGTGAAGAATGCATTCTTGCATGGGGATCTCTCAGAAGAGGTCTATATGGAACCCCCTCCGCGATTTGCAGGGGAATTTGGGCAGAACGAAGTCTGCAAACTTCGCAAGGCCCTGTATGGGTTGAAACAATCACCTCGGGCGTGGTTTGGTTGAATTACAGTGGCGATACAACGCCATGGATATGTTCAGAGTAATTCTGACCATACCTTGTTCTTGAAAAAACGAGAGGAGCTGATCACGTGTTTGATTATCTATGTAGATGACATGGTGATTATGGGGAGCGATGTAGAAGAAATAAGCCAACTCAGAGATAACCTCTTCAAGGAATTTGAGATGAAAGACCTTGGGGGTCTAAAGTACTTTTTAGGGATCGAAGTTCTGCGCTCTAAACAAGGCATTTTTATATCTCAGAGGAAGTATATCCTCGATTTATTAACCGAAATTGGGATGCTCGAATGCAAGCCAATTGATACTCCCATACAGGTGAATCACAAGTTGAAGATAGAAGAGAGTGGGGAGCCAACATAAAAGGAACGATACTAACGGCTGGTCGGCAAGTTGATCTACCTATCTCACACGAGGCCAGACATTACCTATGCTGTAGGGATTGTTAGTCAGTTCATGCATAAACCACAGAAATAACATATGAAAGCCGTGGTATGGATAATTAGGTATCTGAAAGAAACAGTTGGGACAGGAATTATGTTCGGTAGGCATGACCACCTGGACATAGAAGCATACACAGATGCTGATTGGGCTGGGAACCCAAATGACAAAAGATCCACCTCAGGGTTCGTCACTCCAGTGGGAGGAAATGTGGTAACCTGGCACAGCAAGAAACAAAAGGTTGTGGCCCTATCCAGTGCAGAAGCAGAATTCAAGGGCATAGCAAAAGGGGTGACTGACATAATTTGGCTAAGGCGGCTAATGAGCGAGATTGGTATTACTCCGACAGGTCCAAGTCCACTGAAGTGTGATAACAAAGCTGCCATTAGTATTTCAGAGAACCCAATCCAACATGATAGAACGAAGCATGTGGAAGTTGACCGACACTTTATCAAAGAAAAACTAGAGGGGGGCATCATATCTATCCCATTTGTCAGATCAGAGGACCAGTTAGCCGACATCCTGACTACAGCGGTCACAAGTCAGACATTCCAGACCGTATTGAGCAAGTTAAGGATTGGAGATTCCATCACTTAACTTGAGAGGGAGTGTTAGAAGATCTCCTATATTAGGCATAGTTGACTTTATCCCACTATGGTAGGATCCGTGATGCCTGATTTGTAGAGATTTGTTTCCTGTTCCTTTGTTATATACTTTGTTTTCCTGTAGCTTTGTAATATATCAGAATATACAAAACAACCATGAATATAATGAAGCTTTTCCCCGAATACCATGTCTTAACACTTCATATGCAAGGAGTTCAAGGTACAAACAAACGCGTTGGGGCGATGCTGGAACGTTTTAACCCAGACCTACGAACATTTAACTTTGGGCAAGTCAGTGTACCTTTTACTGATACAGAGCTCTCAATTGTGTTGGGGCTACAATGTGAGGGTCACCCCGTTGATCCTTATGTTAGAGTGAAATCACGATTCCGGCAACTGTATTTTGACAACAAAAATGGTAGGGTGACACGTTCTAACATATTAGCCAGGTTACAGAACTTGGCTTCTATGAGTGATGCCGAAGGCATCGATGATTTTGCAAGAATATTCATATTGTTTGTTTTTTCTACGTTGTTGTTTCCACACAGCAGCCTTAAGTTGCCGATTGGTCTGATATGCTATGTGGATGAATTAAAGTATAACAACTGATTCTCTTGGGGTGCTACTGTTTATAATATTTTGGTTTTGTCAATTGAGAAGTTTATAGTTGATGGCAAACAGTTTCTTGATGGATGTACCATGGGGCTCATGGTAAGAATATATGTACTGTTATTTTGTTTTTATATCTACGTTGTTGTGTTTGTCTTTTTTATCCCCCTAGTGTGTTTTAAATCCAGGCTTGGTTCTATGAGCATTTTCTCTCCTGTGGGCATGCCGTGTCGTTGCAGGCCTTTCCACATTTTTTGAAGTGGTAGAAGAGTAATTTTCCTGCACAAAAGAAGGAAATTGAAAAGTATTTCAGCAAGCTGACCTTCTCTGACGTAAGTTAACATTATGATTGAAAATGTTATGTATACATGAATTATGAGGAACTAGATGCTTATATTATAAAATTTAATCATTTGCTTGCAGGTAAATCAAATTAAACCTGCTGATAAAACGGAGCTTAGGCTGCTAGATTGTGTAGAGGGTGTACCAGAGTATGCCTTTCAAAATGAGGTTGATGAGGCTAATGATGATGATGGTGAAGAGGATGATGTGGCCGAGGAGAAGAAAGATGGTAAGAGGAAAAAATCTAATAAGCGTGCAAAGTCTAACAAAAGAAGGAAGGCAGCTGCTGAGGACTTTGTTGTAGAAGGTGTTGAAGGAGATGTTGGTGAAGGGAAGGATGAAGCTGAGGAGCAGGATGGTGGTGAGCAGAATGTTGTGAAGGAGGAGAATGTTGTAGAGGAGGAGAAGGTTGAAGATGTGAAGAAGCTTTCGAGGCATGATTCTGTAGATCTTGTTGTTTGTGACATCTTGATTGATTTGAAGACTGAATGGAGCAATGAGGCTATTGAAGTTCAGGGGGCTGCTGCTGATGAGGTTGAGCGAGTTGCGGTTATTGTATGTCAAGATGCCGTTGAGTTAACTCATGAAGCAGTTCATGTTGTTGAGGAGGCTGATGATGATGAGGTTGATGCCCCAGTTATTTTGTTGACAGAGATTTGCAGTCATTTCTTGATAGAAAGGGTTTTGATGGGCGTGCATCTCTAAACGATGAAGCCCTTAAGGTGATGGATGGGATCATTGATGCCTACTCTGCGACGTTCAAGTAAGTTATTTTTTATGCGTAATTAGTTTAGTAATTTGAAAATCAAATTTGTATCAGTGCGTAATTTTATTTTATTTTATTTTATTGCCAATGACAAGGTGGTATATGTCAGTGGCGATGAAATGCAGGTGTTAGTGAGTGATATTTTGAGATTGATATGGGGTCAGTCAATGAAACAAAGGGTTTTTTAGGCCTATGTTGATATACTGAAGGGTAGTGACTACATTCCCCAAAAATCCCCCAAAATGTATTGCGTTTGTTTATTTCTCACACAACATATAATAGATTTGGTGAAGGGATCCACGAAAAGCCACTATCTGTCAGCTAAAAGGATGGTTAAATTTCTTCAAGACCCCAAATTGATGAATTATGCGGTGATGCAATTGGAAATGCTCAACAGCGGTGTCATTGACCAATGCCGGTACGTTATAATTCCATTGAACACTACCAATCATTGGCATTTGGTAGTGTACAACACACGGGACAATAAGTACTTGGCGTAGAACTCCATAAACTCACCGAAGACACGCCACATGGAGAAGGTATGGGGTTGTTTCATGAAATCATATTGGGAATACAAGGGTATTGCCAAAATTACTGCAGTTGAAAGGTACCCGCAACCCACATCCTGCCGAACTCAAGCACCAGAAAGCGTGGACTGTGGGGCGTTTATTTGCCTCTTCATGGAGTCACTTGCAAAGGACACCGCAGAGTTCAACCAGTTTGCAAAGGGAGTCCCCTTCGCTGATTACTGTGTTCACATCACCCACATGCTACTGAAATTTAGTTGTCAACAGCTTGTATGAATGAAATACTGATTTTTTATAATTTTGTACATTTGTCAACTTTCTTTGTACATATCTTTATAACTTTCTTTTAGTCCATGAAAACTCGTAGTTGAAAGCTGGGTTTGTCAAGTGAATGGTTAAAAATACGTAATTAAAGGCAGGCTTTGTCCAGTGAAAGGTTAAAAATGCGTACTTAAAGGCAGACTTTGTCCAGTGAAAGGTTAAAAATGCGTAATTAAAGGTAGACTTTTGTTGGGAATAGTGCCCTGAAAATTCAATTTGTTGAATTAATTAAACTGAATTTACAGCGAGTTGTGAGTATTTCACATATTGATAATTAATGACGTGTGGTGGTATTCTTATTTGAAATGTGTTTCATAGGAAAAGACTTTGAATACCGAAATCACGTGTCATTAAAGTTCTAGTCAGTAAGATAAGAATATTTTCTTATCAAGACTATAACATGGTTATATAAGATGATTAGTCTTTCGTCATAGGGAATGGTGATTCTGGTTGTGTAGCACCCGTAACGAGAGCACTACATCCCCCGCACTATGAGTTTAGTCCACATATGAAATGGACTAATCCATACATAAACCAAACTCACAGCGAACGGAAGACAATGAAACAAAAAAATCCTGGCTAGTCGGAATCTAACCCTGGAACATATGAACAGGAACGACAATGCGGAAGCAAAGCAGTCATTCATTCAGTGTTTAAGTAAATAAATACAATTCCAACGGAGAAGTAAATACGGGTTCTACTACGCAAGGTACCTATCCTAACTTGTCCCGAATCAATTCAAAGCAATACCCTAGAATCCTGTCCCGAGTCAATACAAAGCAATAAATGGCACGCTGGCCCAATAATTAAATCAATTCAATACAATAAGCAATGTAATATGTGATGAGTGTCGAAGTGCAAGACTCGATCAAGGACTCTAAGATGCCACTCCCGCCTAAACAACCTGCAAAAGACTGAAAGGTGGAGGTGTCAGTCTATGGAAGACTGAGTAAGGGAAATATAAATATAAGCACAATTAACATGCAAGTCACAAACTCAGGTAAAGTTTTATAAATAAAGTGTTATAAGTTCCAATAATAAAATGAACGTTGCCCGAGATTACAACTATCAATTTTAACACTTTAATCAATTTCATACAATCAGTGGCCCGGCGAGTGAGGGCAATTCTCCAACCTTTACTCCGACAGTGAGCAAGTATGAGAGTTTCAATTGATTAAGTGATCATGCAAGTATTTATAGTGCGATCAATTAGCAATTTCATGAACCCTTTTTTCTCCCGATGATGGTGGGTTTGCAAGACCCATCCATCCATGCACAGTGTACGTCAGGAACATGACTCCCACGCTCGGGATTCCTTCCTCCACCAAACCTCCTGGTGGATTCAGGGTTCATCCCAAAATGGTGAGGATAGTGCAAGAGTTACCCGTCAGCCCTTGTTTTCCCGGTTGGCTCACTACACTACCCTCGGGCCCCCAGTGCAGTACAATATTACTCGCCAAACATGGTCGGTACAATACAATAACATGGCTTGCTTGCAATCATTTAAGGTTTTGGGAAACTATAGATATATATATACCATTTGGCCGAAATCTTCACATAAGGGTGGTATAGGTTCTATATAACTAGAAATTAAACCTCACCTGACAAGCAACGAGACAATATAAAGATGCAAGATAGTGCCTATTCGATCGAGGATCTCTGCCCTGGAGAAGAACTGGACAAGAAAGGAAACAATGTGTACTCGTGAGAAGAGACTCAATAATGATACCAAATAGGACGCACGGCAATGTTCATGAAGTGATGTATCATGTCATAACATGATTCAATATGAAATAAAGCATAAGAATGTCATGGAATGGTGTGATCGTGTTCATATGCTCAATTACTCAAACGAAGTCAATTCATATACCAAGTACGGATTCATACAATCAAACTCAAGTAAGTAAGGACCAAGGAGTGCCACATAAGAGCATAATTATCAATTAAGCAAGCATATAATGCATATAAATCACATACGGGATCCAAGGAAGTGAAAGGAATGCAATATGAGGGGTTTTCGTGAAGTTTGGCAAAAATGGACAATTTTCGGAAATGTGCAAGCTGTGGTAAAACAGGAATATCTTGAGCTATAGAAGTTCAAATTGGGTTTTGTTTGTTGTATATGAAACTAGACAAGTAGAACTTTCTGATGATATATGGCTCGTATTCTATTTCAAAGCGAGGAGAAAATGGTGTAAGCCCGAAGTTAGGTGATTGCAGTTTTTCGGCGAAGTGGCGACACCAAATTAAAACGGTTATATCTCACAAACTAGAAAGATAATGAGGTGATTCCAAATGAATAATACTCTAGACTCAATGTAGTTTCTACAGTTTGATTTTCAAGTCAATCGGATCACATTTGAGGGGGTAAATAGGCGTTTGAAGAATGAACTAAAAGCAGAAACGGGTGTTTGGAAACTGTCTGTCACGAAAGTGGGTATCCAAACGGGCATTTGGTAATTGAATGGGAAGGTCACACGGGCGTTTGGAAGCATTCTGGGTGAAAAACAGGGGAAAAACAGGGGATGCACATGGGAATTGGCTCCCAACCCTTCCCACATCAAACCAAGGCAAGAATTCAACTCAAAACTATCATATAACATATATGTGGTTCAAATAAATCATTTAGAACACATTTAATCCATGGAAACATGCTTAGATCATCAAGAATTATCATCCAAACCCCATATATTTCCATGGTATCCAACTCTCGTATAATTCAAGAATTCATGCAAACTTTGAAGTTCAATGATCATGATCATGCTTCTAATCACAAATAACCAAGGAATTACATCATAAATCTCAAACCCTACTTCAATCATGGATTCAAGAATTCATATAAATCTCCATCTCTACCTTGAATGAAAGAAAGGATGAAAGAGATGAAGTTGTGATGATTGTGATGCTTCAAAGTATGCAATTTCCCTTGAATCTTAGCTTGAAAAATGATGAAACTTCCTTCTTCCCCTATTGGGCTTTGATCGTGAGAAAATGGGAGCAAATGTGTATATGTGTTCTCAAGAAAGGAAATGAATGGAATGTCATTGAAGAGATGCACTTTATGACTCATCTCTTAAAAGAGACGACTCACCTTAATTTGCATTTAAGTCCCCAAGGTTTTTAAGTTATGCAATTGAAGATAAGCTAGGAGGAAATGATCAATTAAGTCCAAGAATGGTTAATGCAATTAAGTCCTCTAATTTGAATGAATAATCAATTAAGGACACATAGGTAATTAAGTCACGTTTCAATCAAACTCGAGTTATGCAATAATTCTCAAATTTATAATAGTTTCGTGTAACCTTAGTAATATAATTCAAATAATGTCACGTAATGCATAACTAGAAAAACTGGGGCGTTACAGGTTATAACACGTTGATGATTTTCAATAGGATTGGAAACATCGAACTGGACCACTGAGATTATTCATTTTATACTGATATCTAAAATGAATAAAATCTCAAGAAGCATTGTACTCTTAATCCTGATAATATTTCGGCTTTAGGCATGTAGTGTTAGTCACTGTAATATATTCGAAGTAAGATCTCGGTAACGGGTGGCCAAAATTGTAACGCCCCGTTCTTTTCGTTTAGGGTACGACGTCGCAAGTGTGAGTTTTATTCACTATTTAAGTTTTTTTATTTTATTCTAATTTATTTTATTATTTAATTTTCTCAATATGCTTAATTTTAAATTATGAGCCTGAGAAATGAAATTCGTTGACGTTAGGTTTATTTAATTTCGATATTCGCGCGTTCAGAACACAGGATTTATTTCTCGATTTTCATCATTTTGTGTGCAAGATATTTTTAATTTCTTAACTCAAAGAAAAAAAAAATCATTAAACCTAGATTATTCTAGCCTACCCATCACCGAACCATTCTTATACCCCATTTAGTATTAAAATTCATTTTATCAAACAACCTCTGGAGACTTATCCTTTCCTTTTCTTGAACCCTCTTAACCGACTACTGCACAAGAAGGAAGGTGAAGATTCTTCTTCAACAATCACCATTTTGTCTCGCTTTTCCAACTTAGAGGTAGTAGGCAAAATTATTTCTATGGATTTCTCATGAGGTGAAGTTATATATGTATAATTATTATTGTGTGTATGCATAGTTGAGTAGAAGCTAGAGTTCTTGCTCCTTCGTGTTAACCTTGAAATCCATGCTTTTATAACATTTAGTGTAGAATATAACCAAGATGAGTAGGATTTGTTGGAATTTATCAAGCTTTCCTTACGTGATTTTTAGATGAATGATTTAGCCATGAAACGTGCTCAAGGTGGCTTTAATAAATAGAACTTAGTCTCATTCTTGGATATATATGAGTATATAATCTACGTGAGAGTTAGGAAATTGTTTTAGCATGGTTTTGTTGGAAGAAAATAGAGGAAAAGCTATGACTGCTCAACTGCCGCCATGAAGCCCCGCTACTGTAGTGAGTTTAAAACAAAATTCTGAACTCGTACATCCTCATTTTACAAAACTGCTTTAACTGGACATTCTTAACATTTTAAATTTTACCTCTGTCAAATTTCGTGTTCGTCCGAATCCGTTTGATACCTCGAAAAAATCCCGAAAGACACTGCTGTCACTTTTTTTGCCCTGTTTTTGAATCTGAAAGTTTAGACTGATCAGAAGGACTAAACCTTTGAATTTTTCAAAACTGTTGTAACTGGATAATCCTAGTATATTAAGGTTTATGTCTGTCCAATTTTATGTTAATCCGAGTTCATTTGATACCCGAAAAAAATACGGAATGCCCTGCTGTCCCCTGTTTCTCGATCTGGATTAGCAGCTTGAGCAGAAGTAGTAAACCTTCGAATTTTTCAAAATTGTTTTACAGGGATGCTCTTATATGTGTCTGGAGTGTGCCTACAAAAATTCGACCTCGTTTGATATGGTAAACATAATTTTCTTTAAAACGTGTTGCTGCAGGCAAATTTCTGTTTCATGTCAACTTTGTATTTAAATCTGTAATTTTACAGAAATATACAGGGATTCAGACCTATACCATTTGAAAGATATGTATGTCTAGTTTACTAGGAATTTTGCGGTTCGTTAAAATACTTCCTGAGCAATAAGTTATGACGATTCTTCTACGATGTGTACGTGCTGAAAGTTTCTGCACAAACATGTTATAAGTGATGAACTTTGATTTTAGTTTGCTTTGTGGTTGTTATGAATTAAATTCGGGTAATTAATTCTCATACCAATATGATTTAATAAATCTCATTATGTGAATCATGCAAACATGTTGCATCCATATTTCATCTTTATTTCATTTAATCATTATCAAACATAAGTCGTGCGTCTCTTGTGTGGTTCATTGAGTCGTGATTCATTCTAGATTGTGTCTTTGACTCAGGTGATCCACTAGCGGAGGAGTAGACGTACATAACTTCTCTCTTTTTGGCTTTTGTCCCTTCTACAAGTCCAAGGTGAGGTTTCTTTATCCAATCTTTCAATACGGTCAATCCCCACCGTGACGGGTGTCGAAAGCTGATATGACCTTAACCCCGAGTGATGTTGTTTTATCATCCCGCATGCGACCATATTATATATATTATACATATAGATATGTGTAAGGGTTATTGATTGATATCCAATTAAAATTATTTCCATAAAGTGATAAGTATATTTATGGGATAGTTACCCAAATGTTTTCACGTTTGAGCCAAGTGCTCAAAGTATTTTACTTAAAGTGTAACAAATGAAATGTTTTAGCGAGATAAATGGAATTGATGTTCTCTATGAGGACGCTCATGGGGTAAGTGTTATTGTGGGCCCGGGGATTGTATATGAGGTGAACCGGGGAAGCAAGGGCCGACGGGAATCCAATTACATGATCCCCATAGTGACACGGGATCCTAGAACACCACTGGAGGTAGTGGGACTATAGGGTTCTATGTCGTGGCGGGTTTATCCCCCCCGAAGAGGGCATTGGGGGTCATGCACCCACGCCTTAATGTAGTGAAGTAGTGGATGGTTAGAGAAACGTATACCTCTCTTCCATCATGAGTGGGCGTGAAAGTTGGATTATTTTATTATTGTTATGGTTTAAAATTGTATTTGAGTGGGAGTAAAGGTTGAGTAATGGCTCGTATCTCGCCGAGCAATTGAAATGGTTTTAGTGTGCGTGAGTTATGGTTATTGTTACTGACTGAGCTTATACCCCTTATATTATTATCTTTCACCTCACCAGTCTTAGACTGATTCCTCCTTTGGGCGTTGACTGCAGGTACAAGTGTTGAGCTAGGCGGAGTAAACGTGAAGTCGTGGTCTTCAGTTTAGAGTCTAGCTCATTTCATCTATTCGACTTGTATATGCATACATTAGCATACTTTTATGTACTCGGTGAACCATTTTGGCCATGATGGTGCTTGTATATATATATATAGATGGTATCTGATAGCGCTAGTCCTTGGTAGGACTTAGGATTACATGATGACTGTGTTGAGGTTATTTTGGATGCTTGTGGCTAGTGCGGCCTTTATGTTAATTGACTAGTTTATGTTAATCCTTTAATCGCTTCCGCATGTGTATTTGTTTCGCGCACTTTGAGTTTTGGCTGGCATAGGTTCCGCCTAGCCAGGGAGTGAGTATGTCTCCCGTTCGCCGTGAGTTTGGCACGTGTACGTATTTTCCTATTTCCTATGCGGGTTGAGCCTCGGTGCGGGGGATGTGGCGTCACTTAGCTCAGAGCGCTACAAAAATACTTTGTACGTTCGGTGGCAACATGAAATGTGCTAAAGAGTTATATTGATAGAGGAATCTGTGGCCTTACTGGATGGTAAAAAGATATCCCTGAAATAGATTTGTAAAAGTTCGAATTAAGACTTTGGCCAAAGCACTTCGCGTGATACGTCACCGAAGTTGTATGTTCAATGTGTTTCACATACAGAGAATTTGAATTTAAGCCGAATCAATAAATTTCAGATTAGAGATGAAAAACAAAAGATAGTAGTTACAATTTATTTTTCATGGATATCTACACGGAGGAGTGAAATGCGAAATTATTCTAGATCGAGAAATTCGTGAATAATTTAATTAATTTTATAGTGCAACAATATTTATTTAGTGGAATTAAATATTGTTAAACGGTAATTAATTACTATCATGAGATGATAATATATTAACCCGTTTGGAGCTAAAATTAATTAGTCCTGCAGGTCCTCCTGCAAGCCCCAATTGAAAACCCGAAGAGAAAATATTAAAAAGAGAAAGAGAAATGAATTTTCAAAATGTTTGAAAATAACCAAGGAATTTATTTTAAGAAAATAAATTGAAATTTCAAAGTGTTGGAAATGCCCGAAATTTTATTTTGGAGAAAATGAAATATTTTATTTTATTTTTTTTATTTAAAAAATAATAATTGTTGACGTGGCATATGACGTGTCACGCCACGTCAGCAGGTTGGGCCCAGTTGGCGCTGACGCAGCGTCCGCGTGGCGCGCTAAGTGGACGGCACAGATCGCGCCGCGTCAGCGCAAAGCGGATGGCCCGGATTGATTGTTGACCGGATCAAGTCAACGGGTCGGCTCGTCGGGTCAAACGAGTAGGGTCAGTGAATAGCACCAGGGCCGCGAACCGGACTGAACCGGGTTTAGTTGAACCGGACCTAGTCCAGAAACCCTAGAGCCACGTGTGTTTCACACGCGCCACCTTCAGGCAGCGCATGAGGGCGCGTCCAGCGGTCGATCGGTGCGTGGCTGGTGGCTTTGAACTCCTGGCGACGAGACCTTGAGTGTGGTGCTTTCAAAATCCGTTAATTTTGCAAGTTGTGCAAGTAGGATGTGAAATTACCATTTTGCCCTCAAGTCATTCCCTATAAATAGGGGCCTTAGGTCCTTTCATACAACTTTGGGAGAGGTTTTGGCTGAGTTTTTGGCTTTGAAACCATATCCATTTTCTCTTAGTTAAATTCCTAATTATTTTGGAATTAATTTTAATTAGGTGTTTATATATTTAATATATAAAACACTTAATTTTGGGAGATTAAACCCTGAAAAGGGTTTTCTAGTTTAAAGTTTTATTTTCTCTAGTATTTAGAGAAATACTTTCCGAGCCCACACTCCGAGGGTTTCTTCGTGGATATTGTGGGGAAGCTCTGCCGGTCTCACGAAAGGGAAAGAAGCTGGAAAAATGTCGTTAGATAGCTATATTTGGAGTACGGTAATATTTTACAGTTATATTATTTTAAGCATGACAAATTATATGCTCTTTAGTGTTAATTGCATGTTAGATATTTATCTGCTTAAGTGATTTAAAATTTAGTATCAATTGCATGTATATACTTGAGTAGATCCGGCTAGTCTTCCGCTATTTTAATAAAATGTTTTAGAAATATTTTAATACTTAAATTATAAACAAAATTTTAAAATGTGGTCCCGGACTGCTACTGTTTTGGGCCCATCACCCAGCAACTTTGTCCAGTGAAAGGTTAAACAATGCCTACTTAAAGGCAGACTTTGTCCTTATTGTAATGTTGTAACATTGTTGTCATGATTCAATAAAGTTGTGGTATCATTATTTTAATGTTGTATTGTTGTGGCCATGATTCAATAAATCTAAATCTTGAGTATCATTATTGTAATGTTGTGGTGTGGCCATGATTCAATAAATCTTGAGTATCATTATTGTAATGTTGTGGTGTTGTGGCCAGGATTCAAGATTTATCATTATTGTAATGTTGTGGTGAAGATTCAATAAAGCTGTGGAATAACGTAAGTGTCCACAACGTGTAACTCAATATTGCGTGTCATTGTTTATACATAATGGAGATTTACAACATGTAATGATCATGGTAACTTTTATAAACACTAAATACGTAATTAAGATTCACATTGTTTAATCTTTCACTGGATAAAATCTGCCTTTAATTACGTATTTTTAACCTTTCACTGGACAAAGTCTGCCTTTAAATAGGCATTGTTTAACCTTTCACTGGATAAAGTCTGCCTTTAATTACGCATTTTAACCTTTCATTGGACAAAGTCTACCTTTAAGTACGCATTGTTTAACCTTTCACTGGACAAAGTCTGCCTTTAATTACGTATTTTTAACCTTTCACTCGACAAAGTCTGCCTTTAAGTACGCATTGTTTAACCTTTCACTGGACAAAGTTTGCCTTTAATTACGCATTTTTAACCTTTCACTGGACAAAGTCTGCCTTTAAGTAGGCATTATTTAACCTTTCACTAGATAAAGTCTGCCTTTAATTACAAATTTTTAACCTTTCACTAGACAAAGTCTGCCTTTAATTATACATTTTTAATGAACAAAGTCTGCGAAGATGTAATGCACCGCTTCATAAGTAGTGGATTTATTTGCGAATTTGTAACGCGCATCGCTTCACAAGCAGTGGGTTTATTTGCGAATATGTAACGCACCGCTTCACAAACTCGGCGGTGTCCTTCTGCGAAGATGTAATGCACCGTTACACAAACTCGGCAGCATCCTTTATATTCCCAATATGATTTCACCAAAATCCCCACTTCTACAGATCTCTTATGGTAGATCATTTATATGTGCCTTAGCTCTCACTGATCTGTGCATTCCCAATATGCCCCTTCAATGGGCAAACTTTCTATGCACAGATTGGTGAGAGCTATAACACACTTAAATGAATCTAGGTACAAATCTGTGTAAATAGGGTGTGAAATTTCTGCTTTTAAGTGTAACAGTGGGTTGCCAGGCATCCTAATGATGGAGAACTTTGTTGAGTCGTGGTGTGCGAGAGGTTTGAAATGATGAATTTTGGAGTAGGTTAATGATGTTCAAGAACATGATTGTTATCTTGCGCTGGAGATATTACATTTCAAGAAATACAATGTAAGAAGTGCTCGCAACCTGTTCGACGAAATGCCTGAGAAAGTAGATATTACAGTTTTTGGCACAAACTGGCTGTTTATTTGCTACTTTGTTTGTTCCCATAAATAGATTATATGTTCTGATTGTATTTTCGAAATTTTAACCAATTGTAATGGTGATTTGTTGATCAAGGAATAAAAAAGCCCAGTTTATGGAGTGATGAAGTGGTTATGCGGAACTAAAAGTCCAGTTTCTGGGCGTGAATCTGCAAATCTGCAAATCCAACTTTTAATTCCAAATACCCTGGGCGTGACACTGCAAACCCGGCTTCTAATTCCAAGTATTCAAGGCGTGACTCTGTAAATCCAGCTTTTAGTTCCAAGTATTCAAAGCGTGACTCTACAAACCCACCTTTTAATTCCAAGTATTCAAGGCGTGACTCTGCAAACCCAACTTTTAATTGCAAGTATTCAAGGCGTGAATCTACAAACTACCTTTTAATTCCAATTATTCAAGGCGTAACTCTACAAAGTTACCAGTTCAGTTCAGGTTATATGCCCATGATACCATACCTTCATTCCCCCCATTCGCCAAACGAGAAGATAAACAACCCAATATACACTGTAAATATTTACATGCTTCTTTAAATGTAGGATTACAACCGAGGGTGAATATATTACCAAAAATGAAGAATCGCCCATAATCTTACATAAAGAGGAGTCAAACAAATCGTCGTACTAGGAAGGCTAGCCAAGAGACAAGAAGAAGCACCACCAAAAAATTACACTTCATCTTCCAAACTCTGATTTCAGCATCCCGGTCAGCGATCTTTTTACTATAGCTGGCGATAAGTGCTAGCATTTTAGGGGACGGTTCTGGATCAATCCACACCTACATCCTATAGGTTCCCTTGCGACATTTAGCAAACCTCCGATAAGGATTTTCGGGAGTCTTAGAAGTAAAAACACGGGCAGTAACACCACACTAATAGAACGACCTCGACTCAACCTGTGCCGACGATGTTGCTGGAAACATATTGACAATGTAATCTGTCCATTAACAACCATTGAAGCGTTAGTTCGCATCAACAAACAAAAGAAAGAAAGCACGACAAAACAAACTAAGAACCTTTTCCAGAAAAACATTACAAAGATATCAAACTGAAAATGAAATGCAAACAAAACAATCCAAACAAATTGGGCACACACAGATCAGGACATATTACAACATCGATAGATCTAATACGGCAAAATGTCTCATACATTTCCGCTGATATGCTATACAGTCCTGCTCTCCGCCTCCAGAAGAAAATTAGGGCACAAATCGCGCAAAGAAAGAGTGAAGAAGAAGACTCCAGTGGTAGCTGATGAGAGTAGATAAAGTACAGGTTTGGATGAAGCAAAATTGGACTGACAGTAGGGAAAACGTCAGGGCATAACAGTCTTTTTAGGTGATTAGGGGGTTTAGGAAAAATATATTATGTATTGATGATCTCAAACATATATTTTTCGAACTAGAATATTTATGATAACTTTTCAACATATTTGGTTCTCATAATTAACTGTCCCTTAATTAAATTCAACCTACAACAATATGAACGTGAATTTTCTTAATTGCAGGACAACAACATAGTACATTGGCGGTGGAATAGCGTTTTGACTTTTGATGTACATAGGATGAATATGTCAGGAAATTGAATAATGTGGCATGAGGTATGACAATCATGCACCAATGTTTTAAAAACCGGACCGGACCGGACGGTCGGACCGCCCGGACCGTCGACCGGTCGGAAGGACGAACCGGTCATCACCCCAAAACCGTTCGCACTCAAAAACCGTTCTATTTTTTGAAAACCGTTTCGAATCGCGGTTGGACCGTTCGGACCGTAAAACCGTTCCCGGGTCAAGTGAACCGTTCGATTTTTTAAAAAACAATAAATTGATAAAATTAAACCTCAATTTCTCTAATTTTCTATATTTTTCTCCACTATTTCAATATGTTTTATGCAACCACTTCTTCAAAACTAATGTAATATGTATTTTTATTTAATTTGTGATGATTATTTTCTTGTCTCGGACTTTTGAACTTTAAATGTTCATGTTACGATTCATGAATTATGAATTTGTGTTTTATTTTAGTTCATAATCTTTGGTTTTTAATTCATTGTTTATAATATTCTTATATTCTTATATTATATTTTTATATAAATTGAGAAAATATAAAAGTAAATTTTAAAATATGTCTTATTATTTATTATTTATAAATATTTAATATTTAATATTATTTACGACATAATTATGACGTCACCGGTTCGACCACGGTTGATCCAATGGTTGAACCAGTGACCCTTGATCCAGTTGATTTTTCGGTTCGCTTAACGGTCCGGTTTTTAAAACATTGTCATGTACACGCTATCTCCTAACAGAAATCAAATCTTGGCAAATTTTCCTTACTCTCAAAGGAATTAAATTTATTGACCAAATTAAAAAACAAAATATATGAAAGTAAATAATGTAAAAGTCACTTATAATAATATTATTTTATTTTATTTTGTTGTGTTATATTAGATATTATGTGCATATGTTATTTTTCTTAGCCCGATCTGAATATTTGAAATTTTAATTTTGAGTTTCATATTGTGATTTTTAAGTCATTTCTATTTAAAAAAAGTGCGAATTTGTTTGTTATTTTGAAAGTATTTTTAAGTCATTTGTTCAAACATATCAAATTATTTTTTATTTAGTTTTTGATCATCCCTTCTCTCGATGGTTAACTTTTCTTTTTGCTACAAACATTATTATAAATTATGTAATCATTAAGTACAAGTGAATTAACATGGGTTAGAATGTCCGAATGTAACGCCCCAAATTCCGGAAGTTCAGGTAAGCTCGCCACGTGCGGGTCTTCGGGAGTTGGGGGGGTTTAATTTTATATATTTACTTGCTTATTATAATTTCATTACATTACTATGTGCATTATACATTCCTATGTAATTATATGAATTAGTTTTAATGTGAAATTCGTGAATTAAGTGATAATGTGCTTAATTGTCTTATACGACTTTAAGGGATCATCTCATAAATTTATGGACTTAATTGCGTTTTCATGAATTGGGAGTTAGATGTCTAATTATTAAAGATGATACTTGATTGCATTCATTTAAATGCATGAGGGACTAATATGCAATTAGGTTGGTGTTAGGCTTGTAGTGGATGATATAATATATCATATATGCATTCTTCTCCCACACACTCTCATACAATACATTACATACAAGAGAACACACACACACCTAGTGAGAATCGGTATTTACATCAAAGAGAGGAAGGAAGATTTCATCTAAACTCAAGCTATAATTGAAGAACTTTGGAGCTAAGATCATCAACATCATCACATCTTCACCTCATCATTTTTTTTCCTTCATTTCAAGGTATATATGGAAGCATTGCTTGAGCTCTTGATTATTTGGTTGAGTAGGGTTTGATGATTGATTGATGCTTTCATGTTTATTCTTGACTAGAAGCATGTTTAGGTCTTTTTCCCTTCAAGACTTGCATGAAACATGAAGTTATAAGGAAGTTGGGTTATATGAAATTTTATTGGTTTCTTTTGGTGAATCTTGATGATCAATGTATGATATGGGTATACATGTTAGATATTATTGTGCTTCAAGTATGGATACATGTTTCCTCAAGTTTTGTTTGCAATTGTTGGTTGAAATTTGGTGTTTGGTTTGGTTTTGCATGGAAACCCCTGTTTTCTTGCCCTGTTTTTCTGTTACGCGCAGTCGACACGGGGGTGTCACTTTTTCCTTCTTCAGCGTGACACAGGGGTGCTTGTTGGGTTGAGTTTCTGTACCGTGACACGGGGGTGTCACGGATTGCTTTGTATTAGTGACACGGGCGTGTCACCTTCTGTTCGCATGCTTGTTGCCGCTGTACTGTGACACGGGGGTGTCACGCTTAGCGTATTTTAGTGACACGGGCGTGTCACCCTCTGTTTTCATGCATATTGTTTTACGTGCATGGTTGTACGTGTATGCGTTATATACTTGGCTTATTGACAATCATGCTTTTATTTGACATTCACTAAATCGTTATTGCATAACATATTGGTGCTTGACTTTGCCGTTCGTCATAATTGGTTCGTTCGAGTCGAGTCTTATTCCACACTTGTCCTTGTTGCACAGATCACGGTCCCGGTTTCGAGGAGCCCGCTCCGTAGGGTGCTCTCTTGCTTCCTTTTTGGTTGATTTGTCAAGGTGAGGTTTAAATTCTAGATAAATAGAACCCTTACAACCCCTATATGACTATTTCGGCCAAATGTATATATATATATATATATATATATATATATATATCTATAGTTTGCGAACTTTATGATTTTCAAATGATTTAGCAAAACAGATTGATTGATTGATTGATTGACGGATTGATTGTATTGGCGAGTCATTGAATTGCACTGTGGGCCCGAGGATAGTGGCTCGAGCCAACCGGGAAAGCATGGGCTGACGGGTAACTCGAGTACTATCCTCACCAAACTGGGATGACCCCTGAACCCCCTAGGAGCTTAGGGGAGGAAGGAGTTCCGGGCTTAAGGATTCATGTACCCTTTGCCCAGACTGATTGGATGGTGGGGCCTTGCAATCCCACCATCACCCGGAGGAAGAAGGAGTCACTGAAACTGCTAATTGTGCACAGTAAATAATTGCTTGATCACCTAATCACCTGATAATTGATTGATTGTACACGGTCGGAGTAAGGTTGGAGAATTGCCCTCACTCGCCGGGCCACATATTGATTGTATTGAACTGAATTAATTGATAAATTGAATTAGTTGTAACCTCGGGCGATAGTATCTTTTGATTTTAATACTTGGGTTGTGATTTTCTAAAATTATTACCCGAGATTATAACTTGCATGTATGTGCGCATATAATTATTTATACCCCTCGCTCAGTCAGTTTGGACTGACACCTCAACTTTTCAGTTTTGCAGGTTTGTGCTAGGCGGGAATTAGAGTCTCGTGTCTTTTATTCGGGTCTAGCACTGCACCTTCATACATTGTACTTGTGTTGTTACTAGTTATTTTGTAGTATATCTTGAATTATACTTGGATTGATATTGTAATGATATGAATTGTCGGTACCTATAAGTAAGTATGTAAATATGGTACCTATATGTATTGAATGCTTTTGCTTCCGCTATTTTATTGCTCTGAGTTGTTTTGGTTTTAATTGAGGGTACCCGCCTAGCCTTGTGTTTTTTTTTTATTGTCTCCCGTTCGCTATAGTTTCGGTTCATGTATGGATTATTCATTTCATACGTGGATTGGGACTGTAGTGCGGGGGATGTGGCGCCTAGCGTTCCGGGTGCTACATCCCAAGGTGGTATCAGAGCCCGGTTGCAAAACCGCGGCTCTAGTGTCGTGTCTAGTGAGTCTAAGTCGTACGGTATAGGATTAATTGACTATTTGAGAGTCTTGCAACCCACTTGAACTTATATGACTCAATTTGAAGTACGTGGATTATGTGACTACGTGGTTTGATTCAATTTTGTGTTGTAGTTACACTCATTGCACTTGTTAATCAAACATGCATGTACAGTGTTTGAATTTCAGGATGGCTCGTGACCGACATCACCGTGATCGTTCTCCTCGACATCGACGTCATCATCGGCGTGATAGGACTCCTCCTCCAGCTCAACCCCAAGATTTCTTAAATTCCATGGTGCAACTCATGGATCAGAGGCTAATGGATTATGTGCCTCCAGCACCGCCAGCTCCTCCACCACCACAACAGGTACCTATCTCTGCTATTTTAAGGGAATTTCAGAATCAACATCCGTCGAGATTCCAAAAGGGGAACGATATTCAAGCCGAGCAATGGCTTAAGGAAGTTGAACGGGTTTGGGAACTTATTCCGTGTGAGTCTCGGGAAAAGGCTCGGTGTACTCTTACCCTCATCCAGGGAGAAGCATATTCATGGTGGGAGAGTACCAAAGTCGTCTTGGATGCCGCCGAAGAGCAAATTACATGGGAGGTATTCGAAAGAGAATTCAAGAATAAGTTTATTCCGTCATCTTCGCGCACTAGAAGACTTAAGGAGTTTACTGAGCTTAAACAAGGAGGAAGATCAGTTTCGGAGTATATAGCTGAGTTCGAGAGGTTGTCCAAATATGCTCCTAACATTGCTAGCGACGACTTCCACAAAGCTATGCAATTTGTATAAGGTTTGTGGCCGGACATTCAAGCGGCGATTGAAGCGGTTAACACAAGCACTTGGAAGAAGGCCACTACAAAACCTCTTAAGGTTCAAGATTCGGTCAACGCACGGAGATCCTCCTACAGATCGGGACAAGGTTCAGGTTCCGGATCAAGATCAGGTTACAATGCCGGTAAGAGGCCGATGGTGTTTGATACAGCTCCTCCTCTGTTTAAGGGCCCTATGAAGAAGTTTAAACCACAAGGGCCAGTCCAGAAGACTCCTCAGCCACCGGTTATGCCACCACCACCGGAGAAACCCAAGTGTACTTTCTGTGGGCAACCTACACATCACTATGATAATTGCCGAAGGCGCCTAGGGTTATACCTAATTTGCGGGGCTGCCGATCATATGGTGGATACTTGTCCGGATCGACGTAATCCGCCGCCTGGAGGACAGAGGCCGATGATTTGAGCCCGTGCTTATGCCTTGGAAGGCGAGGAACATGATGTAGACGGGGACCCGACTGCTGTTGTTGAATGTACCATTTGCATTCATGGCATCAACATACACACTTTATTTGATCCGGGAGCTACTCACTCCTTCATTTCTTGTGATATTTCTATTAAATTGCCCTTATGTGTTACTTATTCTGATGCATGCTACATGGTTAGTACTCTTTTTGGTGGTAGTATAGAAACTAACCGGGTTTTAGAGAGGTGCCGGTGAGTATTGAGGGTCGGGTTTTCTCAACGGATTTCATTGAGTTGCCTATGTCTCGGTATGGTTCTATCTTGGGTATGGATTGGCTGTACAAGCACTATGCCACCGTTGATTGCCGGGCCAAGAAAGTTAGTTTGGGCTCTGAGGTTGTTACAGGTCAGGGTTCGAAGACGGTGCCTTTATTATCTTTTTCAGAAGCTCAGAAATTGGTTTGTGATGGGGCTACGGGGTTTATAGCCTATATTCTTAATCAACCGAAGGATCAAGTGAAGTTAGAAGAAACCAAGGTAGTTAAAGAGTTTCCCGAAGTGTTTCCCGAGAGGTTGGATTCGTTGCCGCCGGAAAGGGAGATAGAGTTTATGATTGATTTGTATTCGGATGCCGAACCTTATTCTAAGACTCCATATAGGATGGCACCGGCGGAATTGAAGGAATTAAAAGTGCAACTTGATGGTCTTTTGGAAGTTAGGTATGTAAGACCGAGCTCGTCACCGTGGGGTGCTCCAGTTTTATTCGTGAAGAAGAAGGACGGTACTCTAAGAATGTGTATTGATTACCGGGAGCTTAATCGGATGACCGTTAAGAATAAATATCCTCTTCCCCATATTGAAGAGTTGTTTGATATACTCTAAGGGTCTAAGGTATATTCGAAGCTTGATTTGAGGCAAGGGTATTACCAATTACGAATTCGAGCGGAGGATATTCCGAAAACGGGTTTTAATACAAGATACGGGCATTATGAATTCGTAGTCATGCCTTTTGGATTGACAAATGCTCCCGCCGCTTTTATGGACATGATGCATAGGATTTTCCAGCCGTTTCTTGACAAGTTCGTTGTAATCTTCATTGATGATATATTGGTTTTCTCTAATTCGGCCGAGGAACATGCAAGGCATCTCAAATTGGTTTTAAAGACGTTAAAGGAGCATCAATTATTTGCGAAGTTTAGCAAGTGTGAGTTTTGGATCGACCGGGTTTCCTTCTTGGGTCATATTATTTGGGGGAATGGATTAGAGGTTGATCCTTCAAAGATTGAAGCGGTGTTGAAGTGGGAGAAACCAAAGAACGCATCCGAGATTAGGAGTTTCTTGGGATTGGCGGGTTATTATAGAAGATTCGTGCAAGATTTCTCTAAGATCGCTGCTCCTTTGACTCGGTTAACTAAGAAGGATGTGAAATATGATTGGGATGAGAAATGTGAGAGAAGCTTCGATGTTTTGAGAGAGAGATTGGTTTCTGCTCCAGTGTTAACTCTTCCAGAGGGTTCGGAGGGATATGCTGTATATACTGACGCGTCGAAAGAAGGTTTGGGAAGTGTATTAACTCAGAAGGGCAAGGTTGTCGCTTATGCCTCACGGAAGTTGAAGGATCATGAGAGGAACTACCCGACGCATGATTTAGAGCTTGCTGCCGTGATTTTCGCACTCGGGAAGTGGAGACATTACTTGTATGGAGTGTCATTTGAGATTTTCACCGATCATAAGAGTCTCCAATACCTTTTCACACAAAAGGAGCTCAATATGAGGTAACGGAGATGGATGGAGCGACTAGAAGATTATGATTGTGTTATCAAATATCATCCCGGGAAAGCTAATGTAGTTGCTGACGCTCTAAGTAGGAAAGTGGGTGTTTCGAACTTGGAAATAGGTACAAGTAAGGGAGTTGAGCCTATTGTGATTAGAGCTCGAGTTTCCAATATCTCCATTTATCCGGACTTAAAGTACAGAATGTTTGAAGCTCAAGGAAAGGATCCGGGAGTTCAGAGATTGGTCTCTAAGGCTAGAGAGGATCCGGAGAGTCCATTTGGGTTTGATGAAACCGGTCTTCTTCGTTTCAAGAACCGAGTAGTAGTACCCGATGATTTGAAAAGGGTATTGCTCGAGGAAGCTCACAAGTCAGCTTATTCAATTCACCCTGGAGGGAATAAGATGTACAAGGATCTCAAACAGTATTATTGGTGGCGTGGGTTGAAGAAGGATGTAGCAGAGTTTGTGAAGCACTGTCTCACTTGTCAGAAAGTGAAAGCCGAACACCAGAAACCGGGAGGTCTTCTTCAGCCGTTACCTATTCCTGAGTGGAAGTGGGAACAGGTGACGATGGATTTTATATCCGGGTTACCTAGAGTGAAGGGTGGATTCGATGGTATTTGGGTGATTGTGGATCGTCTGACAAAATCTGCTCATTTTCTACCGGTCAGAATGTCTTTCAAGATTCGGAAGTTGGCTGAGATTTACAACAAGGAGATTGTACGACTTCATGGTATCCCAGTGAGCATTGTTTCGGATCGAGATCCCCGTTTCACTTCGAAGTTATGGCAGGAGTTACAAGAGATGTTGGGTACAAAGCTTCAGTTCAGTACGGCGTTTCATCCTCAAACTGATGGGCAATCGGAGAGGGATATTCGGTACTTGGAAGATCTACTTCGAGCTTGTGCCTTGGATTTCCAAACATCGTGGCATGATCAACTTCCTTTGGTGGAGTTCGCTTACAATAACAGCTTTCAAGCAACAATTGGTATGGCTCCGTATGAATTGTTATATGGGCGAAAATGTAGATCACCGTTGTTTTTTGATCTAGAAGAGTGGAAATGGTCAAAACAGGAAGGAGTCAAGAAAGGGAGAAAACTTGAGAAATCTTCGAAGGCTGTGGAAGCTATGATTGAGAAAGTTCGAATTATACAACACCGGATGAAGGCTGCACAAGAGAGACAGAAGAGTTACGCCGATATTCGCCGGAGGGATCTCAAATTTGAAGTGGGGGACCGGGTTTTCTTGAAGGTATCTCCTCGAAAGGGATTTTCTAGAATTGGAAAGGGAGGAAAGTTGAATCCCCGTTACCTAGGTCCGTTTGAGATTATTGAGAGAATTGGAGAAGTAGCTTATCGAGTGGATCTACCACCTAATCTTACCGGAATTCACAATGTTTTTCATGTATCTCAACTCAGGAAGTATTATCCGGATGAAACCGAAATTCTCCCCGTTGAAGAAGTGGAGTTGGAACCGAATTTATCTTTTGTACAGAAGCCGATCAAAATATTGGACAGGAAATATCAAGAGTTGAGGAATCGGAATATTCCTATGGTGAAAGTGTTATGGCGGAGTGACAGGACCGAGGAAATGACTTGGGAGCCGGAAGAGAAGATGAAGAAGTTTCACCCGGAGTTATTTGCATCCGACTAATGAATCTGGGGACCAGATTCTTCTAAGGGGGGGGAGAGTTGTAACGCCCCAAATTCCGGAAGTTCAGGTAAGCACGCCACGTGCGGGTCTTCGGGAGTTGGGGGGGTTTAATTTTATATATTTACTTGCTTATTATAATTTGATTACATTACTATGTGCATTATACATTCCTATGTAATTATATGAATTAGTTTTAATGTGAAATTCGTGAATTAAGTGATAATGTGCTTAATTGTCTTATACGACTTTAAGGGATCATCTCATAAATTTATGGACTTAATTGCATTTTCATGAATTGGGAGTTAGATGTCTAATTATTAAAGATGATACTTGATTGCATTCATTTAAATGCATGAGGGACTAATATGCAATTAGGTTGGTGTTAGGCTTATAGTGGATGATATAATATATCATATATGCATTCTTCTCCCACACACTCTCATACAATACATTACATACAAGAGAACATACACACACCTAGTGAGAATCGGTATTTACACCAAAGAGTGGAAGGAAGATTTCATCTAATCTCAAGCTATAATTGAAGAACTTTGGAGCTAAGATCATCAACATCATCACATCTTCACCTCATCATTTCTTTTCCTTCATTTCAAGGTATATATGGAAGCATTGCTTGAGCTCTTGCTTATTTGGTTGAGTAGGGTTTGATGATTGATTGATGCTTTCATGTTTATTCTTGACTAGAAGCATGTTTAGGTCTTTTTCCCTTCAAGACTTGCATGAAACATGAAGTTATAAGGAAGTTGGGTTATATGAAATTTTATGGGTTTCTTTTGGTGAATCTTGATGATCAATGTATGATATGGGTATATATGTTAGATATTATTGTGCTTCAAGTATGGATACATGTTTCCTCAAGTTTTGATTGCAATTGTTGGTTGAAATTTGGTGTTTGGGTTGGTTTTGCATGGAAACCCCTGTTTTCTTGTCCTGTTTTTCTGTTACGCGCAGTTGACACGGGGGTGTCACTTTTTCCTTCTTCAGCGTGACACGGGGGTGCTTGTTGGGTTGAGTTTCTGTACCGTGACACGGAGGTGTCACGGATTGCTTTGTATTAGTGACACGGGCGTGTCACATTCTGTTCGCATGCTTGTTGCCGCTGTACTGTGACACGGGGGTGTCACGGCTTAGCGTATTTTTGTGACACGGGCGTATCACCCTCTGTTTTCATGTATATTGTTTTGCGTGCATGGCTGTACATGTATGCGTTATATACTTGGCTTATTGGCAATCATGTTTTTATTTGACATTCACTAAATCGTTATTGCATAACATATTGGTGCATGACTTTGCCGTTCGTCATAATTGGTTCATTCGAGTCGAGTCTTATTCCACACTTGTCCTTGTTGCACAGATCACGGTCCCGGTTTCGAGGAGCCCGCTCCGTAGGGTGCTCTCTTGCTTCCTTTTTGGTTGATTTGTCAAGGTGAGGTTTAAATTCTAGATAAATAGAACCCTTACAACCCCTATATGACTATTTCGGCCAAATGTATATATATATATATCTATAGTTTGCGAACTTTATGATTTTCAAATGAATTAGCAAAACCGATTGATTGATTGATTGATTGACGGATTGATTGTATTGGCGAGTCATTGAATTGCACTGTGGGCCCGAGGATAGTGGCTCGAGCCAACCGGGAAAGCATGGGCTGACGGGTAACTCGAGTACTATCCTCACCAAACTGGGATGACCCCTGAACCCCCTAGGAGCTTAGGGGAGGAAGGAGTTCCGGGCTTAGGGATTCATGTACCCTCTGCCCAGACTGATTGGATAATGGGGCCTTGCAATCCCACCATCACCCGGAGGAAGGAGTCACTGAAACTGCTAATTGTGCACAGTAAATAATTGCTTGATCACCTAATCACCAGATAATTGATTGATTGTACACGGTCGGAGTAAGGTTGGAGAATTGCCCTCACTCGCCGGGCCACATATTGATTGTATTGAACTGAATTAATTGATAAATTGAATTAGTTATAACCTCGGGCGATAGTATCTTTTGATTTTAATACTTGGGTTGTGATTTTCTAAAATTATTACCCGAGATTATAACTTGCATGTATGTGCGTATATAATTATTTATACCCCTCGCTCAGTCCGTTTGGACTGACACCTCAACTTTTCAGTTTTGCAGGTTCGTGCTAGGCGGGAATTAGAGTCTCGTGTCTTTTATTCGGGTCTAGCACTGCACCTTCATACATTGTACTTGTGTTGTTACTAGTTATTTTGTAGTATATCTTGAATTATACTTGGATTGATATTGTAATGATATGAATTGTCGGTACCTATAAGTAAGTATGTAAATATGGTACCTATATGTATTGAATGCTTTTGCTTCCGCTATTTTATTGCTCTGAGTTGTTTTGGTTTTAATTGAGGGTACCCGCCTAACCTTGTGTTTTTTTTTATTGTCTCCCGTTCGCTATAGTTTCGGTTCATGTATGGATTATTCGTTTCATACGTGGATTGGGACTGTAGTGCGGGGGATGTGGCGCCTAGCGTTCCGGGTGCTACACCGAAAATATTAAGCAAATCAAGATTGTATTTTTTTTTAATAAATAAATTGTAATGCCCCAGCTTTCGGCATTTCAAGTATGAACGACACGTGTGGGTTTGAGAGTTGTAATTTAATTATTATTTGATCATTTCTTTAACTTTTCATGTCATGACATAATTTTATAAAATTCATATTCTTAGTATTTTATTGAAATTCATATCATATTATAATTGTCGTATATAGTGAACGTGATTGTAACGTGAATTAATTTCCCGAACGTGATTTAATTCTTTCGTGACCTTACTTGAGCATTCTTATGAATTAGGGGACGTAATTGCATTGGATCTAATTGATCATTTGTTATGGAATTGAACCTAATTGCATGACTTAAATAATTGGAGGACTTAATAGCAAATTGGCCATTTCTTTCTCCTTACATAGCAGCAATCACGTACCATTACATTTCCTTTCATACTTGCTCCATTTTCTTCCTTGCTCAACCGAGACAAAAGCCTACCAAGAGGAGTGGGAGATTTCTTCATTCTAGCATCATTTTGTGGACATTCAAGCATCATCAACATCATATCTTCACCTTAGCATCCATTTCTTGCATTTGAGGTAACTTTGGAACTTTGATGAATTTCTTGGATTTATGACTTTGATAGGGCTTTGTATTGGATGGGTTAAATTGTGTATTGGTTGTTGGAAATATGTTTAGGAACTTTGAGCTTAAGTTATATGCATTCAACTTGTGGATATTGAACTTGGAGCATGGATGATGGAATGAGTTTCATTTGATGAATCTTGGATGATCTAATGTGGAAATGAGTGTTTATATGAATTGTTGTTAATTTATATGTATGATAGTATGTGTATTGCATGATATATATGCATTTCATCTTGGTTTGAATCCATTTTTGGGTGTTGGAGCTTTGGTACGTAGTTGTTCTGCTGTTTACTCTGTTTTTTTTCTGCTACGCACAGTTGACACGGGCGTGTCAACTTTCCCTTCTTCAGCGTGACACGGGGGTGCATGATGGCTTGGTTTTTCTGTACCGTGACACGGGGGTGTCACGGATTGCTTTGTAATGGTGACACGGGCGTGTCACCTTCTATTCGCATGCATGTTGTCCGTTGTACTGTGACACGGGGGTGTCACGGCTTAGTGTATTTTGGTGGTACGGGCGTGTCACCCTCCGTTTTCATGCATATTTCTTTGCATGCATGGTTGTACGTGTATGTGTTATATATACATATATGTTGGTTATATATTAATTGTTATTTGGTTTAATTGACTGTATTTAATTGTTTATTCCCTAATTGTGAGCTCGAATGAATTGAATGGATGACTTGAACGTATGATTTAATTTCTTAATAGTGCACATGAACATAATCTTGTCTGCTACATATTCATATCATACTCGTTGCATTTTCACCGTTCGTCCTATTTGGTACATTTTGAATCGTGTCTCACGGACAATTGTCTTTCTTGCACAGACCAGCTTCCTGGTGACGAGGAGCAGGCCCCGTGAGCTGTTTTCTTGTTTGTTTTGGGTCGTTCAGGTGAGGTTTCCGTATAACCCTATGTGAAGTTTTAAGCCAAAACCTATCTATATAGCTATAGTTTTCAAATGATTTATCAAACTTTTGAAGGAACTGATTGATTGATTGATTGATTGATTGGGCGAGTATTGTATTGCACTGTGGGCCCGAGGGTAGTGACTCGAGCCAACCGGGAAAGCATGGGCTGACGGGTAACTCGAGAGCTACTCTCACCAAATTGGGATGACCCCTGAACCCCCTAGGAGATTAAGGGAGGAAGGAGTTCCGGGCTTAGGGATTCATGTACCCTCTGCCCAGACTGATTGGATGGTGGGGCCTTGCAATCCCACCATCACCCGGAGGAAGAAGGATGGCCTGAAACTGCTAATTGTGTACCGTAATGAATTGCATGATCACCTAACTATTGAACAACTGATTGATTGATTGTACACAGTCGGAGTAAGGTTGGAGAATTGCCCTCACTCGCCGGGCCACCATTGATTGTATTGAAGTGTTAAGTTAATAAATTGAATTAGTTGTAACCTCGGGTGATAGTATCTCTCATTCTATTAAATTGTATTGTTGTTTCCCAAAAATCATTACCCGAGATTATAACTTGCATGTATGTGCGCTTATATTTATTTATACCCCCTTGCTCAGTCCGTGATGGACTGACACCTCAACTTTTCAGTTGTTTTGCAGGGCGTGCTAGGCTGGAATTAGAGTCTAGAGTGTCTTTAATTCGGGTTCTAGTACACTTCATCTCACATTTTGTTCATGTACAAATATTTTATGTATTTTGTAGCATGTTTTGTCGCTTGTTTTAGAGATGATATTATATTGATATGGAACGTTGGTATCTATTAGTAAATAAATAAATATGGTACCTATAAGTATTGAATGAATAAATTGCTTCCGCTTCTATCTACTCTGCATTGTTGGGTTGGTTTTACTTGAGGGTACCTGCCTAGCCTTGTGTAGTGTTTTTTTTTTATTGTCTCCCGTTCGCTGTAGCTTTGGTTCATGTATGGATTGACCATTTCATATGTGGATTGTGGCTATAGTGCGGGGATGTGGTGCCTAGCGTTCCGGTTGCTACATAAATTAATCAGTTAGACTACCCTTAATAAAAATTGAGTATTATTATTCGATTTTCTTACAATTTAAATATTGTTAAGTTTGATTTGCCTATAAAAAAGAAAAGAAGAAGTTTGATTTGCATAGGAATCAAACCATATCTTCAAGCCGCGGGCAAATATTTGTCATCCATGTCGTAATTTGCTTGGGATTTTGTAATCAATATTGACTGTTTATATAATTAATTCTCATATCCTGGAAACAATCGAGAAGAACGAACTTTCTTTGCAAACGTATGTCAATTAATTAACAAATGACATCTTTATCATAGTGGTTACAAAATTATGTCATCTGCTTTGGAAGAATACTTAGACGAAAAGGAAAGCCTTAAATGAGAACTCTAATTTTGATGAAGTCAAATGGGACTATTTGTAAACACATTTTCGTCAAAAAAAAAAATTGAGTTATTTACACCATACCCCCTGTGTTAGGTGAAATGGACAAAAAAAACTTCGTGTTACAAAAATTAACGCAGAAAACCCTGTGTTTTCAAAATATTTGCATGTCGCACCCTGAAAATTTCTGGTGTTGGTAGAATACTAATTTTCTCTATTCATTGGATGCGAAATAACTAATTTACCCGTTTATATTCTGATATATATCATCTTAAATCTCTCTATATTGTTCAATATTTTTTTATATGTACCGAATTTCCTTTTTTTATATGCACCGAAACATGTACAAAATAAAAATTGCATGAAGAACCGTATAAACAAGTATAAAAAATTGTATATAGAAAGATGTGAGATGATCTATATCATAATATAAAAAGTTAAATTAGTTATTTCGCATCCAATAAATAGAGAAAATTAGTGTTCTACCGATACTAGAAAATTTCAAGGGTTCGGCATGCAAATATTTTGAGAACACAGACTCTATGTTAATTTTTGTAATACAGGGTTTTTTTTGCTCATTTCACCTGACATAGGGGGTTGGTGTAAATAACTCAAACAAATTTAGACAAAATACATTTTTCTTGATATATGACTAATTTATAGATAATCTTGATTATTGGTTTGGATTAATGAATTCTCTAGAATTTGTAATTGTCATTTAAAATACTTTTCCATCTATGACGATTTATGTTGAAATTGAAAAAAATAACAGAGTGTATATTATTCAGAATTGTTTTAACTCTAATATCAAGGGAAACGTGAACCGCTGGGCACCACAATTAACAATCTGAAGGCGCTAGTGTCTGATTTGGGGAACGTCCGAGAACCTAGAGAGAAATCAGGGATCTGAGGAAGAATGTGGAATGGAAAAGACGTCCTGTTGGGTGGGTGAAACTTAATACGGATGGGAGCTTATTTGGCAACACGAAAATCGCGGCAGCTGGTGGGGTGGTCCGAAATGAAGAAGGAATGTGGATCTTTGGATTCGCCACGAAGGTGACCACCCCCGACATTGTTGTGGCTGAAATTATAGGCGTTATGGAAGGGTTATGCCTGGCATGAGAGCAACGCTTTAGGAACATTGAGGTTGAGAGTGACTCCAAGGTGGTGGCTGATCTAATTAAGGAAGCGAACGTCGATGAGCATCCGTTGGGGCTGCCGATTGAAGACTGTAGAGCCCTCATACATAAGCCTCGGAACTGTGTTTTGCAACACGTTCACCGGGAAGGGAATTCGATGGCTGACAGGATGGCCGAAATGGGGCAGCACATGAAAGAAGATCGCTGCATCTGGGATTATCCCATCTGAGTTTATCTAGGCTTGTGCCCTTGCTTTTGCACCAAAAAATAAAAATATTTAGATTATCATTAAATAAACTTTTATATTTACTTTTGGGCTATAATTTTTTTTGTTTAATTGTACACATTAATTTAAAATTTAACTGAGCCAATATAATTCTTTTATGTGGAATCAAAAATTTATTTCTAAAATAACAAACTTGAACCACACATAAAAAATTATGAAAAGATATATGATTAATTAATTTTTTTCAGTAAGATTAATTGAACCTACATTTTAAAAGGTGTTGTTGCCCTATTCATATATAACTAACTGGTTATATGAATAAGTACATTATATTTATTATTTGATTTGTTATTTTATTTTAAGTTTTCTACCGATCATATAATAAACGCTCTTTTTATTATAATGACTTATGCAAATCAAATTCGGACAAAAATCACAGCGCCTCCATAAAAGTATTGTGGTAGCATTCATTACATTAAACATTCCTGCCTGATCTCCTTCGTGGCCGCTAACATTCCTTTGAAAAATATTGGCGGTCAGGATTCTTAAATAATCGCTAAAACGCTTTTAACCTTCATTAGCGGCCAATAATTTTGCAGTGTAAATTTATCGCGGCCGCTAACTTCTTCGGTCAGCTCCTCTTTTGTTCTTGTTTCATCGTTTTTACTCTAAACTCGTCATCTTCGACTCCCAAGTGAAATTTACCTGAAAAGAGGTATTTCAAGCAGTAAATATATCGTAAATAATAGGAAAGCATATGGAAAATAGGCCTAAAATAATGAGTATTTATCACCTAACAGTCGTCTGAGACACCTGGTTGAGATTACAACAATGACACATAGAAGCATGTGAGAATCAATAAATGACCTACACTTGTTTATCTCAAGAAGAGCTCTTATTGCATAAGTTATTCATAGTTCATCTCGGAGTCCTTGGCCAAGGTAGTGGATCCAGATCATGAATGAGTTTCTTGAATTAAGATCAAATGGATATGAAACAAACTTAGCTTTAGGATTAAGATTATTAGAGTTCTAATTATTCCCTTATCGTAAATCTTAATCGAGAGAAGTGATGGCAGGAGGATCGTATTTCACAAGTTGTCATTGACTAAAAGGTTCTTTTGATTTAATTTGATATTTGGCTAGGGTCACATACCTGTTGGCAGATTATGATAGTGTGATTTGTGGACTAAATAATTAATAAGGGTGTCAATTAATTAGGATTACTACTATTCAAATAATGAACCTAAAAGCTCAAATACTAGGTTACAAGGGTATAGGTTAATTGATTAATCGAACTAATCAAACCAATTGTTGGTAGTAATGGGGGTTGGGCCCACACATGCTTTTAAGCACGTGCAGGGCATGTGGTACGTATCACACATGTTGTGCAATAATTAATTAAATAATTTAATTAATTTTAAAATTTTAATCAATTAGTAATTAATCATTTGGTTCTGCCCGGAATAAAAACTAATGAAGAATTAATTAAAACTTAATTTTTATTGAAATATTTATTTATGTATTTTAGAATAATATATAAATAAATATAAGTTCTAGAGAAGTTTGGACAAGTTTTCATAGGAATAAGATTAATTAACTTATGAGAAGGCGTTTATATTAACCTTTTAACTTATTGTAAGACAGTTAGGCATGTAGTAAACAACAAATTCACAAGGACATTATTTGTGCCTTAAAAAAATTATATACAAACTAACAAACAACAAAGTTATCATCATTATTTGTTAAATTTACAAGGACATTATTTGTGCATAATAAAAAAATTATATACAAACAAACAAACAACAAATTTATCACCATTATTTGGTCCACGGAGCTTGCTTACAATGTGAGAATTCACTTCATAATTGGAAAAGCTTTGAGGGGCACTGCTTTATGAAGAGAAAGCCCAAATATTTCACTCAAGTCCACTTCTTCGGGCTTCATTCCCGGTTCAAGTTTCCAGTCAAAGTTATGAACCATACATGCTACCATGAGATGCACCATTCGATGAGCCAACGGCAGCCCCGGGCATATTCTCCGTCCCGAGCCGAATGTAATAAGCTCGAAATCTTGCCCTCGATAGTCTATTTTGCTTCCTAAAAATCTTTCGGGCTCAAAGGAGTCTGGATTCGACCATATCTTTGAGTCATTGCCGATGGCCCATACATTCACGAGTATTTGTGCATCTTTTGGGATCATATAACCATGGATTTCTACATCAGTTTCTGCCTTGTGAGGGACTAGAAACGGGCCGGAAGGATGACGCCTGAAACTCTCTTTGATCACTGCATTTAAGTAAGGGAGTCTTGAGGTGTCTGATTCTTCAACTTGTTTATTCTCTCCTATAATAGTCCTCAACTCTTCCTTCACTTTGGACATTTTATTAGGGTTGCGTATTAGTTCTGTCATTGCCCATAGCGCTGAATCCGCAATCGTATCCGAACCTGCAAGTATTAAGTCCTGACACAAACAAAATATGATCAGCAGTTTTGTTTCAATTGAATTAAAGTTCTTACACAAGTCCACAGAGAAAATTAGGAATAATTTTGTTTTCGATGCCAATAACCTTTTCTTTTAAACGGAAAAACCGGTCATAAATGACCGTCAAAAGGCCCCCCTCAATTAATCAATCGAATATCCATAAAAAAAAAGATATCAAGAATCATACTCCACATATCGGCGAGAATACTTAAACAAAAATGCCCAACCCCAATACAAATGCAATACATCAAGCTCGATGCCTATAACTTAACATAATTTTGGTTTCAGTATACTTTTCTAATATCTCGAGTTTAATATTATAATTATCATCAATTTGTATCAATTTTAGTAATCGGAAGTTATGGCATAGAAATTTATGCACCTGATTTTACAAATTACAACTATTGCGATCACCTCATTTGTATATTGTATTTAAATTAAAATTTCAGTTTTTAAATGCATTAATTAAAATTGATAGAGACACTTAAGAACTTGTTAGACCAAGTGAATATAATATATAAAAATAAATATGAGATTTGATGAATGTGAGTTTGCCTAAGAAGGCGGGGGGGGGGGGGGGGGGGGGGGGGGGGTTGAATTAGGCCTTAAAACCTTTTTAAGATTTGTATGAAATTTTATGAAGTGCAGCGGAATTATTAAGGTTTTAAGAAAAACCGTTTTTCAGAGTTGAGCGCGTGCTTTGCTTGAAATAGTTACTGGTACGAAATAACAAAGTACCAGACAGTTACTGGTACGAAATAACAAAGTACTAGACAGTTTAATAATGAAGATATGCAAAGCAAGTAAATGACACGGCTATTTATCCAGGTTCAGTCCGAAGACCTACGTCCTGTCCCCAAGTTTTCACTTAGGATTTGAAACCTGTTTCACTCAAATGATTAGCACAAGTACAATAAAGTTTCAGGAGTAAAACAGTAAATTCCAGAGAGTTAGAAAAACTCCCTAAGAGAGTTGATACAATATAACCGATCACCAATCTTGGCAACAAGATAGTGTGACTCGTTCTGGCGGTAGTATCGCGACTACTCAGCTTCCACGACCTCAGTGTAGTACGCTTAACGTCACTCACACCTAGCTGGAACTAGCTATCGACCGACTACTTCCACGACCCAGCAACCCTGCACAACTCAACTTGCTCCAAGTGATTCTTGAGCTTGAATCTGATCTCTTCACCACCAAAGTCCCTCGAGACAACAAACAAGCAAACAAGAATTAGAAGAAAACACCAAACCGTATATGAAACTCAATATTCTCGTTTTCACTATGTTGGTTTAGAAATCTTTTCTCCCTCCTTTATTTCTCACGAATTTCTCTCTTAAATACAAGTAATACAACGGCTAAAGAGTGTAAAATAAGGTAGGAGCCGTTTGGGATTGATTCTGGAACCAAAGGAAAGATTTACAGCTAAGTTCCAGAAGAAATTCAAAAGTATCAAGTCAAATACTTTCCATACTAATAAGGATTCTATGCATGTGGCAAATATAAGTATGGAATAAATCAATTATGGGCTGCATAAAAACGTGATTGACAATCAAGGTAATTTAAGGAATGATTTTAAGCAATTCAAATAATCTTTCCATGCTAGAATAAAGACATATGGAAAGATGCACAAATATCTTGCAAGCATCAAAACTTACCATTGAAGTTCCAAAGAGGTCAACAAGATTATATTAGGAAACAAGAGATTATATAAACCGAATAAAACGACATGAGATTCATTTGACTTACTATTTCGTCTCATGTTTTATTCAATCAAGCAAGTGTATCAATAAGAGGTTGAAATTAGAAAAGAGCATTCTTAATTTTTTTTTCTTATCAAGAAATTTAAATTTACTGATCAAATCGATAAAGATTCTCTATATACTAATCTCAACCGTCTGTTAATATATTTGGTTTATGTGAATTAGCGGAATGGGAGATGAAATACTTTTGAAACAATAAAACGGATGTCAATAAAATTCTTACCATAAGTAAATGTTTCGAGTCATTTTGAGTGAAATCGGACTTGTCTTGGTTGAGATCAAGGAGTGCTTCGAGTAAATCCTTTTCCCCAGTAGAATTTGATGACATTTCCCTCAATTGCAACCTTTTACTAATTATCTCATCAAACTTTCCAAGTAACTTCAATTGATAAAACTCCATTTTACGCTTAAGACCTTGTGGATCAATCTCTCTAAGAACTGGAAAGAAATCAGCAACGTTAGGAGTGCCTGACATCTTCATCAACTCCTGAACGATTTCCTTCATTTCTTGAGCCGAATCCGAATCAAAATGAGCAAAATCGATAGAAAAAAGTGTTGACGAGACCAAATTTAGAGTAGTTAGGAATGCAACTTCCCCGATATTCACCAATTGACTGCTGTTACAACATTTCTGGAAGTAACAAAAAATGAATCACAATTATATATACATATAGGAAACGATAGTTGAAGCTCGTTTGAACTTGATTTATCAAACACGACAAATCAAACATGAACATAGTTTCTTGGATTGATAAAGATTGAATCAATTTCAGGTCAATTAGTATTAAGGATTTATACCTGTAAACGAATTGATCATGTATTCAAATTCATTGAAGGCAGTTGAAACCAATAATAATCCTCTTAAAAAGAATTAAAAGAAAAATAGCATATACTATCCTTGAAATTTTTGGTAGTTTTAAATTAAGTCCCTCGTAATTTGTAATTTACCAAGATCTCCCTAACCTATATTTTAAAATTCAAGCTAGAACGGTTCGATCGGTGACCATAGCCTATATGGTCAGGGTTATCCCTTAAAACCAATCGCCACATGGACCAGTTTAGCCTGTTGAGAACAAGTTGAACATCGATTAAAAACTCAGATCGAACCGCTCCGCGGGCCCATTGGCCCGGAATTTTTTTGTTTTTTTCAAAACTCTAAACCCAAAATTCATGGTGTTGTTGGTTTACCCTAAGCTATGCTTTAAAATTCGGATAGGACCAACTAGTCGGGTCAAAAGTCTATTTGGTCCAACTGACCTCTTAAAATCAGTTGTCACTCGGACCAATCTTAACCGTTAAGAATCGATTGAAAACCGATTAAAAAATTGAACCGAAACGCTCCGCGGGTCGATTGATCTAAAGTTCTCTCTTTTTTTTTTTCAAAACTTTGAACCCAGGATTCATGGTGTAGTTGGGATTTGAACCCATGACCCACACAATTGTACTACAAATATAGTTGACAATTTTTTTTTGTTAATAAAACTCATAATAACTTTTGTAGTAAGCTCACCAAACCATAAATTATATTTAAAGATCGAGTATTAAGGAAATATTAGTTACAACTACAAGTATTAAAGATATAGTATGAACTAAATTTAAATATGGATAAAATAATATGAAATATTTTATTTTTTATAATACATATCTATAAAAATATAAATATATGTATGATAATTTTGTATTTTTTTCTATAATAAATAGTATGATATTTGTTAAATCGATCTTTATCTAAATTGTTAGTAGATTTATAATTTATAAATTTATTAGTGGAGAATGTTATTTGAAAATTAATTCGTAGCTGTAAATGATATAAAATTATATCTATTTTTTATATTATTTAACTTTCTTTTTCAAATTTTTAAACACATGCATCCCAAAGTAGGATTTCAACTCAAGACATCGTTCTGAAAAATAAACTCGTTAACCACTTGGACCAACCTCTATTAAGTTTTATATTATTTAACTTATTTTGTATTTTTGATTAGTATTTATAATAGTGTATAAAATATATATAATTAAATATAATTATTATATAATTATAACATCACATAGTTTCGATGAATGGTCAAACCGATGGAATGAGTAAAACCAACAATCAGGAAAATTTCCGGATGGATGTGCTCTCGGGGTTCTAAAACTTAGTGCCTAAACATTTGGTTGACTAATGTAATCTGCAAATGGATAATTAATATCACAACCTAAGGACCCCACAGCCTGAAACGCCTTTATTAAGAAAATGATGAATTTACAAAGTAATAATCCATGCATGAAATGAAAAATTGGTAAGAAAATTAGGCTTACACTTGATTAAAATATATTTATTTCTCTCTTTTAATTCGAACAATATGTTAATACACTTGACCTGTATATGTCAACGAAACATGAGATGAAATACAAATTTAAAATAGGAGATTCGAAATCCATTACACCACTACCTGAAGATAATCCCGTAATTGTTGCAGCTTTTCTTGGCGAAGCCCTTCGCTAGCTTCCAGCTTCTGCATTGAAAACATTTCTTCTTTGCAGATCTTTCTCAACTGACGCCATTTGCTTCCTGCTGGAAGGAAGGCTAAGGAGAACTTGTGGTGGTCCATCCCATGGGCTGCATGAGGGACTTTTCGGCCCGAACATGCTTGATCGTGTTTTTGCAGGATTTCTTTTGCGATTTCAGGTGACGAAACGACGATTGTGTTTATCGTTCCGAGTTTGAGATGCATTAAAGGGCCATAGATTTTGGAGAGTTTTGTCAAAGATCGGTGGGGGTTTGGACCGAGTTGGTGTATGTTGCCTATGATGGGGAGGGGAAAAGGGCCCGGTGGAAGCTTGGATAATTTCCTTATGAAGACATGATGAAGATATTTCAATAGAAGTGTGGATAGCAGCACCAGAAATGTAAGGAAATCTGCAGTCATTTCGGCTTTTCTCCTTGTCTGTAATTAAGCTATCCTCATATACACACACATATATATAGTTACTATTTAATCCTGTGATAAGGGGCGTTGACAAAATTGAGAGATGATGTAAAAAGACTTTGTAATTGAATACAAAAATTTAGGAATAATTATTATCGTTCCCTCAGATTTGACAAAAATATGGATTCGCTCTTAAAGTTTGAGAAAATACGAATTCGCCCCTAACTCATTATTTCTTCCGTTTAATTTAATCGAATGTATGATTTTATTATTTTATGTACCCCTCATATGTTGAAATTTAGGAGGGATATATGTAATAAAGAGTTTAAAGGAAGGGAGTTAATACAAGTACATAAATTCTTGGGAGTTTGATTTAAGTACTTAAGTTTTGTGCCTAAATAAAGAATAATACTTAATGATATTTTGAAGTTTTTAAGATGAATTAATTTTATTCCTAAAGTTTATGGATATCAAATATTTTTTTATAAAAATTAGGCATGCATGTTTATAATGACATGCTATTCATTGTATTTGTTAATTTGTTTAAATAATTCTAATGAATGTTTATGTACAATCACTAATATATTGATTGATATTAGTGTGTATGTTATAATTTTCTATTTCAGCGAGAAATTTTATTATTTCAAACGATTAAAGTTTAAATAAATTTACATAAACTTTTAATGTACATAAAATTAAGACATCAACGCAAGGTGAAATTTGTAATTTTTATCATATTTTATTGGAATATATAAGCATGACATATTTATTCCTATTTATACTTTAGATAAAATATAATATTGAATTAAATTACAAAATTTCAAAATTGTAAAATAAAATTTTAACCAACATTACAAACATATCATTACACTTACAATATTATTGTAATTTACATCTAGGGACAAAATTGAATATTTTAAAAATAATATTGTTGTCATCATCAAATTTTAATATCATAATAAATGGTTGGGACAATCCATAGGGGATGTTCATAATTATTCCAAAAATGTAATTATTTTAGATAAAAAAAATTTTAAACTCTTACAACACATCTGATATAATGCACGAGTAATTTCACAAAAACTTAGTTAGTCCAATACTAATATAATAAAATGAGAATATTTCACCAGATGTATAAAAATAATTGATAAAATAATAAATATGGTTAGTCCAAATAATAAATGTAAATACATTAATTTATATTATTAATTGAATTCAACCGACAACAATATGAGCGTGAATTTTCCTTATTGCAGGACCATGAAGGATAGTGTTTTGATGTACGGATGAATATGTCTAAGTAGGAAACTGAATAATGTGGCATTCATTTACAGAATAAATTTTTTTGAGGACCAAGGACCCCATGGGTCAATTTATTTCAAATCACAGTCAAACTAAACAACAAAATATCAACAAAACCAAAGCAGACCGAAACTGCATTACGAGCTAAACTGTGTATTATCATATTCGCACCACGTCTAATAGCAGAAAAACAACAATTTTCTAAACTAGAACAAATGACCATAGTATCCTGCATAATATTTCCCACGGAAGAGAGGTCATCCCTAGGTTCTTCAAGTTGTGGATCACTTGAGCATTATCTCCCTCCAAGATAACTTTGGTCCACCAAAGTCCCTCGCCAATTGGGCTGCCGACAAGGCCGCTAGAGTCTCTGCTACCTTTGGGTCCGAACATTGAACCTCCTATCCGTTTCCCAGCCAATATAGTTGCCATTCGAATCCCTCGCGACCACTCCAATTCCAATAGTTGGCTTCTTGAAATACCGACCCGTCAAAGTTCAATTTAACCGATCCCGGGCTCGGAGTTTCCCATTTGTTGATTGCTCTCTCTCGCAACTGCACTTTAGAGCCTCTCTCTGCATTTGGTAATGGGTCGGGATTGTTGAGAGCCATTGTAACGCCCCAGTTTTCCGGCCATTCAGGTACGCGCGCCACGCGTGTGAGTTTTCGAGAGATAGAATTTATTTAATTTGTTTATTTCTTAAGTTGTGCATTTCATGGTAATTTGCAAATTTTATTACTAAATGATTATGTGATATTATGTGAATTTATGAGCAACTTGTGAATTATTGCATAAATTGTATCTAATTGACACGTGAGTTAATTGCTGAGCATGTATTAATTGTCTATATGGCCTTAATTGATCACTTTCATAATTTGAGGACTTAATTGAATTGGATTAAATTGATTATTTTCATACACTTAGAACCTAATTGCATAAACTTAATGATTTGAGGGCTCAATTGCAATTGATAGCATTTCATATCTCTTATAAGAGATGAATTACGTGTTGTTCATTTCATACACAACACACATACACCATTCTTGCTCTCTCTCGGTGCATTCCATAGAAGAAAGATGAGTGATTTCCATCAACTACAAGCTTGAAATTCCGGCAATTAAGGATTTTTGAAGTTTCAACCAACTAACTTCATCTCTTTTCTTTCCTTTTTCATTCAAGGTCTATATGTGAGATATGTGTGAATTCTTGAATTGTTGAGTGAAGCTAGGGTTATGATTTGGATTGGGTAACTTGTGTATTAGTTGTTAGAAGCTTGATTGTAACGCCCCGACTTTTCGGTCGTACAGGTATGACGTCACGAGTGGGGTTAGACCGAGAGTTATGTGACTTATATGTGTTTTAATTGGTAAGTAACTGTTTAATTTAATAATTTTTTGAACTAATTGTTATTATGTGACCAATATTGTAGCACCCGCGACGATAGGCACCACATCCCCCGCACTATAAGTCTAGTCCACATACGAAATGGAAGTCCATACATGAATCGGACTCATAGCGAACGGGTGACAAATAAAAACAACTACCTAGCTAGGAGGAATCTAACCCTGTACCAATTTAATCTCAATGCCAAAACATGGTGCGGAAGCAATAACTTAGCATGAATATCAAAATGGCCATAAGCCCAACAATTCTATAACATAATTAATTCCATCATGCATCCTAACAACGGGTTCAACTAACATGCAACCTGTCCCGAATCAAAAATCAATAATCAATAATCAATAATTGGCACATAGGTCCCAATATACATAATGTGATACAATTAAATAAAAAAAAAATGGAATGTGACTCGAGTGTACAAGTGACTTGAAGAAAGCTAAGACTCGACTCCCACCTAGCAAAACCTGAAAGAACCTGGAAGAATGGGAAAGAGGGATCAGTCTCTAGAAGACTGAGTGAGCAGGAGCGATACGTATATATACACAAGCTGTAACGCCCGAGCGTGAGGCGCCACATCCCCCGCACCGAGACCCAACCCGCATAGGAAATGGAAAATCCCTACACGTGTCAAATCACGGTGAACGAGGACACAACACACACGCTAAGCTAGGCGGGAGCTAACCCTTCAACCAAACAATAACCAACATGAATTAAATCGAGAAACAAATGCAATAGCGGAAGCAATAAACATAATTATTCACATTGAGCATCACAGCTCCAAAAATAGATCAACCTATACAATAAGTGGTAGCAATGCCCTCACGGCTCAAAATAACATAATTCGCTCCATACAAATCCAAAATCCAAAATATGAGTACGAATGAGTGTAAAGGAAATGCTAGACACAAATGCAAGACCTAGACGACTCGAATTCCCGCCTAGCACCTCCAAACCTGCACGAAACAACTGAAAACAAACCGGGTTCAGTCTAAAAGAGACTGGTGTATATAAAAGCGGGGCATAAGTATAAATATTGCAGAATTGGAACATATACATGCAAGCCCTAATCCCATAGAAGTTTGATAAGAAATTTCCCAAGCGGGCAAAGAAAATAAAACATCAATGGGATTACGACTATCATATTCATTCATAATTAACATAGGGTTTAAGGCCCGGCGAGTGGGCGTGCATCATCTCCAACCTTCTCCTCGTGTAATCATATTCATAATTTCATAAGTTATCATACATAACATATGTTCACATACATAATGATCATAATCATTCATATACACCTTCTTCCTCCGGTGGTGGACGAGTTTGCAAAGCTCGACCACCTCATACATAATGGCTAGTGACGTACATGAATCCTCAAAAGGCCGACTAGCATTTTCTAGTCAAAACTCCTGACGAGATCCGTTTCGACGTAAAATGGTTGGAACTAGTGCACGGGTTCACCGTCGGCCCTTGCCTCCCCGGCTTACCACGATACACTAAGCTCCGGGGCCCGTGATCATAACATACATGCAATCTCGCCAAAACATAAGGTAGGTTTTCATAAAGAAGGCTTAACAATCGAAAATCATAAGACTCTTTAAAAGACTCGATAATTATAAATATAACTTTTGGCTTAAAACGGTCACATAAGGGTTATATTGGGTCAAGATAACTATTAGTAGAGAAACCCACCTCGAACCGACAAAAGAAGACACGAAAGCCTCATGGACCGGCCTCGTCTCCAACGGGATCAAAATCTGTGCAAGAAAGGTGACGTGAGACTCAAAATGATCAATTAAGACGCTCGGCAATGAAATGATCATGATATGATTGCATAAAAGAGTATGTTATGTAATGAACATGTTCATGCGCACTATTAAGGAATTTAAATCATATAATCAAAATATATGTATATATATATACACATGTATACATACACAACATGCATGAAACCACAAAATGCTTGAAAACAGAAGGTGACACGCCCGTGTCACCAACACAAAGCAATCCGTGACACCCCCGTGTCACGGTACAGTCAGAACAAGAAATCAGAAGGTGACACGCCCGTGTCACCTCTACAAGGCAAACCGTGACACCCCCGTTTCACGGTACAGTGGGACCAAGCAATCCTGCACCCCCGTGTCACCCAAAAGAAGAAAGGGGTGACACGTCCGTGGAACGCACGCAGCAGAGAAAAAACGCAGCAGAAACAGAGCATAACCAAGACACAACATCTCAACACATTCAAACAACAAAAGACAACTAAGATGCAATGAAACCACTTAAAAACAACTCTCAATCATGCTCCCAAAACCTTGAAACATAAGATGTAGTGTGTGGTGATCAATTCATACCAAAACTCCAATAACTCATTAATGGTGGCTCATAAATACCTCAACTAACAACCAATAAATCACCATAAATGTAAAGAAGAGATCAAAACAATCATTTTCATGCTTGGAATCATTCAAAAAGCTCAAGGATTGGAAGAGAACAACCAAAATGCTCAAAACCTAACTATATATACATCTTGGCCAAAACTCATGAAACCATGCTCAAATTTAGGGATAAATGAATGAAAATGACTCATATTGAATGTACATAACATATCCAAGCTTACCTTGTGGATTAATGGAGGTTTGGGAGGAGATTTGAGCTTGAATCTCCAAGGAGGGCTTGGGTGACGGGATTTCTGGAATACAGAGGATGTTTGGCCAATTTACTCCAAGTGAGAAGGGTTATCTAGGTTTGGGGGGTTAATGGATGAATAAAGGGTTGAGTTAGGGTTCCATGGGGTCTAACCATGGTTAATTTGGTCAACAAATGAATAAGTTATGGTCATTAAAGTGCAGCAAAGTCAGTTTAGGCATCCGTTGTGTGTTTCGGTTGAATTTCGGGAGTTCAAATGGCTTTGAAAAAATATAAGGCTAAGCTCATCAAACTCGAATTTTCGATACGAGTTCAACGAAGTCGACGAAACTCAAATCCGAGTTTCCTAGCTCAAGTTATCAAATAAGGAACCAATGGTGCGCTAATTGCTCGTTAGCCCCCGTTTTCAATTCCGAATCAAAATAAATTCAAAACTCAATCAAACAAACCCAAAAACATAAAACGAGCATATAACCATATTCATAACACATATAAGTCCAACATCTTAAATTCGCACGAAATTCCGAAATCATTTCACGTAGAAACGGCAAGCAAATAATTCGTTCAAGCGCAAATAGTTCAAAGAAAATTCATATAAATTCAAATTCAAATATTTCAAATAATTAAATATTCTCTAATTAATATAATATAAGATAAAGAAATGAAATAACGTAATTAAAATAAATTAAACGCGCACGTAATTATCACATAATTCATACCTGAACGATTTGGAAAAATCGGGGCGTCACACAAGCACATGCAAGCCATAAATCCCGAGCAAGGTTTTATGGAAGTTAGTTCATTTAAAGAGGCATAAAGCAGTTATCAATGCTCGGATTTTACAACAATATCAGTTTATAAATATTTTAAATTCAGTAGGGTGATCAGTGGCCCGGCGAGTGAACGTGCACAATACTCCAACCTTACTCCGACCGTGTACAATCCTTGGTAATATTTATAAAACACGATCATGCAACCAATGATAAATTCAGGCGGTCATTCATTAAGCTCATTAATAAACAGGAGCAATACAGTCCAGCCTCCTTCCTCAGGGTGATGGTCAGGCCTGCAGACCCGAACCATCCAATTCTTTCTCCCCGCCAGGGGTAGCCCAGTCGCGGGAGACAATCAATGCAGTATGAGACGGGGGATTCATGACTCCTACCCGCTCCTTCGATGGTATGGGAACCACCGGCTCAGGAATACTCCACCTCCCCGTCTCCTAGGTCGCGCAGAGGTATTCCCAATGGGTACTACGTGCAAGGGTTCTTTCCGTCGGCCCGATGCCGATCCGGTCGCCAATCCCACGTTTTCCCGGGCCCAATAACATGAACATGATGTGCATATCTCACCAAACATTAAAGTTATGATCATAAATATCATAATTTGTTTCATTTCATTGGAAACGGTTCACTTCTTAAGATTTATTCGATAATCCTTTGATAAATAATATATCTATACAGTAAGGTTTTGGCCAAAACATTCATATATGGTTGTAGGGTTTAATACATAACTAAAACAGAAAACACTCTCACCTGGAATACCACGAGATAAGGAACATGAGTAATATGGGTGCCTATTCGATCCGGAAGTCTCCACCCTAGAGAAGAACTGGACAAGAAAGGAAACAAGGTGTACTCGTGAGAGGAGACTCAATATGGTACCAAATAGGACGCACGACAATGTTCATGAAGTGGTGTATCATGTCATAACATGATTGAATATGAAATGAAGCATAGGAATGTCATGGAATGGTGTGATCGTGTTCATATGCTCAATTACTCAAACAAATTCAATTCATATATCAAGCTTGGATTCAAAGAATCAAACTTAAGCAAGTAGGGACCAAGGAGTGTCAAATAAGAGCATGATTAACAATAAACCAAGTATAAAACTCATATAAGTCACATACGGGAGCCAAGAGAGTGAAAGGAATGCAATATGAGGGGTTTTGGCGAAGTTTGGCAAAAGTAGACAATTTTCTGAAATGTACAAGCTGTGGGAAAATAGGAATATCATGAGTTTGAGAAGTGGGAATTGGGTTTTTTTTGTTGGATAAGAAATTAGACACATAGAACTTTAAAATCATATGTGGCTCGAATCATGGTTCAAAGCGAGGAGGAAATGGCGTAGGTCCAAAGTTGAATGAACGCAGGTTGTCAGTAAGGTGGCGATACCAAAAAGAATTGATCATATCTCACAAATGGAAAAAGATATTGAGATGATTCCAATTGGAGGTTGTTCTAGACTTCAATAGGTTTCCAACGGTTCAAAAATCAGGTCAATCCAAGTTCGGATGAGGGAGTACCCATCCGGGGAAAATACAAGGCAAAATCTACGCTGCCGGGGAAAAAGAGTGCAGAAACCTCCTGCCCAAAACTACCAGCCCGGGTAGTCCTCCTGGGCGAGAAAAAGGGCAGAAACAGGGCTAGTTCGTGGAGGGAAGAAAAGGGGTAGCAAACTCCCAAGAAAACTCAACCAAAACACCCAAAACAAGTACATAACATGCATATAACACCAATATACATCTAATACTTGAATTACAACATATAAAACACAAGTTTGAGACAAGGATCAATCCAAACAATCACATATATTCCTCCAAAATTCATATATGTATCAATCATCCAAATAACAAGGAAATAAATCTAGGAATTCATGAATTCACATATATTGCTCAAGAAGTCATGCTTGATCATCAAGATTAAAGTCCAAAATCCAAATCTCCGACAAACCCTCATACATACACACACCTATATATATATATACCAACACATGAACCAACCTTGGAAGAAAAGGATGAAATGGAAATGATGAGATGATGACGATGATGATCCTTTCTTGAATATCTACTCCTTCTTCTTCTTCTTGATCAAAGATGGATGTAATGAAAATGAGAGAAAGGTTTAGTGTGTGTTGTAGAGATTTACTATGTGTTCTTGTGTATAAGATATATTGTATGTAATGTATGTAATGTAGTTGTAGATATATATCATATATGTATAAAGTGAGATATTTTGTATATAATATGTATATAATTTCTTAGTGCTCATATATTATATACATATATATAATGAATGTGTGAGTGTATTAGTGTAAAATTGGATATATGAATGTATACATGTATATAATGCATGTTAATAATTAATTGCATGAATGAATGAGATTAGAAAATATCACTCTTATGAAATAAGTTTAAGTATATAAATAGATATATAAACATATATATATATAATTACATGTCTCATGAATAAATGTAGTTTATAAATATACTCTTATGAAATTAATTAGGTTTAAGTAATTATATGTATACATATGAAAACATGTTATGAAATGAAATGTATAAATTATGCATATGTTAGAAAATGAATTGAAATGAAATTAAAATGAAATAGCAATTAAAATGAACACTTAGACAATTAAACAATTAATCACATAATCCACTTAGTCACATAATGCAATTAAACACGCTTAACAAATCTAACTCCCAAACTCACACGTGTGGCGGCCGTACCTGAATAATTTGAAAATGCGGGGCGTTACAACCTCTCCCCCTTAAAATGGACCTGTCCTCAGGTCCACCGTCTCGAGTTCTGGACTCTTAAGCCACTCTCCCGTGTTCATCCCACGTGGGTTAGCAACTCCCCGTCAGGAATTAGTTCGGAAAAGGTCTTGAAGCAACGAAGGGTCTTCAATTGCTGTGAAGTCACGACCCTTAACTCACCGGAACTTACCCACTCGAAAACTAAACTATGCGAGAGCAAGTTAAACAAGTAGCAAACAACAACAAGAGAGCCCCGTCTCTCAAACAAGCAATGAGAGAACCCCGTCTCCCGAACAAACAACGAGAGAGCCCCGTCTCTCAAACACAAAGAAAGAAACTCTAAGCACCCCACAAAAGGCTCAACACCCCAAGGCACAAATCAAGCACCAACACACCACATACAGTCACGTTACACATAAGCATGCAAGAAGCAATTAATACAACAACGATCAAGGTACTAATCATCATAAATATATAAAGTCATGTTACGTGTATGCATATGCCATGAATGCTTGATGTACCATTCACTGTTGATCGGGAATCTTCCATAGTAGTAATCGAACTCAACATTTGGTTATTCTTGGAGATCCCTCTACCTTTAGCATTACACTTCAATATCCACCCGAGTTACTCCACAATCAACTTTTCTTTCCTTATGAATTTCATGGTCTGAAGTTCCCTCCTACTTGAGGCCCACTTAATCTTGATCCAATCCACTTATCCTTCACCACGGATTATACTCAGTCTTCTCGAATGCTAGTGCTAGTCTTGAATAGCTTGAATTCTACTCTAAAATTTCAAAAGTACCACTGATTCATTATAGAAAGCATCTGACGAGCCTATAACCTGTCTTGTTCATGTTGTGCATTGCTTCGTAGATATTCCACTTCCAACACTCGATTGAGTTAAATCTCACTTTGTCCCTTCTGAACTATGATAACTTAATCAGCTTTTCTTACCCAAGATCTTGCTTACCAATCCTTGCCAATTTCCTCTCGATCCCATCAATTTCACAGTATAAAGTATGTTATACAAAGCACCATTCTTTTTAATCTTGGAAGATTAAGTTGGTAAATGTCCCAATATAAAAACTCACGGCATTGATCTTGTAGTCGAGGTTACTATCAATCATCCTTTCCTCCGTCTTATCTCTTACCACTTTCTTCGAATTCTCGTTACTTACTAACTATTAAATTTTTCGTCGTTCCTCTCGAGAGTGACCCGTTGGAGCATGATTGTGATCTTAATTTATTTCCCGGTCAGGCTCTCCCCCTTAAAAATTTTATTCTCAATTCTTTGAACTTGTTGTATCACCCATGGGGTAGAAAATCTCCAACTCCTTCAGCTTTGCTTTCCCGATCCAGTGATCTCACTTACAACGACTTTGAAATGATTAATAGGGGTAATAACTCAATGTTCCCGTTCCCATTCTCCTGTTCCAATTCCAAAATCCCTTAAGATCCCATTTTGTTCGATTCTTTGCAAACCCGAGATTCTTCTTTTCTTGATCTCATATAACTTGATAGGGCTTATTCTTGATGAATGTGATGGAGTAAATTATCCTATCAAGCAAACGTCAAGCTATGCATGCCGGTAAAAATGCTCGATGCATGTAGCGTATTTGGGACAAACGAGGTATGCAACATATTAAGGAAATTGTCCCAGTTAAATAAATATAAAGCGGGATTAAAAATTAACACAATATATGATGCACGTGCTATGAATGCAAGTACCTTTCACCGTAGTGGCAATATTTAGCTCGGCAAATTGATTCTTTGTACTCGGACCCATCGACCACTTCTTGTATACCCACGGTCTTCTAGCTTTCTTAATTCTTCTTGTATCCACCCATGTGCCAAAAATCTAGAGGCCAGGTCGAGTTCCAAGTTCTCTACACCCGAGCCTCTCAGTATATTAATTCTTCCCAAAATCGACTCTAAATTCCCATGCTTCTTTGTACCTCTTGTGAGCTCCTAAGATCCAAGTTGTCATCAAACTCAATCCTTCTATTTTCGTGAAACTAGCCTCTTGAGTCTCTCCATATGCCGAACTTAATTGTCAATTAGGTTATCTTGCCTCCCCATGGCTTCCAAATCTTTGGAGTTCTTTGAATCGACATACATGTCTCCATGATCCGAAATTTCGTGATTCTTGAACATAATTTCTTCTTGATCAAATCCCTTTAACTTTTCTCTTGTGAATTCATTTTAGTTGAATGACTCGTCCTCCTATAGTTTACACTTGAGCACATAATTTCCTTCCAAATGCTCTTTGTCTTTCTTTATCGTTTCTCTTTGTTGTTCCATATCTTCCATGTCCGAGTGACTCGATCCCTTTCCATCTTCTCTAGAACCAATCTTCATCCCGAACTAAATTTCTAATTATAACTTCAGTCTTGAGAAATCCTCTTCTTTGTTACCCCGAAACCAAGCCTTGATCCCATCTCAACCCGAATTATCTTGACTTAGCTCTTCACTCCCACAGCTTGACCTTAATTCAAAGTACTTAAAGGTCTTTCCTTCACTTCTTCCTCAAGTTAAACGGGTCTCTTGAACCCGGTTCATCAACTCCATTTACGGGGTAGGAGTGTGTGTTTATTTGGGAGTTATAACATCACACTCTCGTACCATTACCTCACCCATAACCAATTTCTATAAACATCAAGCTCCCAAACCCTTCATCCCCTCTCTTCCAAATCAAGCCCTAAGCAAGAGACAAGAAGCAATGAGATTTCATCAAGCTTCAAGACAAGAATCAAGCTTCAATCCTTTTCTTCTCCTCCTCTTTTCCAAGATATATGTGGGTTTTATATATATATGTGTTAATTAAGATGGAGTTTTGTGATCTTGCCTAATAACTTGAATTCTTGTGTGAATATGCTTGAATACATGATGATCTATAACTTCTATGTTTGATTGTTAGGAATTCTTGGAGAAAATATGTGTATATATGTGTATGTGTATGTATATGTATATGTATTATGTGGGTTTATGTAATTTGTTGGGGTAATTGAAGTATTGATGAGTGATATGTGCATATACATGTGTATTGTGGTGTTTTATGGTGCTTTCGTGGTGTATTTTGATTGGAATCGAAGTTGGAGGAGTTTGGGACCTTACCCTTCACGTTTTGCAGCTGATATGCCCTGTTTTTCGACCCAGAAGTAACCGAACGGTCGTTCAACCGTACAGAACCGTCCTGCCTCTTCGAACGGTCGTTCCTGGTTTTGTTCATGGATTTCGAACGACCGTTCACTATTAAAATGAACTCCGATTGACCTGATTTTTGAACCCACGGAAACCTCTTGAAGTCTAAAACATTCTCCAATTTGAATCACCTCAATATATTTTCTCATTTGTGAGATATGATTGTTTGAAAATTGTGTCGCCACTTCGCCAAAATTCTGCATTGACCCAACTTCAAACCTACGCCATTTTCACCTCGATTTGAACCAAGATTCGTGCCACATACCATTGAAAAGCTCTATGTGTCTAGTTTCATTTCCAACAAAAAAACCTAATTCCAACTTCTAAAACTTGAGATATCTCCAATTTTCTACAGCTTGTTCATTTCTGAAGAACTGTCAACTTTCTTCAAAATCCATTTTCTTACGTTCCTTTCACCTCCTTGACTTCCGTATATGTTTTAATTGATTTCTTGTGCTTCAAACTTGTATTTATGATATTAATTGATTACTGAATGGCATTTTATGATTTAATTATAAAATTTATGGCTTGAATTGTGTTAAACAAACGGGAAATGTATGCATAAACGTTTAAGAACTACAATGTGAATCTTCTTGTACCCAATGCCTTCCTTATGTGCTAAATGGATTCCTTGCACATCTAAATGATTTATATGCATTATAGGCATGTATTATAAAGTATTATGAATTGAATATTGATTGAACGAATGATAATGGACAAACACGATTTACTCGTGTAATGAATGAAAGGCTTGTTTATGTGACTAAGTGGCATTATTTGTGATATGAACATCTTATTAGCACATTGTTATAGCTCATAAATGTCTTATCATGTTAATTAATTACCGTGCGTTATATGTGGTTCTTTGGAGTCTTGAGTCTCACGATTACACGATGTGGTCTTTTTGTACAGTTTTCTCCAGGGCGGAGACGTGCCGGGTTCTTAGGCTTCTTTCAAGTCTTCTTTTCTTCTTGGTATTGTTCGGGAAGGTGTAACAGGTGGGTTTCTCTACTATTTAGTTAAATGACCCTATATAATCCAAATGTGTAAAGATTTCGGCCAAAATTTATTATATGTATATAGAGTCGTTTTAAGAGTAAATGATTGCAACGTAAAGCCTCTATTTTATGAACCCTACCCAATGTTTTGGCGAGAATAAATGAATGAATGCACAGAATGGGGCCCAGGGACTTGGTGTGAGTGGCTATCCGGGGAGGCATGGGCCGACGGTGATCCCTCACACTAGTTCCAACCAATGAACGGCGTAACCGGACCTCGTTAGGAGTTAGCGAGGAATGGACACTGAGTGCCATTTGGGGAGTCATGTAACCCCTTTTGGTCAATGCATGGGTGGCCGGGTCTTGCTAACTTGTCCACCACCCGGAGGAAGAAGGTGTAAATGATCATGAATGTGCACAAAAGAATGTAATGCATGAAAAGAAAGAAAGAATGAATGTTTAGTGAATTACACAAGGTGTTGGTTGGAGATAATGCACGCCCACTCGCCGGGCCACGAAAGACCTAATGGAAATTGGTAGTTATAATCCCCTTTGATGATTTATTTATCTCGCCCCCTTGGGAAATATTTTGAAAACCTCAAATGGGATTATAACTTGCATGTGAATGTTTAAATATTGTTTTATATTATACTTATGCCCTGTTTTATACCCACCAGTCTCCTATAGATTAAAACCGACTTTGTTTTCAGCTCTCTTGCAGGTTTTGGAGTGCTAGGTGGGATTTTTGGTCTGTCGAGTCCTGTGGTTAGGTCTGAGTCACACTACATGTATATTGTAAATTGAATGTATGAACTATTGTGATATTCAGAACAGTCTTCTAGGGATAGTTTGAACCCGTCACTTGCTGCTTATATTGTGATTGAACTTATGATTTGCTTCCGCATATGAATTTAATTTTGGTTAATTGCTTATTTGGTTTCGTAGTTTAGCCCCGTCTAGCATAGCGAGTGAGTGAGTCCCCGTTCGCCGTGATTCGGCTTGTGTATGGACTTTTCATTTCATATGCGGGTCAGGTCTCGGTACGGGGGATGTGGCGACTTCCGTTTGAGGCGCTACATTGATTATGGGCTTTAAGCTTGAATTCGTTCATGAATTCTTAAGGTTTATGGAATTGGATGACTTGAACATATATGGGTTTCATATTGAATCTCTTGAATGATCCAAGATTGAATTGAGTGTTGATAATGGTTTTTATTGTACTTTAAATGCCTAAGTTGGTTGTTTCATGTTTTACATGTATTTAGAGTTGCTTTGGGGTTGTTTTGTTGGTTGTGAATTTTGGTCCTGTTTCTGCCCTGTTTTTGTATCTCCAGCAGAACGAGAACAACCCTTCCCGTTCCAGTTGTTTTTCCGAAATGGCCGTTCCCATAGTTCTGGCGGTTCTGGTGCGCGATCGGGAACGACCCTTCCCAGTTTTGGCCTTTGGCCGGAACGGCCATTCCCATGCTTGAAAAATGGGATTTCTTTACAGACGCGCGGGATCATTTCGGGGAGCTGGGAACGACCCTTCCTATTTTACTCTTTAACCCGAAACGGCCGTTCCAAGTGTCCAGGGGATGTCTGTGATTTCCTGCTTAATTTTATTGATCCCATTTCCATTCCTAAGCCTTTATATGACCAATACATGTTATTATATGCTAATTTCATGCATGAGTATGTCCATGATATTTCATAATTGTCAATTCACGTCATATCATTTCATGACTAAGCCATGCATCATATTTGGTGTCATTATTGTGTTGGAAAACACGAAAGAGTTGAGCAGTGGAAGTTTAAAATTTTCCAAAAGTTTAATCGTTGTCTTGCAATTTTGTACTGTAACGTTGGGTGTTTTAGAAACTTTCGAAGTTAGAAGCTTTCTAGTGATGTCGTTACTGCCTAACGAATACCCTTCAAGAGAAATCCCTCGAACAACCTTCGAATAAGACTCCAAAGTAGAAGCTCTCCAAAGCGTATCCACACCAGACCTAGAACACGATCAAGCGAGTGAGAATACTAGTTCTATGGCTTGTGTTAAGGCTAGGATAATTTTTGCTTTGAAAACTTTTCTTTTGGTTTTTCTCAAAACTTAACACTTCATGAGTGTTGGTCTAAAGAATAAGAGAAGCACCACCCCTAGTATAAATACTAGGTGGTTTGAAAATCCTAAGGTTTCATAAACCTAGTGGACTTTGTTTTCTTGCTCACTAATTAACTAATTTAATTGGAGAAAATAAGTTCCCAACTTGTTCTCCAAGTCTTGCAAGAATAACCTTCTCTCTCCTACAATAGGAAGTTGGACTTTTCAACTTTCCTAAAGTTAAAAGTCAATATTCAATAAATAAATTAATTCCCAATTAATTATTTATTGGGTTAAGTTTATTTGAGAATAGTCTTAACAATTAATTCAAAATTAATTAATTATAATTTAATTAATTAATTCTAAAAAATAATTCGCGTGTGAAATAAATCACACGAAATGGGACACGCATGAAGCCATGTGTACGTGACACGTGGCAGCCACGTTGGCCGCGTGACACGTGGTGTAACGCCCCGATTTTCAGACAGTCAGGTACGCTCGACACGTGTGAGTTTCGAGCGTTAGGATTTTATTTTATTATTTTCGTTTATTCAACTTATACGTGCTATATTAATTTCTATAAATTGTTTCAACATGATTACATGGAAATTATATGATATTCATTTTAATTTTGAGAATTCTTGTATAAATGGAATTTGATTGCTACATGAATTAATTGTCCAATTTGACTTAATTGCCAAATTGTCCTTAATTGCTCATTTCCTTTTCTTTAAGGACCTAATTGCATGAAAACATTAGAGGACTTAATTGATCTTTTCCAAACCTTTTATCCTCAATTGCATAACTTATGGTATTTGGAGGATTGATCATCAATATTACATTTTCCCCCCTAACATGTCGGTATATACATTCCTTCCACATACTTCATTTTCATTTTCATGTAAAACACCCAAATTTGCTTCCTCTCTCTACCGAGCCAAACACATCAAGAAGGCCAGGGAAGATTTCATCAAATCCATCAATTCTTTCCAAGAAAATTAGGAGTTTTGGAGCTTAATCATCCATATTCATCATCTTCTTCCATTTCTTTCATTCAAGGTATATATGTGATTACATGGGTGGATTCTTGAATTAGAGCTTGAAGCTAGGGTTATGTTTTGAGATAATAACTTGTCTATATGATGTTAGAAGCATGATGTTAAGCTTTAGACTTGAATTTCATGCCTAAATATCAGGAATTATGGAGTTATATGTTAAGGAAAATATGAGCTTGAATTGATGAGTATGATGATCAAGGTGTGATACAAGTGTAGATATTGGGTCTTTTGGTATCTTAAGCATGCAAGTATGTTTCTATTCATGAATTAAAATGTTTGGAGGTAAATTATGTTGATTATGGTTGGGTTTAATTGTGTTCGTGCTTCCCCTGTTCTTCTGCTCTGTTTTCTGCATCTTCTGCGTAACGGGAACGGCCCTTCCCGTTCCCTTTGTAATTGGGGAACGACCGTTCCCATAGTTTGAATAATGTGCATGGCGGTGAGGACGAGAACGACCGTCCCATCTTCGGGGAGCAGTTCGGGAGTGGGGAAATGGCCCTTCCCATTTTACACTAAAACCTGGAACGGCCGTTCCCAGGCTCCTGGAAGTGCAGAAAGTTTCTACATAAAATTGTAATTTTGGATCTTAATTCCAATGGTATATTTGACCCTAAATTGTTATTATATGAATGATTACATGCCAAAACATGATATTTATATGCTACATTGTTTATTGTGTGATGTCTTGTACTTGATCACACCATGCGTCTTATATGAAGTAATGTTCTTGAAATACGGTCTCATGCACGTACATTGTCCCGTTTCTTGTCCAGTTATTCTCCAGGGTGGAGATTGTCGAGCATGATCACGTTCACGCATTCACGAGTTGTCATGTCGCGTGTCAGGTGAGGTTTAATTGCTAGTTATATAGAACCCGTATTCCCTTATGTGTTCTTTCGGCCAAAGGTAATTATAGTTATAATTTTATAAAGTCACTTATCAGTTCAAGTCATGTTCATGAAAGCAAGAAAGCAAGCAAGCCATGTTTCGTGCATGTTTAGGCGAGTAGCATGACCGTTCACGTTGGGCCCGAGGGTAGTGACTAGAGCCAACCGGGAAAGCAAGGGCTGACGGGTAACTCTGGCGCTATCCTCACCACGTTTGGGGTCACCCCTGAATCCTCTAGGAGGTTAGTGGAGGAAGGAGCTCCGGGCTTAGGGATTCATGTACCCTCTGCTCAACACGCATGGATGATGGGGCCTTGCAATCCCATCATCAACCGAAGGAAGAAGGAGACTGGGGATGGGTCCGCCACCACGGATTGTCCTCGGGTTATTGCATGATTTTCCATTCCATGAAAGTGTTATATGATTACACTATTGCACGATTGCACGGTAATTGAATTGCGTGATCACCTATTGTTTAATAATCAAGCAAACATGTTCATGTACATTTGGAGTTCAGTTGGAGACCGCCCTTACTCGCCGGGGCCATGTATTGATTGCATGAAAATAAACAAGTGTTTAATATTGACAGTTGTATTCTCGGGCGAAGCTATATTATTATTGAACTCATATATTTATCTTTTATAAATCTTTACCCGAGAATATAACTTGCATGTGGTCTGCGCTAATATGTATGTAAACCCCTCACTCGGTTTTCACAGACTGACGCCTCCACCTTTCAGGTTATTGTAGGTGCACGCTAGGCGGGAAGTGAGTCGAGTCCAGTCTTTGTAATCGAGTCAAGCACGGTGCATGTTATTCACTTGTCTATTTATTGTTCAAGGAATTATGTTTAAAGTTAATTGTTTGTATTTAAAGATGATAATGTATTGATATGTAGAGTTAGAACATATTTTAGTTGGTAAACAAGAAATGTCATGATTTGATAAATGAAAATATTTACAAGAAACTAGTTTATGCTTCCGCTTTGTTTTGTTGCATATATAAGTAATCCCATCTAGCTTTTCGTGTATTGCATTGTCACCCGTTCGCTATAGGTTGGTTCATGTACGGATTGGTCGTTTCGTATGTGGATGACCTATAGTGCGGGGGTGTGGTACCTCCACATGTTAAGGGGTGCTACATCTAAGGTGGTATCAGAGCCCGGTTGCAAAACCAAGGTTCTCGTGTCGTGTCATGTCGAGTCTAGGTCGTACGACATAGGAACTTCTTGACAACTTGAGAGTCTTGCATATTATTTGAATGCCTTGATTTCCTTGAACTCTTTGAATTGATTGAAATTACTTGATAACTTGTGCCTTGCATTGATTTCTGCTATTAATTGCTAATTAATTGATTTTTGAATCGTTTGAAATTATTTGCTCGACGTGTTTTATTCCAAGCATTGGTAAATTAATTGTTGCATTTTATATTAAATTCTCGCTGGTATTAATTATGTGACAATTACGTGACATGAACACGCTTCACCCACATGCATTTAATTGCAAAGTAAGTTGTGAGTGACAGGTTTTGGAAATGTATGAAACAAGGCCGGAGGATTTTGAAATTTAAGAGACTGATCAACCGCTTGAATCAAGTTGCAATTCGGTCAACCAAGAATGGACCCTGGAATCGAGCCCAACATTTCTACGGTGTCAGCTTCTCCAATGCATTCATAAACATGTGCATCATAATTGTTAATTGAATTACCTACTTGATGCATTAAGTATATGCTTAAATTAGTTGAAGTATTTAAATTGTTTTACTTATAAGTATATCTTCAAACTAACATAATTGCCCCAACGTGTTGCATTTTAAATTGTTGATAGGTATGTGACGTGCATTGACACTTTAACCATCATGCATTATTTAGTGTTTTTTGTTAATAGGCTCTCCCTATGCTCTGCACAATCCTTGCTCCTATTTTTACCAACTTGAATTTAAAGAAGAGATTTTTGAATCATTGGGTATCATGTTGGGAACGAGGTCATTTGATTTTGATTGAAGTTTAGGAATGTTTAGGACTGTGAGAATTTATCGATCCAGGATTCCGTAGAAGTAGGTACGATATAGATATTTGGAAAAATTTTGGAAATTGGGGATTCAGTAGGGGTAGGAGAAAGAACTTTTCTTGCTTTGGATAAGGGTGTTAATTTGGCAAATATCAACTCTAGAAGCAGTAGGTGATAAGTACAGGATATGACATTTTCACGAATAGCAGAAGGGTTGTGGGATGCTGGAAAATTTTAATATTAAATCAGAGTGGTGACAGTCGAGGAATTTCAAGTTGGGTATGTCATTAACATAAAAGATTAGAAAAGAACCATTAATCAAAATCTTGATTAATAACAGGTAGGACGAGGGAAAGGTTACGGGAATTGAATCAGCAGAAAAGCTTGCAAGTGGGAAAGGACAGAATGAATTTAAAGAATTTAGAAAATCTCCATTTTCTTAAGGGGGAGAGCCGGTTTGGGCATAAATCTAAATCAGAAGCTAGATAGCATTCAGGAGAGTTGGGAATCTTAATAAACCGATTCTTCTTGGAAACCTCTATCAGAACCATGTGAAAGAAGTTTTCAATAATTTAAACTTCTCTCCCTCTTACACAAAGAAACTCTCATCATCGACAGTACTTTTTTCCTATCACCGTTTTCAAGAATGTGGGTACACCGTCTGCAATTCTCCGATAGTCTCAGGATATCATTTGACTCAGTAAATGGGAGAAGGGATCCGATCCGGCTAAATTTGGATAGTAAATCTTGAATCTTATTCCCTCTTGCTATCGGAATGTCTACAATAAACGGAAGGGAAGAAAGTGGGAAGTAGAAGAGAAAGCGAATAACCAAGTAAGTAGAATTACAAAGGTTATTAATTTCGGATCAAGTGTTAGTAATGGAAATGGGAGAGATAACGACTTTTATAAATTAATTGAGCATACTTTGATCAAAGATAAGAATTTTACAAGGAAAAGTTTCACTAGGATCCGATTTCTTCGGGTTCCATGCAAGTGTACATGCTGAGTTACTCGTAAGGGATTACAACTTTGATTCTTTCCTGCACCAAACATCCGCCGTGTTCTTGACTAAGGAGTTAAGATCTGTGCTTCAGGAAGATGTTTTACTTGGATTACCGAGGTATAGAAAATGGTAAAACCTGTTCTCTCTGTTTGTTGGATAAGAGCGTGCCTGGAGCATAAAGCTAGTCTTTTAAGCTTGAATATACAATTATTCCATGACAAGAAATCTCGGGTTGTTCTCAATTTCAAAACCCGCAAGTGGATATGGTAATTAAAGTAAAGAATGGTGCGACCGGTAAATCTGGGATTACCACGGGTCTGAAGATATGGTGATTAATGATGATTTACGGATTGTGTTACAAAATAGCACGAGGACAGAGATGGCTATCAAGAATGGGAATATTGAACCGTAGTGGCACCAAGTGGAAAGAAATCGCAACTAAAAGAATAAAGAATTCAGCCGAGTTATTTCAACATCGGAACTTCAATCCTCGGTGAACGGTACACTTAATCATGTATACCACGTGCATCATTATTTTATTTGTAACACCCGAGCGTAAGGTGTCACATCCCCCGCACCTAGACCCGACCCGAATATGAAATGAACGATCCATACCCGAGCTAAATCACGGCGAACGGGGACAAACACACACTCTATGCTAGGCGGGCTAACCCTTAACCATACGAATCAGAGAAAATCAATAAAGCGGAAGCAATAAATGAGCAAAGCATATCATATATATACCACGAGCATCCAAGCTCCAAAATATAATTCATATACATCAATGCAAGCCATCACGGCCCAAAACATGTGTACGCTCCAATAACATATCCATATACAATAATCAGAAGTGTGAGATGTAAGTGTAAGACCAAAGTATAGAGCTAGAGACGAATGCAAGACCTAGGACTCGTATTCCCGCCTAGCTCTCTCGACACCTGCACCAACCAACTGAAAACCAAACGAGTTCAGTCCAAAAGGGATTGGTGGGTATAAAACATTGGCGTAAATATAATATATAACGGAATTTAAACAATCACATGCAGATTATAATCCCAAACGAGGTTTTAGAAACGGTTCCCAAGTGGGAAAAATAGAGGAATCATCGGAAGGGATTATAATGGTCAATTTTACAATAGGTCATTAGTGGCCCGGCGAGTGGGCGTGCATCAACTCCAACCAACACCATGTGTGATTCAATCAATCATTCATTCATTAAGTCTTTCATGCATATCATTCTTTTGTTCTCAATCAATCGATTCTATTCAATCGGTCATATACACCTTCTTCCTCCGGGTTGGTGGGCGGGCTTGCAAGACCCGTCCACCCAATCATTGGCCAAAAGGGGTTACATGACTCCCCAGATGGCACTCAGCTCCCTTTCCCCGCCAATCTCCTGACGAGGTCCGGTACCGCTGTTCAATAGTGGGAACTAGTGTGAGGGATCACCGTCAGCCCATGCTTCCTCGGATAGCCACTCACACCAAGAACCCCGGGCCCCAATCAGTGCAATCAATCAATCAATACTCGCCAAAACATTTGGTAGGATTCAAGAAATAAGGGTTTTACGTTTGCAATCGTTTACTCGATAAAAGACTCAATATATATATATACCGTATCACTTTGGCTTAAAGCTTTTCACATAGGGGGATATATCGGGTCGTTTTATCTAAGAAGTAGAGAAACCCACCTTGTACCGACAAAAGAAGATACGAAAGCCTCAAGGATTGGCCTTGTCTCCAACGGGATCGAAATCTGTGCAAGAAAGGTAAAGTGAGACTCAAAATGACCAATTAAGATGCTCGGCAATGAAATGATTATGACATGAGCGTATAAAAGATATAATTATGTTATGAAATGTTCATGTGCATGATTAAGAAATTGAATTTATATAATCAAGTCCTTTCCTCATTCATTCACGTTCGTTCAAATCATAATTCACATTTTCAATCAACTTAATTCAAGAATTTCAATTAAATCTTAGCATAAAGTAAATCACATATAAAATTAGGAATTCGATAATTAAATACATTCAATCACACTTACCATTAGAAGATAAACAAATAAATACATTCAATTAAATTTAGGAAATTAAATAAAACATGATTTGAATCACAATTAAATTCTAAATTTTAAACAAATTAAATTATAATTAATATATATAAATATATATCATTATTTAACTTAATATTAATATATATAGAGAGATATATATATATATACATATATTCACGTAATGCATGTAAATCATGCATGCAATGTATGAAAATGAAATTTTAATAATTATACATGCATGCATTCTATTATCTAACTTATATTTCATGCATATACATATACATATATATTCACGTCTCACAACCATGCATGCAACCACATTCCATGCAAGAAGAAGGGGAGAAGAACAAGCAGCAGCAGCAGCAGCACCGCGGCACAGCAAACTTGTCCAGAAATGCAAGGTGACACCCACGTGTCACCTTCAAGGAACAAACCGAGACACCCCCGTGTCTCGGTACAGAAGTTCAGCCCATAACACACCCCCGTGCCAGCAGAAAAAGAAAGAAAAAGACACACCCGTGTCGCAACGAACGCAGCAACATCAAACACGCAGCCCAACCCCTGTTTTCTTGGTTAAACGGAGCAGCAAGGAAGCAGCACCCAAAGCATGAAATTCAGCAATAAAACGGCATGGAAGGCAACAACAAAATAGCTCTAATCTACCCACAAAGCTGACAGCAAAGGCAAGGCAAAGGCGCAGCAGCTGTGACAACAACTTCCTTACAACAAAAAAAAAAAACATACCTCACGCAAAACAGGGCAGGTTTGGTCTCAAATAATCTCAACAAGCTCGGGCAAGTATGGGTATGAAATAGACAACAAAACTCAGCAAAAACAAGCCTCAAACACCTCTCAAACGCAGCTATGAAACTGGCGCAAGCAACGCAGCGAAAACAGAGCAACCCAACAACCTTCAATATCTCATGCATGATAGCTTATAAAAGCTTCAACCACCAGCTAAAACATTACCATAAATGCCAAGAAGAGTTCAAGGCAATCATTTTCAAGCTTGGAATCATCCAAAAAGCTCAAGTATGGAAGAAGATCAACCAATTTCAAACCTAATTCTATATATGTTCATTTCTGTCAAAAGCTCACGAATTGATGCTCAAATTCAGGGATGAATGAATAAAAATGACTCATAATGGATGTACATAACATAACCAAGCTTACCTTGTGGATTAATGGAGGTTTGAAAGAGATTTGAGCTTGAATCTCAAGAGGTTGGCTTGGCTATGGGATTTCTGGAAAACAGAGGAAAGAGGGCTGATTTTCTCTAAGTATGAGAGACTATTTCGGTTGGGGAGGATAATCATCAGATAGATGGTTGAGTTAGGGTCTCATATGTTCAAACCATGGTTAATTTGGTCAAGTATGGTAAGAGATATGGCTATTTTGGTGAAAGGTGGCAGTTTTGGCGCCCTGTAGGTTTTTCGGTTAAATTTCGGAGGTTGAAATGAGTTGGGAAAAAATATGTGGCTAAGTTTACTAAACTCGAATTTTCGTTGCGAGTTCAGCGAAGTTGACAAAACTCGAATCCGAGTTTCCTAGCTCAAGATATTAAATTCGGAACCAAGGGTGCGCTAAGTGCTCGTTAGCCCCCGACTTGGTTCCACGATTCAAATTTAAAATCGTTAACATGCCAAATGAATTCGAAAACATAAACCGAGAATATGAGCATGTTCATAACACACATATTTACGCCATATTACAATTGCACGATATTTCGATATCATTTCAAATAAGAAAGATGCACATTTTCGACGAATTCATGCATTAACCGAATAAATGAAATTACATGCTAATATATATATAACCTAGTCAACGATTCCATTAGGATAAATTAATTAATACAATTAAACATGATTAATTAACATAATACTTAATTAACATTAATCATTAATTAATCAGCCATTAACGAATTAATATATATATATATATATATATATATATATATATATATTTATAAAATACAATTTATTTTAAAAGAATTATTGAATTAAAATAAATTATAATAAAATAAAATAATAACAATTTATAATAAAATTAAATATAAAACACGTAAAGACAATTATTTTGCGCAATTTTATAAACACATACGTCATACCTTTACGTCTGAAAAGTCGGGGCGTCACAACCTCTCCCCCTTAAAAGAATCCGTCCTCGGATTCACTGATCGCCTGGTAATAGCTCGGGATGAAACTTCCTCATTTTATCCTCCGTCTCCCACGTAGCCTCTTCTGTTTTATCACTTCTCCATAACACTTTAACTAGTGGGATTTGCCGGTTTCTTAATTCTTGAAATTTCCGATCCAAAATCTTAACCGGTTTTTGAACGAAGGTGAGATTAGGCTCAATTTCTACCTCTTCCTCAGGTAGGATTTCGGACTCATCCGGATAATACTTGCGAAGCTGGGAGACATGAAATACGTTGTGGATTCCCGTCAAACTCGGGGGTAGATTCAAGCGATAAGCAGTATCTCCAACTTTCTCCAGAATCTCATACGGACCCAGATAGCGAGGATTCAACTTACCTCCTTTTCCAATTCTCGAAAATCCTTTTCGCGGCGAAGCTTTCAAGAACACCCTATCACCAACTTCGAACTGAAGATCCTTTCTCCGTCGATCCGCATAGCTTTTCTGTCTATCTTGAGCCGCTTTCATTCTTTGTTGAATGATTTGAACCTTATCAATTGCAGCTTGTACGGCTTTGGAAGGCTTCTCCTTCATTTCACCTCGTTTCACTCCCTCTTGTTTCGTCCAATTCCACTCTTCAAGGTCGAAAAAATAAGGGGGATCTACACTTTCGTCCGTAAAGGGCTTCATAAGGTGCCATTCCTATCGAAGCCTGAAAACTGTTATTATAGGCGAACTCAATCAGGGATAACTGCTCATTCCACGAACTCGAGAAATCCAATGCACAAGCCCTCAACATATCCTCCAAATATTTGATTAATCTTTCCGACTGACCATCTGTCTGAGGATGGAAAGCTGTGCTGAATTGGAGCCTTGTTCCCAGATTTCTTTGCAATTCTTGCCAAAACCTAGAAGTGAACCTCGGATCTCGATCTGATACAATACTGGTAGGCACACCATGAAGTCGAACAATCTCATCAACATACTTCTTGGCTAACTTAGGTACCTTATCCGACATCCGAACAGCCAGAAAATGTGCCGATTTCGTTAGTCTATCCACGATCACCCAAATCCCATCAAGACCACCCTTCACTCTAGGAAGACCCGAAACGAAATCCATCGCCACCTGTTGCCATTTCCATTCTGGGATAGGTAGCGGTTGAAGTAGCCCTGATGGCTTCTGATGCTCGGCTTTCACGGTTTGACAAGTCAGACAATGTCTCACGAAATTAGTTACATCCCTTTTAAGTCCTTTCCACCAATAGAACTGCTTCAAATCCTTGTACATCTTATTACCTCCAGGATGTATCGAATACCCTGATCTGTGAGCTTCTTCCAAAATAATCCTCTTCAATTCATCCGGAACCACAATCCTGTTCTTAAACCTTAAGAGTCCCGTGTCATCGAACCCAAATGGACATTCGGGATCATCTCTAGCTTTCTGAGCTAATTTCTGCACTTCGGAATCTCTTCTCTGAGTTTCAAATAATCTTGGTTGAAGATCCGGTTGTACTGTAATATTCCGAATACTTGCTCTTAACTTGAAAGACTCGGATTCATATCCAAGTTCCACTTTCACACTAGACACACTAGCCTTCCTGCTAAGTGCATCCGTGACCACATTAGCTTTTCCAGGATGGTATCGGATTGTGCACTCGTAATCCGCTAAAGTCTCCATCCATCGCCTTTGTCTCTTATTTAACTCCTTTTGAGAAAACAAGTATTGAAGACTTTTGTGGTCAGAAAAGATCTCGAAAGGAGTTCCATACAAGTAGTGTCTCCACTTCCCCAAAGCAAAGATCACTGCCGCTAGCTCGAGATCGTGAGTGGGATAATTCTGTTCATGATCCTTCAGTTTTCTCGAGGCGTAGGCTATCACCCTACCCTTCTGCATCAAAACACATCCGAGTCCCTCTTTCGAGGCATCTGTATAAACCATGTATCCTTCAGTTCCTTCAGGAAGTGCTAATATTGGTGCAGTGGTCAACTTCTCCTTTAAAAGTTGGAAACTTGCCTCACACGCCTCATCCCAAACAAACTTGACTTCCTTCTTTGTCAAACGCGTCAAAGGAGCTGCAATCTTAGAGAAGTCCTTAACAAATCTCCGATAATACCCAGCCAAACCCAAGAAACTTCTGATCTCGGAAGCATTTTTCGGACTCTGCCACTGAATAACTGTCTCGATCTTTGAAGGATCTACTTCCAAACCCTTACTTGAGACAATATGACCTAGAAAAGCAACCCGGTCGATCCAAAACTCACACTTACTAAACTTTGCATACAACCGGTGCTCTCTCAATGTCTCCAATACCAATTCGAGATGCCTAGCATGATCTTCCGGAGTCTTGGAATACACGAGAATGTCATCAATGAAGATTACGACGAATTTATCCAAATATGGCCGAAAAATCCGATGCATCATATCCATAAATGCTGCAGGGGCATTCGTCAAACCAAAGGGCATCACTACGAACTCATAATGCCCATACCGGGTATTGAATCCTGTCTTAGGTATATCCTCTTCCCGGAATTTCAATTGGTAGTAGCCTTGTCTTAGATCCAATTTCGAATAAACCCCTGAACCTTGCAACATATCAAATAAATCCTCAATGTGGGGCAACGGGTACTTATTCTTGATAGTCATCCGATTAAGCTCCCGGTAATCTATACACATTCTCAACGATCCATCTTTCTTCTTGACAAAGAGAACCGGAGCACCCCATGGAGATGAGCTCGGTCGAATATATCCAATCTTAAGTAACTCTTCGAGTTGAATCTTCAACTCCTTCAACTCTGCCGGAGCCATTCTATACGGCGTCTTAGAATAAGGTTCTGATCCCGGATATAAATCAATAACAAATTCATTCTCCCGATCCGGTGGTAAAGAACCTAAATTTTCCGGAAATACGTCGGGATATGCCTTTACCACATCCGTATCCTCAAAACTTAATTGATCCTTTGGTTTGTTAAGAAGATAGGCAATAAATCCCGTGGCTCCATCTTTCACTAACTTGCGAGCTTCCATAAACGATAAGAGAGGTACATTCTTCGACCCCACTTTTCCAATCAACTCTGCTCCCAATTTTATCTTCTTCCTAAAACAATCAACCTCGGCCCGGTGCCGATATAACCAATCCATCCCGAAGATTACCCCATACTTCTTCATAGGCATAACAATGAAGTCTGCCGGATAATCTTTCCCCTCTAACAAAACTGAACAACCTTTAACAACCCGGTTTGTCTGCAAATTACCTCCAAGAGGCGAACTCACATAATAACAAGAATTTGAGCAAATAACAGGTAGGCATAGAGAAGCACATAGATCAGAAGATATAAAAGTATGCGTGGCACCCGGATCAAATAATGCGTGAATGCTCGTGTTATGAATGCAAACGGTACCTTCCACCACGGCATTCGGATCAGCTTCCACATTTTGTTCCTCGCCCTCAAGGGCATAAGCCCGGGCCTGGATCATCGGTCTTTGTACCCCAGCTTGAAACCACGGTCTCTTATCAGGACATGCGAAAGCCATATGATCTCCCTTCCCACAAATCAAGCACAATTTCAATCTTATTCTGCAATTGCTATAAGAGTGGGTCGGTCCTCCACAATGAGTACACGGAGGTACATCTCGTCGATCTCTCGGGGGAGCCGGTAATGCCTGAGGTACTCGAGCAGCCTGAGGAGCATGCTGACCTCCAGTTCGTGGCTTCTTGAAATATTCTTTCTGAGAAGGAGCTGCCGAAGTCATAGGCCTTTTCCCCGGATTGAATCTCATGCTCGATCCCGAAGCTGAGCCCCTACCTTTGTTAGGAATAGTGCCCTAAAAAGCCGATTGTATATCCGCTTTGTGCTTTTCCTTATTGTAATCACAGACAATCTTTGAATGAAATAACGAATTGAGGCAACACTTCTTTATATGCTCTTGTTTGGTATGCGTTTACTTTAGCTGTGCATGTATGAGAACTCCCCTAATCCTGATGACTATAGGACTCTACCATTTAGGTGAAATGGTTCATGAAACGAGCCCTATATCACATAAGTCATGATTAGTAAAATACTCCAAGCCGATGAGTCCTACAGACAGTGGGAGTGTCAACCTGACTCCTCTAAGGCTTGCTTGTGGGATCACGCCCTTAAGAAGGACCACCTTGTTTCATGGAGGTGCAAAGTGTATAGTTGATACGTGCGTGATACATGAGGGTGCTTACTTTAATAAGTAAGTTCACTGAGGTGCCCCGTGTGAGAACATTCCTAAATGGGAAAGGAAGTTTCTATTTCAGGAAATGGAAACTTCCAGATTAGGAAATATCTCACGAGTCATTGATGTGATTAATTGATCCTTAGACTTGAGGTTCCTTGTCACTTTATGAGTTAACTCTGTAGTCTTAGGTATAAGCTTTAAAGGGTGTCGCCTTAGACAACTGATTCAAGGCTTATGCTGGGGCTGCACAAGTGATTCATGAAAGTGAATGAGAATCAAGAAAGGACCTACACTTGCATTTGCAAGGTGATCTCTTATTGTGTAAGTCATTCATATGCCATATGGAGTCCTTGGCCAAGGCAGTGGATCAAGATATCAAGAAAAGGGTTTCTTGGATTGAGATCAAATGGATATGAAATGCACTTAGCTTTAAGACCGGATTATTAGGGTTCTGATTATTCCCTTGCCCTAGATCTTGGTTGAGAGATAGTAAGTAGGAGGATTGTATCTCACATGATTCAATGACTTAAAGGTTCTGTCGAATCCGAACATTCCAATTCAGCTAGGGGTTAAACACCTGTTGCTAGACTATGGTCGTTTAATCTGTGGACTGATTAATTAATTAGTGAATTAATTAATTGGGGTCACTGCTAATTGAATTGAGAACCTAGAGGGTCACACACAACAACTTGGTTACATGAGTTGAGGCTTGAAAATGATTAAACGAGTTAATCGGACCAAGAGGGTTCCACACGTGTGAATTCACACGTGTGGATCACGTGAGTGACACGTGTCACTGTGACACGTGTCACACACGTGTATATATATATATATATATTATATATATATTAAATAATTAATTAGTTAATTATTTAATAGACTTTGGTTTAATTTTGAATTAAAAAGAAAGTCTAATTTTGGAGAAAATAATCTAGTTAATTAATTATGAATTAATTAATTAGATAAAATAAGTTATTTATTTTATAATAAATAAAGTATAAAATTATCCAAAAATAGTTTGGATATTTTTAAGCTCTCTTCAAAGTTGACTAGAATTAGAATTCAAAGTCAAGGTTGAAAAATACTTGATCCTCAAGTAATAGGAGAGAGGGACCAAAATCCTAGCCCATAAAGGACTAGGAATTTCGGCACCCCCTTGCCTATATATAGGGGAGCTCGAGCTCCCCTTTAGAGCTAATAGACAATTCTTGGTTCATGTGTTGAACACCTTCCTTTCTCCAAGATTAAATTAAACCCTAGGTTAAGCCCAAACACTAACTAGAGAACTAGCATCCTTACTAGTTAGATTGTGATCAAGTTGGTGGACTTTCTCTAGAGACTTCAAGTTAGAAGTTTGAAGATTCGAGCTTTACCAAGGAGAGGGGATCAAGCCGCGTGAAGAGCGTTCTTGGGTGGCTTGAAACGCTTCAAGAAAGAATAATAGAAAAGTAAGTTTTCTATCTTTACGAATTTGGTTACACGATTGCGAGTTCAAGGTCCTTTTGTTGGGAAAATTTTTTAAATTCCGCTGCTTTCTGATTCGTATTTCCCAACAAGTGGTATCAGAGCCACCTCGTTAATCGTGTTTCTGATTCGTCTCAATTATTCTGAATTTGGTAGAAATTCTTAGGCTTAGATGCGAATTAGGTATTCATGAGTTCTTTTAGAAAGCCTGAAATACGAAACTGTAATTTTTCCTGAATTTTTGAAACTGTTTTCTTAAATTGTGATTTTGAAAACCGTTTTGATTGAAATATATTTAAATCGAATTTTAATTTTTGGATTGAACCGGGTTTTCGAGAAACCCAGAAATACGAAACGAACACGAAAAGCAACGAGCCTAGGCGTGCTAGCATGTCGCACGCCCAGGCCCGTCGCACCGCCCAGCTCCTCCCGCAACAGCGCGGGAGCCGTCCCGGGCGCGCCTAGGCGCGCCCGCCCAGTCCGTCCCGCAACCGCGCGGGACGCCTGCCCAGGCCATGCCGGACGCTGCTGCGCGCAGGCGCGCGCATGATGCACGCCCAGCGTGCGCACGCGAGCGGCTCATCCCGCCCGCTGTGCGCGCGGCTGGCGCGCGTCTGCGCGCGCGGCTGCGCGGCGGTGCCTCGCACGGCTGGGCCCTTTTTCCGGGGCTCGTTTTCGTGTTTTCGTGTTTCGTGTTTTTCGGTCCGAAAAATCCCGATTTAATTTTATTTTAATTTTATCTTTTAAAATCAGTTTTGGTAAAATAAAATTATTTTAAAATTTTGATTAAATTGGGATTTTTGAGAAATTAAAGCGATTTGGTTTTTTTGGAAAAATTATGAATATTATTTTCTGAAAATAATGAAAGAATAAAATTATTAATTTTGGAAATTAATTGGAATTTTATTAGTTTAATGTTTTTCGGGTTTTATTGAAAAGGCTCTTGAACAAGAATTGCATCTAAGTCGTGTTTTGAGTCATTAGGACTTGAAACGAGAATTTTAATTTATTGGCTAAATTTAAATTCTCGCAAAAGCATGTTAGGTGATCATGGGTTTAGATCTATGTATGGTTTTAATTTATGCACATGAATGGTTTCAATTGGGGTTGGAGCCCTATAGTTGCGTTTTTCAATTGAGGTTGGAGCCTCACTTATGTGCGTACTGTTATGTGATTTATTATGTGGCTTTCCATATTACTGTTTTTGAGGCCGGGGTATGCCCCGTGTAATTGTCTAAGGCCAATATGAAGATTGAGCCTTATTACTTTATGTCTTTTTCTTTTTATTGTAATTTGAGAGTAGAGATAGGTGGTGAGGTTTTATTTTCATTTTGGAGACAATGCACCCATGGAGTAAGATGGACCACATTCAAGTAACAAGGAGGCCATAAGTGAAGACCCCTCAAAATGTTAGGGAGGGGAATCTCAATTGTTAAATGTAATAGAGATAGGGCTCGTATTTTGTTACCGCTTTCCCTTATGTGATTTGAACTGTTTATGTGGCATGTATGTTAGAACTTGTGATTGTGGAGTGGCTCCCACATATCACGCATAAGATAGGTAGAACCCATGATCATTACATGTTAGTATCATGCTAGGACATGTTATCTGTTTATGTGCTTGTTTGAAATGCATTTAAGTGTACTTGCATTAATCAAAGACTAATAAAATTGGATAACATATATGTTGGTGAGGTCGAACCGGACAACTCTCCGGTTGATTCGAAAATTCCCATTAAATATTAAGCTAATTTCGAACAAATAGGTGTTTAATTCGAGATGCAAGTTTTGAATTAAATTCCTAGCATTCCATCAATAGGTTTTAAGTTTAGTAAGTAAAGCTAGTTATTGTCCGCGAGTCGTGGGATAGCTAGTGGAGCTTATTAGTTCTTAGTTACCTAATTGATCATTTTAAATGATCAATATTTCGTGGTCAATTTTGGCAAGGGCGATGTCCGCGAGTCGTGGGTCGTTCGAACTAAGTTTTGGTCATGATCTTATGATTGATGGGTCTAGCTTAACACCTAAGTAAATATGGATGTCGCACGAGTCGTGGGTCCATATTGAAAGATAGGTGATGCAAAAACAATTACTGAGAGTTCTAAAGGTGTTAGAATTGGTAAGTTGTACCTACCTAGGGTTCTTACTTAGAATGTCCGCGAGTCGTGGGTTCGAGGTAAAATGCCTAGGATCTTAGTACCCATTGGGAAACGTGTTCCTCTTAGATCTTTGGGAATTCTAGATCTTTGAAAAACAGTGGGAGCTACAATAGATTAAAGACCTTATCTTTTGTATATCGTTATAATTCAGCATGCTCACTAGTTCTCTGTTTCACCATTTAGGTCGTAGATTCTGTGATTCTCTACGTGTTTTGAAATGGCAACCAAAAACCCTCTTGTATCGATCCTCGAGTCAAACAAGTTGACTGGTCCCAACTATTCTGATTGGCTGAGGAATCTAAAAATCATTTTAGATTCTGAGAAGAGAACTTATGTTCTCTTCGAAGGGGAGCCTACTCCTGAAGGGGAGGCTCCCACTCGGGCCGAGCGGGACGCGATTCAGAAGTGGAAGGATGATAATCTCCAAGCCCGTTGTCTTATGTTGGCTAACATGTCTCCGGACTTGCAAAGACAACATGAGGCCATGGAATTTGCTTGGGAGATTTACGACCACTTAGAGCAACTTTACCGCCCTCATGAACGTGTTACAAGGTATAACACTTCAAAGGAATTATTCCACTTGAGAATGAGGGAAGGTTCAAGTGTCCATGAATATGGACTCAAGTTTCTTGCCCTTACTGAGAAACTTGCCTCCATGGACATGCCGCTGAAAGATGAGCTTTCAGTGGATCTGTTGCTAGCTTCGCTCCCACCATCATTCAACCCATTTGTCCTTAACTTCAACATGAATCATGCTGGTGCTACTGTAGCTGAGCTGATTAGTCAGCTTGTGACTGCTGAAAGCACGATCAAGAAGGACAATAAGGTTTTGATGGTGAATGCTCCATCTTCCTCTTCTGGGCCTTCTAAAGGTAAGGGCAAGAAAGCCCAAAAGAAGAAGAAGAAACCCCTTAGGCCCACTGGTGGCATTTCGAAGGGGAAGGCCCAAAAGAAGAAGCGTGATCAGAAAGAGGATGTTTGCTTCCATTGTGGCAAAGCGGGACATTGGAGGAGAAACTGCCCAGAGTACAAGGCTACTCTAAAGAAAGGTATCTTTCTCGTTGAAGTAAATCTTTCTATTAATTCTAGTTCTTGGGTACTTGATACCGGTTGTGGAACTCATATCTGTAATGATGTACAGATGCTAAGTGAAGTCCAACAACTCAAAGAAGGAGAATGTGTCTTGAAGATCGGCGATGGCTCAAACGTTGAAGCTCGAGCTTTAGGCACAATTAGATTAGATTTAGGTAGTTTTGAGTTAGTATTAAACAAAGTCCTTTATGTACCGAGCATTATTCGTAATATAATTTCAGTTCCAATATTAGATTGCGAAGGTTATGAAACTTATATTAAGAATGGTAAATACTTTATCAAACGGAACAACTCTTCCGTTCATATCGGTACTCTAAGTAATGGACTTTACCTAACTCAAAATATCAATATTATGAATATACAACGAAAAACAAAGCGTAAGAGAGATGACAAAGTTTCAGCTCCCTTATGGCACGCTAGATTAGGACACATTTCCAAGAACAGAATTAGCAAGATAAACACTTTAGGATCATTCTCTGAAAATGATCTCAAAGAGTTAACTTCTTGCGAATCCTGTCTCAAAGGAAAAATGTCCAAAGTTCCTTTTAAAGGAACTGTGGAACGTGCCTCTAAGGTTCTGGATTTGATCCATACTGATGTTTGTGGACCGCTTAGTGTAAGCACAAGAAACAATCATCAGTATTTCATAACCTTCACTGACGACTTTAGTCGGTATGGTTATGTATACTTAATGAAGTATAAATCTGAAGCTTTTGAGAAATTCTTAGAATTTCAAAAGGAGGTTGAGAACCAAACTGGTCACAAGATCAAAGCACTTCGATCTGATCGAGGAGGCGAATATCTTAGTGAAGAATTCCTTAATCATCTCAAAGGTAATGGGATTATCTCTCAGTGGACTCCTCCGGGAACTCCTCAGCTTAATGGAGTTTCTGAGAGAAGGAATCGAACCCTACTTGATATGGTTCGTTCCATGATGAGTTTCACTGACTTACCGCCTTCTTTCTGGGGTTATGCCCTAGAAAGTGCAGCAAAGATTTTGAATCTTGTTCCCTCTAAGTCAGTCCCTAAAACGCCCTATGAAATGTGGCATGGTAAAATCCCTAGTTATTCTTACTTAAGAATTTGGGGTTGTCCTGCTTACGTGAAGAGGACAGTGGGAGATAAGTTAGAATCTCGTTCTAACTTATGCTACTTTGTAGGTTATCCTAAGGAATCCATAGGATACTACTTCTATGATCAATCTGAACAAAAGGTGTTTGTTTCCAGAAATGCCACTTTTCTTGAGGAACCGTTCCTTAAAGAAAAGAAAGGCAAGATCATAGAATTAGAAGAAGTACAAAGTGACCCCATACCACCCACTGAAGAAACGTCCCACTCTGATCAACTACAACCAATCACGAATTTCGATACACATGTAAATCCTCCTCTAAGGCGTTCTGAACGTACTCCTAGACAGCCGGAGAGATGGTATGGATTCTTCCATGAAATCTCTCAAAAGGATAATGATCCTTTGACATATAAGGAGGCACTTTCAGATTCTGACTCTGAACAGTGGATAGAAGCCATGAAATCCGAAATGGATTCCATGAACTCCAACCAAGTTTGGACCTTGGTAGATTTGCCTGATGGGGTCAAACCCATAGGTTGCAAATGGATCTTTAAGAGAAAGCTTGGAGTTGATGGAAGCATTGCAGCCTACAAAGCAAGACTGGTTGCAAAAGGATTCACTCAGAGACCCGGCGTGGACTTTGACGAAACCTTTTCACCAGTTGCAATGCAAAAGTCCATTCGAATCATGCTTGCCATTGCTGCATATTATGACTATGAGATATGGCAAATGGATGTGAAAACTGCCTTTCTCAATGGTGACATTGACAAAGACATTTATATGGAGCAACCCATAGGTTTCACATTCAGTGGGAGTGAGCAAAAGGTTTGCAAACTCCAAAGGTCAATCTATGGATTGAAACAGGCTTCTAGGAATTGGAACATTCGATTTGATGAATCGGTCAAAGCGTTTGGCTTCATCCAAATTTCGAATGAGTCATGTGTGTATAGAAAGGAATTGGAGACCTCAGTGCAATTCTTAGTACTTTATGTTGATGACATCCTTCTTATTGGGAATTCGAAGGATGACATGAAAGTGACTAAGTTGTGGTTATCGAACCAATTCGAGATGAAAGATCTTGGTGATGCGTCCTATATCCTTGGAATTAAAATCTATAGAGATAGATCTAGAAGGTTAATAGGACTATCACAGTCGATGTACATTGACAAAGTATTGAAGAGATTCAATATGGAGTCAGCAAAGGTTAAGAACCTTCCTATGAGTGTAGGAACATGTCTTTCAAGGAAAATGTGTCCTAAGACTAACCTTGAGAAGGAAAGAATGACTCATACACCTTATGCATCAGCAATAGGTAGCATAATGTATGCAATGTTATGTACTCGACCGGATGTGGCTTATGCACTTAGTGTAACAAGTCGTTTCCAATCTGACCCTGGAGATGGTCACTGGGCTGCCGTGAAGAATATTCTTAAGTACTTGAAAAGTACTAAAGATTTATTCTTAGTTTACGGAGGTCAGAAAGATCTTACTGTCGAAGGATACTGCGATGCAAGCTTTGCATCTGACTTAGATGATTTTAAGTCAATGTCAGGATACATTTTCTGCCTAAACGGCGGAGCAGTGAGTTGGAAGAGTTCCAAGCAAACTACCACTGCTGATTCGACCACTGAGGCCGAATACTTAGCTGCAAATGATGCAGCTAAGGAAGGTGTTTGGATTAGAAACTTCATTCAAGAATTGAATGTTGTTCCTAGCATGAAAGACCCCATTACTGTGTTTTGTGACAACACTGGGGCGGTTGCTCAAGCAAGAGAACCAAGATCTCACCAACGGACCAAGCACATTATGAGGAAGTATCACCTAATCCGTGATATTATCAAAAGAGGAGATGTGCTAATTGAGAGGGTCACATCAGCAGAGAACGTGGCAGATCCACTTACTAAACCCCTTAGTCGAGAAGCTTTCCAAGGTCATCTTCAGAAGATGGGACTTAGAGTAGCTTTAGAATGGCTTTGACGGGCAAGTGGGAGATTGTTAGGAATAGTGCCCTAAAAAGCCGATTGTATATCCGCTTTGTGCTTTTCCTTATTGTAATCACAGACAATCTTTGAATGAAATAACGAATTGAGGCAACACTTCTTTATATGCTCTTGTTTGGTATGCGTTTACTTTAGCTGTGCATGTATGAGAACTCCCCTAATCCTGATGACTATAGGACTCTACCATTTAGGTGAAATGGTTCATGAAACGAGCCCTATATCACATAAGTCATGATTAGTAAAATACTCCAAGCCGATGAGTCCTACAGACAGTGGGAGTGTCAACCTGACTCCTCTAAGGCTTGCTTGTGGGATCACGCCCTTAAGAAGGACCACCTTGTTTCATGGAGGTGCAAAGTGTATAGTTGATACGTGCGTGATACATGAGGGTGCTTACTTTAATAAGTAAGTTCACTGAGGTGCCCCGTGTGAGAACATTCCTAAATGGGAAAGGAAGTTTCTATTTCAGGAAATGGAAACTTCCAGATTAGGAAATATCTCACGAGTCATTGATGTGATTAATTGATCCTTAGACTTGAGGTTCCTTGTCACTTTATGAGTTAACTCTGTAGTCTTAGGTATAAGCTTTAAAGGGTGTCGCCTTAGACAACTGATTCAAGGCTTATGCTGGGGCTGCACAAGTGATTCATGAAAGTGAATGAGAATCAAGAAAGGACCTACACTTGCATTTGCAAGGTGATCTCTTATTGTGTAAGTCATTCATATGCCATATGGAGTCCTTGGCCAAGGCAGTGGATCAAAATATCAAGAAAAGGGTTTCTTGGATTGAGATCAAATGGATATGAAATGCACTTAGCTTTAAGACCGGATTATTAGGGTTCTGATTATTCCCTTGCCCTAGATCTTGGTTGAGAGATAGTAAGTAGGAGGATTGTATCTCACATGATTCAATGACTTAAAGGTTCTGTCGAATCCGAACATTCCAATTCAGCTAGGGGTTAAACACCTGTTGCTAGACTATGGTCGTTTAATCTGTGGACTGATTAATTAATTAGTGAATTAATTAATTGGGGTCACTGCTAATTGAATTGAGAACCTAGAGGGTCACACACAACAACTTGGTTACATGAGTTGAGGCTTGAAAATGATTAAACGAGTTAATCGGACCAAGAGGGTTCCACACGTGTGAATTCACACGTGTGGATCACGTGAGTGACACGTGTCACTGTGACACGTGTCACACACGTGTATATATATATATATATATTATATATATATTAAATAATTAATTAGTTAATTATTTAATAGACTTTGGTTTAATTTTGAATTAAAAAGAAAGTCTAATTTTGGAGAAAATAATCTAGTTAATTAATTATGAATTAATTAATTAGATAAAATAAGTTATTTATTTTATAATAAATAAAGTATAAAATTATCCAAAAATAGTTTGGATATTTTTAAGCTCTCTTCAAAGTTGACTAGAATTAGAATTCAAAGTCAAGGTTGAAAAATACTTGATCCTCAAGTAATAGGAGAGAGGGACCAAAATCCTAGCCCATAAAGGACTAGGAATTTCGGCACCCCCTTGCCTATATATAGGGGAGCTCGAGCTCCCCTTTAGAGCTAATAGACAATTCTTGGTTCATGTGTTGAACACCTTCCTTTCTCCAAGATTAAATTAAACCCTAGGTTAAGCCCAAACACTAACTAGAGAACTAGCATCCTTACTAGTTAGATTGTGATCAAGTTGGTGGACTTTCTCTAGAGACTTCAAGTTAGAAGTTTGAAGATTCGAGCTTTACCAAGGAGAGGGGATCAAGCCGCGTGAAGAGCGTTCTTGGGTGGCTTGAAACGCTTCAAGAAAGAATAATAGAAAAGTAAGTTTTCTATCTTTACGAATTTGGTTACACGATTGCGAGTTCAAGGTCCTTTTGTTGGGAAAATTTTTTAAATTCCGCTGCTTTCTGATTCGTATTTCCCAACAACCTTGTCCCATGGATGCTTTGAAGATTGGATCCTTCTTTTTATACTCCTCTTCTTGCCCTAAGGCCCTTTGCACCGTGTCTGAGAAAGATATAAAATTATGGCCCGCTTGACCGTGCCTCAAATCCTGCCTCAACCAAGCAATAAACTTCTTCGCCTTCCTCTTCTCATCCCGGGTAATATGTGGAGCATACTTCCCAAGTCGGTTGAAAACTACAATATATTGAGCCACATAACGATTTCCTTGCTTCAAGTCCATAAATTCTTGCTCTTTTCTCTCCCGAACAACCTCGGGTACAAAGCACTCCCGAAATTCCCGTTTAAAAACTTCCCATGTGATCTCCTCTCCATCTACCTCCAACTTTTCTCTTGTTCTCTCCCACTACTCAAACGCCTCTCCGTCCAATTGGAATATAGCAAACTGAGCCTGTTCTTGGGTAGTGAACTGTCGAACCCCATAAATCCTCTCCAATCGAGTCAACCACCCCTCTGAAACCGCGTCATCAATAGAACCAGAAAATCTAGGGGGATTGTAACTCAAAAACACCCCATGGGGATCCCTATGATTGTTATTTGGTGGAGCCGGTTGCTCAACGGGTTGTGGCGGTGGAGCTTGAGCTCTCCTATGCTCAACATAATTGAAAACGGCTTCCATAAAATTTCCCATATCCATCGGCGGCGGCTGTGGTTGTTGTTCTGGTGGTATAGGAGAACGATCACGATGTCCTTGTCGTCCCGGTGATCTCTCACGATGTCTACGGGGAGGCATCCTGATCAAGAAACACTGAAATGCATGCTTCTCTTAGTCCATGCATGAAAATGCAATTAATTCACTCAATTTTCAACAATTAGAGCACAGAAGCACTAAAAGGATGCATATGCAATCACATTGTCAAGTAGTCCCTAAAGCCGAACGACCTAAACTGACTCACCCGACACTAGAGCCCGGGTTTTGCAACCCTAAGCTCTGATACCACTTAAGGATGTAACACCCGAGCGTAAGGTGTCACATCCCCCGCACCGAGACCCGACCCGAATATGAAATGAACGATCCATACCCGAGCTAAATCACGACGAACGGGGACAAACACACACTCTATGCTAGGCGGGCTAACCCTTAACCATACGAATCAGAGAAAATCAATCAAGCGGAAGCAATAAACGAGCAAAGCATATCATATATATACCACGAGCATCCAAGCTCCAAAATATAATTCATATACATCAATGCAAGCCATCACGGCCCAAAACATGTGTACGCTCCAATAACATATCCATATACAATAATCAGAAGTGTGAGATGTAAGTGTAAGACCAAAGTATAGAGCTAGAGACGAATGCAAGACCTAGGACTCGTATTCCCGCCTAGCTCTCTCGACACCTGCACCAACCAGCTGAAAACCAAACGAGTTCAGTCCAAAAGGGACTGGTGGGTATAAAACATTGGCGTAAATATAATATATAACGGAATTTAAACAATCACATGCAGATTATAATCCCAAACGAGGTTTTAGAAACGGTTCCCAAGTGGGAAAACTAGAGGAATCATCGGAAGGGATTATAATGGTCAATTTTACAATAGGTCATTAGTGGCCCGGCGAGTGGGCGTGCATCAACTCCAACCAACACCATGTGTGATTCAACCAATCATTCATTTATTAAGTCTTTCATGCATATCATTCTTTTGTGCTCAATCAATCGATTCTATTCAATCGGTCATATACACCTTCTTCCTCCGGGTTGGTGGGCGGGCTTGCAAGACCCGTCCACCCAATCATTGGCCAAAAGGGGTTACATGACTCCCCAGATGGCACTCAGCTCCCTTTCCCCGCCAATCTCCTGACGAGGTCCGGTACCGCTGTTCAATAGTGGGAACTAGTGTGAGGGATCACCGTCAGCCCATGCTTCCTCGGATAGCCACTCACACCAAGAACCCCGGGCCCCAATCAGTGCAATCAATCAATCAATACTCGCCAAAACATTTGGTAGGATTCAAGAAATAAGGGTTTTACGTTTGCAATCGTTTACTCGATAAAAGACTCAATATATATATATACCGTATCACTTTGGCTTAAAGCTTTTCACATAGGGGGATATATCGGGTCGTTTTATCTAAGTAGTAGAGAAACCCACCTTGTACCGACAAAAGAAGATACGAAAGCCTCAAGGATTGGCCTTGTCTCCAACGGGATCGAAATCTGTGCAAGAAAGGTAAAGTGAGACTCAAAATGACCAATTAAGACGCTCGGCAATGAAATGATTATGACATGAGCGTATAAAAGATATAATTATTTTATGAAATATTCATGTGCATGATTAAGAAATTGAATTTATATAATCAAGTCCTTTCCTCATTCATTCACGTTCGTTCAAATCATAATTCACATTTTCAATCAACTTAATTCAAGAATTTCAATTAAATCTTAGCATAAATTAAATCACATATAAAATTAGGAATTCGATAATTAAATACATTCAATCACACTTACCATTAGAAGATAAACAAATAAATACATTCAATCAAATTTAGGAAATTAAATAAAACATGATTTGAATCACAATTAAATTCTAAAATTTAAACAAATTAAATTATAATTAATATATATAAATATATATCATTATTTAACTTAATATTAATATATATAGAGAGAGATATATATATATACATATATTCACGTAATGCATGTAAATCATGCATGCAATGTATGAAAATGAAATTTTAATAATTATACATGCATGCATTCTATTATCTAACTTATATTTCATGCATATACATATACATATATATTCACGTCTCACAACCATGCATGCAACCACATTCCATGCAAGAAGAAGGGGAGAAGAACAAGCAGCAGCAGCAGCAGCAGCACCGCGGCACAGCAAACTTGTCCAGAAATGCAAGGTGACACCCCCGTGTCACCTTCAAGGAACAAACCGAGACACCCCCGTGTCTCGGTACAGAAGTTCAGCCCATAACACACCCCCGTGCCAGCAGAAAAAGAAAGAAAAAGACACACCCGTGTCGCAACGAACGCAGCAACAACAAACACGCAGCCCAGCCCCTGTTTTCTTGGTTAAACGGAGCAGCAAGGAAGCAGCACCCAAAGCATGAAATTCAGCAATAAAATGGCATGGAAGGCAACAAAAAAATAGCTCTAATCTACCCACAAAGCTGACAGCAAAGGCAAGGCAAAGGCGCAGCAGCTGTGATAACAACTTCCTTACAACAAAAAAAAAAAAAACATACCTCACGCAAAACAGGGCAGGTTTGGTCTCAAATAATCTCAACAAGCTCGGGCAAGTATGGGTATGAAATAGACAACAAAACTCAGCAAAAACAAGCCTCAAACACCTCTCAAACGCAGCTATGAAACTGGCGCAAGCAACGCAGCGAAAACAGAGCAACCCAACAACCTTCAATATCTCATGCATGATAGCTTATAAAAGCTTCAACCACCAGCTAAAACATTACCATAAATGCCAAGAAGAGTTCAAGGCAATCATTTTCAAGCTTGGAATCATCCAAAAAGCTCAAGTATGGAAGAAGATCAACCAATTTCAAACCTAATTCTATATATGTTCATTTCTGTCAAAAGCTCACGAATTGATGCTCAAATTCAGGGATGAATGAATAAAAATGACTCATAATGGATGTACATAACATAACCAAGCTTACCTTGTGGATTAATGGAGGTTTGAAAGAGATTTGAGCTTGAATCTCAAGAGGTTGGCTTGGCTACGGGATTTCTGGAAAACAGAGGAAAGAGGGCTGATTTTCTCTAAGTATGAGAGACTATTTCGGTTGGGGAGGATAATGATCAGATAGATGGTTGAGTTAGGGTCTCATAGGTTCAAACCATGGTTAATTTGGTCAAGTATGGTAAGAGATATGGCTATTTTGGTGAAAGGTGGCAGTTTTGGCGCCGTGTAGGTTTTTCGGTTAAATTTCGGAGGTTGAAATGAGTTTGGAAAAAATATGTGGCTAAGTTTACTAAACTCGAATTTTCTTTGCGAGTTTAGTGAAGTTGACAAAACTCGAATCCGAGTTTCCTAGCTCAAGATATTAAATTCGGAACCAAGGGTGCGCTAAGTGCTCGTTAGCCCCCGACTTGGTTCCACGATTCAAATTTAAAATCGTTAACATGTCAAATGAATTCGAAAACATAAACCGAGAATATGAGCATGTTCATAACACACATATTTACGCCATATTACAATTGCACGATATTTCGATATCATTTCAAATAAGAACGATGCACATTTTCGACGAATTCATGCATTAACCGAATAAATGAAATGACATGCTAATATATAGATAACCTAGTCAACGATTCCATTAGGATAAATTAATTAATACAATTAAACATGATTAATTAACATAATACTTAATTAACATTAATCATTAATTAATCAGCCATTAACGAATTAATATATATATATATATATATATATATATATATATATATATATATATTTATATATTTATAAAATACAATTTATTTTAAAAGAATTATTGAATTAAAATAAATTATAATAAAATAAAATAATAACAATTTATAATAAAATTAAATATAAAACACGTAAAGACAATTATTTTGCGCAATTTTATAAACACATACGTCATACCTTTACGTCTGAAAAGTCGGGGCGTCACATTATTACTATGTATTTATTATTATCTGTCATTCTTGTCTACGATTCATTGTTTACTATTAATTGGTTATGTGAACTAATAGTTGCATAAGTAATAATTTTATTTGATTCTTGTGTGTTACTTGTAAATATTTATCTAAGTGCTCGCTTGAACTTTTATTTCGTGTGCGTAAGAGGCGGGGATTCTCTCAGGGTTATCAAGAGACGGGGTCTCTTGTTACTTGCTCGAGAGACGGGGTTCTCTCGTTAATTGTTTGAGAGACGGGGCACTCTTAATATTTTCAGCTACTTGGCAACTTGTTCTAGCGGAAGGTTAGATTTTCTTACAAGTGTTTAGGCTCCGGAAAGTTGAGGGTCGTGACTTTACGCACATTGAAGAACCTTGTGAATTGAAGACCTCTTTCGAACTAATCCCTGAAGGGGAGTAGCTAACCCGTGTGGGATGAACACGTAAGAGCCAATTAAATTCCAGGAATTCTGGACATGGAATCCAAGGACGGATTCTCTTAAGGGGGAGAGAATTGTAACGCCCCGATTTTCAGACAGTCAGGTACGCTCGACACGTGTGAGTTTCGAGCGTTAGGATTTTATTTTATTATTTTCGTTTATTCAACTTATACGTGCTATATTAATTTCTATAAATTGTTTCAACATGATTACATGGAAATTATATGATATTCATTTTAATTTTGAGAATTCTTGTATAAATGGAATTTGATTGCTACATGAATTAATTGTCCAATTTGATTTAATTGCCAAATTGTCCTTAATTGCTCATTTCCTTTTCTTTAAGGACCTAATTGCATGAAAACATTAGAGGACTTAATTGATCTTTTCCAAACCTTTTATCCTCAATTGCATAACTTATGGTATTTGGAGGATTGATCATCAATATTACATTTTTCCCCCCTAACATGTCGGTATATACATTCCTTCCACATACTTCATTTTCATTTTCATGTAAAACACCCAAATTTGCTTCCTCTCTCTACTGAGCCAAACACATCAAGAAGGCCAAGGAAGATTTCATCAAATCCATCAATTCTTTCCAAGAAAATTAGGAGTTTTGGAGCTTAATCATCCATATTCATCATCTTCTTCCATTTCTTTCATTCAAGGTATATATGTGATTACATGGGTGGATTCTTGAATTAGAGCTTGAAGCTAGGGTTATGTTTTGAGATAATAACTTGTCTATATGATTTTAGAAGCATGATGTTAAGCTTTAGACTTGAATTTCATGCCTAAATATTAGGAATTATGGAGTTATATGTTAAGGAAAATATGAGCTTGAATTGATGAGTATGATGATCAAGGTGTGATACAAGTGTAGATATTGGGTCTTTTGGTATCTTAAGCATGCAAGTATGTTTCTATTCATGAATTATAATGTTTGGAGGTAAATTATGTTGATTATGGTTGGGTTTAATTGTGTTCGTACTTCCCCTGTTCTTCTGCTCTGTTTTCTGCATCTTCTGCGTAATGGGAACGGCCCTTCCCGTTCCTTTTGTAATTGGGGAACGACCGTTCCCATAGTTTGAATAATGTGCATGGCGGCGAGGACGGGAACGACCGTTCCCATTTTGGCTTGCAAGCCGGAACGACCGTTCCCATCTTCGGGGAGCAGTTCGGGAGTGGGGAAACGGCCCTTCCCATTTTACACTAAAACCTGGAACGGCCGTTCCCAGGCTCCTGGAAGTGCAGAAAGTTTCTGCATAAAATTGTAATTTTGGATCTTAATTCCAATGGTATATTTGACCCCAAATTGTTATTATATGAATGATTATATGCCAAAACATGATATTTATATGCTACATTGTTTATTGTGTGATGTCTCGTACTTGATCATGCCGTGCGTCTTATATGAAGTAATGTTCTTGAATTACGGTCTCATGCACGTACATTGTCCCGTTTCTTGTCCAGTTATTCTCCAGGGTGGAGATTGTAGCGCCCGGAGCGGCGAGCCACCACATCCCCCGCACCTAGCCCCGAACCCACATATGAAATAGAAATTCATACATGAGTCCAAGACTAAGCGAACGGGAACCTACATGCACAGGCTAAGACAGGACCAGAGTGCGCAAAACAACAAGAAAACGGAAGTATATAATGAAATCCAAGAAGATAAATCCACAAAATATACAAAATAGAAATTCATACATAATTCATTAACCGAATGATAACATATACCTACTACAATTTCCACAATCGAATCATATACTAAAGCATGACTGAATGCAAATGAGAATGCAACTCGAACTAGAAGACTTGAACCCGACCGACTCAAGACTCCGCCTAGCACGCCCAACCTGCAAACTGAAGAGTTGAAAGGAGAGGGTCAGTCCACCGACTGAGTGAAGGGGCTAACGCACACCCACACACATATACGTAAAAAGCAAAGCACATATTAAATAAAAGACTATGAACCGGGAGTAAGGTTTTCCATACCAAAACCATTTTCCAAAAAGAGCTCTTATTTATACATATATTCATATCATCTTACGTTGGAAAGCTCGTAAGGACTCATAGATACAGAAACACATATTGATTCATATTAAAACTCATAAGGAATCTTATATTCATAATGATTCAAACCTTAACATAAAAATCTCTTAATGAAACTGAAAGGTCCTATCCCGTTTCATAATCCAAATAACAAAAGAGTTCAAATACCCGGCGAGTACGGGTCAACTTTAACAAAAGAATTCATAAGAATCGTAAAGAAACATAAATACATAAAATTCATGAAACACATATTCCCGTATTCCATCCACCTTCTCCGGAAGTCTGCACGTGGGTTACGGGCCTACATCGTGCAACTCGATACCTGTACGTGGGGTAGCGATCCCACAACGTACCTTAGGGAGCACGTGCACAGGGGTGATAACCGGCGAACCCAACAGCCGCACCGGGTCTCCCTTACCCACGCCTCCAGGGCCCAGGGATTCATATGATTCATAAGGATTCGTAAGATTCGTAAGGATTCATAGGACTCATAAGAAACATACCTAACTCGCGAAACCTAGAAATAGACGATTCATACTTAAGAAACATACCATAAGAAACATACCTTACCGTGCAACTCGGCATATGCTATACACATACCTATCCATGTCTTCCTAATTCACAATATGCTAAGGGAAATCCATAGTTCACTTGACGATACACGGTTTGGAGCATAGCCTCGTTGCAAAATCATTTTAAGCTTATATACGCCCATACGTATAATTTCAGCAGAATTCATATTAAATCGAATTAACAAGAGCATAATCATATCATAAGACACATATTTAGTATACATATAGTATATATTCGCATGCGGGCTTGAAAACGAGCATATAGGGTCGTAGGTCGCTTTAACTAAAAGAAAACAAACCTAAACCTCACCTTTTTTACCACAACGAACAAACAAACACAAAACACTTCTAAGAGACCTCCTCGTCACCCACGTAATGAACCTAGGCACAGGATACACGATAAAGACAATCTTAGACTCAAAATGAACCATTTAGACGCTCGGCGAATGCATATTATGCATAAAGAATGCAATGAGACATCAACTATGTCATATAAATTCATATTGAGTCATATTAAATCATAACACATATATCTTACGTTAAACAAATCCATAAAATTCATATAACGAACATGACACATTGATACACTTAAGATCATATTATTTAATGTTCAAAATCAAAGCAATTAGAATTCACATTAATTAAATAAATACTTAAATATACATATATATATGCATTTTCATACATTTACACAAATATATTACATGATACACTACTTATACATATATATATATTTTAATGCACCCCCACACGTGCACACATGCAAAACAAATGTAAATTGCATGCATTAATTCATATATATAATATATACACATACATGTATGCTTCATAAATGAAATAAAATGAATTCATGCACAAACACAAGTATGTATGCAGCCATGCACACACATACACATGCACAAAGAATTACATAATAATACATAAATACACAACCCATGTATTCACGCACACAAATACAAACACACATGCATTTAATACAAATCAAAACATATGCAAAGAAGGAATAAAAGAAGAAGTAGGCTACTGCCAGGGGACTACCCGGCCGGGTATTCCACAAGAACAAATTCTACCCGGCCGGGTAGTATGATGCAGACAGAAAAACTGCAGCAACTCCGTTATCTCAAAGGCAAAACAGGGTAGTTTCATGTAGCAGCTTGGGGAGGAATTCTTAGGCCTTAAAGCACACAAAACATTCATGAATTATACACCAATGCATCACCAAATCATGCACCAAAACGCAGCAACAAGCAGCTCAAAAAATCAATCAACAAATCTGTCACAAAGAAGGGAGGAATGTAGCAGGCCATACTCATCAAGTCTGGGGCTAAAACAGGGGAAGGAAGCTTGTAAACACACAGAACATGTAGAGCAACTCATATACTTCATGTTCATGCAAATTCACACGAAATGGAGCTCAAGAAGTCATCAAACGATTCAAAATTCTGACAGCAGTTCAAACCGGGAAGAACAGGGCATATTCTCACGTTTAAGGTTGAAATGAAGCATGAATTCAGGGAAAAACAGAGAATATTCATATAGAAACATGTCTATTACATAATCATGCTCTAATTCACGAAATTGGAGGCAAGAATTCAATCATTTGAGCTCAAAAACGTGACAGCAGTTCGGTAAGAAATGAGCAGTTTACAGCAGTTCGAATTTCCAGTTTCATGGCAAAAAACTCAAGGTTTCAATCATGTTATCAATGGAGAATCAACCTTAACACACCTACCATGAAGTATAGATGAAGAATGGAAGCAAAGAAGCTCATATCATCAACAAGGAAGCACCAAATCAGCCACCAATTCAAGCTAAGGCGAAGAAGCAAGAAATGACCTCTAACCCTTCCTATTCATGCATAGCCCCAAACTCATATTAAATCTAAGTTAAAGCATGAAATTCATGGATCAAATTCATCATATAATCATGGAGAATCCGAAAATATACATACCTTCAAGATTTGGTGGAGTATGGAAGAGTTCAAGCTCAAAAATCATAAGGTATGGATGAGGGCTTTCTTCTTTCTCTTCTTTCTTCCATTTTCAGCAGCTTTTCCTCTCTCTTGGGTTGTGTGGTTCGAATGAGGGGCTGAGGAAAGGGAGAGAGATGAGTTAAGGTTATAAAAGTCATGGTTTAAGGTTTGATCATGGTTAAATTGGGCCCACAAGTGTAAGACTAGTCAAAGATGGCTCCTGAGTCCCCAACCATTAAAATATGGTGCGTTACCATATCAAACAAGTCCGAAAATGTAAAACGAACATAAAAACGAATTCATAACTCACAAATCTAGAACATATTAGAAAAGCACGAAATTTCGATCTCAAATCGAACACAAACGCAACACATTTCTACAAATAAGCACATTATTCAAATAATTAAAATTAATTTTCAAGAATTAACAAATAAAATAAAATTAGATCAAAATTAAACGAATCAAATAAATAAAATTTTGTCAGAAAGGAAATTTTCCAATTAGGTCCAAAGTTTTCAAAAAGTTGCAATTAAGTCCAAATTCAAGTTTTCAATTAAGTCCACTAATTTAAAAGTCATACAATTACATACTTAAATCACGTATCTCACATAAATTCACGAAATTAGCATACTCGGGAATTAAATTCAAAATAGGAAAATCAAATACAAAAGTTCAGACGTGGAAATTAAACAATTAGAGCATATAATTCACTTAAACAATTAATTCAACGTATTAATTAAATCAAAAGAAGAATTAAAACGTCGGAGAAACCTCTCGTGACGTCATACCTGGCTCGTTGGAGAGACGGGGTGTCACAATCCTCTAAGAGAACCTGGTCCCCAGGTTCACCTGCTCGAGTTTCAAGCTCAAGCAACTTCCCGTATTCACCCAAGTTCGAGGTTCATGACGTCCCGACAAGGGTTAGCCCGGTAAGGTCTTCACGCACAAGGGGTTTGATCACTTCTTGAAATCTTGTTGAAGAATTTCCTCACTGCTTGATCCGTGCTAGGAGCAACTAAAATGTTTCGCACGATAGGAGGGTCCAAGTTTGATTCATCACCCATCGTTTGATTCATTTCAACCACTCAAAAGCTCGGCAATACACGAATGGCGTGGTTACCGAACCTCCACCACTCGCACCTTCTAATTCAAGAAGTCCCTTTGCTGGAGTTCTAAATCACCACTTCTTGCTCGATCCGGAAAACCGTCGTAACCACGACCCTCAGCTCACCGAGAAAACCCACACACTCGAGAAAAACACACAACAAGCACACACGCACAAAGTATACACACAACAATACCATAACAACAAATATGCATGATGCACGTGCCATGAATGATATATGTACCGTTCACCATTTCTCGAAGCCCTTCACATTGATGAGATGGAGTGGAGAATCAAGGTTGATGTCTTAGAATTCATGACCTGGATTCCTCTACCTCGGTTTTATTGAATGGATCCTTAGCTTGTTGATTCCACTTCTGGAATCTTTCATAACTCGTTTAATCTTGATTCATCCTAATTCTGTCGACCATTATCGCATCACGATCTTCGGTTGTCTTATCGTTTCTCAACACACTCCTTCTAGAACATCCTCATACCTTGTCTAATTTAAATCCCCGTTTCTTGACACTTGTTTTTTGTATTATAGGGTCCGGTGGAGAGGTACTCCTCAACGTCATCAAGTGGCACGCCCTAGTGTTCACTTATACACAATTTCCATTGCTCGTAAATCTTTTAAAGCCCAAAAGTCCCAAATTCTTTGATGCCCATGGAATTAACCTCTTGACCTCTTCTTGATAGTTGATCTTCCGTCGTTGTTCTGAATCTTCGTCTAGTTATCACCTTGATTGAAATCCTCCGAATTCCCCCCTTTACTAATTTGAATTGGTTATATGACTTGCCTTCTATTGGCTGACACTCGAGTATATGTTCTTCTTCCCGAAATTACTTTGCCTTTCTTTATCGTTTCCATTTGTAGCTTTATCTCCCAATTCATCTTCACAACAAGACAATTCATCTTGGATCTGGAAAGTAAACTCCAATCCGTCCTGAACATAGGACTTCCTAAAATTAATATCCAAGGTATTTCAACTCTTTTTGCTTCTTCCTATTACCCGAGCTCGATTTCCAGTGGATTGGTTTAATTGGAACTCTTCCTTGATGGTCCGTAATGCTCATCATCCCCTAACCCTATGATATTCTAACCTTATTTGTCGACTTTCGTTGCTTATCCCTTGAAGAACCTAATTTACCTTGGGTCCACTCGAATACCATCACCTTATCATTAGTTTGGACCTCAAACTAAAACATTCCCAAGATCTTTCTTTGCTCTTTTTACGCTAGACAATCCCATGAAATTCTCTCAATATTCCTTTGGAACCTGGAGTTAATCGTTTACCTTCTAGGAATTGTGTCTGTATAGAATACTTGTCCCCGGATCAAAGTTTCAATGCTTCCCTTAACACTCTCTTGATTAATCATCATTAAGGCATTCATCTCTTCCCGTAGCATTCTTAGCTCCCTTGTTATTAATCTTCTAAATCCCTTGAATTTCCTCTTGCACATTCTTTTTAACCCGGTTTTCACCATCACAAAGGAAGACTTCTCTCAATTGCAAGCTTTCATGAAAACATTAAACTCATGCATGTCGGGATAGGTTTGCTCATGCTATGCGTCACGTTGATCAACAATTCAAACAAGGAAGCAACAAGTAATGGCGATATGTAACACACATAACAAATAAGAATAAGGATACAATGGGGAATGGATGCTCGTGCTATGAATGCAATTACCTCCCGATTTCATTCTTCTTACCGGCTCCTTCGTTTCAATTTCTTAGATTCGACCCGAAGAGCTTCCCGGATACTCTTGATCCATGCTCTAAACTCGATCCCGGTTTCCGTTTCTTGGAAATCTTCTCTAATTCCCTCCAAGATTTGAACTAATTCTTTGGACTTCTTTAATTCCTTTCTAGTATTATAAGAACATGAGTCGACCTTTTTATTCCTTTAGAAGATTTAAACTTCCATCTTCCAAATTTCTCGACCATTCCTTCCTTCACAATGGGTGCATAGGATTTGCTCTTCGAAAATGATGCGCTCGACAAGAACATAAGATCTCTTCCTTCAAATCGAGCTATCTTGCCCTTCACCTTGGTGGATTGGATATCGGTGCGACGATTCGGCGGTCGTGAAGGGCCTTCATCCTTGATCCCTACTTGATTCCAATTTCAACTTAGGGCCCATGATCGTTGAGATAAGTGGTTGATCGTTGGAAGATATTAACCCGCTATACATAAGAAAGGTGAAAATATGATGCATGCGGTCAGTGAGTGATTATAACACGTAAATGGAACAATTAATGCACATAAAGTATGCAACTACAACAATTAATGAAAAGAAAGTATCAATTTTAAAACACATAATTCAAGAAGGTCACATATCTTAATGCAATGCACACATTAGCACGTTGTTCCTATGCCGTACGACCTATACTTGACAAAACACGACACGAAAACTCCGGTTTTGCAACCCGGAGCTCTGATACCACTTTAAGATGTAGCGCCCAGAGAGGCGAGCAACCACATCCCCCGCACCTAGCCCCTAACCCACATATGAAATAGAAATCCATACATGAGTCCAAGACTAAGCGAACGGGAACCTACACGCACACGCTAAGCCAGGCGGAGCTAAGACAGGACTAGAGTGCGCAAAACAAAAAGAAAACGGAAGCATATAATGAAAGCCAAGAAGATAAATCCACAAAATATACAAAATAGAAATTCATACATAATTCATTAACCGAATGATAACATATACCTACTACAATTTCCACAATCGAATCATATACTAAAGCATGACTGAATGCAAATGAAAATGCAACTCGAACTAGAAGACTTGAACCCGACCGACTCAAGACTCCGCCTAGCACGCCCAACCTGCAAACTGAAGAGTTGAAAGGAGAGGGTCGGTCCACCGACTGAGTAAGGGGGCTAACGCACACCCACACACATATACGTGAAAAGCAAAGCACATATTAAATAAAAGACTACGAATCGGGAGTAGGGTTTTGCATACCAAAACCATTTTCCAAAAAGAGCTCTTATTTATACATATATTCATATCATCTTACATTGGAAAGCTCGTAAGGACTCATAGATACAGAAACGCATATTGATTCATATTAAAACTCATAAGGATTCTTATATTCATGATGATTCAAACCTTAACATAAAAATCTCTTAATGAAACTGAAAGATCCTATCCCGTTTCATAATCCAAATAACAAAAGAGTTCAAATACCCGGCGAGTAAGGGTCAACTTTAACAAAAGAATTCATAAGAATCGTAAAGAAACATAAATACATAAAATTCATGAAACACATATTCCCGTATTCCATCTACCTTCTCCGGAAGTCTGCACGCAGGTTACGGGCCCACATCGTGCAACTCGATACCTGTATATGGGGTAGCGATCCCACAACGTACCTTAGGTAGCACATGCACAGGGGTGATAACCGGCGACCCCAACAGCCGCACCGGGTCTCCCTTACCCACGCCTCCAGGGCCCAGGGATTCATATGATTCATAAGGATTCGTAAGATTCGTAAGGATTCATAGGACTCATAAGAAACATACCTAACTCGCGAAACCTAGAAATAGACGATTCATACTTAAGAAACATACCATAAGAAACATACCTTACCGTGCAACTCGGCATATGCTATACACATACCTCTCCGTGTCTTCCTAATTCACAATATGCTAAGGGAAATCTATAGTTCACTTGATGATACACGGTTTGGAGCATAGCCTCGTTGCAAAACCATTTTAAGCTTATATACGCCCATACGTATAATTTCAGCAGAATTCATATTAAATCGAATTAACAAGAGCATAATCATATCATAAGACACATATTTAATATACATATAGTATATATTCGCATGCGGGCTTGAAAACGAGCATATAGGGTCGTAGGTCGCTTTAACTAAAAGAAAACAAACCTAAACCTCACCTTTTTGACCACACCGAACAAACGAACGCAAAACACTTCTAAGAGACCTCCTCGTCACCCACGTAATGAACCTAGGCACAGGATACACGATAAAGACAATCTTAGACTCAAAATGAACCATTTAGACGCTCGGCGAATGCATATTATGCATAAAGAATGCAATGAGACATCAACTATGTCATATAAATTCATATTGAGTCATATTAAATCATAACACATATATCTTACGTTAAACAAATCCATAAAATTCATATAACGAACATGACACATTGATACACTTAAGATCATATTATTTAATGTTCAAAATCAAAGCAATTAGAATTCAAATTAATTAAATAAATACTTAAATATACATATATACGCATTTTCATACATTTACACAAATATATTACATGATACACTACTTATACCTATATATATATTCTAATGCAAGCCCACACGTGCACACATGCAAAACAAATGTAAATTGCATGCATTAATTCATATATATAATATATACACATACGTGTATGCTTCATAAATGAAATAAAATGAATTCATGCACACACACAAGTATGTATGTAGCCATGCACACACACACACATGCACAAAGAATTACATAATAATACATAAATATACATCCCATGTATTCACGCACACAAATACAAACACAAATGCATTTAATACAAATCAAAACATATGCAAAGAAGGAATAAAAGAAGAAGTAGGCTACTGCCAGGGGACTGCCCGGCCGGGTATTCCACAAGAACAAATTCTACCCGAATACCCGGCCGGGTAGAATGATGCAGACAGAAAAACAGCAGCAGCTCCGTTATCTCAAAGGCAAAACAGGGTAGTTTCATGCAGCAGCTTGGGGAGGAATTCTTAGGCCTTAAAGTACACAAAACATTCCTGAATTATACACCAATGCATCACCAAATCATGCACCAAAACGCAGCAACAAGCAGCTCAAAAAATCAATCAACAAATCTGTCACAAAGAAGGGAGGAACGCAGCAGGCCATACTCATCAAGTCTGTGGCTAAAACAGGGGAAGGAAGCTTGTAAACACACAGCTAACATGTAGAGCTGTGACGCCCCGAGTTTTCACACGTGCAGGTAAGTGTTACGTGCGTATTTATATTTAATTATATGATTTTATATTTTGATTTGTTAATTGAATTTGTTTATAATTTGATTTATTTGTTTAAAATTGCTTATGATTGTCTATATGAGCTGTGAATGTAACGCCCCCGTTTTTCAGTTTAAGTAATGTGACGTATTTGTTTAAAAATTGCGCAAATTAAGTATTTAATTATATGATTAATTGTTTATAAGTGTTTTTATTTGATTTAAAACCGTAAACTTTTGTTATTTAATTTAATTAATATGGAATTTAAGTTTAGTAATTTAATTATAACAATATGAATTCGTTCATGCGCTTGAGTGTTTTATTTCTACTTCGTTTTTATATGAAATGATACTGGATTGGCGTGAAAATTTAACATGTCGTAAATATGTGTGTTATGAACGTGCCTATGTGCTCGGTTTATGTTTTCGGATTCAATTGACGTGTTTATGAATTTATTTTGATTTTTGGAACCAAGTCGGGGGCTAACGAGCAATTAGCGCACCCTTGGTTCCGTGCGTGATATCTTGAGCTCGGGAATTCGGATTCGAATTCCGTCAACTCCGTTGCCTTCGTATCGACGATTCGGAGACAATGGAAGAAGCCTCATACCTTTTTGAGATCATTAAGACCTCCAAAATCCAACCGTAACGGACAACTCGTGCAAGAAGAGCCCTTATGTTGACTAGTCTTCATGGTGGGACCCCATAACCCCTCTTAACTTAACCACACCTTAACCATGACTTATCTACCATGGGTTAACCCTTTCTCCTACCCTTTTAGCTGCAAAAACCGAGCCAAAATATCTCCTCTCATTCTGCAACTGATCGAGAGAAGGGAGAAGAGAAGAAGGAGAGAAACCCTTGGCCATCCTTTGTGATTTTGAGCTCAAATCACCATTTTTCTTCACCAAATCTTTAAGGTATGAATATTTATGTCTTCTCTACTCTATTATGTTTGATTTCATCTACTTAAATCATGTTTTGGATCAGATTTGATTAGGGTTTGAATTATGAGATTAGTATGAACTTTTAGGGATTTTTGCTCTTGTGACCTATATGTTTGTGTGGCTGAATTTCTTGCTTATATGTGATCATATGAACTTGTTTCTTGGCTTATTTCTTTCCTAACTGATAGTATATGATGTTATGAGGGTTTCATCTCTTGCTCCTTTTATGAAATTATGAGATATGGAGCTCCAAACTTGGTGATCAAACTATTTCCCCTGTTTTCGGACTGCTGTGTGAAATTTTGTGTTGTTGCATGATCATATGGCCTCCAATTCGTGTGAAAATGCATGGAGTTGATGTACACTCAGTGTTCTATATGTTAGCATTCATGCTTTAAGTATTTGGTTCCATTTGAAGCCTCAAAACCGAAATACATGGCCTGTTTCTATGCATGCACCATGACAGATTTGTTGCTGTTGTGTTTGGTAAGTTGTTGGTCATCCTAATGTGCTTTAAATGGTACCATTTTGCATATATATGATTTATATAAGTTGTTTAGTATGTTAGCATGCATTCCCCAAAGTTTCAGATCCAAATTCAAGCCCTAAGTACTTGATCAAGGCATGATAGAATCTTTAGGGCTCATATGTCCGATTGTAGCGACCCAGTTTTGTTTCACGGTTTCGATGATCTTAACGTGTGATTTAGCTTTTGCACTCTAAATGAAAAATGTTCATAACATGCCAAATATGTTTTATATGAAGTTTCAGAGCATTTGGAGTTCATTTGGTATGTTTTTGGATTGAGTTTGTAAGGGATCAGTTTTGCCGGAAAAATTTCAAGGGTGATTAAGTTCTGTACCGTGACACCCCCGTGTCTCATTTACTCATAAGAGTGAGACACGGGCGTGTCACACTCTCTGGGAAGCTCTGTACTGAGCCACGCCCGTGGCTCAGTTGGGCAAGGGTTGGTGACACCCCCGTGTCACTTCCCATGCGCAGCCTTCGTTACTTCCTCTTCGGTTTTTGATTTATTTACCCTCCTTAATGACTTTATCTCTTTTTGTGTTAAACTATGAACTTGTTTGGCTATGTGTTAGGAGTACTATGGTGCAATTTCATGATATTTGGATGAGTTATAGGTATGCTTTTGCTTATTGCCGTTTATGTGTGTTTATATGTCATTTATGAATTGCATCACTTATTTTCTATATCATAAGACTTCTTCTTGTTGTCAAACCTTGGATATATGCTATGTTATGTGATATGAAGTATATGGTAGCATTATGGAAGAGCTTGAACATGTTCTATGCTTCTATTTGAGTTCTTGAATAAATTGAATGGAGATATGAATTGAATGATCTATGATTGAACAAGTGAATGAATTGGTTATATGATTTTCATGACTTAATATGATCTTTATGCCTTCATATCATGCTTGAGCATTGCCGTGCGTCATATATGGTTCATTTAGAGTCTTGAGTCTCACAAACACGTCTTGTTGTCTTCGTTCAGTTTGTCTCCAGGGTGGAGAGCTTTTGATCGTTCAGGCACTTGGTGCTCGATCCTTGTTTCATCACGGTTCAGGTGAGGGTGGTTTTCGTTGTAGCTATATAACAAACCCTATAACCCTTATGTGCAAAGCTTTGGCCAAAAACCTTATGATTATATATATATGATTTCCAAACGAAGCTATCGAGTAAATCCTTCTGAATTATACGTATGAGCGTATATAAGCTTGAAAATGGTTTTGTAATGAGGCTATGCTCCAAACCGTGTGTCTTCATGCTAGCTATGGATTAGGATGACACGGAGAGGTACGTATATAGCATATGCCGAGTTACACGGTAAGGTATGATTTCTTATAATATGTATCATATGTATGTATGGATATGTTTTGGCGAGAGTATGCAAATACGATATGTTCACGGGCCCCGGGACTTAGTATATGTGGCTAACCGAGGAAGCAAGGGCTGACGGGGATCCCATATACTAGTCCCACTATTAAACAGCGGTACTGGACCTCGTCAGGAGATTGGCGGGGAAAGGGAGCTGAGTGCCATCTGGGGAGTCATGTAACCCCTTTTGGTCAAAGACGGAGGTGGTTGGGTCTTGCAAACCCACCACCAACCCGGAGGAAGAAGGTTGGTATTGATATGATTATGTTTATGAATATGTTATGATATGATTATGCACCGTGCGGGAATGCCGGGAACCGGATCGCCCAAACGAATATGTTTTATGATATGATTTATGGTCTGTGTGTATTATAATATATTGCATGATCGCCTAATCAATATATTATCGATATTTGTCGTACACGGTCGGAGTTTGGATGGAGGTTGTGCACGCTCACTCGCCGAGCCTTATATTTATGTATGATTTGTGAATGGAATGAATTTAATATAAATTAGTCGTAAAAGTCGAGCATTGGTTATCTATTTTCTTGCCCTTTTTGGGAACTAAATTCAAATCAAACCTTGCTCGGGATTTATGACTTGCGTGTGCATGTTTATATATATGTATCGCTCCTGCTCACTCAGTCTTCTAGAGACTGACCCCTCTCCCTCCCCAACACTTTAGTGTGCAGGTGTGGCTTTGGAGTTTCGGGCTAGGCGGAGGTGTTTGAAGTATTTTAAGTTGGTCGAGTTAGGTTAGGAGGGTCTTTTCACTCATTCATGTATTGGATTTATGTTCGATTTGATTCTACAGTTTTATGAACGGAATAATTATGTAAATATTACTGAATTACTTTTACTGGGTTTTGTTATGTTTTAAAAGAGGCCTGAAGAGCCCAAATTCCTTTTATGGTTGGTATGTTTGTGGTTGGGCTTGGCCATGCATTATAAATTGTGGATTGGCATTCGTTGCAGGGTCTAGCTCCGCCTGGCTTAGGAAGGTTTTTTTATGTTTGTCTCCCGTTCGCTAGGGTTTGATACGGGTGCAGATTTACAATTTTGTTACTCGTGTTGATCCTTAGTGCGGGGGATGTGGTGCCTCACGTGCGGGGTGCTACATCCTTAAGTGGTATCAGAGCCCGGTTGCAAAACCGGTGTTCTTGAGTCGTGTCGGAGTCAGTTTAAGTCGAACGGCATAGGGACTATGTGATATTGTGTGCATTGCATCGATCTTGAATATGGAATTTGGCTTCTCTTAAGAATTTTGTTGAATCACTTGTTGCATCTTATACGGATTCTTGTCTTTCGTATCGAATATGTGTCATGAGCATGCACTAATCGCATGCATCTATTCTTGAAGTAAGCTGTGATTTATAGGTTATAAAGATACTATCAAACCCTGGTCAAGTTCTACGACAAAGAAGATCGATTGCAAACTCTCTGAGACCTGGAAGATGAACAGGATACTCTGGGAAGAATGTAGAGAATTAGAGATGTGAGACTTCCCAAATGGAGCTAGAGTCAAGGATGAGGATTCGGGATGGGAAGATTGAATCTAGAGATGCGATGGCAGAGAGACATTTGGTGAAATCGGAATAGGAGATAATCATGGGATTGTTGGGACTCAGAAGACTAAATTATGAGAGTCTGCTACTTGGAGTGTTTTAATTGGATGCAGCAAGATTTGTCAACCTAAAGAATGAAGCGAACGAGTCTTGAAGATATTTGATCCCGGATGAGATCGTTGAAGAGGTCTCGATAGTTAGGAGAGACTCAGATAAAATGGGCCCGGTAGGAGCTGTGTACCTGGGGTCGACAAGAAGGATTTCTGATTAAGCCTATTGAATTGAAATTAAGTCTGTCGAAGTTAAGATCGGGAAGAATTGGACTTGGGTGCTCTGGATTTTGATCGTGATGGGAAACTCATAATCAATAGTCACGGTAATCTTAAGCAAGGTGTTGAGTGGGAGATGAGCTTGTTCTTCCAAAACCCAAGCTGAATTGCCATGTTGTGAAGTAAAAGGGAAGATATGAAGCAACAAATGGAAATGGTAAAGAAAGATAATCACTCCTTGCAAGGAAATCATGCGCTCGAATGAAAGCAGTTGGAGGTGAATTGAACTCACAAGGGATAGGCACGGGATTCTTGATTGAGACGACGATGGGAAGTAAAGGTCAAATTTAGAGAATAGATTGGATGCTAACTCCTTGGAAGTGGAAGATACAAGTTGATTTATAAAGATGCATGGAAATCTCGAAGACCGTGGGAAAGGCAATGAATAATTACCAAGTCAAAGTAACCGCGGAACTTGGAGTAGCAAGGAAAAGCTGTCGAGCTAACTACTTACCCCATTGGTGACAGGTTCCAAAGCATTCATAGCACGTGCATCATATTTTGCATTAATTATTTATTTTCTTGATCTTATGTTATCCGTACCTTTCTAATTGGTTTGGTTGCGCTAATGTGTGGTATAATTGCTTGGTGTAAACGTGACACATGCATTGCCATCTTTACCCAACATGCATTTTAGTGTTTACTTGATAGGAAAATCTAGCACCTCAATTGTCAAGTATATCCTCGTTCGAACCATATCTGAGTTATGAGGAAGGGAAATGGGATTTACTCATCGAGAATTTCGATAAAAGAAGAATCAATGGAGTTCAACCCGGGACAACAGAAATTTAAGGGGGAGAGCACAACCGAAGAACAAATTGGACGATTGAAAAGGTGCTCGGAGAAATGTTTTAGTGGGAATGACGAAATTACAAATTTAGGAAGACCTGGAAGTCCTATTAGTGATGATCGGAGATAACTAAGGTGGCGTGAATGGTTAAGTGTTAAGAGGAGAACTAAGTTATCAAATTCGGGTTGAAGTCCATCATTAGGAAGGAAGGAAATGGTTTGAAGAATGTTCCTATGTGTGGAACATGGATCTGGAGATAACAGAATTATAAGGGAGCGTCTGGAAACTCCTAAGTCAGAATTGACCAGAGAGAGAGGGTCGAATCAAGTTGGTATATGATGGAATGATGGCGATCACGAGTAATCTAATAGGGTACAAAGAAGGGGTTCAATAATGACACTATTATCAAGTTCTCGGTTAGTCTCACGATACTTCGAAAGGAAATCTAAGAAGAAGCCAAACCGGGAAAAGGTGACCATTGGAGGATTTACATCAAACAACAAGAATCATCAAGAACCTTCTATCTTCAATACAAGAAATGTGGAGCCTGATGCCGAATGTAACCTTAAAGGGGTTAAAGAGAATGAATGGATAAAATGAACGGAAGCTAGAAAAGGATTCGTGTTACGGTAGATCCTAATGACGAATACCTCAAGGTAGGGATGGAATCGTCAAGGTTGTCCGGATTAGTTATCCTTGAGGGTATTTTAAACTCCGATACGGGTAAGAGGGTAGCTAGGGACATAACTTCGAGACGAATGGTCTAAGGGTATTAGGGAGGTCAAACTTGGTTAACTACAAAGAGTTGGTTGAATGAAGATTAAGGGAAATGATGGAGACTGGGAGCAGTACCAGGCAGAACGGATCCAAGAGATAGATCCTACACTGGACAACGGCAACTCTAAGTTCTAAATTTTGAAACTTCGGTGAACGGTACATATAGCATTCATGATACATGCATTCACGCAAATTTAACTTTTATAATTTCTATGTTAGGTGCTTTAATCTTGTATTGTGTTAAATTACTGGAGTAATTGGATATCAATGTGGGCGACATTTGTTACTTGCTTTGGGTGCCTTACGTGATTTTAAATTTGGTTTTTGCGTGGGTTGCTTGGGAGTATTGGAGACTTCCTTGCTTTATTTTCGGTTAAGAGACGGGGATTCTCTTATTTTTGTTTGAGAGACGGGGTACTCTCTTTGCTTGCGAGAGACGGGGTTCTCTCATTGTTATTGGAGAGACGGGGTTCTCTCATTGCTGCTTGAGAGACGGGGCTCTCTCCTTGTTGTTTGTGAGAGACGGGGAATCTCTCATTATTTGATTTCAAGCGTGTTTTGAATCCGAGGACGGATTCTTTTAAGGGGGAGAGATTGTAACGCCCCCGTTTTTCAGTTTAAGTAATGTGACGTATTTGTTTAAAAATTGCGCAAATTAAGTATTTAATTATATGATTAATTGTTTATAAGTGTTTTTATTTGATTTAAAACCGTAAACTTTTGTTATTTAATTTAATTAATATGGAATTTAAGTTTAGTAATTTAATTATAACAATATGAATTCGTTCATGCGCTTGAGTGTTTTATTTCTACTTCGTTTTTATATGAAATGATACTGGATTGGCGTGAAAATTTAACATGTCATAAATATGTGTGTTATGAACGTGCCTATGTGCTCGGTTTATGTTTTCGGATTCAATTGACGTGTTTATGAATTTATTTTGATTTTTGGAACCAAGTCGGGGGCTAACGAGCAATTAGCGCACCCTTGGTTCCGTGCGTGATATCTTGAGCTCGGGAATTCGGATTCGAATTCCGTCAACTCCGTTGCCTTCGTATCGACGATTCGGAGACAATGGAAGAAGCCTCATACCTTTTTGAGATCATTAAAACCTCCAAAATCCAACCGTAACGGACAACTCGTGCAAGAAGAGCCCTTATGTTGACTAGTCTTCATGGTGGGACCCCATAACCCCTCTTAACTTAACCACACCTTAACCATGACTTATCTACCATGGGTTAACCCTTTCTCCTACCCTTTTAGCTGCAAAAACCGAGCCAAAATATCTCCTCTCATTCTGCAACTGATCGAGAGAAGGGAGAAGAGAAGAAGGAGAGAAACCCTTGGCCATCCTTTGTGATTTTGAGCTCAAATCACCATTTTTCTTCACCAAATCTTTAAGGTATGAATATTTATGTCTTCTCTACTCTATTATGTTTGATTTCATCTACTTAAATCATGTTTTGGATCAGATTTGATTAGGGTTTGAATTATGAGATTAGTATGAACTTTTAGGGATTTTTGCTCTTGTGACCTATATGTTTGTGTGGCTGAATTTCTTGCTTATATGTGATCATATGAACTTGTTTCTTGGCTTATTTCTTTCCTAACTGATAGTATATGATGTTATGAGGGTTTCATCTCTTGCTCCTTTTATGAAATTATGAGATATGGAGCTCCAAACTTGGTGATCAAACTATTTCCCCTGTTTTCGGACTGCTGTGTGAAATTTTGTGTTGTTGCATGATCATATGGCCTCCAATCCGTGTGAAAATGCATGGAGTTGATGTACACTCAGTGTTCTATATGTTAGCATTCATGCTTTAAGTATTTGGTTCCATTTGAAGCCTCAAAACCGAAATACATGGCCTGTTTCTATGCATGCACCATGACAGATTTGTTGCTGTTGTGTTTGGTAAGTTGTTGGTCATCCTAATGTGCTTTAAATGGTACCATTTTGCATATATATGATGTATATAAGTTGTTTAGTATGTTAGCATGCATTCCCCAAAGTTTCAGATCCAAATTCAAGCCCTAAGTACTTGATCAAGGCATGATAGAATCTTTAGGGCTCATATGTCCGATTGTAGCGACCCAGTTTTGTTTCACGGTTTCGATGATCTTAACGTGTGATTTAGCTTTTGCACTCTAAATGAAAAATGTTCATAACATGCCAAATATGTTTTATATGAAGTTTCAGAGCATTTGGAGTTCATTTGGTATGTTTTTGGATTGAGTTTGTAAGGGATCAGTTTTGCCGGAAAAATTTCAAGGGTGATTAAGTTCTGTACCGTGACACCCCCGTGTCTCATTTACTCATAAGAGTGAGACACGGGCGTGTCATACTCTCTGGGCAGCTCTGTACTGAGCCACGCCCGTGGCTCAGTTGGGCAAGGGTTGGTGACACCCCCGTGTCACTTCCCATGCGCAGCCTTCGTTACTTCCTCTTCGGTTTTTGATTTATTTACCCTCCTTAATGACTTTATCTCTTTTTGTTTTAAACTATGAACTTGTTTGGCTATGTGTTAGGAGTACTATGGTGCAATTTCATGATATTTGGATGAGTTATAGGTATGCTTTTGCTTATTGCCGTTTATGTGTGTTTATATGTCATTTATGAATTGCATCACTTATTTTCTATATCATAAGACTTCTTCTTGTTGTCAAACCTTGGATATATGCTATGTTATGTGATATGAAGTATATGGTAGCATTATGGAAGAGCTTGAACATGTTCTATGCTTCTATTTGAGTTCTTGAATAAATTGAATGGAGATATGAATTGAATGATCTATGATTGAACAAGTGAATGAATTGGTTATATGATTTTCATGACTTAATATGATCTTTATGCCTTCATATCATGCTTGAGCATTGCCGTGCGTCATATATGGTTCACTTAGAGTCTTGAGTCTCACAAACACGTCTTGTTGTCTTCGTTCAGTTTGTCTCCAGGGTGGAGAGCTTTTGATCGTTCAGGCACTTGGTGCTCGATCCTTGTTTCATCACGGTTCAGGTGAGGGTGGTTTTCGTTGTAGCTATATAACAAACCCTATAACCCTTATGTGCAAAGCTTTGGCCAAAAACCTTATGATTATATATATATGATTTCCAAACGAAGCTATCGAGTAAATCCTTCTGAATTATACGTATGAGCGTATATAAGCTTGAAAATGGTTTTGTAATGAGGCTATGCTCCAAACCGTGTGTCTTCATGCTAGCTATGGATTAGGATGACACGGAGAGGTACGTATATAGCATATGCCGAGTTACACGGTAAGGTATGATTTCTTATAATATGTATCATATGTATGTATGGATATGTTTTGGCGAGAGTATGCAAATACGATATGTTCACGGGCCCCGGGACTTAGTATATGTGGCTAACCGAGGAAGCAAGGGCTGACGGGGATCCCATATACTAGTCCCACTATTAAACAGCGGTACTGGACCTCGTCAGGAGATTGGCGGGGAAAGGGAGCTGAGTGCCATCTGGGGAGTCATGTAACCCCTTTTGGTCAAAGACGGAGGTGGTTGGGTCTTGCAAACCCACCACCAACCCGGAGGAAGAAGGTTGGTATTGATATGATTATGTTTATGAATATGTTATGATATGATTATGCACCGTGCGGGAATGCCGGGAACCGGATCGCCCAAACGAATATGTTTTATGATATGATTTATGGTCTGTGTGTATTATAATATATTGCATGATCGCCTAATCAATATATTATCGATATTTGTCGTACACGGTCGGAGTTTGGATGGAGGTTGTGCACGCTCACTCGCCGAGCCTTATATTTATGTATGATTTGTGAATGAAATGAATTTAATATAAATTAGTCGTAAAAGTCGAGCATTGGTTATCTATTTTCTTGCCCTTTTTGGGAACTAAATTCAAATCAAACCTTGCTCGGGATTTATGACTTGCGTGTGCATGTTTATATATATGTATCGCTCCTGCTCACTCAGTCTTCTAGAGACTGACCCCTCTCCCTCCCCAACACTTTAGTGTGCAGGTGTGGCTTTGGAGTTTCGGGCTAGGCGGAGGTGTTTGAAGTATTTTAAGTTGGTCGAGTTAGGTTAGGAGGGTCTTTTCACTCATTCATGTATTGGATTTATGTTCGATTTGATTCTACAGTTTTATGAACGGAATAATTATGTAAATATTACTGAATTACTTTTACTGGGTTTTGTTATGTTTTAAAAGAGGCCTGAAGAGCCCAAATTCCTTTTATGGTTGGTATGTTTGTGGTTGGGCTTGGCCATGCATTATAAATTGTGGATTGGCATTCGTTGCAGGGTCTAGCTCCGCCTGGCTTAGGAAGGTTTTTTTATGTTTGTCTCCCGTTCGCTAGGGTTTGATACGGGTGCAGATTTACAATTTTGTTACTCGTGTTGATCCTTAGTGCGGGGGATGTGGTGCCTCACGTGCGGGGTGCTACAGTGAATATGTGATCGGATTTGTGAAAATGTGAATTCTGTGAATGTGGTGTTAATTGAATGAAATTACGTGTTCCGTGTAATCCGTGGGCTTGATTGTTAGATATTTGAATGTTTTGGACTCAATTGGAAATTGAGTTTGGGCTTAATTGCCACTTTTTGAAAGTTGAGGGACCTATTTGTATAATAGGCAACCCTGAACGGTTTTCGCGATATCTTGAGCTCCGGACCTCGAAATCGAGATCCGTAACCGGCGTTGAACTTGTTTCGACGTTACCTATCCTTTGAACTTGACCTTGTATCTTTTCGGTATCATTTAAACCTTTAACAATGAACCGTTTCATAACCCGATTTTATAACTTGTTTGAACCTTTTCTTAAACGAACCGGACTTGGACCAACCCGTACCCTACCCATTTCCTTGTTAGATATCAGCATTTCCTACCCTCTTCTTCCCATTTTGATCGATTAAATCAGCCAAGGCAAGAGCAAGGAAGAGAAGCCAAGAAACCCTTGTTTTGATCAAACCAACTTTGAGCTCAAGATCATCCAATCCTTTATCTTCTTCCGAGGTAGGATATGTATTTTTTTCTCCTTGTTCTCCTCTCCATTTTCTCCCGATTGTATCTTGATTTAAGTTGGAGAATCATGCGGCATGAAGAAAAAGCTTGAAAATGAATAAATGATATGAATTCTTGGTTCCATGTTTTTCCTTGTTTTAAAGTGAGGTTTGATGCATGAAAGATGATGATTGAAACTTCCTTAGCATTTCCTTATGCTTAGATTTTATGTTGGGAGTGTATAGCATGACTTGCCATTTTTTAAGCTTGAAACTTCCATGGATGAAAGCTTAACATTGATTGATCTTTTGCCAACTTTGGATATGGATTCTTGCATATATGAATGAATTGCATGATTTGTATGAATTATGTGGCTGGAAAACATGTCTAGTTGGTACCTAAGAGCTTCCTTAGGGCTGCCCTGTTCTTCAAAGCTTTTCCCACGCAAAAACAGAGCTGCTGCTCTGTTTTCCCTTTCAAAACGATGAGCTGACACGACCGTGTCAGCTTTGAACTGAAAATGGACACGGTCGTGTTGGGCTCTCGACTTTGTTTTTTTTTCTGATTTTAATCTCGGACACGGCCGTGTCCAAATCCTTTGAAAACTCAACACGGCCGTGTCAAGCCCTCGACTTTGAATTTTCTGATTTTTAAACCTCGGACATGGCCGTGTCCATTTCCCTTTGAAACTCAACACGGCCGTGTCATTTGAATTGGTAGCCTTGAGAAGTCTCTTTTCTTGCTTGAATTGCTTGCGTGGCTCGTATTTGTGGATGATATTGAACGTGACTTCATTTAAGCTATGTTATGATTGTTATATAATGCAAGAATGCAAGCATGATAGTTATGAACGGTGGTATGCCTCCTGACGTTAATAGTGCACATGAACATGTCATTACTTTTTTTTATGCGGGCATATCATAACCATTGCACTGCCGAGCGTCTTATTTGGTCATATTGAGTCTCACTTCACCTGTCTTGCACAGATTTTGATTCCTTTGGAGACAAGGCCGGTCAGTGAGACTCGTGTGTTCTTCTTTTGCCGTTCGAGGTGGGTTTTTCTTCTACTTAGCTATATGACCCTATAAATACCTTTAACGTGAAAAGTTTTCGACCAAAGTATATATATCTATATATAGAGTCATTTTCAAAGAGTAAATGTTTGCAACGTAAAGCCTTAATTTCTAAATCCTACCAAATGTTTTGGCGAGAAAAGAAAGAATGAATGTTATGCACGAATGGGGCCCAGGGAATTAGTGTGAGTGGCTATCCGGGGAGGCATGGGCCGACGGTGATCCCTCACATTAGTTCCACCAATTAACGGCGTAACCGGACCTCGTTAGGAGTTAGCGAGGAATGGACGCTCAGCGCCATCTGGGGAGTCATGTAACCCCTTTGGGTCAATGAATGGGTGGTCGGGTCTTGCAAGCCCGTCACCAAACCGGAGGAAGAAGGTGTAAATGTTAATGATTGTGCACAAAAGAATGAATGCATGAACGGAATGAATGAAAGAATGTTTAAATGTTTTACACAAGGTGTTGGTTGGAGATAATGCACGCCCACTCGCCGGGCCAATAATGACCTAATGTTAATGATTCGTTATAATCCCTTTTGATGATTTGATTTCACCCACTTGGGAAATTCTTTAAAACCTCACTTGGGATTATAGCTTGCATGTGATTGTTTAATTACCGTCATATATTCTATTTATACCCTGTTTTATAACCACCAGTCCCCTTTGGACTGAACCCGTTTGGTTTTCAGCTGTTTTGTGCAGGTGTTAAGGGAGCTAGGCGGGAATACGAGTCGTAGGTCTTGCATTCGTTTCTAGCTCTCATGTTTTATGTTACACTTGCATACTCGTACTTTTGGTAATTGTATATGAATGTTGTTTTGGGCCGTGATGGCAAGAGAATGTTGTCTTTTTGATTTGGAGCGTAATTGTATTGGGTGTTTAACTCCCATGAATTTAATTGTTGGTACCTAGAGCATAGAGCTCAATATATGGAATAACTGTTGGTACCTAGAGCATATAACTCAATCTATGATATATGACTTATTGCTTCCGCTTTTCCTATTACTCTGCTACTTTGGTTGTTGAGGTTGTTGGGGTTTAAGTGATAGGCTAGTCCCGCCTGGCTTAGATGTGTGTGTGGGTGTGTGTGTCCCCGTTCACCGTGACTTAGCTCGGGTATGGATCGTCCATTTCATATACGGGGGGGGTCATGGTGCGGGGGATGTGGTACCTTGCGCTCGGGTGCTACAAGAGCAACTCATATACTTCATGTTCATGCAAATTCACACGAAATGGAGCTCAAAAAGTCATCAAACGATTCAAAATTCTGACAGCAGTTCAAACCGGGAAAAACAGGGCATATTCTCACGTTTAAGGTTGAAATGAAGCATGAATTCAGGGAAAAACAGAGAATATTCATATAGAAACATGTCTATTACATAACCATGCTCTAATTCACGAAATTGGAGGCAAGAATTCAATCATTTGAGCTCAAAAATGTGACAGCAGTTCGGTAAGAAATGAGCAGTTTACAGCAGTTCGAATTTCCAGTTTCATGGCCAAAAACTCAAGGTTTCAATCAAGTTATCAATGGAGAATCAACCTTAACACACCTACCATGAAGTATAGATCAAGAATGGAAGCAAAGAAGCTCATATCATCAACAAGGAAGCACCAAATCAGCCACCAATTCAAGTTAAGGCGAAGAAGCAAGAAATGACCTCTAACCCTTCCTATTCATGCATAGCCCCAAACTCATATTAAATCTAAGTTAAAGCATGAAATTCATGGATCAAATTCATCATATAATCATGGAGAATCCGAAAATATACATACCTTCAAGATTTGGTGGAGTATGGAAGAGTTCAAGCTCAAAAATCATAAGGTATGGATGAGGGCTTTCTTCTTTCTCTTCTTTCTTCCATTTTCAGCAGCTTTTCCTCTCTCTTGGGTTGTGTGGTTCGAATGAGGGGCTGAGGAAAGGGAGAGAGATGAGTTAAGGTTATAAAAGTCATGGTTTAAGGCTTGATCATGGTTAAATTGGGCCCACAAGTGTAAGATTAGCCAAAGATGGCTCCTGAGTCCCCAACCATTAAAATATGGTGCGTTACCATATCAAACAAGTCCGAAAATGTAAAACGAACATAAAAACGAATTCATAACTCACAAATCTAGAACATATTAGAAAAGAACGAAATTTCGATCTCAAATCGAACACAAACGCAACATATTTCTACAAATAAGCACATTATTCAAATAATTAAAATTAATTTTCAAGAATTAACAAATAAAATAAAATTAGATCAAAATTAAACGAATCAAATAAATAAAATTTTGTCAGAAAGGAAATTTTCCAATTAGGTCCAAAGTTTTCAAAAAGTTGCAATTAAGTCCAAATTCAAGTTTTCAATTAAGTCCACTAATTTAAAAGTCATACAATTACATACTTAAATCACGTATCTCACATAAATTCACGAAATTAGCATACTCGGGAATTAAATTCAAAATAGGAAAATCAAATACAAAAGTTCAGACGTGGAAATTAAACAATTAGAGCATATAAATCACTTAAACAATTAATTCAACGTGTAAATTAAATCAAAAGAAGAATTAAAACGTCGGAGAAACCTCTCGTGACGTCATACCTAGCTCGTCGGAGAGATGGGGTGTCACAGAGATTGTTGAGCATGATCACGTTCAGGCATTCACGAGTCGTCATGTCGCCTGTCAGGTGAGGTTTAATTGCTAGTTATATAGAACCCGTATTCCCTTATGTGTTCTTTCGGCCAAAGGTAATTACAGTTATAATTTTATAAAGTCCCTTATCAGTTCAAGTCATGTTCATGAAAGCAAGCAAGCAGCAAGCCATGTTTCGTGCATGTTTCGGCGAGTAGCATGACCGTTCACGTTGGGCCCGAGGGTAGTGACTAGAGCCAACCGGGAAAGTAAGGGCTGACGGGTAACTCTGGCGCTATCCTCACCACATTCGGGGTCACCCCTGAATCCTCTAGGAGGTTAGTGGAGGAAGGAGCTCCGGGCTTAGGGATTCATGTACCCTCTGCTCAACACGCATGGATGATGGGGCCCTGCAATCCCATCATCAACCGGAGGAAGAAGGAGACTGGGGATGGGTCCGGCACCACGGATTGTCCTCGGGTTATTGCATGATTTTCCATTCCATGAAAGTGTTATATGATTACACTATTGCACGATTGCACGGTAATTGAATTGCGTGATCACCTATTGTTTAATAATCAAGCAAGCATGTTCATGTACATTTGGAGTTCGGTTGGAGACCACCCTTACTCGCCGGGGCCATGTATTGATTGCATGAAAATAAACAAGTGTTTAATATTGACAGTTGTATTCTCGGGCGAAGCTATATTATTATTGAACTCATATATTTATCTTTTATAAATCTTTACCCGAGAATATAACTTGCATGTGATCTGCGCTAATATGTATGTAAATCCCTCACTCGGTCTTCACAGACTGACGCCTCCACCTTTCAGGTTATTGCAGGTACACGCTAGGCGGGAAGTGAGTCGAGTCTAGTCTTTGTAATCGAGTCAAGCACGGTGCATGTTATTCACTTGTCTATTTATTGTTCAAGGAATTATGTTTAATGTTAATTGTTTGTATTTAAAGATTATAATGTATTGATATGTAGAGTTAGAACATATTTTAGTTGGTAAACAAGAAATGTCATGATTTGATAAATAAAAATATTTGCAAGAAACTAGTTTTTGCTTCCGCTTTGTTTTGTTGCATGTATAAGTAATCCCGCCTAGCTTGTCGTGTATTGCATTGTCACCCGTTCGCTATAGGTTGGTTCATGTACGGATTGGCCGTTTCGTATGTGGATTGACCTATAGTGCGGGGGTGTGGTACCTCCACATGTTAAGGGGTGCTACACGTGGCAGCCACGTGTGCATGACACATCGCATCAGCCTCGTTCTTTGCCCACTTCGATCAACTATTTTGATCCTTCGTTAATCATATTAACATCCTACCATAACCCTCGTGTTCTGGCATTTGTGTGTAACCATTTAGGTTCATTATTCGATTAGCAGTGACAGTAATTAATTGATTCCCCAATTAATTAATCACTTCACAGATCACACTACCGTAATCTAGCAATGGGTGTGTGACCCCTAGCCGAATAACAAAATGAATCGAAGAACCTTTCAGTCAATGACAATCATTGAAATACGATCCTCCTACAACTCCATCTCTCAATCAAGAACTAAGGCATGGGAATATACTCAGAGCCTAAATATTCTTGATCTTTAATGTTAAGTTCGTTTCATATCCATTTCGATCTCAATCCTAGAAAACCCCATTTTATAGATGTCTTGATCTTTTATCCACCTTGGCCAAGGGTTTAATGTCTAATGGACTACGAACAACTCAATCAGTAAGAGATCATTCTTGTTCTTAACAAGTGTACGTCCTTTATCGATTCTACTAATTCTACATATGCCACTTGTGTAATCCCAACATAGGCCGTGGTTCAGGTGTCTATATGGCGACACCCTTTTGAGCCTATATCAAAGATTACAGAGTTAGCTCATATGAGACATTACAGAATCTCAAGTCTAAGGATTAATGAATCACGTTATTAACCTGTGAGATATTTCCTAATCTGGAAGTTTCAGGAAACTTCCTTTCCCATTTAGGAATGTTCTCACGCGGGACATCTCAGTGATGAAGTTCTTGTAACAATCACCCTTATGTATTATGAACGCATCAATGTATGCACTTATCACTCCATGAAACTGAGTGATACTTCAAAAGGACATAATCACATAAGCAAGTCTCAACAGAGTCAAGGTCGACACTCCCACTGTCTGTCGGACTCATTGACTTGGAGAAGTTTCTAATCCTCGCCTATGGAATTAAGAACTTGTTTCATGTGTCGTTCCCATAGCGATAAAGTTCTTAACGGCCTTATCGAAATAGGGGAGTTCAATATATGCAAAACACAATCAACCTAAACAGACATAAATAAGCACGTAAAGAAGTGATTACCTATGAACAAAATCATCTCGTTCATTATTTAAAGATTATTTGTGATTTTACAAGGAAATCGTAAAGCAAACATCTGCTTTAAGGGCACTACTCCTAACATATTGAGTCTCCTCTCACGAGTACACCTTGTTTCCTCTCTTGTCCAGTTCTTCTCCAAGGCGGATATCATCGATCGAATAGGCACCATATTTCACACTTGTCTTGTTCCGTTGCTTGTCAGGTGAGGGTGTTTTCATTCTAGTTATATACAGTAATCCTAAAACCTGCATGAATGAGTTTTGGACTAAAACCATACTTATACTTATATTGTTTCCAAGATTGTAATCGAGTAAACGTTTATTAACTTGAACCTATTGTTATTGTTATCTACTGATCCTTCCTATTTTGGCGAGATATTATACTGCACATCATACTGTGGGCCCTGGAACTTGTGTATTGAGTGAGCCGGGGAGGTATCGGGCCGACGGTAAACTCTTGCACAGTTCCACACTGTTGGGATGACCCCTGAATCCACTAGGAAAATTGTTGGAGGAAGGAGTCCCGGGCATAGGAGTTATGTTCCCGATGCTCAACGAGACTGGATGGTTGAAGGCTAGCTAACCTTCCCATCACCGGAGGAAAAAGGAGATCGTGTGGGAAGGCCGGCCCCATGGATTGCCCCACGAATTAGTGTCCTGATTGTATTGACTGATTGCACTGATTGATTACACTATCGCACTGATTGCACTGTATTGTATCAATTGAATTGCATGATCGCCTTTAAAACTAAAACCTAATCATTGTACATTGTCGGAGTTTGGTTGGAGATTGTGTACGCTCACTTGTTGAGCCACTGATAGCCTAAAATTGCAACTAATTGTATAAATTGATAGTTGTAAAGTTCGAGCATAGAGTAACTGATTTCTTGTCCTTCAAGGGAACTACTTTACCTAAAACTTTGCTCGGGATTTACAACTTACATGTGCATGTTTCTATATATACATATACCTCCTTCTCACTCAGTCTTCTAGAGACTGACCCTCCTTTCCCTTCCCTCCAGTTCTTTTACAGGTTGTTGCTAGGCGGGAGTCACGTCATAGAGTCCTTAATCGAGTGTTGCACCCTATACACTCATTGCATATTATACTGCTTATCGTATCGCATTGATTTGATTATTGGGCCTATGAGCTATTTATTTATTGAATTGTATTGAATTGGGACAGGTTGCTTGCATAGTTGAACCCGTTGTTAGGTTATGTGATGTTAAATAATCGAATTGTTGATATGGTTATTATTGTTTTCGCGCACTACTATTTTGCATGCTCTGATTGATTGGTATAGGGTTAGATTCCGCCTAGCCAGGACTGTTTCTTTTCATTATCTTCCATTCGTTGTGAGTTTGGTTTATGTATGGATTAGTCTATTTCATATGTGGACCGAACTCATAGTGCCGGGAATGTGGTGCTCTCGTCTCGGGTGCTACATCTTAAAGTGGTATCAGAGCTCTAGGTTGCAAAACCAGGGTTCTCGTGTCGTGTCTTGTTAAGTCTAGGTCGTACGGCCTAGGAAATACTTGATAACTTGTGCATTACATTGATACTTATCACTAATTGTAGATTGATTGACTTTACATTGCTTAAATTTTATATGTTCAACGTGTTTTACTTTAAACTTTGTTGAATTATTTTTGCATTTTTACCTCGAATCCATGTCTTTGGTATTAATTATGTGGCATGAGCATGCCCTAACCGCATGCATTTATTTCAAAATGAGTTATGCTTTATAGGTTACAAAGATGACATCAAACCACAGCCAATATCTATGACAACTACAATTGGTTATAAGTCTTCTTTCAAGCATGAAGAAAAATGAAGGGGGCACCGGGGGATTTCATACAAGAATTCAAGAGGCATGGCCTTCTCTAACTGGGCTATGGTTTAAGTGATAAGATCCAGAATAGAAGGACCAACGGTGGGAGTAACCTATAAGTTCTATTGAAGTTGGTAGATACTCGACGAGATAGTGGTAGGGTGTGATGCTTACAACTCGCAAGATCAACATTCACACGTCTATATTACAAAAGTCATTTCAACAGAATTTCTTAGGATCATCTCATTCAAGAGAGAGGTGGTGATCTTCGAGGGACTTCGAGGTAAAATAGGTTCGTTGGGTGATAAACAATAAAGACCATCAGGGAAGGTTCAAACAGAATGGAATCGGCGGATGATGGGCAATACGGACCATCAAGGAAGACCTTTTAAGTAACTCAATCCATGAGAAGTCAAATTGGAGAAGTTAACGAGAATTGATGGTTTCAAGTCCATGGAAAGCCACGATGCTAAAGGTTATATCTTCGGACGGGTTGAAGTTTGTTGTCCAGATCCAAGCTAAATTGTCGTGTTGTAAGCGTAAATTGGGAGATATGGAGCAACAAATGAAAATGAGAAAGAAAGGCAAAGAACTTCTCGAGGAAAGTTATGTGTTCAAGTGCGACTAATTGGAGGACGATTTCTCCAACCAATATGAACCCACGAGAATAGATCAAGGGAACTTCAATCAAGATAACAACTAGGAGGAGGATTCTGGCCAACATTTGGTGGTCAATCTTTGATGGGAGTTAAGACATCGATTCCATGGATATAAAGGAATTCTGATTCAAGAAATTGTAATTTCAAGCTATGAAAATATACCAGTTGATGCTAGAGAATTTTGAAGATTTAGAAGGCCGTGGGTAAACAAGGAATAAGTGTCGGGTTAAAGCTTACCACTACTACGGCTACAGGTTCAATGCATTCATAAGCACGTACAACATACATCGCTTTAAAATATTTAAATTTCTCTATTTTATGCACATCTTTAATTGATATAATTGTTTCAACGTGTTGCATCTTTAATTATTACAAGTGAGATACGTACATTAAATTCTTAAACTGACATGCATTACTCAGTGTTCATTTGTTAGGATGCTTTCTCCATCTTATGTTTCCCTGATCACCTCAACCCGGGTCCTATCGAATCGAGGGGAAGAAGAATATTTCTTCGTCAGCAGTCAGCACCTTTTGCAATTGGGTCATCCGATTCTACTCGAAGTCCAACGATATTATGAGAATCCGTAATTACCTGTTGATCCATGATTTTGGTCTATTCTGGAGTTTGCGTAGGTGTTGGAGGAATTCGCTATTTGTGTGTTGCCATGTTTCCTCAGGCAACGCGGGGAAAGTTTTGAACAATTGGACAGCCAAATCCTGACTTTAAGAGGATTAGGAAAGAGAATTTTGATCCGAGAAGTGGTACAACAAGTTGAAAGAGTTAGGATAGAAGTTCTTAAGGGGGAGAGCCGACCGGGGAATGATTTAAGATTTCACGGTGGGGCTCGAACAGGTTATTTCTAATCGGAATAACGAAGATGCAAAAGTCACATGTAACAAGAAGTCTACCGGGGTTTCAAGGGATAAATTGGAAGATTAGCGCTCAATGATTCCAAGACAGAGATGAGAAAATTCTTAGAATAAGATCGGAAGGGGTAAGTACTTCAAGAGTTGAAGAAGGGTATTCAAAAAGTGTTTAAAAATTGAAACGACAAGACGGGGTAAAAGATGATCTATGATAAAGTGGGTTGCAGAATCCCCGCCGTTGGCTTCTTATTATCGGACGTGCATGAACTTAAATCTTCCAAGGTTAAACGGATTGAGTTATCTATATAACGTGTTTTCTATCTTCGGAAATGACAGGGCCGTGAGAGAACTTCAAGGAAAAGTTGGTAAGGAAGGTATCAAATAGGAGAAGCTGATCAAATTATCACCTTCCGTGATGGACAAAGTGAGAGTTAATTCAATCGAGCATTGAAAGTGGAAGATCTAGGAGACAGTACATCACAAGAACAGGACAGGTTACCGGTGCGTCAGTTGTTCTCCATGATGAACTGGGAATACTTTTGGGATTAGAGGTTAGAATTCAAGTTACTAAAGATTAGCTCGAGTATTCGAAAAAGCCGAGTATACTTCGTGGTGAAGAATGAGTGGATTGGAATAATATCAAGTGCACCCTCAAGATTGGTAACTGCGGACTGTGAAGTTATGTGGAGTGTAGAATTCGCATGGATTTAAGCATTAATTAGAGTATATTTTTGTGTCGTTTGATGTGTTTATGTGTTTATTTTGCTCCATTTAGGTGTTTTAAAAGTTGGAGATAAGAAACGGCGAAACGAGGCGAATTCACATATTTTTGGAGAAATAAGGAGTAACTCCTGTTACCCCTTGGACGTGTATTAGTGTTAACTCCCGTTAACAGACACAGGAGCATTACCTTTCGGCAGAGTAGGGGAGTAACGCCCGTTACTCCCTGGCAGTACAACTCTGGTAACACCCGTTACCAGAGGCAGTAGGAGGAATTCTTTGGCACGTTACCTCTAGGAAGAAGGAAAGTGGTAACACCCGTTACCACTTATAAAAGTGTTATTGCGATTTAAGGCCTGTAACGGGCGTTAATGATATTTATGCATGAAATGGTAACGCCTGTTACCCAGTGTCGGTGAGCAGATTTTGAGTCGATATTTAAGTGCGTTTTGGGAGTCTTTTTGGGGGTTAGTTCCTTTGGTTTTTGACCTAATTTTGGAGAGAAGACGCAGAGCCATTGAAGAGTTGTCCAGAGAATTTCGAGAAGACGAAAGGATCGAGTTCTTAAACAATTTCAGTTTTTCCGGTTTTATTTATTGCTTTAATTATCAAACTAATTTCTCTAAGTTCAGTTTTAATTAGTTTTTACATGTTAGATTTATTTTCTGGAATTCATGAAGTTTAGGGTTTTAATTATGAGACTTTGTTTTGAATTGATGAATATGAATTTATTCAATGTAATTTACTTTAGTTTTATGAGTTTTGAGTTAATTATGAGTAGCTAAATCCTTAGGGCTAGGGGAGTGATGATGAATGCATGATAAGTGTTTGATATAATGCTTGAATGACTTGTGCTAATTCTTAGTTAGAAAACTAATTTGAATTGAATTGCAATGGTCTGGCCAGCCTTAGCATAATCTAGAATTACCGGAGAATCGAGAGATTGATGGTAATTGAGATGGTTTTCAAAACTAGCAGATGTTAGGAATGCAAAGAGATTTGGTTTTTCGTCTAGACAACGGTAAATCTTATTCCATGCCAAGCCGCTAGAACTAGATATGCACTAGTCTTGATCAGATGATTTAATTAATTATTGATGATTACGAGAGCAACGTTGAGCTTAATTGAGCACTTGGTTATACCTTGAGAGAGGATAATACAAGCAAAAGTGACTAGGTTGTAGAATTACGCTTGTCAAACGAGTATTATGCTGAATCTTGAATGTATGAATTATTACTCCCCAGCCTAAGTAGTTTACTGTTTTAATCCACGCGTGTTTAGTTTAGTTAACTGTGTTTTATTCTAGTTAATTATTTCAATTCTGTTTAGTAGAGTAATAAACCAATTGATTTCGTCCGGTCTTTAGATTAGAAAGAGATATAAAGTAGTGATTGATTTCCCTTCCCTGTGGATACGATCCTGTTGTGCTACAAGTATATTCAGTGTACACTTGCACGATTGGTTTTAACTTAAAATCATAATAAGTTTTTGGCGCCGTTGCCGGGGAAGGCGTTTTAAATCATAATTACTTAAATATTTTGATCTAGTGCTTTAGACCATTACCTTACTTTGTGTTCATAGTTTGCTATCATTGTGGAATTGAGCTAAGGATTTTCTTTTCCTTTGTGCAGGTTCAAGGTGCATGCGACGATCTCAAGATCCGGAACTAGTACGTTACAATCCGGAAATTGAGAGAACACTTAGTGCTATTAGGAGGAAGCGTAAGAAAGAGAAGAAACCAATTATCATACCGATGGCTGACCCACCTCAAGATCCACCACCACCGGCCATAAGAGATTACAATGTACCGAATGCGGGGGGTGATTTAAACCGCAGCCCGTCCCCCGTTCGCAGCAAATAACTTTGAGATCAAACCAGCTATAATCAATTTGTTGTAGAACAATCCATTTTCAGGGCTACCACTGGAGGATCCGACATCATAACTTGAGTTCTTTCTTGAAGTGTGTGATACCTTTAAGATCCACAATGTCACCACTGATGCCATCCGAGTGAGGCTTTTTCCCTTTTCGCTAAGGGAACGAGCTAAAGCATGGTTGAGTACTATACCAAATGAGTCCTTTCAGACTTGGGAGGCACTGTCTCAGGTTTTCTTAGCTAAGTTTTTCCCACTGAGCAAGACCACGAAGTACAGGAATGATATTCAAGGCTTCCGACAATTAGATGGTGAATCCTTCTATGAAGCTTGGGAGAGATTTAAGGATTTGTAGAAGAAGTGCCCGCATCATGGCATTCCCGGTTGGCTATTGATTCAGACATTCTACAATGGGATGTCCCCAACTTTCAGAGGAGCGATGGATGCTGCAGCTGGCGGAGCTTTCTTGTCTAAATCTGAAACAGCCACCGCTGAACTATTAGATAACATGTCACAAAATGATGTCTTTGTACATGACAGGAGTCATTCTTAACCAGCAAAGGGTACAGCAGGATCCATAAAGTAGATGGCTTAACCGCCCTTAACGCCAAATTTGAAGCTCTTAACAAGAAATTGGACCAACTTTCTGTGAATGCAGTTGGGATACAAACCCAACCAGTTCAGGTAACCTGTGAAATCTGTAGTGGTCCACATGCATTTAACGTTTGTCCTTATATTAATGTAGGTGAGCAGGCGCAAGAGCAAGTGAATTATGCAAATAACCTAAACACCTACAACCCAGGTTGGCAGCACCATTCATCGCATCAACCCGGACCACAATATCAAGCAATACCTCAACAAAATCTCATCCAAAGACCAGGCCAATACCAAATGCAACCACAACCTCCACCATACATTCCTCATACTCAACCTCCACAGGAATAGAAACAGGGATGGGAGGCTGCACTTGAGAAGTTCATAGCCGTGTCTTCGGATCGATATCAGAAATTGCAAATTCAAGTAGAACAGGTGGTAAATCAGAACAGGAATTTGGAGACTCAGATTGGTTAGATTACATAGTCTTTGAATATGAGAGGTCCAGGGAATAATCCGAAAGAGTATTGCAAGGCCATAGCCTTAAGAAGTGGTAAGGAGTACGAAGGACCAAAGATGCCTACAGATTCTGATGTGGACAATGCTGTCAGTGAGAAAGTTGAAGAGGTAGTTGTGCCGGAGAAGGGAAAAGTAGAGGATAAAGAGGAAAAGCTCCCTTCAAAACCAAATGTGAATGTGACACCCAAGGAACATGTGCCATCGGTTCCTTTCCCTCAAAGATTACAGAAGCAGAAGTTAGAGAAATAGTTTGAGAAGTTTTTGAATATATTTAAGGAGTTACATATCAATATTCCTTTTGCATAGGCATTAGCACAAATGCCGACATATGTGAAGTTTCTGAAGGAGATCCTCTCGAACAAGAGGAAATTGGAGGAATATCCCACGATTGCACTTACTGAAGAGTGCAGTGCTATTATTCAGCATAAGCTTCCCCCGAAGCTTAAGGATCCAGGGAGTTTTTCTATCCCTTGTACCATTGGCAACTTGACTTTCAATAAAGCCTTATGTTATCTTGGTGCTGGTGTAAGTCTAATGCCTTTGTTTATTTACAGGAAATTAGGTTTGGATGCTTTGAAGCCAACTACAGTTTCGTTGCAATTAGCCAATCGATCCATCACGTACCCCACTGGAATTTTGGAAAACGCACTGGTTAGGGTTGGAAAATTTTACCTTCCGGTAGACTTTCTCGTGCTGGATATGGAAAAAGACCGAAATATGCCATTGATTCTAGGAAGACCTTTTCTAGCCATAGTCGGAGCATTGATTGATGTGAAGAATAGAGTGCTAACTCTAAGAGTGGGGGAAGAACAAGTGGAATTTAACTTATTCAAGACTATGAAAGGACCAGTGGCGGAAGAACAATGTCTCATGGTAGATGATTTTATTTCAATTTCAGCATTACAAGATGACCCTCTGGAATTATGTTTGCAGAGGCTGGAAGAGAGAGTAGATGGGGAAGAATCGCTTGAGGAAATTGCTGCCTATTCAAGGGAACTTGAGGTAACACCATTCGTACCATTCCAGCAAAGGTTTGCTTATGAGGAGTTGGGTACAGGTAAGCCCACTCCTCCTCCTTCAATTGTTAAGGCTCCTATTTTGGAATTGAAACCTCTCCCTAATCATTTGCAATATGCATTTTTAGGTGAATCTGATACATTACCTATTCTTGTTTCTGCTGAATTATCTGAATTACAATTAGATGCTTTGTTAAGGGTTTTGAGAGATCATAAGAAAGCAATAGGGTGGACTATTTCTGACATTAAGAGGATTAGCCCAACTATCTGCATGCATAAAATTTTGATGGAAGATGAGCATAAACCCTATATAGAACACCAACACAGGTTAAACCCGAATATGAAAGAAGTTGTTAGAGCTGAGATAATTAAATTGTTAGACACCGGGATCATCTTTCCCATCTCAGATAGTAAGTGGGTTAGTCCTGTTCAGGTTGTGCCTAAGAAAGGGGGAATGATTGTGGTCAAGAGTGAGGATAATGAATTGATTCCTACTAGGACAGTTACGGGATGGAGAGTGTGTATTGATTATAGGAAATTGAATACTGCAACATGAAAAGATCATTTTTCCCTTCCCTTCATTGATCAAATGTTAGAGAGATTAGCTGGGCATGTATATTACTGCTTTCTGGATGGGTATTCGGGGTATAATCAGATAGTTATAGCTCCGGAAGACCAGGAAAAATGCACTTTTACTTGTCCTTATGGTACTTTTGCCTTTAGGAGAATGCCTTTCGGACTGTGTAATGCCCCAGCCACGTTTCAGAGATGCATGATGGCTATTTTTTCTAATTTCATTGAGCGTTCCATGGAAATATTTATGGATGATTTTTCTGTGTTTGGTTCTTCCTTTGATTCTTGTTTGCAGAATTTAACCCAAGTTTTGCAGAGATGTGAAGAAACTAATCTAGTTTTGAATTGGGAAAAGTGTCACTTCATGGTAAAGGAAGGAATTGTTTTAGGCCATAGAATTTCTAAGAAAGGAATTGAGGTTGACAAAGCCAAGATTTAAGTGATTGTGAAATTGCCACCGCCAACGAACATTAAGGGAGTTAGGAGTTTCCTTGGTCATGCCAGATAAAATCCCCAGTTTATCAAGGATTTCTCCAAAATTACTTTACCTCTTTGCAAGCTTTTACAGAAGGATGCTGAGTTTATCTTTGATAATGATTGTTTAATTGCTTTTGATAGGTTGAAGAAAGAACTTACTTCAGCACCCATCATTATGGCACCGGATTGGAGTTTACCATTTGAGCTTATGTGTGATGCTAGTGATTTGGCCATAGGGGCAGTCCTTGGTTAAAGAAGGGAGAAACGTTTAATGATGCACAACTCAATTATGCCACCACTGAAAAAGAACTCTTAGCTATTGTACATGCTTTTGACAAGTTTCGTTCTTATTTGATAGGTTCTAAAACCGTGGTATATACGGATCACGCCGCTATTAAGTACCTCCTATCCAAGAAAGATTCATAAGATGGATTTTGTTGCTTCAGGAGTTTGATTTGGAGATTCGGGACAAGAAGGGTACTGAAAATGTGGTGGCAGACCACTTGTCTAGGTTGGAGCTTGAAGAGATAACTGAAGATAAAGAGGAAGCTATAGTAGAGAATTTCCCAGACAAGCAACTATTTAAGTTGAATTCTGGAATACCATGGTATGCAGATTTCGTGAATTATTTGGTTAGTAGGATTGTACCTCCCGACCTAAGCTTCCACCAGAGGAGGAAGTTCCTTTCAGATGTAAAGCACTACTACTGGGAGGAACCGTTACTTTACAAGCACTGTTCCGATGATTTGGTGAGGAGATGTGTACCTCGGGATGAGATCGAGAAGGTGCTATATCAGTGTCATGCTAGTCCTTATGGAGGTCACGCTAATGCAAGTAACACTGCTACGAAAGTACTACAGTCGGGATTTTGGTGGCCTTTACTGTTTAGGGATGTACACGGGTTTGTGGCTAAGTGTGCTTGTGTGGAGAATGAATTGATGCTATTAATGCAAAATGTGCTTCGAGATGTTTATATGTTTTCGAGATTGATGTACTATGGTTTGTGTAACTATGTAGTTTACTGTTTACTGTTTTAATTCACGTGTGTTTATTCAGTTAATTGCGTTTTATTCTAGTTAATTATTTTAATTCTATTTAGTAGAGTAATAAACCAATTGATTTCGTCTGGTCTTTAGATTAGAAAGAGATATAAAGTAGTGACTGATTTTCCTTCCCTGTGGGTACGATCCTGTTGTGCTACGCGTATATTTAGTGTACACTTGCACGATTGGTTTTAACTTAAAATCACAACATTTTACAAGAATTTCCAATAAAGAATCAAGTGTTAAATCGGATCATTGTCGTGGAAGCTTTCTAAAACAATGGTGAACGGTACATTTAAACATACATATCACGCGCACCACGTATATCTTTAATTATTATCGTATATAATTGCTGTGTGAGTGTTTATTTAATTATCCTCTTGGGTTGTTGTGTTTGCTTGTTTGAGAGACGGGGTTCTCTCGTTGTTTGTTTGAGAGGTGGGGTTCTCTCGTTGTTTGTTTGAGAGACGGGGCTCTCTCATTGTCGCTTGCTACTTGTTTAACTTGCTCTAGCGGCAGTTTTGATTTTCGAGTGGTCTGGTTCCGGTGAGTGAAGGGTCGTGACTTAACAGCAATGGAAGACCCCTTGTTTCTTGAAGACCTTTTCCGAACTAATTCCTGACTGGGAGTTGCTAACCCCCGTGGGATGAACACGGGAGAGTTTGCTTATGTAGCGCCCCCACTTTGCTGGCCAACCCCCATATTGAAGCACCCCTGAAGTAATGGTGTGAGCCATCACTCAAGAAATACTCCAGCGAAAGGCGATGACCTTTAACGATTAACAATAATAGTGTTTTACTATGTGGCTTATACAGCAGAAAATCAGTGAAATTTAAAACTTTTCAAAACATGGGCATGATGGCATATAAACGAGCAAGTGCTGATCGTTGAGCAGAAGAGACTATTAACATTACGACATCAATTGAACATTATCACGGGAGCCTATGATAGCAATTATAACAGTATCTAAGTAGCAGAAAGATTATTACAAAAGCATTAAAGCAAGGTATCAATGCAGCCATATAACATATGTAGGACACAAAATAGATTAATAAAGTAAAGTCCTGACTCAAACAAAATGAACACTCTAGAGCTTCAAGATACCTCTAGAACGTAGCTGCAAAACCTGAAACCATGAGGCCAGAAAAATATGTAGAGGTATTAGTCAAAGTGACTAAGTGAGGGATATCTGTTAAAGAAAGTACTTAAAGTAAAGAACTTGAAGTAAAGTTCACAAGATAAATCTTTAATGCAGAAACCTTTATAGAAGAACTTTTGAAAGAAAGTTCAATTGTGAAAACCCTTTGATGCAATGCAAGAAGTAATAAGAGTTTTCAAAACATTTTCATGAATGCAGTCACACGCGCACACATATGATATGATTTGGTTCATATAATTTTCATAAAATAGAATAAGGGTAGGGAATAACTTCACAAGATATGAACCAACTTTATGAAAACATTGATGCCCGCAAGCTAGGCTTCTCCCCCCTTACTCCAGAAAACATGACCATTGTAGGGTGTCGGACCGAGATCAACAACACCCTTAACACATACACACATGCACCATCCTCCACCAAGTTTCACTTCGGGGAGCGACCCCTAGGTGACCATTAACCACTGATTTGGGAATAAATTTGCGGTCCATTCCCGACAATTGTCCTGACTTAACGAAACCTCCTGATTAAAGTCGGTGTCAATCGCCTAGTGTGGCGGCCAGTATTAGTGATGTCATTGGCGCTCACCTCCCCGAGCATCACCTCTACACATAACCGCTGGGCCCATACCATTAACCATTGATTGCTTGCACCATTGATGGCATCCAGAATAAATCCGAATGTATGAACTATTAAACATATGCATTAAACCATTGAACCATTGATGCATTACTTTGAAAACATTGAACCATTGCTGCATTACTTTGAAAACATTGAACCATTGGTGCAATACTTTGAAAACATGTTCCTTTGATCATTGAATAACGAATAAGATAGGGTTCTTGAAGAATCATCCCTATAAGAGGGTATTTCAAAACAAGAATGGTAAAGCACTAGGCTTTGAGTTTCAAAACAATTGAATCTTTAAGTGTTCATGGTTCCAGTTGAAAACATTTTTAACCTCACCTATTAGTAATAGTAGGTAGGATAGATTATGTAGTGCCCTGGGGATTCCAGTGCTCAACCTTAACTCCTGTAAGTGTGTACTAAGGTGAGCTTAAGAACTAAGATACACTTCTATAACGATGCACATGAACATATAAAACAAATACAGAACATGTAATGACAAGAGAGTAATACCATTTAAGGTGTTATAGAAAGGTAACACACAAAGGAAACACTTTAAAGTGAGTTATCATAACGTGAGACTATGATCTTAGTATAACCGATTAGGAATTAGTTAAATTATGAATCCTAAACGTACACCTTAAGGTTATAAAACAAGTCCACGAAAGAAACATATTTTGAAAAGATATTTTAGACCCCGGGTTTGGAAAACCTAGGTTCAAACGTCTAAGATCAAAGCTCAAGTTTTATTTCATTTTACTATTCAAAAGCACTATTTAAAAAGTACTATTCAAGATCACTATTCAAGATTACTATTCACACATCGGGTCAAACCCTCACACTAAACACACACACACGGCATGCACACACACTACACACCCCCCTAATCAAATTATGATCTTGATTATAACCTATAGTTCAAGTTCATGTTATTATAAGCAAGTGTGATCTAGGTTAAAGGAATAACTTATGATTAACAAGTCTAATTAAAGCATATGATCAAGTTATGAAACACTATTCTATCTTAGGTTATAACATGTGACACTATTCATAGTGTATAACATATGATCAAGTATTATTCCATTAATCCATATCATAGCATAAGCTTAAGTCATAACATATGAGTCATGTAACAATGTAATAACATATCATAGACATAAGTCATAGCATATCATTATCATTAAACATGTAACATGTATCAAATTAAATTAAATGGTAACATGTAACAAGTTATGACATAATTGATCATAGGTTACTATTCCATTGCATAACATGCTTGAACATAAATTAAATATCATAATCATGCATCAATTATCATCATATTACATCTCCATAACATGATCGTACCATATACTAAAGCAATTCATAACAGTTCATAGCATATACTAAACAATTAAATCATAATTCACTACTAACAAACATATCATAAAAACTATATAATAAATGCATAAAATAAAATCCTATATGTCTTAGGGAAGGCCTAAGACCCAACCTAAACATAATATAAACATATCATAATATAAAAGCATAAACTAAACAAAACATAACATAAAAACTATAGTATAAAAAAAAAAAAACAACTAACCTAAACTATAGGGAAGCTCTTGGCAATTAGAGGAAAAGAGGGAGAGGGGAGTGTTTGTCAACACAAGACTTGGTGCAAGAGAAAATGAGGGGATGAAGGCTCTATTTATAGCTGTTGGGAAGCCCCTCATCTTGCAATAAAAGTATCTCCAAGGGTAGGAGAGCAAAATGGTAAAACTTCTCTTGGAAGCTAACTTTGTTCTTGAAGAAATAATGGGAAATCAGGGGGTATTTTGGTCATTTAACACCCAAAACACGAGGATAAGTTGCTGGAAATTTGATCATTCCATCGGGACAAAAATTAGCTTCGAAACAACTATTCATACGTGGAAATCGGATTTACCGTTTAAAAGATACATTAATTTTAAAGAATAGTAACTTTGAGCCCTAAACTAAACACGAGTGAAAAACAACTCTCGAGAATGATTTGGAAGTCCGGATTGTTTCAGAAAACCATAAAATAAATCAACAAGCGTTTTGAGTCAATATCGACTATGAAACGTTTTACCGATAAAAAGTTAGAAACGGAGGATGACTAGAGAATTCTCTCGTACAAACGTTTTCTTAAAAATCTCGAGTTAGGGTTTGAATCAAGAGTTGTAAAATATCTCAAAAATCTTGAAATAACTCAAGTAGTGCAAATCCAAAGAGAAAACATTTTTCGAATGAATATCGTTCGTAGTAGCAATAGTGAACTAGGGTTTTTCGTAAACGTTTTCAATAAAATGAAGTTCAAAACAGATTTTCAAGTCAAGAATAATTTCAATAGACTCGTCTCGACTCAAGGATTGATTTGACTGTAAACTTGGGTAGTAAAAGATGTTCGAATCAAAAGCTCATTTTCAAAATGAATAGTAACTTTGGACGGTAAGTTCCCAAAATGCCCCTATTGTTCAAGAAATGTTTCCGGAGCTTGGAAAATAAGTTCAAAGGATTGGAAAACATGTGATATGAACCTCTAGGGTTCCATTGAAGCATTGGGCAAGATAGGCTCGGGATATGAATAGTAAACTGAGTCAACTGTCAAGAATTCCCTTTTGACACTTTGTAAATCACAAGTAAACACTTTGTTCACATAAGAATGCAATGCATGAACCTCTGTAAAGTTGGATCAAGGTCTATAAATGCCTTACCATTGCCTTAGCTTACCGTTTTCTACCAGACCCTGTTTTGGGTTGTTATAGCTTAAAAGTCCGGAACTCGAGGTAGTGGGCCTGGGGACCAGGTCCTCTTAAGGGGGAGAGATTGTAACGCCCCAGTTTTCCGGCCATTCAGGTACACGCACCACGCGTGTGAGTTTTCGAGAGAGATAATTTATTTAATTCGTTTATTTCTTAAGTTGTGCATTTCATGGTAATTTGCAAATTTTATTACTATATGATTATATGATATTATCTGAATTTACGAGCAACTTGTGAATTATTTCATAAACTGTATCTAACTGACACGTGAGTTAATTGTCGAGAATGTCTTAATTGTCTATATGGCCTTAATTTATCACTTAGAACCTAATTGCATTAACTTAATGATTTGAGGGCTCAATTGCAATTGATGGCATTTCATATCTTTTATAAGAGATGAATTACGTGATGTCCATTTCATACACAACACACATACACCATTGTTGCTCTCTCTCGATGCATTCCATAGAAGAAGGAGGAGTGATTTCGATCAACTACAAGCTTGAAATTCCGGCAATTAAGGATCTTTGAAGCTTCAATCAACCACCTAACGCATCTCTTTTCTTCCCTTTTTCATTCAAGGTATAAATGTGAGATATGTGTGAATTCTTAAATTGTTGATTGAAGCTAGGATTATGATTTGGATTGGATAACTTGTGTATTAGTTGTTAGAAGCTTGATTATGAGCATTAAGCTTAAATTCGTGCATAAATTCTTGAGGTTTATGGAATTGGATGACTTGAACATATATGGGTTAAATATTGAATTTCTTGAATGATCCAAGCTTGAATTGAGTGTTGATGATGGTTTTTATTGTACTTTAAATGCCTAAATTGGTTATTTCATGTTTGACATGCATTTGGAGTTGCTTTGGGGTTGTTTTGTTGGTTGTGAATTTTGGTCCGAGACCACCCCTGTTTCTACCCGGTTTTTGTATCTCCAGCAGAATGGGAACGGCAATTCTCATTCCAGTTGTTTTTCTGGAACGACCCTTCCCATAGTTCTGGCGGTTCTGGCGCACGACTGGGTACGACCCTTCCCAGTTTTGGTCTTTGGCCGGAACGGTCGTTCCCATGCTTGAAAAATGGGATTTCTTTACAGACACGTGGGATCATTTTGGGGAGCTGGGAACGGCCCTTCCCATTTTACTCTTTAACCCGAAACGGCCGTTCCAAGTGTCCAGGGGATGTCTGTGATTTCCTGCTTAATTTTATTGATCCCATTTCCATTCCTAAGCCTTTATATGACTAATACATGTTATTATATGCTAATTTCATGCATGAGTATGTCCATGATATTTCATAATTGTCAATTCACGTCATATCATTTCATGACTACGCCGTGCGTCATATTAGGTATCATAGAGTCTCCTCTCACGAGTACACCTTGTTTCCTCTCTTGTCCAGTTCTTCTCCAGGGCAGAGATCATCGATCGAATAGGCACCATCTTGCACACTTGTCTTGTCCCGTCGCTTGTCAAGTGAGGGTGTTTTCGTCCTAGTTACGTACATAAATCCTAAAACCTGCATGAATGAGTTTTGGCCTAAAACCATACTTATACTTGTATTGTTTCCAAAATTGTAATCGAGTAAACGTTTATTAACTTGAACCTACTATTATTGTTATCTACTGATCCTTCCTGTTTTGGTGAGATATTGTACTGCACATCGTACTGTGGGCCCTGGAACTTGTGTATTGAGCGAGCCGGGAAGGTATCGGGCCGACGATAAACTCTTCCACAGTTCCACACTGTTGGGATGACCCCTGAATCCACTAGGAAGATTGGTGGAGGAAGGAGTCCCGGGCATAGGATTCATGTTCCTGATGCTCAACGAGACTGGATGTTGAAGGCTAGCTAACCTTTCCATAACCGGAGGAAAAAGGAGATCGTGCTGGAAGGCCGGCACCACGGATTGCCCCACGAATTAGTGTCCTGATTGCACTGATTGATTACACTATCGCACTGATTGCACTGTATTGTATCGATTGAATTAAATGATCGCCTTTAAAAATGAAACCTAATCATTGTACATTGTCGGAGTTTGGTTGGAGATTGTGCACGCTCACTCGCTGAGCCACTGATAGCCTAAAATTACAACTAATTATATAAATTGATAGTTGTAAAGTCCGAGCATAGAGTAACTTATTTATTGCCCTTCATGGGAACTACTTTACCTAAAACTTTGCTCGGGATTTACAACTTGCATGTGCATGTTTCTATATATACGTATACCTCCTGCTCACTCAGTCTTCTAGAGACTGACCCTCCTTTCCCTTCCCTCCAGTTCTTTTGCAGGTTGTTGCTAGGCGGGAGTTACATCATAGAGTCCTTAATCGAGTCTTGCGTCCTGTACACTCACTGCATATTATACTGCTTATCGTATCGTATTTATTTGATTATTGGGCCTGTAAGCCATTTATTTATTGAATTGTATTGAATCGGGACAGGTTGCTTGCATAGTTGAACCCGTTGTTAGGTTGTGTGACGTTAAATAATCGAATTATCGATATGGTTATTATTGTTTCCGCGCACTACTATTTTGCATGCTCTGATTGATTGGTACAAGGTTAGATTCCGCCTAGCCAGGACTGTTTCTTTTCATTATCTTCTGTTCGCTGTGAGTTTGGTTTATGTATGGATTCGTCCATTTCATATGTGGACCGAACTCATAGTGTGGGGGATGTGGTGCTCTCGTCTCGGTTACTACAACCATGGTCAGGATTTCATGTGGTTACTTAATAATTCCCTCTCTTTTTGTTTGTTCCTACAGTTCCAGAGTGTCCATAGAACTTTCACCACGCTCTTCCCCTCCAATTCAGTCACCTTATCCAGAATTTCACTTGAACCGTCTCTAAAACTAGACACCAATTTCGTTATCAAGGCCCACGACACCTGCGCTAAGGCCCAAGTCTGGCGCACCATGTTGCAAAGGCTGCGCCAAGGCCCAGGTCTGGTGCACCTGTATCAAAGCACCAATATATAAGCCCAACCTCGCCCCTTCCACAGTATACGCACGTATCGTCATCACTACAGTACCGTTTATGTAGCAGGTCCGCCGTTGGCAGAATTCCATCGCAGGCACGCCAAATAAAGTTTCTAATCTTAGGCACAACATCTAGCTGCCATATCTGCCTCCAAATTTTCTGATTATGAGTGTTGGAGGAAGATGCATTGTCGCTGGAAGCCAGCTGCAGTGCCAGGTAATAGGCACTCCTCACGGAAAAAAGGCCATCACTAGAGAAGTGCCATATGAGTGTGTCTTGTCGTCATGTATCACCAAATTGCATTCCAAGAATTGTCCGTGCGTCGTCTTCACTAAAGGAGTTCCTAAACAGTTCTTCATTCCACTTATACAAGTTGGGATGCATCAAATCTGACACCCATTCCAGGCAGATGGTTGTTCCCGCCCAGAATTTCGGTCGACAATCCGACGCGTTTGGCAACCATCGATCTCTCCATATATATATATCTTCTCCCCATGCCCACTCGCCATCTTGATCCAGTAGCTAATTAGTATCGTGCCTGAAAAAGATTTCATCAAGAAGAACAAAGGCGAACGACCCATTCTAGTATTCCAAAGGTCAGAATTCGGGTAGTATCGAGCTTTATAAATGCGACTTGAGCAAGCTTTCCAGAATTTTGACTACCAGCCACAATCGTTTCGCCAACATTGCTAGATTAAAATGTGTCAGCCTCTTAAAACAGAGGCCACTTTCTATCTTACTCGTACAAAGTTGTTGCCAATTAATCCAATGAATCTTTCGATTTCGCCCATTGTTCCACCAAAAACTGCATGTAGACGATTCAACCTCCTCTAAGGTGCTATCCGGAAGTAAAAAGCAATTCATCGCGTAAGGCGAGATTGCCTGCAAAACTGCCTTACTCAATACTTCCTTACCCGCCATCTACAGAAACCTCTCCAAACAGCCCTGAATTTTCATTTAATCCTTTCCACCAACCCTGAGAAAACTATCTGTTGAATATTATATGTCTTTTAATATCCCACATTGGAAATTGGAGAGTCCTTGGGAATATAAAAGACACATAAATATGTGTTTGAAAAACTATGACTCTTAGTGTCCCACATTGGAGAAATACTGAAAATGAGACAACTTTATATATTAAAGTGGTTAATAGAGTATTAAATTTGTAAAACTCAAGAGGGGCTGGTGGGTGCACCGTACGCGTCCGCGCACGTGCACACGTATGGGCTCGGGCTCGGGCACAGGCACGGGGCCGGTGCCGGGGCCGGGGGCCTGGGCATAGGCAAATGTGGCGTTTGATGGCGCACTTTGCACTTCACACGTGCGCATCGTCGCTAGGAGCTTGGAGCCTCACCTCCAAGCCCAGAGCCTATCTTTTTGGACCAGGTTTGCCCTAGGCTAGCCCAGCATTTGAAATCTGACTGTTGGAAGGGCAAACGTAATTGCAAGTCAAGGAATTAATTCAGGGGCCACTAACAGCCCATTGATGCTGAATTAATTCTCTAACAGTCATAATTCAAATCAGTCCGTTTTGTAACACCTGACATCCATATATGCAATCCTTGAGCTGAAAAGAAAGACACAACATATTCATCAGATTTCTTGTGCAGTGAAATCACACGAAATCCTCCCAAACAAGCTTGACATATATCCTGGAAGTGTATCACCTGAAATCTTTAGCACACTTCCCAGAAAGTTAGGGGCGATAGAAACTTTAAGGACAGGGAATACCCGTGCCAAGCTTCATATTTTGCCCAGATTTCTCAACAATCTTAAAATTTCTATTCGTGAACATGGAGTCTGAATCCTTCAGAATCATGAACCAGCAAAAGCTAGACCGTTTCGATGGCAACAACTTCAGCCCCTGGCAGGACAAGATGAAGTTCCTGCTTATTGTCCTTAAGCTTGGCTATATTCTTGATGTATTGGATTTTTGCATGGATTTGTAGGGCAATTTGAGTTAAATTTATGTCGTTTCAAGAGCTTATAATGTGATTTATGCTCCCTTTTAGGTACATTTTACCTTGGAGTCAAAGAAATGAAAGTAGAAGCAAAGCCATGCAAGGACGGGCGAAAAACGAGAAATTCTAGGGGACACGCACGTGCCCCCTTGGAAGAGTAAACTGAGGCACCCCCGTGTCTCAATACAGGAGATGATCAACGGATTTCAGAAGGTGACACGCCCGTGTCACCAATGTAAAGCAAACCGAGACACCCCCGTGTCTCGGTACAGAGAGGTCCCGATAGTCTTGCACCCCCGTGTCATTCTGAAGTACAACCTTTGACACCCCCGTGTCAAGAAGAAAGTGCGAATACGATTTTTATATTTGACACGGGCGTGTCATATTTTTGTGCATGGGCACTGCACGCCCGTGTCACGTTACGGAGCTGGGTTAGGAATTCTATTTAAGCACGGTTTTGAGGCAAGTTTGGGAGCTTTTTGGACGGATACATTCCCAGAAGTTCAAGAGGACGTTTAGGCGGAAGAAACACGAAGATCTAGAGTTGAAGATTCAATCCAATCACAAGACTTTATCAATTTGGTTTTATTTATTGCTTTTCTATTCAAACTAATTCCTCAATTCGTAGTTTTTGTTAGTTCAGATTTAGTATAGTTAGCTTAATTGTTCTAGATTCGTTTTGATAATTAGGTTAGAAATTTCCAGGATTCCTAAGTTTGTTTTAATGTTTATGTTAGACATGAATGTTTTGAATGCAATTCCTTTTATTTTAATGAGTTTTGAGTCTATTATGAGGAACTAATCCCCTAGGGTTAGGGGGTAAGCATTATGCATCTAAGGTGTTTGAATTAATGCTTGAGTTAAATTGTATGATTCTTTGTTAGGAAAACGGTTTTGATCAGAATGTGAGTGGACTGGCCATCCATTAGCATATCGTAAATTATCCGATAATCGAGAGATTGAGGATAATTGAGATTGTTTTCCAAAACATAGACTTTTTGGCTTAAATAAATTTAACCATAAGTTCTACAACGCGTATCTAGAATTCCATGCCAAGCCGCTAGGTTTTAAATACACTAATCTTGTTTTAATCGATTAATCTGGTTACTAAGTGATTGTGAGAACAACACTTGGCTCGATTAATTAGACATCTAGGCTTTGAAAGAAGCTAGGTATACGTTTGTGATTAGGTTGAAGAATCATACATACGTAAGTGAGCATTGATTTAAGCATTGAAGGGCATATGATTTACTCCCCGACCTGTTTACTCTAAGGGATTTATTCTCGATTTTATTCGTTAGTTTGTGTGGTTAATTAGTCATTACTTCATTTAATTTTGTCATAGTAGTATAGAACAACACTCTCGATCTTTATCGGTCTCTAGATTAGAATTAGTCATAAAGGTGGTTGTTGATTTCCCTTCCCTGTGGATACGTTACCTTAAGTGTTGCAATCGAATTTAGAACTTACACTTGGGTTCAAGATTTGTCTATCCAGTTTTTTGGGGCCGTTGCCGGGGAAGGCTTTTAAATCAATATTACTTTATTGACTTTTTCTGGTGCTTTAGACCACCCCTTTCTGCTTGATTTCTTTTTGAAGTGCGTTTAATTTGACCATGGGTTTTTCCAATTGCAGGTACCTAGTGCATACTACGATCGCGAGGCTTGGAACCTTGGCCTTATGACCCTGAAATTGAGAGGACTTGTCGGGCGAATCGAACGAGGCAGAGAAAGGAAAAGAAGCAGGAAGTGGACCTAATTCCAATGGCTTAACATAATAACGATCCACCAACCACACTTCAGGATTATGCCATTCCCAACATTGGCCTAATCCAGAACAACCTGGTTCGCCCCGCAGTGGAGGCGAACAACTTTGAGATCAAAACCGGGTTCATCAACCTCTTACAACAGAATCCGTTTGGGGGCTTAGCACATGAAGACCCCGCATCACATTTGTCCTACTTTTTGGATGTTTGCTCAACTTTTAAGATCCATAATGCTTCAGACGACGCGATCAGAGTTAGGCTTTTTCCCTTCTCCTTAAGGGATAAAGCTCGGGCCTGGATTTCGACTTTGTCAAACGAGACACTTCAGACATGGGCGAACCTATCTAAGGCCTTTTTAGCCAAGTTCTACCCTCCTAGCAAGACCATGAGATGTAGGGACGAAATAACGAGCTTCAAGCTCTATGATGGAGAAACGTTGTACGAAGGATGGGAGAGATATAAGGATTTGCAAAGGAAATGCCCACATCACCGTGTTCCAAGATGGCAACTAGTGCAAATCTTTTACAACGTAATGTCAGAAAACATGAAGATCATGGTTGATGCAGCAGCAGGAGGAGCATTTATGGCGTTGTCTGAAGAAGTAGGAATGTAACTTCTGGATAAGATGGCAGCAAATAGTAGTTGGACTAAAGAGAGGAGCAATCCTCCTCCACCTAGACCTGAAGCGGGCATACTTACCACTGACACTGTGACAGCTTTTAATGCCAAGTTCGAAGCACTGAACCAGAAGCTAGACCGACTTGCAATTTCTGCAACACACAAAACAGCAGCACAGTCGAACGCCATACAGGTAGTATGTGATATTTGTGGTGGTCCCCATTCGTTTGATGTTTGTCCTTCTACCAATGCAGGTGCACAGGTTGTTGTCAGTCCGGAGCAAGTGAATTACGTGCAAAATCAAAAGCCGGCGAATGACCCATACTCGAACACCTACAATCCAGGTTGGAAGAATCATCCGCACTTCTCGTGGTCAAACAATCAGAATGTGTAAAACCCAAACCCAAATCCGAGACCACAATTCCAACAGAGACAACAGGGACCACATCCGCCACATCAAAATCAGCAGAGATTCGCACCACCTCCACAACCACCACAAGAACAGAAATCGGGGTGGGAGGCGGCCCTCGAAAAGTTCATCAATGTCTCGAATGATAGATATCAGAAACTCGAGTCTCGTGTGGAACAGGTGCTAGTTCAGAACAAAAATTTGGAAGTACAGATGGGCCAGCTTGCAAATACAATAAATGTTAGAGCCCAAGGCATGCTTCCAAGCAAACCTGAGGAGAATCCGAAAGAGCATTGCAAGGCCATTACATTACGGAGTGGCACAACCTACAAAGGGCCTGCAATGCCGGTAGAGACTGAGATAAGGAGAGAAAAGGAAGTCGTGGTGGAGTCTGAGAAAGTAGTCGAGCCCGAGAAAGAGGAGAAGGAAGCACAGACAACTGAGCTCCCTTCTGAGCCAAAGACACCAGTGGTACCCAAGCCGTATGTGCCACCACTTCCATTCCCACAGAGATTTCAAAAGCAAAGGTTGGAAAAATAGTTTGAGAAGTTCTTGAGTATCTTCAAGGAACTACATATCAACATCCCCTTTGCCGAGGCCCTAGCCCAGATGCCCACATACGTCAAGTTCTTAAAAGAGATCCTCTCCAACAAGAGGAAATTGGAAGACTATGCCACGATAGCACTTACTGAGGAGTGCAGTGCCATTCTACAGCATAAGCTGCCTCCGAAGCTTAAGGATCCAGGGAGTTTTTCAATTCTGTGCACAATTGGCAATTTGTCCTTTAATAAAGCTTTATGTGATCTTGGTGCTAGTGTGAGTTTAATGCCATTATCTGTTTGCAGGAAACTTGGATTGAATTCATTGAAGCCGACTACAGTTTCCCTGCAGCTAGCCGATCGATCAGTCAAGTACCCCCACGGGAGTCCTAGAAAATGTTTTGGTCAGAGTTGGGAAGTGGTAGACTTCATAGTGTTGGAGATGGAGGAAGATCAAGACATGCCGCTTATTTTAGGGAGGCCTTTCCTAGCCACAACAGGAGCCTTAATTGATGTGAAGAGTGGCATTCTAACTCTTCGAGTGGGAGACGAACAGGTGGAGTTCAACCTGTTCAAGGCAATGAAAGGACCCGTCCTCGAAGAACAATGCAACATAGTGGAAATCAAAGAACAGACACTGATGTCTGTAAGCAACGAAGACCCTCTCGAACTTTGTCTGAGAGGACTCAACGACCACATTGATAGGGAATACATACTAGAAGAATTGGTCGCCTACGCAAAGGCACTTGAGGCCACCCCATATGTGCCATTCCGGAAGAGGTTTGTATACGAAGAGTTGGGTACAGGTAAGCCCACTCTTCGTCCTTCTATTGAGAAAGCTCCTAACTTAGAACTGAAACCCCTCCCCGATCATTTGAAATATGCTTATTTGGGTGAATCTGAAACATTGCCTGTTATAGTTACCTCTGATTTAACGGATTCACATCTTGATGCTTTGTTGAGGGTTTTAAGAGAACACAAACGAGCGATAGGTTGGACTATTTCTGACATTAAGGGGATTAGCCCATCTAATTGCATGCATAGGATTCTTATGGAAGACGACCATAAACCCTCTGTAGAACATCAACGTAGATTGAACCCAAACATGAAGGAGGTAGTTAGGGCAGAGGTACTAAAATTGTTAGATGCCGGGATAATCTACCCTATCTCGGATAGCAAGTGGGTTAGCCCTGTGCAGGTAGTGCCCAAGAAAGGGGGGATGACTGTAATTAAAAATGAGAAGAATGAGTTAATACCAACTAGGACAGTCACGGGGTGGAGAGTTTGCATAGACTATAGGAAGTTGAACAATGCCACTCGTAAAGATCACTTTCCACTTCCCTTTATTGATCAGATGTTAGAGAGGTTAGCCAGACATTCTTATTATTGCTTTCTGGATGGGTACTCAGGGTATGACCAAATTGCTATAGCCCCAGAGGATCAGGAAAAATGCACGTTTATTTGCCCATAAGGTACATTTGCTTACAGGCATATGCCTTTTGGGTTGTGTAATGCCCCGGCTACTCTTCAACGATGCATGATGGCTATTTTCTCTGACTTTATAGAGCACACAATGGAAATCTTTATGGATGACTTTTCTGTGTTTGGTTCTTCTTTTGATTCGTGCTTGCATAATCTTGCTCAAGTTTTGCAGAGATGTGAAGAAACTAACCTCGTTCTAAATTGGGAGAGGTGCCACTTCATGGTAAAGGAAGGGATAGTGTTGGGTCACAAGGTTTCAGAGAAAGGCATTGAGGTGGATAGGGCCAAGATTGATGTGATCGCAAAATTGCCTCCCCCTACAAATATAAAGGGAAAGAGAAGTTTCCTTGGTCATGCCGGTTTCTATCGCCGGTTTATCAAAGACTTTTCAAAGATTACCTTACCTTTATGCAAGTTACTACAAAAAGATGCTGAATTCGTGTTTGATAATGATTGTTTACTTGCATTTGACAGGTTGAAGAAGGAGCTTACCTCGGCACCAATTATGGTTGCACCGGATTGGACTTTACCGTTTGAGCTAATGTGCAATGCGAGTGATTTGGCCATTGGAGCTGTTCTTGGCCAACGAAGGGAGAAACGTTTACACGTTATCGCATATTCTAGCAAAACTTTAAACGATGCACAACTAAATTATGTTACTACTGAGAAAGAATTATTAGCTATTGTGCATGTTTTTGACAAGTTTCGTTCTTATTTGATAGGGTCAAAGACGATTGTCTACACGGACCACGCAACAATCAAGTATCTCCTTTCGAAGAAGGATTCAAAGCCCCGTTTGATTAGATGGATTTTATTACTTCAGGAGTTCGATCTTGAAATTCGTGATAAGAAGGGGACGGAGAACCTGGTTGCCGATCACTTGTCAAGGTTAAGGAGGGTGAGTATGAGGAGGAGATCACTGAGAATTTCTCTGACGAGGAGTTGTTTACAGCTAATGTGATAGTTCCTTGGTACGCGGACATTGTAAATCACATGGTGTGCAAAGCTTTACCACCGGGCATAAATTTCCATCAGAAACAGAGGTTCTTGTCAGAAGCGAAGCGTTATTATTGGGAAGAGCCATATTTATACAAACATTGCTCGGATGGGTTAGTAAGGAGGTGTGTCCCGGAGGTTGAAGTAGATGAAGCGTTAGATAGATGTCATGCGAGCTTATATGGAGGACACTCGAGTGGGCGGAAGACAACAGCTAAGGTGTTACAGTCAGGATTTTGGTGGCCAACGTTGTTTAAGGATGCCTACAGATTTGCCAAGGAGTGTGACTCTTGTCAGAGAGCCGGGAACATCAGTAAAAGGGATGAGATACCAATGAAGTATATTTTGGAAGTTGAACTGTTTGACGTTTGGGGAATTGACTTCATGGGACCCTTCCCACCGTCGAATGGGAATCAATATATCTTGGTGGCGGTGGATTACGTATCCAAGTGGGCCGAAGCCGTGGCAACTCCGACCAATGACTCGAAGGTGGTGATTAAGTTCTTGCAAAAGAACATTTTCAACAGGTTCGGAGTTCCACGGGCGTTAATCAGTGATAGAGGTACGCACTTTTGCAACAAGCCCATGGAAACATTGTTGAAGAAATACGGGGTTCAGCATCGAGTAACGAGGGCGTATCATCCACAAGCAAGTGGGCAAGCTGAGCTCACGAATAGGGAGTTGAAGTGGATTTTAGAGAAGATAGTGAGCCCCTCTAGAAAAGATTGGTCATCAAAGTTGGATGACGCGTTATGGGCTTACAGAACTGCATTTAAGACACCCATAGGAACGTCCGCGTATCAACTGGTATATGGTAAAGCATGTCACCTCCCCGTCGAGATCGAGTATAAGTCATACTGGGCCATTAAGGCTATAAATTTTGATCTCACGAGAGCCGGAGAGAAAAGGATACTTAACTTGCAAGAGTTGGAGGAACTGAGGTTAGAGGCTTATGAAAATGCCCGGATTTATAAGGAGAGAACGAAGAAGTGGCACGATAAGCATATTAGGGTTAAGGAGTTTGTTGAGGGTCAATTGGTGTTGTTGTACAATTCTAGATTGAAACTCTTTCCCGGAAAACTTAAGTCAAGGTGGTCCGGTCCGTTCAGAGTGGTAAAAGTTTTGGCGAATGGAGCGGTGGAGATAGGCAATGAAGGCTCGCCACCCTTCGTGGTGAATGGACAAAGACTCAAGCCATATCTCGCCGGAGATCGAATTGGAGAACACGTCTCGTGTGTGTTGACGGTTCCAGCGCCTTAGGCCAGAGTCACGAAGTCAAGCTAAAGACTATAACTTAGAACTATTCTTCTCTCCCTTTTCCTTCTCCTTTCTTCCCTTTCTTTAGTTAGTTAAGCTTGTGATTGACGTTATCTTTTGTTTCATGTTTCAGGTACTTTGGTTCGTTTAGAGTGGATGGAGTATGAAGGTCTTGGATGGTAATCGGTATTGAGGTTCTTTTGTGCTTTTAATTTCGAATGGGTGTATGAGTATTGTGTGTGTTTTTCTTTAAAATGAAATGGTATGGTGATTAACTTGGTGTACTAAGATCTTACTTTGCAGAATTTGAGCTAATAGGTGCGAATTTAGCGGATGAAAACACTAAGGCACGTTTTGTGCGAAATTTCTTGTCAAAATTCTAAGTTTGGGGGGACACACGGGCGTGACTCCCACAAGGCGTAAACCGAGACACCCCCGTGTCTCGGTACAGAAGAGATTTGGGGGATTTAAGGGTGACACGGGCGTGTCACTAGCTTTAGGCTTTTTGTGACACCCCCCGTGTCTCAGTACAGTAGTGCCAGCTGAGAGATGACACGGGTGTGTCAAATTCCACTAGCAAAATCGACACCCCAGTGTCAGAGTACAGAATTCTCCAGGTAAAGGATGACACCCCCGTGTCATCCATACAGCATACTTAATGACACTGGCGTGTCGTGTCCGCTCGGTTGAAATAAAACGGGGGTTCCACAACTTTTTTCTTGTCATTTAACACAAAAACCTCCCCTCTCTTCTCTCATCTATCTTCTTGCCCCATTCCCACACGGCACAAGCACCACAACCATTGTTCTTAGGTCATAATCCGGCAAGACAACACACACATTACACTTTACATCCTATATTAATCGGGTAAGTCTTCTCTTCTCTTGGGTGCTTTAATTTCGTGGATTTAATTGAGAAGGGATAGACCCTAGTTCTATGAAGCATGCTTATGTTGTATATTCTTTGAAATTCTTGACTCTATTTCAAGTTTTGGCATGATTAGAATTAGGATTTGGTATGAATCTGCAAATTTTTGGTCTTTTAGAAGATGAACCCTAATTTCTTATTGAAGCATGTTGGATTTAATTTCTATGAATTCTTGCTCCTTAGTCGAGTTTTGTGCATGCTAGAGTTAGGTGTTTGAAATGTAATGGAAAATTTGGCCCTTGCTCTTACACATTGTTATGAATTTTGCAAAGTTTGGAGGATTGTTGTGGGCGGTTAAGTACACGTTTGTGGATGAAATTGAGTCCCTATGATCTTTAAATGAATTTGGTAGTATTGAGGGCTAAGTCTAGGTATCGGGTGATGAAATGTCATGCTTTATTAGATGAAATCCTAGATTTCTTACTTGTGCTTACAAGGTGTTCGATAAAATGCCCCTTTGAACTTGAATTGATTTTGTTGTTGATTTGGGGGTATTTTTGTGCAGGAAGTATGGGACGCAACAAGAGACCCGCCCCCTTGCAACTCACCTCATCTTCCGGCCCCACCGTCCGCCAACCACGGGATTCCGTGAATGTCACATTGGAAGGGCTTGGGAACCCTTACAACCGGAATACTACGCGCAACATTATGCCGACCAAGTTCCCGCACATCGCTACACTCCGTAGGTTAGGGGTTTGGGAGGAGATTGAGGCTTTGTTTAACAACATAGGGTGGAAGCCATTTATGACGGTTTCGGCCAACACCTACCCGGAGATGACGACAGCATTCTTCACCACTATGACTTGGGATCAGGCCGCCACCGAACTCAACTTCACGTTGGATGGAGAGAATGCCCTATCATTAAATGATGGCGACATTCGTGACACCTTAGGGTTTCTTGTTGCGACATGTCAGTGTTGCCCAATTGGACTACGGAGGAAAGAGAGGCGGTTTGGAGATCATTCCCTCTAAAAGCTGGTGCCCCGACTTATAACCCGCGGAATACTAAGGCCACCTGGATTGATAATTTGGTTTGGCGCATGGTGCATAGATTCCTAGCTGTGAGAATTTATGCTAGGCATGAGAGCGATGGAAATATCAACGGGTTTGAGTTGGTCATTATGTATTTCATGAAGGAGGGGGTGCAGTTTGATGCCACATACGAATTTATGTACAAGCTGAAGGAGGTGGCTGGCAGGGCATCTGGAACCATAGGCCATGGAGCCTATGTGACGAAGCTGGCCAAGGAAGTAGGGTGGCAACCAGAAGATGCTGAGCCTTTGTCCGACTTTCCCTATGTCGAAGAGCAGACGTTTATCAAGATGGATCTCTTCATCCGATGGTCTGCCGGGAGCTTAAAGGACAGGGTTTTACCCTGGTATCCGGAGAGGGAAAGGAACCGTTTTGATCGGATGTACAGGTGGGGTGTGGCAAAGTATGATGACCTCACTCTCGATCAACAGAGGAGGCTTGCACAGATTCCGGCCCGAGAGGATGCCGGGCGAGGAGCACCGATGCCAGTGGCCCAGGATGACGATGAGGAGATTCCCGCTTACATGCGGGAGTATATGACATCTCAGAATGCGCGGATGGACAGCTTTGTAGAGCATGTGGACGAAAGGCTTGATGCCTTGCAGCTTCACATTGATGGAAAGTTCGCTAATCTCCACGCATTTCTGGCCTCGTAGTTTGGAGGTGCCGGACAAAGTAGCTCAAGCCAGCCCCCACACTTCCCGCCGCCGTATCCATGATTGGTTTCTTTTCTAGCTTCTTTTCTTTTTGCTTTGGTTTGTATAATGATATACTTAACCACTCTAACCTAACTATTCGAATTGTGCTAGCTATTAATATGGTTATAGTAGGTACTTGACGACAAGGATTCTTGTTACATGCATGTTGATTATCATTCGCTTTGCTTAGCTTTTGATCCGTGTTTTAGTAGTCTAAGTGCAGATTAGGTATGATGAATAACTTGTTGCCGGGTTCTTCGCTGTGTTGAGGGAGTTTTCTTTTTGCCTTCTTTCTTTTTCTTTTATGTATGAGGACATTGCCTGCTTTAAGTTTGGGGGAGAGGGGCAAAAAGTTTTGGATTTTATTGTTAATATCTTGCATAGGTAGATGCATTGGGGAATTTTATACTTGTTATTGTGAGATCCTTGAGAATGAAGAGATAATTGTTGAAAATAGGCCAAAATTTTTATTTTTCCGATGAGGCTTGATTGTTGGAATTGTTGCCAAAGTGAGTTAGGCTAGTCGAATGCATGAAGTTAGGTGTGAGTATTGATATTTTGGTATGATGGGATATCCTTATTTTCGTACACATTTGAACAAGGTCATGTACTTAGTTTAGGATGTTGAGTTAGTAATTCTTGAATAATACTGAGAAGTGGATTAGGATGCATTTTAGTCCTATTGAGGCGAAATTTTGAATTGACAAAGAATTAGGGAGATGACTTAGGCATTCATGTCGGAGGTAGCCTCGTAATTGAGCCGTGTTCACTAAATAACGAAATCCTGTTGACCCCGTTAAGCCTAAGTGTTGTGCCAATAAATTTTTGTAGCCACATTATAAGCCATAGGCACAACACCATAAACCTACCCTAGAGTCACACTTTGCTCACTCGTTTGAATCAATTGAAGATGTTGCTGATTTCCTGATGTAAAAACCAAAAGCAGAGAATAAGATTTAATCTGAGAGGCTGAAAGAAAAGAAGAATTCAAAAGGAAATAGTAAACGAACAAGTTTCAAAAGCAAAAAGTAGACAAAAGAAGAAAAAAAAGGGAGAGATAAAAGAATAATGAAGAAGTAGTTGAGTTAGATTTGAAATGGAAAAATCTCTTAGACTGTCTACATGAGACAAACTTAGACACAAGGTCTAAGTTTGGGGGAGTTTGGGGAAAGACAAAGATGGCGACCGAGGAGATTTCAATGGGTGAGCCGGGTGTGTTGAGTCACTACTAAACTAAAAATTACAGAACCTTAACCCCTAGGCCACATTACAAGCCTCGAAAGACCTTCCGATCCTTAATTCTGAGTTAATTCTATTAGTGGAGATAGGTACGAGGAATGTTTTCCAAAGTCTATCATTGGTATTTAGGAAGGAATCATTAGTTTGGTGTTCTAACCTTTGTACATTAGTTTGTTCGAATTCACACACTACACGAGGATATTCTATTGTGTACCATTGTGTTGATTCTTATGCTTGGCAGTAATGTGTTTGATAGGCTAGACTTACTTAAGTGAAATTCTGAGAATTGCCTTGTTGAGAGATTGATTTTGAGGTTGGTTTGATACGATTTTCTTAATTTCTCAAGGACGAGCAATATGCAAGTTTGGGGGAGTTTGATGTATTGGATTTTTGCATGGATTTGTAGGGCAATTTGAGTTAAATTTATGTCGTTTCAAGAGCTTATAATGTGATTTATGCTCCCTTTTAGGTACATTTTACCTTGGAGTCAAAGAAATGAAAGTAGAAGCAAAGCCATGCAAGGACGGGCGAAAAACGAGAAATTCTAGGGGACACGCCCGTGCCCCCTTGGAAGAGTAAACTGAGACACCCCGTGTCTCAGTACAGGAGATGATCAACGAATTTCAGAAGGTGACACGTCCGTGTCACCAATGTAAAGCAAACAGAGACACCCCTGTATCTCGGTACAGAGAGGTCCGGATAGTCTTGCACCCCCCGTGTCATTCTGAAGTACAACCTTTGACACCCCCGTGTCAAGAAGAAAGCGCGAATACGATTTTTATAGTTGACACGGGCGTGTCATATTTTTGTGCATGGGCACTGCACGCCCGTGTCACGTTACGGAGCTGGGTTAGGAATTCTATTTAAGCACGGTTTTGAGGCGAGTTTGGGAGCTTTTTGGACGGATACATTCCCAGAAGTTCAAGAGGACGTTTAGGCGGAAGAAACACGAAGACCTAGAGTTGAAGATTCAATCCAATCACAAGACTTTATCAATTTGATTTTATTTATTGCTTTTCTATTCAAACTAATTCCTCAATTCGTAGTTTTTGTTAGTTGAGATTTAGTATAGTTAGCTTAATTGTTCTAGATTCGTTTTGATAATTAGGTTAGAAATTTCCAAGATTCCTAAGTTCGTTTTGATGTTTATGTTAGACATGAATGTTTTGAATGCAATTCCTTTGATTTTAATGAGTTTTGAGTCTATTATGAGGAACTAATCCCCTAGGGTTAGGGGGTAAGGATTATGCATCTAAGGTGTTTGAATTAATGCTTGAGTTAAATTGTATGATTCTTTGTTAGGAAAACGGCTTTGATCAGAATGTGAGTGGACTGGCCATCCATTAGCAAATCGTAAATTATCCGATAATCGAGAGATTGAGGATAATTGAGATTGTTTTCCAAAACTTAGACTTTTTGGCTTAAAGAAATTTAACCATAAGTTCTACAACGCGTATCTAGAATTCCATACCAAGCCGCTAGGTTTTAAATACACTAATCTTGTTTTAATCGATTAATCTGGTTACTAAGTGATTGTGAGAACAACACTTGGCTCGAGTAATTAGAAATCTAGGCTTTGAAAGAAGCTAGGTATACATTTGTGATTAGGTTGAAGAATCATACATACGTAAGTGAGCATTGATTTAAGCATTGAAGGGCATATGATTTACTCCCCGACCTGTTTTCTCTAAGTGATTTATTCCCGATTTTATTCGTTAGTTCGTGTGGTTAATTAGTCATTACTTCATTTAATTTTGTCATAGTAGTATAGAACAACACTCTCGATCTTTGTCGGTCTCTAGATTAGAATTAGTCATAAAGGTGGTTGTTGATTTCCCTTCCTTGTGGATACGATACCTTAAGTGTTGAAATCGAATTTAGAACTTACACTTGGGTTCAAGATTGTCTATCAGTTCTGGATCCCAACTTGCCACCAATTCCAGAAGATCTTTCTGCTCTTCAGCAGCCTATAGATCTTGATCCACCTACTGCAACAGGTGGTGTTCCTCCAGCAAATCCTACTGCAGCAGGCGGGGCTCCTGCCAATACTGCAGCAGCAGCTCCCTCCAGGAATGCCTTGCATATCCATCAGGAGATTGTGGAAACCCTTCAGCAACAAAGAAGGAAGAGAGTAGAGGATGAACAACCACTACAAGAAAACTGTCAATTTCCGACGGAATTTTCCGACGGATTTCCGACGGAAACATGAAATAGCGATGGATTTCCGACGGAATTCCGATGGATGATTGTTGTCGGATAAGTAGTCCTCGGAAAAATTTACCGACGGATTTCCGACGGAAATCTTAGCGAAATGTAAAAAATAATTAACGACTTTCCGACGGAAAATTCCGTCGGAAATCCCTCGGAAAATATATTTTCCGACGGACAGTCCGTCGGAAATCCATCGAAAAATATTAATCCAAAAAAATAAAAAAATTATTTCCTACGGAATTTTCCGTCGGTAATAAAATAAAAATAAATAAACTAAAAAAAATAAAAAAATTCATTTGTGAGACCTGAACCACCCCGGAAACGTGCCACACCAACACCTCAGATGAGCCACGAGGCGAGCTTAAAGCTCGGTGAGCCAACTAATGCGAGAATTAATTCCCGCGATTATTGTGCACGTGGGGATTCGAGCTCGGGTCTCCAAGGAGGAATGATGAGTCCATTACCACTTGGCCAACTTACTTGTTATTAATATTATGTCTTTAAATATATTTATACACTTATTTCAATTAATTATTTAAATACTTTTTATTATTAATTTAAAATATAAAATTTTAAATATATAATTATATGGATTAAATATAATCATATTTATTGAAATTATTTAAAAATACATATTTTTATTTATTTAAATTTAATAGTTTCGGACGGAATAGTCCGTCGGAAGATTTCTTGAATTTTATTTTTCGAAGCTCCATTGAATTTTATTTTTGCATTTCCGACGGATTACCGACGGAAATTCCGTCGAAAATTTTTATTTTTATTTTAATATTTTTTAGCAATTTCCGTCGGAAAACCGTCGGTATTCCGTCGGAAACTTTATAATTTTCCGACGGCTTTGATTCCGTCGGAAACTTCCCTCGGTAAAATTTTAAAATATAGAAATAATTATAAAGTTTAATATTTTTCGACGGATTACCGACGGAAATTCCGTCGGAATTTTTTTTTTATTTTAATATTTTTTAGCAATTTTCGTCAGAAAACCGTCGGTATTCCGTCGGAAACTATATAATTTTCCGACGGCTTTGATTCCGTCAGAAATTTCCCTCGGTAAAATTTTAAAATATAGAAATAATTATAAAGTTTAATAGTTTCCGACGGATTACCAACGGAATTTTCCGTCGGAAATGTTTCCGACGGATTACCGACGGACTTTCCGTCGGTAAATTTCTATTTTTATTTTTATATGTTTTTCACAAATTCCGTGGGAAAACCGTCGGTTTTCCATCGTAAAATAATAATTTTCGACGGACTTGATTCCGTCGGGAATTGACAATTTTCTTGTAGTGAACTGGCTTGTGGACACATCCTAAATACTTTGTCCGACAGGCTGTACGATCTCTATACAAACGTGCAGTTACCTAGAGAGCTATAGGAGGCCTTGGAATACAAATATAAGGCTGAGGAAGAAGGTACAAACAAATATTTGGCTTCTAAATATTTGGATTTCAAAATGGTTGACAATAAACCAATCCTGGAGCAAGTGCATGAGCTCCAGGTAATTGTTAACAAACTCAGAATGGTTAACATTGTCCTTCCAAAAATCTTCCAGGTTGGAGCTATAATTTTAAAGCTCCCTCCAACCTGGAAAGATTATGCAAAGAGGTTGATGCATAAATCTCAGGATTTGTCCTTCGAATAAATTAAAAAACATATGTGTATTGAAGAGGAGGCTCGGAAACGCGATGGCAAGAATTTGGTTCAAGGATAATCGAGTGTGAATTATGTTGAATCTGAAAATTCTTCTCAAAAGAAGCCTTTCGGGTTAAAAAGAATTCTAGACAATTTAAGAAAACCGGACAGAAACCTAAACCCAATAGTGCCACTAACAAAAGAAAAGGCAAGTGTCATGTTTGTAGAGAAATAGGACATTATGCCAGAGAATGCCCACAACGGAAGAGTGGATCCGAAGTTGCAAATATGGTTGAAGAGAACCTAGTTGCCATGGTAACTGGTATTAGCCTCGATGTGGCTATTATTTCTGAAATAAACATGGCAAGTGAACTTTTTGGCTGGTGGTTAGATTCTGGAGCTACCGTTCACATTTGCAACGATCGAAGGCTTTTCAAGACCTTTGAAGAAACTGTTGGGCAAGAGGTTCAGATGGGAAACAACTCCAAATCCAATGTTGGAGGCAAAGGATCCGTTGAACTCAACTTTACATTCGGGAAGAAATTAACTTTGATCAATGTCTTGTTTGTACCAGATGTTAGGAAAAGTTTAATTTCTGTTGATTTGTTAGATAAGAAAGGTTTTAAGGTTTCTGTTGAGTCTAGAAAAGTTATCATCATGAAAAATGGTGAATTTGTTGGCAAAGGCTATGCTTGTAATGGGATGTACAAGATGTCAATCAATAATATGAATTCCATTTCTGCTTACATAATTTCTTCAATTTCTTTTTGGCATAGTCTATTAGGACATGTTAGTGCAAAGAACTTGAAAAATATGCATGCAATGGGATTTATTGATATTGTTAAAAATGAACTTGATAAGTGTGAAATTTGTGCAAAATCAAAAATTGTAAGAAAACATTTTCCAAGTGTTAAAAGAGAATCACAAATATTAGACTTAATTCATACAGATATTTGTGAGTTAAATCGGATTTTAACTACAGGTGAAAAAAGGTATTTTATTACTTTTATTGATGATGCTAGTTGGTTTTGCTATATATATTTGTTACGAACTAAAGATGAAGCTCTTAGTTCATTTGTGAAATACAAATCAAAAGTAGAAACCCAACTTCAAAAGAAGATTAAGGTTCTACGTTCTGATCGAGGCATGGAATAATGTTTGAATGCTTTTGATACACTTTGTGAAGAAAGTGGCATCATACATCAAACAACTGCCAGATATACAACCTAGCAGAATGGTGTAGCAGAAAGGAAAATTCGCACCTTTTTTGACATAATAAATTGCATGTTAAATCATGCAAACTTACCTCACAACTTGTGGGGTGAAGCCCTTCTGTCTGTGTGCCATATTCTGAATAGGATACCTAGTTCTGTTGTGAAGGCTAGTCCCTATGAAATATGGAAAGGCAGAAAACCCAACATAAGCTATTTTAAAGTGTGGGGGTGTGTGGCTTATTTTCAGGCTCCTGATCCCAAACGGACTAAGTTAGGTGCCAGAGCTATTAAAAGTGTATTCGTTGGATATGCTCTTAATAGCAAGGCTTACAGACTTCTTGACTTGGAGTCTAATGTGATAACAGAGTCCAGGGATGTCGAGTTCTTCAAAAATACATTTTCAAAAAATGTTGGAAATGAATCTGAGCCACCCCAAATTGAGCCTAGAGGTCCTATAAGGCCTGTTGTAGATAGCAATATTCCTACACAACCAACTGAGCTTAGAAAGAGTACGAGAGCAAGAAAAGAGAAAAGTTTGGATAAAGACTTTATCTCTTCTGAGGCTTTATAATTCTTGGTGGAGGGGGACCGAGATAATAAAGTGGTAAGTGAAATACCTTTCGTATTTACACTTGAGACGGATCCTAAGACATTTGCAAAAGTTATGGCTTCTCGAGATGCTCCTTTTTGGAAGGAAGCTGTAAATGATGAAATGGATTCGATCTTAGGTAACAATACTTGGGTATTAGCAGACTTACCTCGCGGTTCTAAACCCATTAGCTGCAAATGGGTATTTAGAAGAAAATGAAACACCGATGGAACTATCTCAGCTTTCAAAGCTAGATTAGTTGCCAAAGGGTCCAGACAAGTAAAAGGGATTGACTACTTTAACACTTATGCACCGGTGGCTCGAGTTACTTCCATCAGAATTCTTCTTACTTTAGCCTCACTTTACGATCTGTTTGTTCATCAAATGGACGTAAAGACAGCTTTTCAAATGGAAATTTAAAAGAAGAAATTTATATGGAACAACTTGAGGGTTTTGTAGCACCAGGAACAGAAAATAAAGTGTATAAGTTAGTTAAATCCCTGTATGATCTAAAACAAGCACCAAAACAGTGGCACGAGAAGTTTGACACTGCTATCTTGAAATTCGGATTCAAGTATAACAGTGCTGACAAGTACATTTACTCCAAAAGTACAGCTGACTATATGATAATAGTCTGTCTATATGTCGATGATATGTTGATCATCGGGACATAAATGATTGGAGTAAACTAGACTAAAAAGTACCTATCCTCGGTCTTTAAGATGAAAGACTTAGGTGAAGTAGATACTATTTTAGGCATTAAAGTTAAAAAACATAGTGGGGCTTTTTCACTAAACCAATCTCACTATATCGAGAAAGTTCTGACTAAGTTTAAACACCTCGACATCAAGGAGGTGAATACTCCGTTTGACAACGGACTGAACTTAAAGAAAATATTTGTAGAACTATTGCATAGCTTGAGTATGCAAGTGCTATCGGCAGTCTTATGTATGCAATGCATTGCACTAGACTAGATATTTCCTTTGCAGTTTCAAAACTTAGCAGATACACGAGCAGTCCCAATGCTGATCATCGGAAAGCTATTAGTAGGGTACTCGGGTACCTTAAGAGAACTATTAGCTTTGGTTTGTTCTATAGCAAATTCGCTAGTGTGTTGGAAGGGTACTCTGACGCGAGTTGTATAACTAGCGTGGGAGATAACAAATCTGCAAGTGGGTGGATTTTCACTTTTGCCAATGGGGTTGTTTCTTGGGCAAGCAAGAAACAGACAATAATCTCTCACTCTATCATGGAATCTAAGTTTATAACTTTAGAACAAGCTGGACAAGAGGCTGATTGGATAAGAAATATGTTGTTAGACATAGATCTTTGGCCAAGTCCAATGCCTCCAATTTCGTTGTATTGTGACAGCATGCAGTGGTACCTATAATGGTAAGTTTAGACACATTGGTCTTAGAAATGCATTCGTGAGACAATTGATACAAGATGGTATCATAACAATTGTCTATGTGAGGTCAAATAAGAATTTGGTTGATCCATTTACTAAGCCTCTGACGAGAGACTTAGTAGCTTCAACTACAATAGATATGGGACTTAAACCACCCGAACCAAAGTGATTGTAACCCTACCTATAATCTAGGTTACCCCTGATTATAGGTTCAAAGGGAAAAACAAAGTTACAAGTTGGTTAGAGCTATCAAGTGGTCTCATATGTAGCAGAAGATTGCTCAGTGAGTTACAACGTGATAAGAATGAGCTATGCTATTAACAAAATGCTGCACTATTTGCAACTAGAGCCCGAGAAACATTTTGCCTATATGAACTAGAAGTGAAGCCGCTTCTTATAGAGAGTTATGGTTTACTCTCTTAGAGGTTCATGAAACGGGATATGGCATATGGCTTGATAAGCGCCGAGCAGCGGAGTGCTTGTTGTGCGAGAAAGAACACGTGTGTGTGGTAACTCCGGTCAGGCCACTAAGGAGTTGAGGTTCAATCTGCGGATACCATCAACTTCGAGGTGATCTTGAGGTTCATGAAACGGGATATGGCATATGGCTTGATAAGCGCCGAGCAGCGGAGTGCTTGTTGTGCGAGAAAGAACATGTGTGTGTGGTAACTCCGGTCAGGCCACTAAGGAGTTGAGGTTCAATCTGCGGATACCATCAACTTCGAGGTGATCTTGAGCTACTTACACTAAGGGAAGGTTCAATGTTAGTCACACCTTCTATTATGCACGTGATTTTTAAATAACACTTGTCAGACACTGGTTTGGGAAAAAGCAGTTTTCCAAACAAGTGGGGGATTGTTGAATATTATATATCTTTTAATATCCCACATTGGAAATTGGAGAGTACTCCTTGGGAATATAAAAGACATATAAATAGGTGTTTGAAAAACTATGACTCTTAGTGTCCCACATTGGAGAAATACTGAAAATGAGACAACTTTATATATTAAAGTGGCTAATACAGTATTAAATTTGTGGAACTCAATAGGGGCTGGTGGGCTCATACGAAGTGCGGTGCACGGCACCGCCCACGCACGCACACGGGCTCGGGCTCGGGCACGGGGCCGGGGCCGTGGGCCTGGGCATGGGTGAATGTGGCGTTTGATGGCGCACTTTGCACTTATCACGTGCGCATCGTCGCTTGGAGCCTCGCCTCCGAGCCCAAAGCCTATCTTTTTGGACCAGGTTCACCCTAGGCTAGCCCAACATTTGAAATATGACTGTTGGAAGGACAAACGTAACTGCAAGTCAAGGAATTAATTCAGGGGCCACTAACAGCCCATTGATGCTGAATTAATTCTCTAACAGTCATAATTCAAATCAGTCCATTTTGTAACACCTGACATCTATATATGTAATCCTTAATCTGAAAAGAAAGACACAACACATTTATCAGATTTCTCGTGCAGTGCTATCACACGAAATCCTCCCAAACAAGCTTGACATATATCCTGGAAGTGTATCGCCTGAAACCTTTAGCACACTTTCCAAAAGGTTAGGGGCGATAGAAACTTTAAGGACAGGGAATACCCGTGTCTAGCTTCATATTTTGCCCAGATTTCTCAACACTGCCTTCTTCGTTCTACCTACCACCGAAGGGAGCCCGAGATACCAATCCAAATTCTCCACCCTCCGAACACCTAGGATACTGGCTAACTCCTGCTAAAAAGAAGCATCAACATTACCACTGAATACCATAAAGGACTTCTGACCATTCATTATCTATCCCGAAACACGACTGTATCTATCAAGGACTTCCTTAATGTATCCCACCGATTCCCTTGTAGTACGCCCGCAAATCATGGTGTTATCGGCGAACAACAAATGAGACACTGACGGGGCTCCTCAACAAAGCTCCACCCCCTTCAAATTTCCTAACCTTTCCTGTTCTTGCAATAAAGATTAGAGAACTTCTGTGCATAAAAGAAACAAATAAGGGGAAAGGGGGTCCCTTTGCCGTATACCCCTTTTAGGATCAAATAACCAAAATCACAGCCATTAAGCATAAAGAAAGTGAAACAGTGGACACACAAGTCATAATAAGCTCAATAAAGATTGGAGTGAAACCTGACCTGACCAAAACTCGTTCGAGAAACCACCATTCAACCTGGTCATAAGCTTTACTGATATCCAGCTTTAGATTAAAAAAAGCCCTCTTTTCCTGTTTTCTTGCACTTAATGAAATGGTTAATTTCAAATGCAACTAAGATATTGTCACTGATCAAGCGATTAGAAAGAAAAGCTGACTGGCTATGGGAAATGATAGCATCGAGATGGGGTTTGAGGCGATTAGCAAGGGCTTTAGAAGTAATCTTATACACAACATTACATAAGCTTATGGTGCGGAATTGAGTTATAAGTTTAGGGGTTTTACACTTAGGAATAAGGACCATATGAGTAAAATTTAGCTTTTTCTCGAAAGGACCATTATTAAAAAAATAAAGAACACAAGCAATCACATCCCTACCAACTATATTCCAATAAGATTGAAAGAAATACGGGGGAAGGCCATCCAGTCCGGGGGATTTGAGGGGGTACATGTGTTTAAGAGCTTTAGTTACCTCCTCGGAAGTGAACGGGAGAAGTAGTTGGTGACTCATTTCCTCGTCAACTCTATTCGGGACAACCTGAAGCACGCTATCCACCTCTGTCGGGGTTGCACCAGTTTGACATAAACAACTCCCCAAAGTATTTTTCGATAATTTTCTGAATAGCTTCCTCTGACCCCACAAAGATTCCCCGAATCATCCGTAAAGCTGCGATATGGTTTACTTTTTCCCGGTGTGATGCTTTGAGATAAAAATATTTCGTGTTTCGGTCCTCTTCTTTAAGCCAATGTTTCTTAGCGCTTTGTTTCCAAACAAATTCCTCTTCAGAGATCAGATTCGCTAGCTTTAAACGGATATCCTCCTCCTCTCTTTTAGACTCCTCGGAAATTATCCCCTGTCTCAGCAATACCAATTTCCTTTCCAGATCTTCTATGTTCAGCGAGTTGGTCCGTTGGTGTCTCCTGCAATTCAGCAACCCGATCCGGCATCTTTCTGTCCAATGTAACACTCTATCCGTTGGAACAGTAGCCAACCCTCCCTGCCATTCGGATTCAATTTTCTTTTTGCAATCATCGGAACGCACCTAAATTGCCTCAAAGCGAAATGGCTTCAATTTCCTCCATTTAAATAATAAATTAAATTCAAACAACAACAATATGAATATGATTTTTCTAGTTGCAGGACCACGAGAGGGGGATGTTTGCAAACTCTAATTCATATGTAGAAGATAAAACAAAAGTTAAAATGATAAAATTTTACAATAGTAAAATCAACGAGTGTTTGAAAAAAAAAAAAAAAGTGAAAAGCAATAAAATAATCAATTGAATATTTATAAAAAAAATAATTTAAAATTACTTTTAATTTTTATTAAGTCACTAAATTACCGGAAATTTTTTAAATCATTTTACTTATTATAAGATAATTTAAATAATATGCTCATATAAAAATTAGTTTAAAATTATCATATATTTATATAATATTAGGTAGAATTAGTAAAATATATTATAATATACTATTTTACAAATATATATACTAATATATATACCTTGAGTTATACTATTAATTTTATGTTTATAAATAATAATTTAGTAAATAATATCATTCTAAACGAATATAATATATTATATGAAATAAAATATAATACAAGTTACTATATTTATATAAAATTATAATTTAATACATAAATGTATAAAATAATTATATTATTATATTTGTATAAACCTTAAACATTATTTGTGTGTAAAAGTTCATAAAGGATATTAATATTTTAACGAGGTTGTTGTTGTCTACGCAAAATTCTAATAATTGTATAAGCTATAGGCACTTAAGCAGAATTTACAAAGCATGTCTTGCAGTACTTGTGAATTCTAGCTTATTTTTATTTATTCTAAGTTAAAGTAAGTTTTTCAAACACTTTAACACAGCTAAAAATATGGCATTAATTTACATAATTAATTAAATTCAACCTACAATAATATGAACGTGAATTTCCCTAATTGCAGACCACAGTACATCGGCGGTGGGATAGTGTTTTGATGTGCGTAGATCGATGAATATGTCAGGAAATTGAATACTGTGTCATGAGTATGACAATCATGCACACGCCATCTCCTAACAGAAATCAAATTTTTGTAAATTTTCCTTACTCTCTAAGGAATTAAGTTTATTGACCAAATTGAAAAACAAAATATAAGAAAGTACATAATGAAAGTCATATTGTGATTTTTAAGTCATTTCTATTTTTTAAAAAATGCGAATTTGTTTGTTACTTTGAAAGTGTTTTTAAGTCATTTGTTCAAACACATTCAATTATTTTTTATTTTGTTTTTAATCATCTCTACCCCCGATGGCCAATTTTTTTCACAAAAAATATTATTATAACTTATGTAATCTCGATCATTAAATACAAATGAATCGACATGAGTTAGAATGTCAAAAAGTCTCAGAAAATCTTAAACAAATCAAGAAGTACTGTATTTTTATTTTTTTTTAATAAATAAATTAAACAGTTAGACTCACCCTTAATAAAAATAGAGTATTTTATTCGATTTTCTTACAATTTAAGTATTGTTAAGTTTGATTTGCCTATAAAAAAGAAAAGAAGAAGTTTGATTTGCCTATGAATCAACCATATCTTCAAGCCGGCAAATATTTGTCATCCATGTCGTAATTTGCTTGGGTTTTTGTAATCAATATTCGACTGTTTATATAATTAATGCTCATATCTTGGAAACTATCAAGAAGAAAGAACTTTCTTTGCAAACGTATATCAATTAATTAACAAATGACATCTTTATCATAGTGGTTAGAAAATTATGTCATCCACTTTGGAAGAATAGTTAGAGGAGAAGGAAAGCCTAAATGAGAACTCTAATTTTGACGAAGTCAAATGGGCCATGCATATTTAAAATATTTATTTTATGATGGTTCTCTACCGGTTCTATTTGTAAACACATGTTCGTCTAAAAAATTTGGACTAAATACATCTTTGTCGATATATAAACTAATTTATAGATAATCTTGATTAAATGAATTCTCCACAATTTGTAATTTTCATTTAAAATACTTTTTCATCTAAACGATTTATTTTGAAATTGAAGAAAACTAAAGGGTATAATATTAAGAGTTGTTTAATATTTTAAGTTATCATTAAATAAACTTTTACTTTACTTTTGGACTATAAATTTTTTTCAATTTTACAGATGTATTTTGTCGAAGATCACCTATTTATGGATAATTGACTTTTCCCGTTATGGTAGTGATTACCCCTGATTTAGCTCCGATTTGTTGTGATCCCTGAAATCTCTGTACTTTGATATATTCTCTTGATCCCTGTAATCTCTGTAACACAGAAATATACAATACAATAGAATGAATAGAGTTAATTTTCTTCCCGAATACCATGTTCTAATATGGTATCAGAGCGGTGTCGAGATCCTAGGGACTCAGAATTAATCTCATCATTGTCCCACACCTTTTCCCGGCCATAGAATCGGCCTTAATCTGCAACCAAACCAAAAGCCATGTCAACTGAAAACAAAAGCAGCAACCAAGAACTAGCAATCCAAATTCCCCAACCAACCATGCTCAACTCGGATAATTTGTCAATCGGCATCAAATTAAATAGTGATAATTATCCGGTTTGGGCTAGATTAATGAAAATGGCGATCGGTGGAAGAGGGGGCCGATCGCACATAATCGGCGTCCCACCGGCCCCGGAGGAATCCGACCCAAATTTTGACTCATGGGAACAAAGAGATCAACAAGTGTATACCTGGATTATACAGAACATGGAGAGCAGCCTCATCACCAATGTTCTCCAATATCCGACTGCCAAGGCTTTGTGGGATGGACTTTCCAGCACCTATGGCAGTGGCGGCGACCCATTGCAACTCTTCGATTTACATCGGAGAGCCAACACCCAACGTCAAGGCAAAGAAAGTCTTAAAGAATTCTGGAACAAATTGCAGAGCATATGGATGGCAATTGACCGAAAGCAGCCAAACCCAATGAAGTGTCCCGAAGATATCAAGGCCTTCAACCTCATCACCCAAGAACAAAGGTTATATCAATTCCTCACTGGAATTGATGAACAATATGAGCTAATTCAGAGGGATATTCTAAAGCAAGAACCAAAACCTGCTGTAGAGTCGGCTTATGCCACCGTCCGTCGCGAAGCTTCCCGTCTCCAGATCCTCAAATCAAACGCCGGTAGAGATGGGGATTCCAGTGTCGGAGCAGGGCTGGTAGCAAGGAGGGAGAAAAGTAATCGGAACACCACACGCTCAGACGGTGCCGGACGCGGAGATGGTGCCGGTCGCTTGGCATCATGGCGTGATGAGAAAATTGGGGTCATTTGTGGTGTGTGTGGAAAACCGAGACACACAGCGGAGCAATGCTTTGAAGTGGTCGGCTACCCCGATTGGTGGGAAGGCCACCCAAAAAACGCCACCGGAGCTGGAATGAAAGGAGAAAACCGGAAAGCAAACCTCGCAGTGGGAGACGGAGGAGGAGAAACCACCGCTGCAAGCACCATCCGAGGAGATACCGGTGTAGCAGGCAGCGGTGGGACATCAACCAGCGGCCGTGCCAATCTCGCCGTCAGTTTCAGTGGCTGTGACGGAGGAGATACAAAGGGGGAGATGACGGGTTGTAGCGCCGCAGTTAACGGGTTTGGGAGTTATGCCCCAAACCCTAGATCCCTTTTATATAACTCCCTCAATTCTGATACAACACCCCAAAGTTCAGTTAAATTGCAAAAGGGACCCCAGTTTTTCAATAGTTATGTGCTTGACACCCAAAGTTTTCCAAACAAGTTTTCAGAATGGATTCTTGACTGTGGGGCTACGGATTCCATGACTTTCGATGCTTCTGATTTAATTAACTCTGCTAAACCTAAGAGATCGTATATTGAAACTGCAAATGGGGGTCGAGCTATGGTTGAAAGACAGGGCTCTATCTCTGTTACATCAAAATTGAAATTAAATAATTATCTCTATGTGCCTTCGTTGTCTTGCAAGCTACTGTCTTTGAGCCACATTACGAAAGAGCTAAACTGTGTGGTTCTAATTTATCCTCGTTTTTGTTTGATACAGGACATTCATACGAAGGAGATCATTGGGCGTGGTACTGAGCGCGGAGGACTTTATTACGTTGATGAAGTTAAAAACCAACCTAAGGCTCTACTGGCTTCCAATAAAGCAAATACTCAACTCTGGTTGCGGCATCGCCATCTTGGACATCCCTTAGCTGGGTATTTGAAGTTGTTATTTCCCACTGTATTTCAGTATAGTCCAATTGTGGATTTTTCTTGTCAGACTTGTTTAACTGCGAAAAGTCATAGGACATCTTTTAAACCTAATAATACAGGGGTAGAGACTGTTTTCTCTTTGGTGCATTCTGATGTTTGGGGACCTGCCCCAGTTGCAAATCAAAATCAGTTTCGTTACTTCGTGTCGTTTATTGATGATTTTTCTCGGATGACTTGGGTTTATTTTCTACGTCACAAGTCTGAGGTCTATACAACTTTTGTTGCGTTCTATAAGATGGTACAAACCCATTACAACAAACAAATAAAAATCCTGAGGCCTGACAATGGTAGGGAGTTTGTCAATCAGGAACCGAGCACCTTTTTCACAGAATAAGGCCTTATACACCAAACCTCCTGTCCCAACATGTAGCACCCCGCACGGGAGGCACCACATCCCCGCACTATGGCTCAACACGAGTAACGAAATGGAAAGTCCGCACCCGTATCAAACCATAGCGAACGTGAGACAAACAAAACAAGCCTCCTAAGCTAGGCGGAACTTAGATCCTGCAAAAATAACCAGCCAACGAAACAGAATGCAGCGGAATAATTAAAATCCAAACACATGCATTGGCCACGGGCCTGCAGAATTAAACACACGAACCACACACAGACTTGGGCTCCTTAGGCCTCTTTTTAACTCATAACAAATCCCGACAAGGAAATTCAATAACCAATGCATAAAGATTCAAATTCATAACTTACAAAGTCGAATCATACATAATTTAAATACATATGCGAGTGCAGAGACTTTTCTAACATAACTTGACCGACTCAAAGACTCAACACAACTCCGCCTAGCTTGAAACTCCAACGCCAAACCTGCACACTAAAAGTTGGGGAGGGAGAGGGTCAGTCTACAACTCGACTGAGTGAGGGGCTACCCACACATGCTATATATATATATATGAGCAAAACATATTTCAATCACACACAGTTCGTGAACTCGGGGATAGTTTTTGCACACCAAAGTTTTGCCCGTGATACATACATATAGGAATTCTTAACCCAAAACCAAACGAACTGAAGCTTCAAGGACCCATATCATATCAAATCATAACCATTCATGTCAATTCATATCAATTCCTATCTTTCATATTCAAAAGATCCATATTTTATCATAGTTAAGAATCTATCCCCGTCTCACGAACCTTGACAAAGCAAACATGCAAAACTCGGTGGGTAAGAGTAACAATTCCCATCCTGGGCTCCTTATACGAATCGTGCAATCAAGCATATCAATCAATCATTCATAACAATCATATACCTCCTTCTCCGGTGATAGAAGGGTTGCGCGACCCAAACCATCTAATCAGACGAGGGGAGCGCGAACACTCAAACCCTCAGGTTCCCATCACCTAACCAAACTTCCTGGTGGGTTCCGGGTTAGTCCTATCAATCATGTGGAGAGTGAGCACAAGGTTAACCGGCTACCCCTATGGTCGTCCCGGGTCCCCCTGACCCACAGCTCCTGGGCCCCAATCATCAATCATTCATTCATTCATTCCTAACCCGCTACTAATCAGAAACGTAACATATAAGATACATACTTTACCTTGCCCCAACCACGCTTTACATACCTCTCCGTGTCAAATCCTTAGCATATTCCTTTGTTTGTAGCTCCCGGCTCATACGAGGCACACGGTTTGGAGCGTGGTTTAGCCTTACCAATCATAATGAATCAAATCAAATTAAATCAAGCATACGTAGACTTGTACATTGCTCATCCTACTTGGAAACGTATTACAATTTACAAATTTCATATCTCGCACATATTTACGTATAATAAAGGACATAGTTCGCATACTTTGAAAATGGGCACATTCATAGGGTTTAACTATAACCTAATGTAACGCCCCATGTTTTCACACGTGCAGGTAAGAGTTATGTGCGCATTTACATTTAATTATGTGATTTTATATCTTGTTTTATTAATTGAATTTCGTTCTAATTTGATTTAATTGTTTAAATTTTATATGAATTCTAATTTGAGTTATGAATATATGAATGAATTTGTGAGAATGTGACTTTTGTGAATTCGGTGTTAATTGCATGAAATTACGTGTTTCGTGTAATTCGTGGACTTGATTGCAACTTACTTGAATGTTTTGGACTCAATTCGAAATTGAGTTTGGGCTTAATTGCCACTTTTTGAAAGTTTAGGGACCTATTTGTATATAGGCAACTCTGAACGGTTTTCGCGATGTCTTGAGCTCCGGACCTCGAAATCGACATCCGTAACCGGCGTTGAACTTGTTTCGACGTTACCTATCCATTAAACTCGGCCTTCTATCTTTTCGATACCGTTTGAACCTTCAACAATGAATCTTTTCATAACCTCCACATTATAATTTGTTTGAACCGTTTACTAATCGAACCGGACTTGGACCGACCCGAATCCTACCCATTTCTCCACTAAATTCAGCATTTCTCTCCTTGATTGCCATTTTGATCGATCAATTCATCATCCAAGAGAGAAAAGAGAAGCTCCAAAACCCTCCATAGTTGATCATCCAAACCCTAAGCTCAAGATCAACTTTCATCCAATCTTCTTCCAAGGTAAGGTATGGATTGTTTTTCTCTCCTTCTCCTCTCCATTTTTTTCCGATTATATCTTGGTATGAGTTGGGGAATCATGTGTTATGAGAAAAAGCTTGAATGAATCAAATGATATGAATTCTTGGTTCCATGTCTTTCCTTGCTTCTAAGTGAAAGTTGATGCATGAAAAATGATCCTTGTAACTTCCTTATCATTTTTTATATGCTTGGATTTCATGTTGGTTGTGTATTACATGATGTGCCATTAATGGAGCTTGAAGCTTCCATGGATGAAAGCTTGTTCTTGGGTGATCTTTTGCCAACTTTGGGTGTGAATTCTTGCACATATGATTGGATTGCATGTTATATGTGAATTATATGACTTGAATACATGTCTAAGTGGTATAAAAGAGCTTCCTTATGGCTGCCCCTGTTTTCCAAGCTTTTCCCTCGAGAAACAGAGCTTCTGCTCTGTTTTTCTTGGCAAAACGATGAGCTGACACGACCGTGTCAGCTTTGAACTGAAAATGGACACGGCCGTGTTGGGCTCTCGACTTCGAATTTTTTCTGAATTTAATCTTGGACACGGCCGTGTCCAAACGCTTTGAAAACTCAACACGGCCGTGTCAAGCCCTCGACTTTGAATTTTTCTGATTTTAAACCTCGGACACGGCCGTGTCCGTTTCCTTTGAAAACTCAACACGGCCGTATCATTTGAAATGGCAGCTTTCGGGGAACTCTTTTATTGCTTGTTTTGCATTTATTGCTCGTAATTGTGAATTATATGTAACGTGATTGTATTAAAGCTATGTTGTATGATTGATATATGCTATTGGTGACCATATGAATGAAAGTATGAAAGTATGAACGATATGAACGAGAATGAATACGGTTTTACCGTATATTGAACGAAACTTGTTGAATTATGTGTTTAAATTGGATTCTATGACATTCATGACCATAATTGAACATATTATCGCATTTTAAGCATTCCATAGCATGTCATTTCTTAGCCGAGCGTCTAATGTTGTCATGATTGAGTCTCACACTACCTTTGTCACACAGATCTTGATCCAGTGGGTGACGAGGGCGGGCAGTGAGAGCTTGTCGGGTTCTTTTGGCTATCAGGTGGGTTTTTCTTCTATTAGATAACAATATTACCCCGAACACCTAATGTGCAAGATTTTGGCCAAAACCCTATATAGGTATTTATACCAAGTTTTAATGAGCAAATGTTTTAAACGAAAACCTTTTTCTTGAATATCCTACCAAATGTTTTGGCGAGTAATAATAGAGTGATCACAATGAATGAGGGCCTGGGACTTAGTGTAATGGTGAACCGGGGAAGCATGGGCTGACGGGAATCCATTTATACTAGTTCCAACAATTTCGGCAACCTGGATTTCACTAGGAGATTAGTGAATGAAAGGGGTCCCGCGCTTTTGGGGATTCATGTACCCCTCTAGCATTAATGAATGAGGGTTCGGGCCTTGCAAACCCGTTCCCTACCCGGAGGAAAAAGGAGTATATGAATGAACGAATGAATGTTCTAATGTATATGCACGAAAGAATGTAATGTATGAATGAATGAATGAATAATGGATTACACGAGGTGGTGGTTGGAGATAATGCACACCCTCTCGCCGGGATATTAATGACCTAATGAACGAAATGAATGGTTATAATCCTATTCGTTGTATTTATTTTTCCCACTTGGGAAAAAGGATTCAAAACCTCGAATAAGGATTATAACTTGCATGTATGTGTTTCAATTCCGCGATATTATGATATTATGCCTATCTTTTTATACCCACCAGTCTGTCTAAGACTGAACCCGGAGTTGTTTCAGTTGTTTTTGCAGGAAGGGGGATGCTAGGCGGGATACCAATCAGGGAGAGTCTTGCATCGTGTCTAGCCTTTCCTTTACACGCATATGATTACATTTTTGTTCATTTTGGATTTTATATGTATGGAGCGTACTTGTAATTGGTACCTATATGTATCTTACATGAAATATTGGTACATAGAGCGTATAGCTCAATATATGAATTACATGTTGGTACCTAGAGCATCTAGCTCAAAATATATTATATGAATGATTGCTTCCGCTTTTCTATTGCTCTATTCTTACTTTGATTGTTGTTGGGGTTTAAGTTATAGGCTAGTCCCGCCTGGCTTAGCGAGTGTGTATGTCTCCGTTCGCTATGATTCGGCACGTGTATGGAAATCCATTTCGTATACGGGTCGGGTCATGGTGAGGGGGATGTGACGTCTCGCGCTCGGGCGTTACACCTAACCTCACCTTACACCGACCAAACCAAGAACCAAACACGTGATTCACCCCGGAATCAAAACGGATTACGAAACACCGCCCCGGGTGCACCTGGACAAACTGAAGACAAGACACAAGGCTTAGACTCGGAACGAACCACATAGACGCATGGTATATGTGCATGTACTCAAAGGATGAAAATACATAGACAATCTCATTTTCAAACCCAATCTATGCAATTCAAAACATTACATAACCCATCATAATCATTTATAATCATATATCACGTTCATGGGCGCATTTAAGGCATAACACGAGATAGGGATACATAACGAGGTACAAATATATTTCGTGCAAACAATTCACATTACTTGAGGAACCTATAATGCATATGATAACAAATAAATAAGCATGTAAGTCAAATAAGAGGTCGAGGAGGTGAAAGGAAAGCGATAAAACGGGTTTCGGCAAAGTCTAGGAAAAGCTGACAATTTTCGGGAATGCGTAAGCTGTCAAGAATTGAATATATCTTGAGTTCTAGAAGTTGGAATTGAGTTTTATTTGTTGGAAATGAAAGTAGACACACAGGGTTTTCAAATGATATGTGGCACGGATCATGGTTCAAAGCGAGGTGAAAATGGCGTAGGCTCAAAGGTGGGCGAAAGCAGATTGTCGGTAAAGTGGCGACACCAAAAATAATTGATAATATCTCAAAAATGGGAAAATATAATGAGGTGATTCCAATTGGAGGTTGTTCTAGACTTCAAGAGCTTTCCAACGGTTCAAATATTAGGTCAATCCAAGGTCGTATGAGGGAGTACCCGGCCGGGAAAAAACAAGGCAGAAACTTACCCGGCCGGGGAAAGAAGGTGCAGAAACCCCTCGGTACTAAACCACCCGTCCGGGTAGATGTTCTGGGCAGAAAAAGCGTAGCAAAACAAGGGCTAAACACGGGAGAACCCAAAAATGATCAAAGCCACCTCAAATCTCGACCAAAACACTTCAAATTCAAGGCATAAGTTCATGTATGCATGCTCTAACATATATCCCAAATTCAAGCCATGAAACCAAGTATTTAACAAGTTGCCATTTTCATGCTTTTATGCTTCATAAATGGTGAATCACTCATGCTTCAACCAACAACTCAAAATCCAACCAATATGCACCATATATACTCATAAGAGCAACATAAATCAAGCTTGAAGCAAGGGGATCAAACCACAAAGCATATTCTCAAATTTGACATATTGGCACTATTCATCATCTTCTTCATAGACATGGAAGCAAGCAAGAGGAAAGAGATTCAATTGGGAGAAAACGATGTACGTAATGAGAGGATCACGTATCTTACCTTGAATCTTCGATCGGTTGGTCGGATCTCACAAGCTTGAGCCAAAGCTTGAAGGCCAAATGGGGAGGGTTTCTTCTTCTCCTTTCTTGCTTTAATTCCAACGTGAAAAAAAAATAAAATGAGGGAGAGAGAGGCTAAGGGCTGAAACGGGTCGAATAAATGGGTCGGGTCAAAAGGGATCCGATCCACTCGGATCGGATTTTAAAATGGTAGGGGTATCAAATGGCTTTAAAAAATTAAAAAGGGTAATTCATTGAATCCGAATCACCAAAACGAACTCAATGGTAAGGTTAGAATTCGAATTCGAATTCCCGAGCTCAAGGTAGCCACGAAGGCCCCAAAACACCCTAATTATAATTAGGTCCCTAATGAGCAATTATTGGATAATTGAGTCCAAGTACATTTAATAAATTCTATTGCACACATAATAAAATTACACGTTGACACGTTGGCATGTGACGTCACATAAATCACATAATTACTGAATTAAACTCTCTCGCGACGTCGTACCTGGCTTGCCGAAAAACTGGGGTGTCACAACCTCTCCCCCTTAAGAAGGACCTGTCCTCAGGTCCACTGCTTCGAGTACAGGACTCTAAGAAAACCTCTCCGTGTTCATCCCACAAGGGGTTCGCGACCTCCCCACAGGAATTAGTTCAAAAAGGGTCTTCTAGCACGAAAGGGGCTTCAACTGCTCACGAACTAGATCCGACCATGAGTAGTCTGGACGTCTTGCACGATAGGAGGGTCTAAACGAGATTCAACTCCTACCGTTTGAATCCATCCTAACCATCCCACAACTCGGTATCACAAGTGGAGTAGTTAACGAACTCCCACCACTCGATCTCCAACCGGAAATGAGTCTTCATTCACGACATCAACTTCATGGTTTGAAGTTGGTTTCTTGGACCGCCACTAGCTTCTAAATCGAGTCTCCAAAGACCCGTTGTAAAGTCTGTTGCACGGCACGACCCTCGTCTCACCGTGTTACTAAGGCACTCGCTCACTCCAAAAGCTACTATCAAGTAATTACACACAACAGGAATTAAGGAATGCATGATGCACGTGATATGTATGGTTAATGTTACGTTCACCCTTGTTTGGAGGTTCTTCATCGTAGTGAATCCGATACCTACTTGATTTCTTTGTTGAAGTTTCTTTGCTCATAGTGGCAAGCTTTGAGATTCCACGACGTGTCAATATTACAATAATCACCCGGTCCCCTCCTTGCTCCATTTCCTTTCTCTACCAAACTTTACGGTCTGGGGTCCCGTGATTAATTTTCTTATCCTCATTAAATACTACGGTCGAAGATCACGATCTTAGGGGTGCGCTTGATTTCAATCCAATCAACTCATTCTTCACCAAGATCCGTACTTAACCTACTTGAATACTCAAGCTTATCTTTAGTAGCTCGAATACAATTCCCAAATCCCATACGCATTCCTGGCTCATCTTGGAAAAGCAATTGACGAGCTATTAATCCTTCTTGTCCATGTCATGATCTTTCTTACCTATTTCGCTTTAAAAGCCCACGATTAAATTGACTCGGCTTCACTTCTTGACTACTATCCTTACCAATTCTTATAAATCCTCCATAGCTCCATCATCAAACAACTCAAATCAAAAATTGAAATTATCCTCGATTTATCCATTCTCGGTCTTGTTATTTCAAATCCCAAAGAATTCCTCAAATCTATATTTTCGTCTCTCGAGGTTCTTCTAGACTTGGTCTCGGAATCTCTTCAAGGGCTATATCTCCATCTTCTGAGGTACTTATTTATGTTGTCATTATTCTTTCTTTTCCATTGTTCCTTCTAGTAACGTTCCACTCGGCACAATACAAAATTTTAAATCATCTTCCGATCATGCTCTCCCCCTTAAAAACTTCTATCCCAATTCCTTGATCTCGTTCTATTGCTTCTTGACTTAGCTCCCTCGGTGTAAATGATCCTAGCTAAGTTATTTGTACGGTGAAAGTGATCATGTTCACTTTGGAGTGATCCGTAGAGGTAACAATCTATTTCTTATGTTCCAAATCCAATTCTACTTTCCCAAGCCTTCGTATTTCCCTTTTCCTTCCTCAAACTCTGCAATCTAAAATTCTTCTTATCTTGATTCAACAATGACTCAGTTGAAGTAACACTTGACGGATGAGTTTGGAGGAAAAATTCCTATCAAGTAAACACTGAACAATGCATGATGAGTTAAGATGCCAATGCACGTACCATTTAATTATGCAACACATTAGGGCAATCATGGAAAATAGAGGTGCATAATGTATATAAATAAGGAAGAGTAAAATAATGCAAAATTAGTATGATGCACGTGCCATGAATGCGAATACCTCTATCCTCAAATTCTTGTTGGTGTCCAATTTGAAGCCTTTGATTTCGTTCCCATTGTTTGTGATTCCTTGATTGAGCACACGCCGAAACCATGTGATCCTTTTACCCGCATGCATAACACTTCTTCAGTCGATCCCAACACATGTTGTAAGCGTGATTAACTCCTCTACAATGTGCACACGGTTGAGGCTCTCTCTTTGTTTTTGAAGAATTTCCAACCATATGCTTCTTCCCACGGATCTTCTTTTTGGCTTGGATACCGGAATGTTGAAATCTTTCTCCCACTTGAAGGTTGGAGCAAACTCTCAATTCATTTCTCAGCCCCGAATCCTCTTCTTCCTTTCCTCCTATTAGTCTTCGATTCTCAACCCTCAAAGCTTTCGTTGTAGCTTTATCCCAGGTGCTTGTATTCTCCGCAATTAAAGCCTCCTTGAACTCATCCCGAAGGCCTTCCATAAAATACCAGGTCTTCATCTCATCATTACTCATAATATGAGGTACATAGGTACCTAGCCTCTCGAATTCTTCGATGTACTCCATGACCGTTCTGCTTCCTTGCTTGAGAGCAAGAAATTCTTCAAACCTTCGGTCCCGTAGGGTAGCCGGTGTGTACCTTTTTCTAAACTCCTGGATGAAGGTATCCCAAGTCAATCCTTCACTTGTGGCTTCAACTTGCAGGGCAGCTCGTTTCCACCATTGCCGTGCTTGTCCTTGTAAAAGTAATATAGCAAGACATGCCATATCTTGTGGGTTGCAAGGCCATACTTCAAAAATACTTACAACCTCAGATAACCACTCTTCGGCCCAGATATCATCACTTCGCGAAACTGGGGAGGATTGAATTACCTAAAGTCTCGATATAAAGCCGCCATGGAATTCATAGGTTGCATTTCGGCACGTGATTGCTCTTGATTGTAATGATGCTGAGGTGATGGTTGATTGAGACCTTGACGACGTGGTGGCATCACGAAATTTTCACAACTACAATATAAATATATGCATGTCGGTTAGTATATGAATATGTCACATAATCAAGTAAAGTAATTGCAATTAAGAAATGCAATGCATTGCACGTTGTAAATTAATAAGTGTTAAGAAAATCTAATGCATAACTTGACAAATCCGATGTGAATGCATTCACTTAACCACATTGTCCTATGCCGTACGACCTAGACAGACACAAAAAAACACTGAACCCGGTTTTGCAACCTGGGGCTCTGATACCACTTTAGGATGTCACACCCCGTACGTGAGGCACTACATCCCCCGCACTATGCTCAACATGAGTAACGAAATGGAAAGTCCGCACCCGTATCAAACCATAGCGAACAGGAGACAAACAAAACAAACCTCCTAAGCTAGGCGGAACTTAGACCCTGCAAAAATAACCAACCAACGAAACAAAATGCAGCGGAAAAATTAAAATCCAAACACATGCATTGGCCATGGGCCTGCAGAATTAAACACACGAACCACACGCAGACTTGGGCTCCTTAGGCCTCTTTTTAACTCATAACAAATCCCGGCAAGGCAATTCAATAACCAATGCATAAAGATTCAAATTCATAACTTACAAAGTCGAATCATACATAATTTAAATAGATATGCGAGTGCAGAGACTCTTCTTACATAACTTGACCAACTCAAAGACTCAACACAACTCCGCCTAGCTTGAAACTCCAACGCCAAACCTGCACACTAAAAGTTGGAGAGGGAGAGGGTCAGTCTACAACTCGAATGAGTGAGGGGCTACCCACACACGCTATATATATATATATATGAGCAAAGCATATTTCAATCACACACAGTTCGTGAACTCGGGGATAGTTTTTGCAAACCAAAGTTTTGCCCGTGATACATACATATAGGAATTCTTAACCCAAAACCAAACGAACTGAAGCTTCAAGGACCCATATCATATCAAATCATATCAAATCATAACCATTCATGTCAATTCATATCAATTCCTATCTTTCATATTCAAAAGATCCATATTTTATCATAGTTAAGAATCTATCCCGCTCTCACGAACCTTGACAAAGCAAACATGCAAAACTCAACGGGTACGAGTAACAATTCCCATCCTGGGCTCCTTATACGAATTGTGCAATCAAACATATCAATCAATCATGCATAACAATCATATACCTCCTTCTCCGGTGATGGAAGGGTTGCGCGACACAAACCATCCAATCAGACGAGGGGAGCGCGAACACTCAAACCCTCAGGTTCCCATCACCCAACCAAACCTCCTGGTGGGTTCCGGGTTAGTCCTATCAATCATGTGGAGAGTGAGCACAAGGTTAACCGGCGACCCCTATGGTCGTCCCGGGTCCCCCTGACCCACAGCTCCTGGGCCCCAATCATCAATCATTCATTCATTCATTCCTAACCCGCTACTAATCAGAAACGTAACATGTAAGATACATACTTTACCTTGCCACAACCACGCTTTACATACCTCTTCGTGTCAAATCCTAAGCATATTCCTTTGTTTGTAGCTCCCGGCTCATACGAGGCACACGGTTTGGAGCGTGGTTTAGCATTACCAATCATAATGAATCAAAGTAAATTAAATCAAGCATACGTAGGCTTGTACATTGCTCATCCTACTTGGAAACGTATTACCATTTACAAATTTCATATCTCGTACATACTTACGTATAATAAAGGACATAGTTCGCATACTTTGAAAATGGGCAAATTCATAGGGTTTAACTATGACCTAACCTCACCTTACACCGACCAAACCAAGAACCAAACACGTGATTCAACCCGGAATCAAAACGGATTAAGAAACACCACCCCGGGTGAACCTGGACAAACTGAAGACAAGACACAAGGCTTAGACTCTGAACGAACCACATAGACGCACGGTATATGTGCATGTACTCAAAGGATGCAAATACATAGACAATCTCATTTTCAAACCCAATCTATGCAATTCAAGACATTACATAACCCATCATAATCATTTATAATCATATATCACGTTCATGGGGGCAATTAAGGCATAACACGAGATAGGGATACATAACGAGGTACAAATACATTTCGTGCAAACAATTCACATTACTTGAGGAACCTATAATGCATATGATAACAAATACATAAGCATGTAAGTCAAATAAGAGGTCGAGGAGGTGAAAGGAAAGCGATAAAACGGGTTTTGGCAAAGTCTAGGAAAAGCTGACAATTTTCGGGAATGCGTAAACTGTCAAGAATTGAATATATCGTGAGTTCTAGAAGTTGGAATTGAGTTTTGTTTGTTGGAAATGAAAGTAGACACACAGGGCTTTCAAATGATATGTGGCACGGATCATGGTTCAAAGCGAGGTGAAAATGGCATAGGCTCGTAGTTGGGCGAAAGTAGATTGTCGGTAAAGTGACGACACCAAAAATAATTGATAATATCTCACAAATGGAAAATATAATGAGGTGATTCCAATTGGAGGTTGTTCTAGACTTCAAGAGCTTTCCAGCGGTTCAAAAATCAGGTCAATCCAAGGTCGTATGAGGGAGTACCCGGCCGGTGGAAAACAAGGCAGAAACTTACCCGGCCGGGGAAAGAAGGTGCAGAAACCCCTCGGTACTAAACTACCCGACCGGGTAGATGTTCTGGGCAGAAAAAACGTAGTAAAACAAGGGCTAAACATGGGAGAACCCAAAAATGATCAAAGCCACCTCAAATCTCGACCAAAACACTTCAAATTCAAGGCATAAGTTCATGTATGCATGCTCTAACATATATCCCAAATTCAAGCCATGAAACCAAGTATTTAACAAGTTACCATTTTCATGCTTTTAAGCTTCATAAATGGTGAATCACTCATGCTTCAACCAACAACCCAAAATCCAACCAATATGCACCATATATTGTAGCACCCCGCACGGTGGGTCACCACATCCCCCGCACCTAAGCCTAATCCACATACGAGATGGAGAACCCGTACATGAACCAAGCAGAGGCAAACGGGAGACAGACAGACACACACCTAAGCTAGGCGGGACGTAGACCCTGCAAATTAAACCAACCAACAAAAAACGAAAGCGTATGCGGAAGCAATCACACAAACAAACTTAAATTAAAAGCAACAGTTGACGGGTTCAACTAACATAGATCCCTAATCCCGAATATAACATAAATTAAAATACAAACGGGTTCATCTAAATCCACGAACCTGTCCTAACCTGTCCCGAAATTCATACATTCAAATCAATACAAACCTGCATAAAATATATCATAAACGTATACATAACTTCTTACACATTAACGAGCTAAGCACTTAACGAAACAAACAGACAGACACGGACTCGACAGACCCGACTCAAAACCGCCTAGCTCGAACTCCACAACCTGAACCTGTAACTAAAATGAAAGGGGAGAGGGGTCAGACACACAGACTGAGTGAGGGGCTACCCACACACGTTATATGTATAAGAGCAAAGCACATAACAATCACATAGTGCGTGAACTCAGGGATAGTTTTTGCATACCAACGTTTAACCCGTGATACATATATATAGGGATTCTAAAAGAAACGAAGCAAACCAAAGCTTAAAGAATTTCATATAAAACCGGATCATTAATTCATAGCAAATCGTATCGAATCAAATCATATCTTAGCTTACATATTCAAAAGGTTCATATTTTATTTTAATTTAAGAGTCTGTCCCCGTTTCACGAACTTTACTAAAGCATACATACATAACTCGGCGGGTACGAGCACCTAATCCCATCCTGGGCTCCTCAAACTAAACATACATAACAATCAAAACATAACATAGCAAACGTATCATACATACCTCCTTCTCCGGTGATGGAAGGGTTGCGCGACCCAAACCATCCAAATCATATGAGGGGAGCACGAACACTCAAACCCTCAGGTTCCCATCCCCCTACCAAACCTCCTGGAGGGTTCAGGGTTATTCCTATCAAACTGTGGAGATGTGCACGGGGTCATAAACCGGCGACCCCATGGCCGACCCGGGTCCCCCTTACCCACAACTCCGGGGCCCAAACATACCAAACAAATCATCAGAAGCATACCTAACATAACCCGCTACATAACAAAATTTACATAACATACCTTACTTTGCAACAACTATGCTATTCATACCTCTCCGTGTCAAATCCATAAGATATCCATAGCTCGTAGCTCCCGGCTCATAAGAGACACACGGTTTGAAGCATAGTTAACGTTACAACTTAAACAAACCATAACAAACCAAACCAAGCGTACCTAGGCTCGTACATAGCTTATCGTACTTGCAAAGTCTTAGCAAATTCATAAACTTACATATTTTGCACATATTTACTTATACTTAAGGTTATAATTCGCATGCATAAAAAAACAAACACATTTTATAGGGTTTAACTATACCTAACCTCACCTTATACCAGAGGAAGCCAAGAACAACACAAGTGATCCACCCCGGAATCAAAACGGCTCACGAAACACCACCCCGGGTGCACCTGGACAAACTGAAGACAAAAAGCAGCACTTAGACCCAAAGAAGAACCACATAGACGCATGGCGTATGCATAGGCACATAAGAGATTCAACTACCTAAACAAAATTCATATTCAAACTTATTTCATACAAGGAGATGCATTTCATAGGTTATCATATGCTTAAAACACATTAAAGCATGCTCAAGTGCACTATCAATGCATACAAAGATAAACGAGAGGTAAATGGTGGCACTTATTCATGTATGATCACAAAGCACATTACTAGAGCGATATAAAATGCATATAAGAACAAATACATACACATAACATAATATAAAACAAGTTAAGAATGGGTTCGGAGGTGAAAAGGTGCAAGAAAAGCTGAAGAGAAGCATAAGAAACGGTTCCGAGCAAAACGGGCAAAAGTTGGAAGTTTTCCGAAACGGACAAGCTGTAGGAAAACGATCATAACTTGACTTTGAGAAATGGGAATTAAGTTTTGTTTATTGGGAATGAAACTAGACACATATATGTTTCAAATGGTAGGTGGCTCGAATTGTGGTTCAAAGCAAGGCGAAAATGGCGTAGGTTCGAAATTGGACGAATGCTGAATTTCGGCGAAGTGGCGACACAAATTTCAAACGATTAAATCTCACAAATGAAAAAAGATAATAAGTTGATTCCAATTGGAGGATGTTCTAAACTTCAAGAGGTTTCCATAGGTTAAAAAATCAGGCCAATCGGAGTTCAAACGAGGTAAGCACGGCCGTGTCAATATTATCCTGAAAACTGACACGGCCGTGTCGGGTTAAAAAAATTCGAACTCGAGAGCCTGACACGGCCGTGTTGGAAATGAACTAGGGTTCGACACGGCCGTGTTGGGTCGTCTTCTCCGAAAAAGAGCAGAAAAGAAGCAGGGGTTCGACGGGAAAAGGTCCAAAACCGCCCCAAACCTCATTCCAACCAATTAATATACCAAAATGCATCAAATTACACATATATAACATATTAGCATCAATTTAAATCGTAAATAAACACGTTGGGAGCAAGTTATCGCATTTAGGCACTATTCATCAATCCACCATAATCAAGGAATCGAGCAAGAACTAATGAATTCAATCGGTAGGAATGAAGTACGTAATGAAAGGATCACATTGCTTACCTTGGAACTTCGATCGGATGATCGGACGAAGCAAGCTCGAGCCAAAGCTTGGAATGGCCAAAGGGGGAAATCCTCTCCTCTCTCTTCTCCTCTCTTGCTTCAAGTTAGAAAAATGGGGGAGAGGGCTGATATTTTCAGCCCTTTAAGGGCTAAAACGGGTCGGACACACGGGTAGGGTCGAACGGGTAGGGTCGAACGGTATCCGGTCCACTCGGATCGGATTTTAAAACGGTTGGGCTATCAAATGGCTTTAGAAAATAAAAGGTTAATTCATTGAATCCGAATCATCAAAACGAACCCAATGACAAGGTTAGAATTCGAATTCGAATCCCGAGCTCAAAGTAGCCACGAAGGCTAAAACACCCTAAATAAAATTAGGTCCCTAATTCGGCAAATATTGAGCGATTGAGCCCAAGAACAATTAATTAAATTCTAATGCACACGTATTAAAACAAATCTCACATCGACATATAAGCATGCTAATCACATAATTCACGTAAATTACAGAATTAAACTCACCCGTGACGCCGTACCTGGAATGCCGAAGAGGCGGGGTGTCACAAACTCCCCCCTTAAGAGAACCTGGTCCCCAGGTTCGCCTGCTCGAGTTTCAAGCTCGAACAACTTTCTGTATTCACCCAAGTTCGAGGTTCATGACGTCCCGATGAGGGTTAGCTCGAGAAAGGTCTTCAAGCACAAGGGGTTTGAATCTCTAAATCGATCCTGTCATTTGAATTGCTCGTTCGACTCGCAAAATTAAGAGGGTCTAAAATAGATTCAACTCTCACCGTTTGAGTCATTTTAGTCAACTCTTAAGCTCGTCCACACCACTCCACAACCAAGCTCAAACCGAATCTCTTCTTGTCCACGATCTAAGGTCCGAAGTGTCTAACATCCGAACCTTCTTCATACACCACCAAAATCGTCGAGGGGTTGTTGATCTCGTTGCAAAGCTCGACCCTCATCTTACCAAGACACCACTCTCGAGCACTCAAAACATAAAACAAAACTAAAATGCATGATGTACGTGAAATGCATGTTTAAGTGTACCGTTCACCGATGTGGGAAAATTTGATCTTATGATGATGTGCTCAAAGTCGAAGTCCCTTTTGTCCATATTTTCGCCTTGAGGTTCACGGTGCCCTTTGCTTCAAATTTCATCCCGATCCTTATCCCGTATTTGTTGCCTTTCCTCGGAATTTTCTCTAACCCAATCTTTCACTCTTAGATGTTCTCTTGGTCTTATTATTGGTTCCAAGAATTACATCCCTCGAGCTCTAATCCATCACCAACGGCCTTACTCCGGATTCTTTCACTTGAAGACTTACTCGTAGAAATTGGGGAGGGTTAAAGGTCCTGAAGTCTCGATATAAGGTTGCCATCGGATTCAAAGGTTACATCTCGGCGTGATTTTGCCCTTGATTGTAATGATGTCGATGTGGTGGTTGACCAACATCTTGTCTACGTGGTAGCATCCTGAAATTCTTAACAACCTCAATATAAGACATGCATGCCGGTTAGTACATGAGAATGACACGTAATTAAATCAAGTAAGAGCAATTAAATAAATGCAATGCATCAGGAAATGTAAAATCAACCAAATGTTAAGAATCCAAATACATATCACAGCAAATCACAATGCAAATGCAAGCACATAGCCACATTGTCCTATGCCGTTCGACCTAGACTGACATAACACGACTCTGAGCTCAGTTTTGCAACCTAGAGCTCTGATACCACTTTAGGATGTAGCACCCCGCACGGTGGGTCACCACATCCCCCGCACCTAAGCCTAATCCACATACGAGATGGAAAGCCCGTACATGAACCAAGCAGAGGCGAACGGGAGACAGACAGACACACACCTAAGCTAGGCGGGACGTAGACCCTGCAAATTAAACCAACCAACAAAAAACGAAAGCGTATGCGGAAGCAATCACACAAACAAACTTAAATTAAAAGCAACATTTGACGGGTTCAACTAACATAGATCCCTAATCCCGAATATAACATAAATTAAAATACAAACGGGTTCATCTAAATCCACGAACCTGTCCTAACCTGTCCCGAGATTCATACATTCAAATCAATACAAACCTGCATAAAATATATCATAAACGTATACATAACTTCTTACACAATAACGAGCTAAGCACTTAACGAAACAAACAGACAGACACGAACTCGACAGACCCGACTCAAAACCGCCTAGCTCGAACTCCACAACCTGAACCTGCAACTAAAACGAAAGGGGAGAGGGGTCAGACACACAGATGGAGTGAGGGGCTACCCACACACGCTATATGTATAAGAGCAAAGCACATAACAATCACATAGTGCGTGAACTCAGGGATAGTTTTTGCATACCAAAGTTTAACCCGTGATACATATATATAGGGATTCTAAAAGAAACGAATATAATTTTCTTCCCGAATACCATGTTCTAACATATTTAAAATTTAAGTGAACGAATATAATTTTCTTTTTTATGTAGAGTTAAAAAAATTATTTCTAAAATAATAAATTTAAACAACACAAAAATAATAAGTAAACATATATAATTAATTTATTTCATTGAGGTTAATTGAACCTACATTCTAAGGGTGGCGTCGCCTTGTTCATAACTAACTGGTGATATGAATTACATTATATTTATGATTTTATTTTAAATTTCGTACTGATCATATAATTATAAATATAAAAATACACTCTTTTTTATTTTAATGACTTATGCAGATCAAATTCAGACAAAAATCATAGTGCCTCGGTAAAAGTATTGTGGTAGCATTCATTACATTAATCATCTAATGCAATTAACTAGTCCTCACAGGACTATTACCTTTAAGTAATTAATTCTAGTAAAAACATATCATCTTAAGTAAAAATGTCAAATGGGCCAGGTTGGCGGCCTAGCCCATGGCAACTAAGCCCGGCACTATAGCGGGCTGATTGGTCCGAAGCCATCTTGAACTGGGCTGGGCTTGGTCTGGGATGGATTTGAGTTGTTGCAGCTAAAAGAACACATTAATAATAGATTTGGCAGAGTTGGGTCAATTTCTGATGAGTTTTTTTTTTTTTTTTTTTGAGAAAAATTTTGTTTGGAGGAGTTGGCCTTGAGGCTAGCTTTTTTTTTTTTTTGGAAGGGCCAACACGAAGGCCAACAACCACAAAGAAACAGAGAAAACCAAGCTCCTAGACTACCTAGAATTGGCTTCGTCTCGAATGATGTCCTCTATGAACTCCGGTAATCCCATTACTCCAGGGGACAAAACAGCAGAGTTTTGTGCGATCATATGTGCTGCCACATTCCCAGTGCGACGGATATGTTTCACCACATGAGTAGGAATGTGTGAAAGAGCCTCCCGGATATCGGCAATCAAGTTTCCAGTGGGGGAGAGATCAATAGATTCAGCCCTGATCTTTCTCAACACAGCCTCACAATCTCCTTCCAACACTATTCGACTCCATCTTTCTCGTAGTGCTAATCTCACCGCCTCCAAAGCGGCTAACGTTTCAACATGCTCTGGATTGAAACGTCCTTCTTTCCTATAGCACGTCCAGCTCATAACCTTGCCTTCCGCATCTCTAGCTACAACCCCAACACCAATCTCCCCGGCGTTCTCGAACAGAGCCGCATCGAAATTGATCTTAATATATCCATCCAGTGGTCTACACCAAGCTATTGGGCTCGTGGGAAAAGGGCCCACCCGATTTGCCTCCCGACAAACATGGAACGCCATACAGAAATTTCTGTTAATAGGCTTAATTCAATTTATGTGATTATTCGACGATATCTTTGTGGATATGCCGAAATTGAATTGACTTTTTTACGTGAATTCCGTATTACTCGAACGAGCAATAATTTAAGTATGAGGTATTTGTTAGGCATAAAATACTTCATATTTTTAATATATAGTTCATATGGTTTTATGCCATTATTGTGTCTTATATCGGTAAACTTGTCTATTTTCAGGCACCTTTCACTTTGGAGTCATAATATGAAAAATTACGAGAACAAAGTATAAACGAGGTATTAAGGCACAAAATGAACCACTTTACAGCCCAAGATCGCGGCTAAAAGAATTCAGGCGCTAATTCCTCGCGTATGTGAAGAAAGAAAGGCAAACCCAGGACACAAACCCCATGTTGCGGGCACGATCCAAACATGAAGGATTATTTACACCTCTGTACTCGATCGCGCCCACGGTTCTTTATACGAAAAATCCATCGCGTCCGCTATGCGAGTTGTCGGACGCGATACAAGACTGCAATACCTTATTTTTTTTTACTTCAATTTTAAAAATGAGTACTTTAACTTTTACAAGTAATACTCTATTTTTAAATCCGAATACTTTAATATTTATGAACAATACTTCAATTATAAATTTAGGTACTTTAACTTTTATGGACAATACTCTAATTTAAAACGTAAGTACTTTAACTTTTACGAACAATATTCTTTTTTCTTTTCTTTTTCTTTATTTTTTCTTCTCGTCCTTCAATTTTAAACTTGAGTACTTCAACTTTTACAAATAATACTCTACTTTTAAATTTGAATACTCTGTTTTATAATTTAGAAACTTTATAATACTCTATTTTATAATTTGAATGCTTTATAGTTTCTAATTAATGCTTCAAAATATAAATCAATAATTAATTTATCCCTCACCATCCACCTACACAAAAAATATATATATATTAATTTTTACACATGAAGTAAGAAAATTATATTTTGAAGTATTAACTTACAAAATAAAAGTATAAAATTGTGTATACGAAGGTATTATGTTAACAAAATGGTTTAATTTGTGTGCGAGGGAAGAGTGCTGTGTTATGTTATTTCATGTTTTTTCAAGACTATTTTGGTAATTTCGTCAAAAATGAAGAGTGAAATCAAATTATAAATTTGAACTGAAGAGTTAGTATTGATATTTTTTTTAGGGGAGTAATCCCTCCAAAAGAAATGATCTGGAAAAAACTAGGTCTATTAAGCATATACATATTTTAACTTTAAGGTGTTAAACGGCATCGTTTTTTAAATTCATGCTTCCTTTTTCGATAAAACGTACTATTAATTTTATTTTAATAGATACAAATTTCATTATTGGTCTAAACTTTACGTATTTATATGATTGTAACTTGTAAGTTAAATTAATGAAATCAAGAGTCTAATAAATTTATTATGGTACGTCTCCCTACACTGCCTCAATGTCTGGATGCCTAGTTAGACCAACTCTTGTTTCGTTAAGGTCTATGTGTATCAGGGATGAATTATGTATTGTAGTCAGCCACTCGCTTGGTCTCACCTTGTTTGGTTTTTTTTTTGAGTTGTGCATTTTTGTGCTAATTCATTATTTGGCAATTGGATTATGTTGCCCTTTTTTATTTTTTCGATTGGATTGTACGTATGGAGAGGTTTCGATAATAACCCACAATCGTAATATTGTTTTTTTTTTTTTTTTTAAAGAAACTGGCTAAGAAAGCCGTAGGGTGTTTACCGAGGCCCCCCACCACATTGATAACCAAAGCCAAGCAAAAATACAATTGTTCATGATGCAACAATCGAATAACTATTCTTGCTCGAAGGCCCACGAAAATAGAAGCATCTAAACAGCAAGTGGGCAAAATTCATTCCCCCAATGACTTTCGAGCACTCATCGACCGAAATGACAAAATAATATAAATTCAGGCCATACATTATAGGATAATCCCTCATACTAATCGAAACTATCAGATTTCCTGTTAGCCTCAAAGAGAGGCGCCCAGTTTTCCAGGCAATCGTAATGATTAATTATTAAAAAAATTATATTCAATAATTTTAATTATTTAAATACGTTATTCATTCATTTGTGCACATTGATTATAAAAGTTTTGAATGATAACACCTAAATGTAATGAAATTTTATTAAATTAAATTTAAAGATCTAGACAGAAAATCAAAATAAATTGCCATTTGATATTCTTACCAACAACAAAACTATATAAACTTAGAGAACTAACAAATTACATTTAAAGCATATGAGCTAAACTAATTTTAATTCCAAATTAGCAGAGCACTTTATTAGCATCATATTCATATACATTAATCTTCAACTTCCCTTTTTAAATATATTAACATATTAACTAATAGTTGGGTGTCACACACCCCAAAAATTTTGAAATATAAATATTCAAATCAAAGTTAAAGATATGCTATAAACCCCATTTCTATCCCTACCTTAAAAGCGACTTTTTATGTAAAGGTGTTAACTTGATTTGCATTCGAACGTAAGCAATACTTTCGTCATAGGACACAAGCAAATGATGTAATTTAATAATTTGAGATCATATTAGTTTAATTAAATATTTTATATTCTAATTTTTTAGTACAATGTTATCCTCAATAGAGATAGTTCTACCCTTCATAATTAAACTCCATTCAAATTAGAGATAAAACCCTATACAAACATAAAAGTTGGGAATAATCGGTAAAGATCGAAGATTTAACAAAAATTATTGTTTCTGCCAAGATTCCACCAAACATTTTCCCGATGCTACAAGTAAAGTAACCAAGCGATATATACAAATACAACTTCCATTAAGGCAAGATGGTTTCTAACTTTGTAATCCAACGTTAGGCCGACTATTATTGTACTTTTGTAAAAATTCTATTTTAAGCATGATTTGACCTGATCCAATTAATTAAGGGTATATTACACTTATTAATAGATTTGTTACTTTTTTAAAATTTTTTCAAAGAAGTATAAAACACTCGTCTTCATATTATACAGATTTAAACGAGTCAAGCTCGAATTAAAATTACCCATACATTTGCACCAATTCTCCTCCCATTTGCATATTGATGAGATTGCTTTTTGTAAGCCTACCCATAAATAATTTTCTTTGTTTCCTATATATGGTATTTTGTATTGTCGAACTAAATTCAATCAGGCATATTATAACTAATATTTAGTTAGATGATTCAATATTCATTTAAAACTGTATGCAGATAAAGAATGGGGTTGGGCATATTAATATATTAGACTAGTTATCTTTTTCAATAAAATCTAAACCGTAATTGATTATTATTGAACAAATGTTTCACGTTTAATAATTTTATATATGAATAATATTTCTGTAAATTTCAAACGAAACCCTACATTTATCAGCCTCCTCTTACTCTTTACGCATTTGTAAATTATATACGTAATATAAGAATAGAGTTTACTCTGTTGCCCAAAATATGAATTCTTTTTTATTTTTTTATTTTTTATTGGTGCTAAAAATATGAATTCTTTATACATTGTTATTACATACTTCACAATTTATTAATTCCTACCTAAATTTGCCACATCAATTCATTCTTATTTTCTTTGATTCCGAAGAGCTAACTTTTTTGCTTAGTTTCAGAACAATAATATGTGCTAAACACGGTAAATTTAATATATAAGAACATATGTTTACACTTTGTTAATCGTTTCCAAGAAAAAAAACACGCATTGGTTTCACACTTATTCGACATGACTCATATTACCTTGTTACCTACTCAAACCCACCAAACTAAATTGAGGTAGTAAACTAAAACAAGGAAAAAGATTAAGGGCAGTAACTACTAAACTTGTAGGCAATGAATTTCAAACTAAATAAAAAAGTTCACTTCAAGTGGCAGCATAAAATAATTAATTTAATTAAACCAAACAGAAGTCCAAACCTATTAATTATGTGGAATAATAGACATCTAGTGATACATGCATCGTTTGCTCAATTGGCCGTGTCGGTATTTGATATCAGCGTCACGGCAAGTTTGATAATTAGTTTCCAATTGCCAGCCGAGTTTGACTGACATGATCACAATCTTGGAAATTTTACAAAGTAAGAATAACAATAGTTGCATTGGCATATATATCCCGTGCTTTAAGATTAATTAAAGAGTTGGCTGAGGGCCCAAAGGCCGAAGCTTGTTCTCGTGACCTAAACCCAATATTTTCAAAAGCGCACCGGAGGTCAAATCCAAAGTCTATTGGTCAACTGTTATAACATAATAAATAAATGTTATTATATTAATTAAATGTAATATTGATTAACAATTATTACATAAATTTATGTTTTCGAGAATACTAATATTTATTATTTATCGTAAAACTCAGCCCAATACAATTATTATTATTATTTTTTTACGACCAGACTCCCCGAAGGGAGAAATTACATCAAATCCGAGTCCAACAAACCAGAAACAAAAATAGAAAAATCAGAAGAATTAACGCAGACCGAAGTCGCATTCCGAGCAAGCTTGTGGGCTACTTGATTAGCACCAACGAATAGACAAAAACGAACACCCTCGAAAGAAGCACAAATAGCTTTTGCTTCATTGATAATATTCCCCACAATGGAGAGGTCTTCTTCCGAGTTCTGCAGTTGAGTGATGACATTGGAATTATCCCTTCCAAGATGATTTTTCTCCAGCCGAAGTCCCGGCCTACCCGAGCTGCCTAGAGAGCTGCCAAAGCTTCTACAATGTAAGGATCGGATATATAAGTTCTTTTATCCATTTCCCAAGCGATGCAGCTTCTCTCGAAGTTCCTAGCTACAACCCCGATCCCGATTGCATTCTCCGAGCTAAACACCTCCCCTGTCAAAGTTAATCTTCACCCATCCCTCTGTCGGTTTTTTTCATTTCACCACAGGAGCCGTCTCACTGAAACCAGCGACCTCATCCTCCAGAGCAGGCAACGGAGCTATGAATCTGTCCATTACATTAATAACATCAATAGGCTCCTTCACCTCCCCTTCAGCCCGCCTAACATTACGACAGTTCCACAAGCACCACAAGCCGACTGCTACCCTTTTCAATTCCGCCCCGCTCAAGTCTCGGGAAGCCTGCATCAGACCATCACGGAAATTGGAAACCAGCGACTGAGACAAGGTGTCCCATCCCCCGCACTATAGCTCGATCCACGTATGAAACGGATAATCCATATATGAATCAAGGCTATAGCGAACGGAGACAATAAAAAAAACGACTAAAGCTAGGCGGGACTAACCCTCGAACCACATTTAACAATGCAACAAATAAAGCGGAAGCATAATATTCAATATCAATAAACGATCCAAAACCATTAACTATGATTGCATATCAATACATTAACATCTCCAAAATAGATATACATGCCGATCAAACGATAAACATAAATAACAAGAATGTATGAAGGTGTAAGTGCTAGACCCAAAATAAAGACTCCAGACGACTCTATTTCCCGCCTAGCACTTCCTTGCAAGACCTGAAAATGTGAGGGTGTCAGTCTATGAAAGACTGAGCGAGGGGTATATAAATATAAGCGCATTTATCACACAAGTCCTAACCTCGGGTAATGAGTTATGAAAATCACAATATAAGTTCAATAAAAGAGGTAACATCGTCCGAGATTATAACTAACAAGTTTAACAATCAATCAATTACATTTCAGTCAATCAGTGGCCCGGCGAGTGAGGGCAATTCTCCAACCTTACTCCGACAGTATACAATGATTAGGTTATCAATTATATAGGTGATCATGCAATCAATTACAGTGCACACGTAACAGTTTCAGTCCATCCTTCTTCCTCCAGGGCGATGGTGAGTTAGCTAGACTCAACCATCCAATCAGTGTGAGCAGAGGGCGCATGAAACCCAAAGCCCGGAACTCCTTCCACCACTAATCTCCTAGTGGCTTCAGGGGTCATCCCAAATGGTGAGGATAGAGCCGGAGTTACCCGTCAGCCCATGCTTTCCCGGTTGGCTCAAGCTACTACCCTCGGGCCCATAGTATAATCAATATACTCGCCAAAACAGTCGGTTCAATACAAAACAGTCGTTCAGTGAAAATCAATTAACATTTGTGGAAAGCTATAGATATACGTATACGTTTTGGCTTAAAATCCATATAAGGGTCATATGGTTCTATATAACTAGAAGTTAAACCTCACCTGTACAGACAAAAGAAAGCGAGAAAACCGCCTACGGTGCCGACTCCTCGTCACCAGGAAGCTGGTCTGTCCAAGAAAGACAAGTGCAAGTGAGACACGACTCGTATGAACCAATTAAGACGAACGGCAAAATGCAACGAGACGATGTGGAATCATGAATACGGCACAAAATAATCTTGTTTTTACATGAAATGTATCATATAATAGCAATTTGGGATCAATTAAGGCATTGGAGCAAAATGTGAAATTTGTAGGTACTAATGCAGAAAATTTTCAACATGCGCACGTTGTATTCAAATAAGCATAACTCCTTCATCGGAATGAATTTTAACGAACCGCAAAATTCCTAGAAAACTAGACAACGATATCTTTACAATGATGTAAGGCTCAAATTCTAGTTCACCCCGAGTAAATACCAGTTTTTGTTTGAATATGACACAAAGCAGAAAATTTCCTGCAGCGCTATTAGTGAAAGATGATCGTCGTTCCCTTATCAAACGAAGTCGAAACGATCTGAAAATTGGTGGAGATATCTACAACATACCCAGAAATACACCAGTAAAACAGTTTTAAAAACTTCCATCTTTTAGTCTCTCTGATCAAGCCATAATTCGGTTTTAAATTGGATCAGCGCCGAATCGCGACAGTTTGGCGGCACCAAATTAAAACGGCCATAACTCACAAACGAAAATAGATATTGAAGAGCCGTAAAAAGGAGAGTACTCTACACTTCAAATATTTTCTACAGTAGAAAAATCAGAGGAATTGGAACAGGGGAGCAGAGGCAGAAAAACAGAGCAAAAATCGAACCACAACAAACAATCAACCAATTCCAATTCTAATCAATCCAAATGCCATAATTCATGCAACAATATATATACAAGTTCAATACTCACTAAAGTTCCACATATTGAGGTCCATAACTCATTAATCATCAAGAATCACACATATGAGCTCAATATATCAACTTATGCTACAAGTCCATAAACCTTAATATATGCACATCAAATTCAAGCCATAACCAAGTATTCATGCTTCCCATAATTAAAACACAATTATCTAATCCAAATGAATAACCCTAGCTATCATTCATGATCAAGAAATCAATCAAATAAATCCATTTTCACCTTGGAAATGAAGAGAGAAGAGATGATACGCTAGGATGAGGATGATGATGCTTCAAGATGAATGATCAACTCAAGAATTAGCTCAAAGTATGGAAATCTCCTCCTTCCCTTCTCTTGGCAATTGATCGATCAAGCAATGGAGCAATATGTGTATGAATATGTCTTGTGTAATATGAATTAGAATATGATATAAATGGAGATATTAATGCTTCCCACTTTATGAGTCATCCTAATTAATTGCAATTAAGTCCTCCCAATTATATAAGTTATGCAATCAAAGACAAGTTAGAAGAGATAAATAAATAAAAGTCCAAGCCCTCTTATGCAATTAATCCCATAGTTCATGTGACGCCCGGAGCGGCGGGCCACCACATCCCCCGCACCTAAACCCGAACCCACATATGAAATGGATTTCCATACATGAGTCCAAGTCTAAGCGAACGGAACCTACACTCACTCCTTAGGCTAAGCGGGGCTAAAACTCGGACAGAGCGCGCAAAAACAAACATACAAATATGCGGAAGCCATAACATAAGGATCGGAAAGAGCTCTATAACTAACATTTACATCATATACCATGGCCTCACGGCCCAAAAGATCGAGTATATACATCAAAAGCCCTTAATTCAGCAAAATATAATTCTAACATCAAATACATAATAAAAGTATCCAAAATGCAAAAAGTATGAATGCAACTCGACCTAGACACACAAGTACAAGACCAAGACTCGCACTTCCCCGCCTAGCTCGAAACAACCTGCACTGAAGGTGGGAAAAGAGAGGGGTCAGTCAAAACTCGACTGAGTGAGGGGGCTAAACGCACACCCACACCTGAATACATATAGAGCAGAGCATATTACAAAGGTGATAGACATGAATCGAGGCTAGGGTTTTACATACCAAATCATCTTCCAAAGATAGCATATAATAGAAAGGAAAACCTATCTCGATCCATAATCTATCAAACATAACATAAACATAAGTCCGGCGAGAACGGACTATCCCTTACTCCATCAAACATAACATAAAATCGAATTCAAATCACATCCACCCCACATCCATGGTGTATCGGGAATCAAACCCTAACACCTACATTACCAAACACATACGGGGCAGCTAACCCACGATATGCCTTCCCCGGTTATCCACCGAAGGCTCAAGATACCACGCCTTCCCAACCTCCATAGGTCGCACGTGAATATCTCAAATGAGAACGTGCACAGGGGTCATAACCGGCGACCCCGTGGTCGTCCCGGGTCTCCCTTACCCACGTCTCCGGGCCCATCAAACCAAATCAAACCAAACTCCCATCTTTCAGGGTACAACTCGCTCAAACATATCATATACGAATAACGAATTTCAAAGTATAGCTTACTTATGCCAATACTTATACCAATTTCGAAAACGTAAAGCTTATTTCACAAGATCATAACATACCTTAAGCATTCGTATTTAATACATATATATAAGTATATATATTCGCATACAGGGTAAGAAAACAACACGTAATAGGTCTTAGGTCGCTTATCTAGTACAAAGGATCCTAACCTCACCTTTGCAAAAGTAGAAGGAAGGCAAAACGGGCGAACGAACACTTAAACCTCGGGCTCACGAACTTCCGGAAGAGGCTCTGAAACAAAAGAAGACAAGACCCGAGACTTAGACTCAATAATGTACCAAAGAAGACGCCCGGCAAAATGCATGGATCATGTTCACAAAAATATCACAATTAAGTCATATAATTGCATGGTTATAACAATTAATCATGCAAAAGAGAAGCAATTAAATTCATAAAAATGTATAATTAAAGCAAAGAGAAGTAGTAGCAACTTCTAGGTTTTGAATTTTTCCAAAGGGGAAAATCCACCCCCATGGATTTTTCTAAAGGGGAAAATCCACCCCCATGGATTTTCCAAGAGCTACTGCCTCAAATCCACCCTCGCGGATTTTTCCTTAAGGAAAAATCCACCCCCGCGGATTTCTTTTCAAAAGAAGGGGTTTCCGGCAATGGGAACGGCCGTTCCCGTTCCCAGTACAACTGGGAACGGTCGTTCCCACTCTCGGTCCATGAACAGTAAGGCCTGGGAACGGTCGTTCCCAGTTTAAAACTGGGCGGGAACGGCCGTTCCGGCCTGGTTTTAAAAGCTGGAGCAGAGTTTAAACACAGAAAACAGGGGAAGCTCGAAAATATGCCAAAAATGGCCAAAATCCAACCTTTAAAGTTGCCATAACTTCTCAAAATGCACATACAATTCAGATATATCATACTTTACATATGAACACTCAAATAATGCAAGAAAACGGAATTTAAAAGCATGATCAAGGTTAAGCAAAATTCAAACCAAAATTATGATCACTCAAAAATCCTTCACCAACCATGGATTACATGCAATAAATGCAACATATATAACATATACAACTCATACAAAAAGCTAGAAATCAATCATCTCAAGCAAAGAGCAAGAAATCACCATTAAAGCTAAACCCTTACTATTCAAGTATGGGAGCAAAGGCAAAGCAAACTCACACCAAACTCAGAAGTTAAACCATGGAAACGTAGAGCATGACGAGGGGATTCCGAAACCTACCTAAGCTCGAGAAAAGACGAAGAAACGAGAGAGTTATTGGCTTGTGAAGTTGGATGATCAAAGCTTGGGGTTTTCTCTCTTTTGCTTGCTTTGAGCCGAACATAACGTAATGAGGGAGAAGAGAGAATGGTTCAGCCTTTAAGGCTGAGCCGGTTCGGTTCACGGGTTCGGTTCAAGGTTCCCGGTTCAAGTTGGTTCGGTTCAGCAAATACAGGCTCAAATAAGGTCAACTCAAATAAACGAATAAATCACATGCACATTCATTCAGACGAATTCATATAATTCAATTATTTCATGCAAATTCAAATAATTCATATAAGAATTAAATTAAATAATTCAAATAAACAATTAGAATAAATATAAAATGCGTAAATAATAATTTTAAATGCGCACATACGTCATACCTGTACGGTCTGAAAGTCGGGGTGTCACAATCTTTCCCCCTTAAAAAGGACTTGCCCTCAAGTCCGAACCGAGTCCTCAAATAACTCCGGATATAAATTCCTCATTTTCTCCTCAGTTTCCCAAGTCGATTCCTCGGATTTCTGATCCCTCCAAAGTACTCTGACCAAAGGAATCTGCCGTTTTCTCAATTCTTGCATCTTCCGGTCCTGAATTGCAACAGGATGCTTTTCAATTGTTAAATCCGTCTCTAACTGAACCTCTTCAACTGGAAGGATAGTTGCCTCATCGGGATGGTATTTGCGGAGCTGAGAAACATGAAAAACGTTGTGTATCCCGGTCAAATTCGGTGGGAGATCCAATCTGTACGCCGTTTCTCCAATTCTTTCCAAAATTTCAAATGGCCCTAGGTATCGTGGACTGAGCTTTCCACCTTTACCTATTCGAGTGAAGCCTTTCCTTGGAGATGCCTTCAGAAAAACTCTATCTCCGACCTCAAACACTAAGGGCCTTCTTCTCTTATCGGCGTAGCTTTTCTGTCGAGCCTGAGCTGCCCTCATTCTTTGTCTAATCGTATGAACCTTCTCAATAGTAGCAACAATGTTTTCCTTAGGTTCTGCCCTCTCCAGTTTATTCTCCTCGGTCCATTTCCAATCCTCGATATCCCAGAACAAAGGCGACCTACACTTCCTTCCATAAAGTGCTTCATAAGGAGCCATCTTAATTGAACCCTGATAACTGTTATTATAAGCAAATTCAACTAGAGCCAGATGCTCATCCCACTTATCCTGGAAATCCAAAGCACACGACCGAAGCATGTCCTCTAAGTACTGAATTAACCTTTCAGATTGACCGTCCGTTTGAGGATGCGAAGCGGTGCTAAACCTGAGCCTGGTGCCCAAACATTTTTGGAGATTCTGCCAGAAGATCGAAGTAAACCGTGGATCCCGATCCGAAACGATACTAGCCGGAATTCCATGTAGTCTTACAATCTCTCGAACATATAACTCGGCTAACTTTGGAACTTTCTCGGACATCCGAACCTTGAGGAAATGGGCAGACTTAGTCAATCTGTCGACAATTACCCAAATTCCATCAAACCCTCCTTTGACTCTAGGCAAGCCGGACACGAAGTCCATAGTCACTTGCTCCCACTTCCACTCGGGAATAGGAAGTGGTTGGAGAGTTCCTCCCGGCTTCTGGTGTTCTGCCTTCACCTTTTGACACGTCAGACATCGCTTCACGAAGTTCGCGACGTCCCTTTTCATGCCATTCCACCAGAATTTCTCTTTCAGGTCCCGATACATCTTAGTACCTCCCGGATGAATCGAATACCTCGAGCGATGTGCCTCCTCAAGTACAATCCTCTTGAGCTCTTCTGGGACACATATTCTCGCTTCGAACCTTAACAAACCGGAATCATCTAATCCAAACTTAGAATTCGGGTCGTTCTTGGAACGAGCTACCAACCTCTGAATCTCTGTATCTGAATTCTGTGCTTCCAACAACTGTCCTTTCAAATCTGGTATTACTGTAAAATTAGCCAACCAAGTTCCCGAAACCAAGGTCTCTGAACCCGAACTTGAAGAACCTGCTTCCAAATTAGCCACATTCGCCTTTCTACTTAAGGCATCGGCGACCACGTTTGCTTTACCCGGATGGTATTGAATGGTGCAATCATAATCCTCTAACAACTCCATCCAACGCCTCTGTCTTACATTTAAATCCTTCTGAGAAAAGAGATACTTGAGGCTTTGGTGATCTGTAAATACCTCGAACGTGGTACCGTAGAGATAGTGTCGCCACTTCATCAAAGCAAACACAACAGCAGCTAATTCAAGATCGTGGGTAGGGTAATTCTTCTCATGCTCCTTCAATTTCCTCGAAGCATAAGCTACCACTCTACCGTGCTGCATCAAAACACAACCCAGACCTTCTTGCGAAGCATCTGTATAAACCGCATAACCCTCGGTACCCTCGGGTAAAGTAAGAACCGGTGCTGAAGTTAATCTCACTTTCAATGTCTGAAAACTCGCCTCACACTTATCATCCCATTCGAATTTCACTTCCTTCTTAGTCAGACGAGTCAATGGAGCGGCAATTTTTGAAAAATCCTTAACAAACCTTCGATAGTAGCCGGCCAACCCAATAAAACTCCTGATCTCTGAGGCATTTCTAGGTCTCTCCCAACGAAGCACGGATTCAACCTTAGATGGATCAACCTCAATCCCATCACCTGAAATGATATGACCCAAAAATACAACTCGGTCGATCCAGAATTCACACTTGCTGAATTTTGCGTACAACTTGTGTTCCCTCAAAGTTTCCAAAACGATCCGAAGATGCTGAGCGTGCTCTTCAGCGGACTTAGAATACACCAGAATGTCGTCTATAAATATAACCACGAACTTGTCAAGAAACTGCCTGAACACTCGGTGCATCATGTCCATAAATACGGCTGGAGCATTAGTTAATCCGAACGGCATGACAACAAATTCAAAATGCCCATAGCGCGTATTAAAACCAGTCTTCGGAATATCTTCCTCCCTAATACGCAGTTGGTAGTAACCCTGCCTCAAATCTAACTTGGAATAGACTTTTGAGCCTTGCAGAATATCAAATAACTCCTCGATGTGAGGCAAAGGGTATTTGTTCTTCACTGTCATCCGATTCAGCTCACGGTAATCTATACACATCCGTAACGTCCCATCCTTCTTCTTTACAAATAGAACGGGAGCACCCCACGGAGAAGTGCTAGGGCGGATGTACCCGCAAGCCAAAAGCTCATCAAGCTGCGTTTTTAACTCCTTTAACTCTGCAGGAGCCATTCGGTAGGGAGTCTTCGAAAAAGGCTCTGCTCCGGGATAAAGATCGATTACGAACTCGATGTCCCTATCAGGCGGTAGAGAACCCAAAGTCTCAGGGAAAACATCGATATACTCTCGCACGACCTCCGTCTCCTCAAGTTTGGCCTGATCCTTCGGTCTATTCAAAAGATAGGCCACAAAACCTGTCGCACCGTCCCGGACCAGTTTACTCGCCTCAACAAAAGAAATAAATGGGCTTGACTTCACCTTCTCGCCCTTAAACACCACTGAACCAAAAGAAACTTTCTTATCTCGACAATCCATCTGAGCCCCATGTTCATACAACCAATCCATACCCAAGATTACATCATACCTCTTCATCGGCATTTCAATCAAATCTGCGAGGAAAACTCGGCCTTCGAAGCTAACCGGACAACCCCGAAAAACCCTGCAAGTTACTAAACTACCACCAAGAGGGGAGCTAACCACGTAATCATGCGCACACAAGGAAATAGGCAAGCACATAGAAGCGGCAATATCCCGGGAAATAAAGGAATGAGTGGCCCCGGGATCAAATAATGCATGTAATGTAGTGCCATGAATGCTTATAGTACCTTCGATCACGGCATTTGGGTCGATTTCCACAGCTTGCTCTTCTTCAACTCCCAATGCGTAAGCCCTAGCTTGGATTGCAGGCCTCGGGTTATCTTGCTTCTTCGGGCATGTGTTCACCATATGATCATGTGCCCCACAAATGAAACACCTCTTATGAAGCCTAAAGCAATTATCCACGTGATGAGGACCCTTACAATAGGTACATTGCACTTTAGGTGGAGCCGGAAGTGCTAAGGGTCGATTCGGTTGATTGGGTCCCGCGGGTCGAGGTTGTTTGTTTTGAGGCTTGGCTTGTTGAAAAGTTTGAAATGCCGGCCTCTTTCCAAACTTATTGAAATTCCCCGAGCTAGACCCTTGCCCGGTATGAGTACTCTTCCTCCTCATCACAACCCGTTCTTCAACTCTTAGAGCTTTGTCCGTGACTTTCGCCCAAGTACTTGTGTTAGCAGCCTCTAGAGCATCTTTCATATCCTCCCGAAGTCCTTGGAGGAATTGAGAAGCCTTGCTTTCATCATCATTGGCAATGTTCGGGGCATAACGAGAAAGCCTTTCAAACTCGTTGATATAATCAGTGACGGACATACCCCCTTGTTTGAGCTCCATAAATTCTCTCACCCTTCGATTTCTTGTAGCTTTGGGAATATATTTATTCTTGAATTCGCGAACAAACACCTCCCATGTGATCTCCTCCTCGGTAGCCTCTAATCTTCCTTGCAAACTTGACCACCAACTATAAGCTTGGCCTTGGATCATGGTAAGTGTACATTGTAGCTTCTCCATAGGCCCACACGGTATGAGATTCCATATCCGGTTAGTTTGCACGAGCCATTCCTCCGCTTGCACGTCATTTCCACCCACGAAAACCGGTGGATTTTGGTTCTTGAACTCCCGAAGAGTAGCTGTAATTAGATTTCCTCCATGATTCCCAGCTGGAGGTGCATTGTTTCTTTCCTGAGCCCTTTGTTCCAAATATACCGCTAATCTCTCCATGAAATTGCCCGGATCCATTTGGGGTGGTGGTGGTGGATTATTATCTTCCGGGTGTGGAGAATGATCTCGGTGATGACGATGTTCCGGAGATCTATCTCGGTGGTGGTGTCTTCGGGGAGGCATATTTCTACAAAGGAAAAGATTCCAATTCATATGCGTGAGGGTTAGTACATGTTCATGTACACGATTAACAAGAAGATAACCAATAATCACATAAATGCATATAACCACGTTGTCCTAAGCCGTACGACCTAGACTCACCCGACTCGACTCTAGAGCCCCGGTTTTGCAACCGAGAGCTCTGATACCACTTTCAGGATGTGACGCCCGGAGCGGCGGGCCACCACATCCCCCGCACCTAAACCCGAACCCACATATGAAATGGATTTCCATACATGAGTCCAAGTCTAAGCGAACGGAACCTACACTCACTCCTTAGGCTAAGCGGGGCTAAAACTCGGACAGAGCGCGCAAAAACAAACATACAAATATGCGGAAGCCATAACATAAGGATCGGAAAGAGCTCTATAACTAACATTTACATCATATACCATGGCCTCACGGCCCAAAAGATCGAGTATATACATCAAAAGCCCTTAATTCAGCAAAATATAATTCTAACATCAAATACATAATAAAAGTATCCAAAATGCAAAAAGTATGAATGCAACTCGACCTAGACACACAAGTACAAGACCAAGACTCGCACTTCCCCGCCTAGCTCGAAACAACCTGCACTGAAGGTGGGAAAAGAGAGGGGTCAGTCAAAACTCGACTGAGTGAGGGGGCTAAACGCACACCCACACCTGAATACATATAGAGCAGAGCATATTACAAAGGTGATAGACATGAATCGAGGCTAGGGTTTTACATACCAAATCATCTTCCAAAGATAGCATATAATAGAAAGGAAAACCTATCTCGATCCATAATCTATCAAACATAACATAAACATAAGTCCGGCGAGAACGGACTATCCCTTACTCCATCAAACATAACATAAAATCGAATTCAAATCACATCCACCCCACATCCATGGTGTATCGGGAATCAAACCCTAACACCTACATTACCAAACACATACGGGGCAGCTAACCCACGATATGCCTTCCCCGGTTATCCACCGAAGGCTCAAGATACCACGCCTTCCCAACCTCCATAGGTCGCACGTGAATATCTCAAATGAGAACGTGCACAGGGGTCATAACCGGCGACCCCGTGGTCGTCCCGGGTCTCCCTTACCCACGTCTCCGGGCCCATCAAACCAAATCAAACCAAACTCCCATCTTTCAGGGTACAACTCGCTCAAACATATCATATACGAATAACGAATTTCAAAGTATAGCTTACTTATGCCAATACTTATACCAATTTCGAAAACGTAAAGCTTATTTCACAAGATCATAACATACCTTAAGCATTCGTATTTAATACATATATATAAGTATATATATTCGCATACAGGGTAAGAAAACAACACGTAATAGGTCTTAGGTCGCTTATCTAGTACAAAGGATCCTAACCTCACCTTTGCAAAAGTAGAAGGAAGGCAAAACGGGCGAACGAACACTTAAACCTCGGGCTCACGAACTTCCGGAAGAGGCTCTGAAACAAAAGAAGACAAGACCCGAGACTTAGACTCAATAATGTACCAAAGAAGACGCCCGGCAAAATGCATGGATCATGTTCACAAAAATATCACAATTAAGTCATATAATTGCATGGTTATAACAATTAATCATGCAAAAGAGAAGCAATTAAATTCATAAAAATGTATAATTAAAGCAAAGAGAAGTAGTAGCAACTTCTAGGTTTTGAATTTTTCCAAAGGGGAAAATCCACCCCCATGGATTTTTCTAAAGGGGAAAATCCACCCCCATGGATTTTCCAAGAGCTACTGCCTCAAATCCACCCTCGCGGATTTTTCCTTAAGGAAAAATCCACCCCCGCGGATTTCTTTTCAAAAGAAGGGGTTTCCGGCAATGGGAACGGCCGTTCCCGTTCCCAGTACAACTGGGAACGGTCGTTCCCACTCTCGGTCCATGAACAGTAAGGCCTGGGAACGGTCGTTCCCAGTTTAAAACTGGGCGGGAACGGCCGTTCCGGCCTGGTTTTAAAAGCTGGAGCAGAGTTTAAACACAGAAAACAGGGGAAGCTCGAAAATATGCCAAAAATGGCCAAAATCCAACCTTTAAAGTTGCCATAACTTCTCAAAATGCACATACAATTCAGATATATCATACTTTACATATGAACACTCAAATAATGCAAGAAAACGGAATTTAAAAGCATGATCAAGGTTAAGCAAAATTCAAACCAAAATTATGATCACTCAAAAATCCTTCACCAACCATGGATTACATGCAATAAATGCAACATATATAACATATACAACTCATACAAAAAGCTAGAAATCAATCATCTCAAGCAAAGAGCAAGAAATCACCATTAAAGCTAAACCCTTACTATTCAAGTATGGGAGCAAAGGCAAAGCAAACTCACACCAAACTCAGAAGTTAAACCATGGAAACGTAGAGCATGACGAGGGGATTCCGAAACCTACCTAAGCTCGAGAAAAGACGAAGAAACGAGAGAGTTATTGGCTTGTGAAGTTGGATGATCAAAGCTTGGGGTTTTCTCTCTTTTGCTTGCTTTGAGCCGAACATAACGTAATGAGGGAGAAGAGAGAATGGTTCAGCCTTTAAGGCTGAGCCGGTTCGGTTCACGGGTTCGGTTCAAGGTTCCCGGTTCAAGTTGGTTCGGTTCAGCAAATACAGGCTCAAATAAGGTCAACTCAAATAAACGAATAAATCACATGCACATTCATTCAGACGAATTCATATAATTCAATTATTTCATGCAAATTCAAATAATTCATATAAGAATTAAATTAAATAATTCAAATAAACAATTAGAATAAATATAAAATGCGTAAATAATAATTTTAAATGCGCACATACGTCATACCTGTACGGTCTGAAAGTCGGGGTGTCACAGTTCAAGGAAACAATCAATTAATCAATTTTAGTACATAAATCATGAAATGAAATAATTTTCATAACTTTAGAAAATGCAATTTTATAAAATGATCATGTCACATTTAATTAATGAATGCAAGAATTAAATAATTAATATAAAATCATCAAAACACACACGTGGCGTGCTTACCCCGAAATCCGGAAATCTGGGGCGTTACAATCCACGTATGAAACGGATAATCCATATATGAATCAAGGCTATAGCGAACGGAGACAATAAAAAAACGACTAAAGCTAGGCGGGACTAACCCTCGAACCACATTTAACAATGCAACAAATAAAGCGGAAGCATAATATTCAATATCAATAAACGATCCAAAACCATTAACTATGATTGCAAATCAATACATTAACATCTCCAAAATAGATATACATGCCAATCAAACGATAAACATAAATAACAAGAATGTATGAAGGTGTAAGTGCTAGACCCAAAAAAAAGACTCCAGACGACTCTATTTCCCGCCTAGCACTTCCTTGCAAGACTTGAAAATGTGAGGGTGTCAGTCTATGAAAGACTAAGCGAGGGTTATATAAATATAAGCGCATTTATCACACAAGTCCTAACCTCGGGTAATGAGTTATGAAAACCACAATATAAGTTCAATAAAAGAGGTAACATCGCCCGAGATTATAACTAACAAGTTTAACAATCAATCAATTACATTTCAGTCAATCAGTGGCCCGACGAGTGAGGGCAATTCTCCAACCTTACTCCGACAGTGTACAATGATTAGGTTATCAATTATATAGGTGATCATGCAATCAATTACAGTGCACACGTAACAGTTTCAGTCCATCCTTCTTCCTCCAGGGTGATGGTGAGTTAGCTAGACTCAACCATCCAATCAGTGTGAGCAGAGGGCGCATGAAACCCAAAACCCGGAACTCCTTCCACCACTAATCTCCTAGTGGCTTCAGGGATCATCCCAAATGGTGAGGATAGAGCCGGAGTTACCCGTCAGCCCATGCTTGCCCGGTTGGCTCAAGCTACTACCCTCGGGCCCATAGTGTAATCAATATACTGGCCAAAACAGTCGGTTCAATACAATACAGTCGTTCAGTGAAAATCAATTAACATTTGTGGAAAGCTATAGATATACCTATACGTTTTGGCTTAAAATCCATATAAGGGTCATATGGTTCTATATAACTAGAAATTAAACCTCACCTGTACAGACAAAAGAAAGCGAGAAAACCGCCTACGGTGCCGGCTCCTCGTCACCAGGAAGCTGGTCTGTCCAAGAAAGACAAGTGCAAGTGAGACACGACTCGTATGAACCAATTAAGACGAACGGCAAAATGCAACGAGACTATGTGGAATCATGAATACGGCACAAAATAATCTTGTTTTTGCATGAAATGTATCATATAATAGCAATTTGGGATCAATTAAGGCATTGGACCAAAATGTGAAATTTGTAGGTACTAATGCAGAAAATTTTCAACATGCGCACGTTGTATTCAAATAAGCATAACTCCTTCATCGGAATGAATTTTAACGAACCGCAAAATTCCTAGAAAACTAGACAACCATATCTTTACAATGATGTAAGGCTCAAATTCTAGTTCACCCCGATTAAATACCAGTTTTGTTTGAATATGACACAAAGCAGAAAATTTCCTGCAGCGCTATTAGTGAGAGATGACCGTCGTTCCCTTATCAAACGAAGTCGAAACGATCTGAAAATTGGTGGAGATATCTACAACATACCCAGAAATACACCAGTAAAACAGTTTTAAAAACTTCCATCATTTAGTCTCTCTGATCAAGCCATAATTCGGTTTTAAATTGGATCAGCGCCGAATCGCGACAGTTTGGCGGCACCAAAGTAAAACGGCCATAACTCACAAACGAAAATAGATATTGAAGAGCCGTAAGAGGAGAGTACTCTACACTTCAAATATTTTCTACAGTAGAAAAATCAGAGGAATTGGAACAGGGGAGCAGAGGCAGAAAAACAGAGCAAAAATCGAACCACAACAAACAATCAACCAATTCCAATTCTAATCAATCCAAATGCCATAATTCATGCAACATATATATATACAAGTTCAATACTCACTAAAGTTCCACATATTCATGTCCATAACTCATTAATCATCAAGAATCACACATATGAGCTCAATATATCAACTTATGCTACAAGTCCATAAACCTTAATATATGCACATCAAATTCAAGCCATAACCAAGTATTCATGCTTCCCATAATTAAAACACAATTATCTAATCCAAATGAATAACCCTAGCTATCATTCATGATCAAGAAATCAATCAAATAAATCCATTTTCACCTTGGAAATGAAGAGAGAAGAGATGATACGTTAGGATGAGGATGATGATGCTTCAAGATGAATGATCAACTCAAGAGTTAGCTCAAAGTATGGAAATCTCCTCCTTCCCTTCTCTTGGCAATTGATCGATCAAGCAATGGAGCAATATGTGTATGAATATGTCTTGTGTAATATGAATTAGAATATGATATAAATGGAGATATTAATGCTTCCCACTTTATGAGTCATCCTAATTAATTGCAATTAAGTCCTCCCAATTATATAAGTTATGCAATCAAAGACAAGTTAGAAGAGATAAATAAATAAAAGTCCAAGCCCTCTTATGCAATTAATCCCATAGTTCAAGGAAACAATCAATTAATCAATTTTAGTACATAAATCATGAAATGAAATAATTTTCATAACTTTAGAAAATGCAATTTTATAAAATGATCATGTCACATTTAATTAATGAATGCAAGAATTAAATAATTAATATAAAATCATCAAAACACACACGTGGCGTGCTTACCCGAAATCCAGAAATCTGGGGCGTTACATTCCTCCCCTAATCTCCTAGGGGGTTCAGGGGTCATCCCAATTTAGTGAGAATAGCACTCGAGTTACTCGTCAGTCCATGCTTTCCTGGTTGGCTCGAACCACTACCCTCGGGCCCACAGTGCAATACGATACTCGCCAAAACGATTAATCAATCGATACAATACAATAGTTCTGTAAATCCTTTGAAAACCAATAACATTTGAAAACTATAGATATATAGATACATTTTTGGCTTAAAACATCACATAGGGTTATACGGGTTCTATATATCTAGAATTAAACCTCACCTGTGTGACCAAAATAAACAAGGAAACAACTCACGGGGCCTGCTCCTCGTCACTAAGAAGCTGGTCTGTGCAGAAAGACAAGTGTACGTGAGACACGACTTGATAAGAACCAAGTAGGACGAACGGCATGTTCAATTAATGTCAATCATGCAATTACAATCAATGGGTATTATAGACATACACAAATTGGCAATCGAGGTAGCAAAGATCAAGTATTCAAGATGTAATTCAAATTGTACAATTATTACATAAACCTCCCCTATGAACTTCAAGTATGAAATCACATGATACATACAATACCCATAATATAATGCACTAAATAGCATGTCAATGAAATGTTCATGTCGGAAACAAGCCAATAAAACCATGCAAGAAAAATTAAAAAAAATAATTTTTCATGCAGAAAGAAGCAGGGTCGGGGGCACGACCAAAATCCTTCACAAAAGGGTCGCGGTCGCGACCAAGTATTTTTGCCCGAATTTCCTCCAAATTTTCAAATCTCGAAACTAGGCCAAAATCGGGTAGCGGCCGCTACCAGTTTTACACGTAAATCAGGTCGCGGGCACGACCAAGTACACAGTAGCAGCAAAACAGGGGAAACAACGTACCAACAAACCAACCATCCAAATGACTTCAAACCAAGATTAAATGCACATATTTGAAGAAATATACATGCTACCATACATATAGATCAATAACAACTCATAAAAACACCTAATTCCACGTTAGATCATCAAGAATCAATCAATCCAAACCCATATGTATACTCATGCTCCAAGTCCAAAAATCACAAGATATATGCAACAATCTTAAGCTTAAAGTTCATACACATAATTCCAACAACAAATACACAAATTAACCAAGTCATTGCAAAGCCCTATCCATCACATTTATTCAAGAAAATCATCAATTCCCCAAAGTTACCTCAAATGAAAGAAATGGAAGATGAGATGAAGATATGATGTTGATGATGCTTCAATGATCACAAAATCCCACAAAATATAGCTTGAAATGATGAAATCTCCCTACTCCTTGAAGAGGGTTTTGGTTCGGTTGAAATAAGGAAGAAATGAGCAAGTGTATGAAAATGTTTGTATGCAATGAAAAGCAAATGGTACGTGATTGCTGCTAAAGAAAGGGGGAAAATGCTCCAATTTGCTATTAAGTTCCTTCATTTATTAAGTCATGCAATTAGGTTCAATTCCATATTAAATGAGCAATTAAGTCCAACAAATAATTCATGCAATTGAGTCCCCAAAATCATGAAAATGATCAAGTAAGGACGTAAAAGAAATTAGATCATGCTCGGGACTTTAATTCACGTTACAATCAATTTTAATTTATGCAATAAGTATGAATTTAATATGGATTTCATAAAAATACTTAGAATATAACTTTATAAAATTATGTCATGACATGGAAAATTAAAGAAATGATCAAATAACAATTAAATTATAACTCTCAAACTCACACGTGGCGTTCATACCTGAAATGCTGAAAGTTGGGGCGTTACAATATAAGTAATTGGACAATGTCACTGGAGCATATTGTAAGTAGAGTAGCAGTGTATCAAGTTATAGAATAAAACTAGGAACATATGCAGCCATATATCATAATGCAGGACACAAAATAGATTAATAACATATAAGTCCTGACTCGGGCAAAATAGACATTCTAGAGCTTCAAGATACCTCTAGAGTGCGGCTGCAAGACCTGAAACCATGAGGCCAGAAAACAGGTAGAGGTATTAGTCAAAGTGACTAAGTGAGGGAGTATTTAAAAGGAATACTCTTGAAATGAAAGGATATTTGAAATGAATAAAGTTTACCTTGAAGAATGATTTGAAAGATAGATACTTTATGAAAACATTTGATATGCAAATGATGATGTCACACGCGCACACATATGATATGATTTGGTTCATATGATTTTAATAAAGCGGGATAGGGGTAAAGGATAACTTTGATAAATATGAACCAATGTTTATAAAATGATTTATGGCCGCAAGCTAGGTATCTTCCACCCTTACTCCTTGAAAACAATGGACGATGAGCGATGATGGACCGAGATCAACAACATCTTGAACATACACACATGCACCACCCTTCTCCGGTGTCACTTCGGGTAGCTAGCCCTGGGTGACGATAAACGATAAATGAGATAAGGATTTGCGGTCCTTTCTCTAACAGATTATCCTGACTTAACCAGCCTCCGATTAAAGTCGGTGTCAATTGTCTAATGGTGATGGCCGGTATTAGTGATGTCATTGGCGCTCACCTCCCGGGCATCAATTCCGCACATAACCGCCGGGCCCAATAATGATGAAACGATAATGCTTGCATATGAATGAACATCCAGAGTAAATCCGAATGCTTGAATATAATGAAGTCCGTGAAGGACATGTATAAATGATGCGATGATGAACGATAAACGATGAATCAATGAATATGATTGTTTGAAACGATAAATGAGATGAATATGATACTTGAATGATAAATGAATATGATATTTGAATAAATGATAAATGAAGTAAATGATCGATGAAAGAGTTGTCCCGATAAGGGAATAGTTTAAAGTAGTGCATTGAAAGAACTAGGTGTTGGTTTTGAAAACTTTTGATACTATAGATATAATCATGGTTCCAGTTTGAAATAGTTAACCTCACCTATTAATAGGTAAAGATGCGTAGTATGATTAAAAAGTGCCCTGGGGATCCCAGTGTTCAACCTTAACTCCTGTAAGTGACATACTAAAGTGAGCTTAAGAACTAAGACCCACTCTACATGATGCATGAAGTCACATAAGGAGATAACACAAGAGAGTAATACCATTTAAGGAATTAGAGATAAGGTATCACATAAAGAGACACGCTGAAGTGAGTTATCTTAACGTAAGACTATGATCTTACTAAAGCCGAGTAAGTATTAGTCAAATTATGAATCCTAACGTAACCCTAAGGTTATGAAACAAATCCACGAAAGAAAACTCATTTTGAAAAGATATTTTAGACCTGAGGTTGGAAAACCCTAAGTGCAAACGTCTAATTAGGTATCCCGAATTTTATTTCATTTTACTATTCAAAAGTACTATTCCAAATTACTATTCAAGGTTACTATTCACAATTACTATTCATATATCGGTCAAAGGGTTCGGGTCAAACCCACACACTAAACACATACTCATGCACACACACGAACACGCACCACGCACACCATGCACACACACGGCACACACACACACATACACACACACACACTCTCTAATCAAATTATGATCTTGTTATAACCTATGGTTCAAGTTCATATTATTAGAAGCACGTATGATCTAGATTAAAAGGTATAACCTAAGGTTACAAGGTCTAATTAAAGTACTATTCTATCTTAGGTTATAAGGTGTGACAGTAATTAAGTGTATAAGATATGATCAAATAATATTCCACTAATCCAAGTCATAACAGAAGATCATATAACAATGTAGCATCATATCATAACATAAGTCATAGCATAGCATGAGCATTGATCATATAATATGTGACAATTAAATCAATTGACAATATATAACATGTTGTGACATAATTGATCATATAATATTATTCCATTAAATAACATGCATGAACATAATTTAAATATCATAAACGTACATCAATATACAACATATATAATCCCTAAAGCATGATCATAGCATATATAAAACTAATTCATAACATATCATAGCATATTATAAACAATTAAATCACATGAACAACTAGTCAAATATATCATAAAAACTATACCATAAATGCATAAAAATAAACTCCTGTATGGCTTAGGGAAGACTCTAAGACCCAACCTAAACATAATGTAAATATACCATAACATAAAAACATAAATTAAACTAAAACATAACATAAAACTATAGCATAAAATAAATAAAACAACTAACCTAAGGGGAGGGGAGGCTCTCGGCCAAGGGAAGAAATGAGGGAGAGAGGAGTACACAAGACTTGGTGCAAGACGAAATGAATGAGTTAGGGGGGTATTTATACTTGTTGGGAGGCCCCTCACCTTGCAATAAAACTATCTCCAAGGATAGGAGAGGAAATGGTAGTAGCTACTTTTGTAAGCTTGGCCTTAGGAATTAAATAAAAATGGGAAATGAAGATTATTTAGGTAATTTAACATGGTAAACATGAAGAGGAGCTGCTGGAAGTTGGCTTGTGTGAATCGGACAAAAATTAGCTTCGAAACGAATATTTATTCGATTAAAACGGATTTACCGTTAGAAAGATACATTAGTTTTAAAGAATAGAAATTTGAACGTTTTAAACGAATACGAATGAAAAACGACCTCCGAACATGATTTGAAAGTCCAGATTGTTTTAAAAGGCCATAAAATAAATCGACAATCGTTTTAAGCCCAATATTGACTATAAAAAGTTTTACCGATAAAAAGTTAGAAACGTAGGATGAATAGTAACTTATTTTTAAAAACGTTTTATTCAAAACTCGAGTCAGGGCTTGAACGAAGAGATGTAATCAATCTCAAAAATCATGAAATGAATTAAGAAGTACTTTAAAACCAAATTTGAAGAGTAGAAGTTCTCCGAACAAAAAACTGTTCGTAGAAGGAATAGTGAATTAGGGTTTTAAATAAACGTTTAATTGGAAATGAAGTTTAAAATAGATTTTCAAGTTAAGAATGATTTCAAAACACTCATATCGACTCAAGGATCGATTTGACTATAAATTTGAGTAGTAAAAGGTGTCCGAATCAAAACCCGTTTGCAAGAAGAATAGTAACTTTGGACGGTAAGTGGCCGAAATGCCCTTAACGTTAAAGAAAGGACTCTGAACCTTGGAAAACAAGTTCAAATGATTGGAAAACATGGATTATGAACCTCTAGGGTTCGAGTGACAAGATGGGTAAAGTAGGCTCCGTAAATGAATAGTAAAGTGGGTAAAAGATAAAGAATTCCCCCTTAATGTACTAAAAATCACATATGAGCACGTTGATCAGATAAGAATACAATGCATGAGGTTTTGTAAAGTTGGATCATGGTTTATAAACGCTTTACCACTGTCCTTAGCTTACCATTTCAACCAGACCCCATTACGGGCTGTTACAAATAGTGCCCTTAAAGCAGCTTTTGGCTTTACCATTTCCTTGTAAAATCACAAACAGTCTTTGAATAATAAACGAAATGATTTTATTCATAGGCAATCACTTCTTTATGTGCTTATTTATGTCTGTTTGGATTTGATTTTGTTTTGCATGTACTGAACTCCCCTAATCCGATGAGGTCGTTAAGAACTTTGTCGTTATGGGAACGACACATGAAACAAGTTCTTAACTCTATAGGCGAGGATTAGAAATTTCTCCAAGTCAATGAGTCCGACAGACAGTGAGAGTGTCGACCTTGACTCTGTTGAGACTTGCTTATGTGATTATGTCCTTTTGAAGGATCACTCAGTTTCATGGAGTGATAAGTGCATACGTTGATGCGTTCATAATACATAAGGGTGATTGTTACAAGAAATTCATCATTGAGATGTCCCGAGTGAGAACATTCCTAAATGGGAAAGGAAGTTTCCAGAAATTTCCAGATTAGGAAATATCTCACAGGTCAATGACGTGATTTATTAATCCTTAGACTTGAGATTCTGTAATGTCTCATATGAGCTAACTCTGTAATCTTTGATATAGGCTCAAAAGGGTGTCTCCATATAGACACCTGAACCACGACCTATGTTGGGATTACACAAGTGGCATATGTAGAATTAGTAGAATCGATAAAGGACCTACACTTGTTAAGAACAATAATGATCTCTTACTGTTTGAGTTGTTCGTAGTTCATTAAATATTAAACCCTTGGCCAAGGTGGATAAAAGATCAAGACATCTAAAAAATGGGTTTTTCTAGGATTGAGATGGAAATGGATATGAAACGAACTTAACTTTAAAGATCAAGAATATTTGGGCTCTGAGAATATTCACGTGCTTTAGTTCTTGATTGAGAGATGGAGTTGTAGGAGGATCGTATTTCACTGATTGTCATTGACTGAAAGGTTCTTCGATTCATTTCGTTATTCGGCTAGGGGTCACACACCTATTGCTAGATTACGGTAGTATGATCTGTGAAGTGATTAATTAATTAGGGAATTAATTAGTTGCTGTCACTGCTAATCGAATAATGAACCTAAAGGGTCACACACAAATGCCAAAACACGAGGGTTATGGTAGGATGTTAATATGATTAACGAAGGATCAAATTGTTGATCGAAAAGGAAAAATTGGAGCACGTGGGCATTGCCATGTGTCAAGCGCACGTGACTACCACGTATCACACGTAGCCTACGTGGCTGTCACGTGTCATGCACACGTGGTATGTACGTGATTCCATTTGTATAATTATATTACACGTGAATTCTTTTCTAGAAATTAATTGATTAAATTGTAATTAATTAATTTTGGTCTTTTAATTAATTTTGAATTAATTGCTAAGACTATTCTCAAATAAACTTAACCCAATAAATAATTAATTAGGAATTGATTTATTTATTTTATATTGACTTTTAACTTTGGGAAAGTTGAAAAGTCCAACTTCCAATTGTAGGAGAGAGAAGGTTATTCTTGCAAGACTTGGAGAACAAGTTGGGAACTTATTCTTCCAATTAAATTAAATAATTAATTTGTTAATTAGTGAGCAAGAAAACAAAGTCCACTAGGTTTGGGAACCCTAGGGATTTTCGAACCTCACTAGTATTTGTACTAGTGGAGGTGTTTCTCTTATTCTTTAGACCAACACTCACAAAGTGTTACTTTTTTTGAGAAAAACCAAAAGATAAGTTTCAAAGTAAATCCTAGCCAAACACAAGCCATAGAACTAACATTCTCACTAGCTTGATCGTGTTCTAGGTCTGGTGTGGATATGCTTTGGAGGGCTTCTACTTTGGAGTCTAATTCGAAGGCCGTTCGAGGGATTTCTCTTGAAGGGTGTACGTTAGGCGGTAACGGCATCACTAGAAAGCTTCTATCATTGTAAGTTTCTAAAACACCCTACGATACAATACGAAAATTGCAAGACAACGGTTAAACTTTTGGAAAATTTTAAACTTCCGCTGCTCAACTCTTTCGTGTTATTTAACATGAACCGTGGTAAAAAATCCGGGCCGCGTGGAATCCATCGGTCTCTCCAAAAGTGGATCGAGGCCCCATCTCCCACTCGCCACCGAGAACCTACCGCAAGGAGGTACCGTGTGGCATGCAAGCCCCTCCAAATAAAAGAAGGTGAGCGCCCCAACGGGGTATCCTACGGCTGTGATATAGGGAAGTAGCGGGCTTTTAACAGACAGGACAATAGGCTTTCCTGGTGGCGCACACATCACCAAAGCTGTTTTGTAAGCATTTCCATGTTGAACAGACGCACCAAACGGAACCCCAAACCCCAACAAACTTGTTTCGACATAATTTGCTCCAAGCGTGCGTCTTTTTTCTTTATCATGCCACCAAAAATTAGAAATTACAGCGTCAATATCCCTCACAAGACTGTTCGGGAGCAGGAAATAGTTTAAAGTAAATGAAGGGATGGCCTGGAGTATAGCTTTAATGAGGATCTCTTTGCCCGCTTTAGACAGAAATTTTTCCGAGAAGCCACAAATGTGGTTGATTTTATCCAGAATCCCAGAGAAGGCGGCTCTCTTAGACCTCCCTACTTCGGAAGGCATACCCAAGTAACTCCCCAGCTGATCGACAATACGAACCTCTAGAATTCCAGCTAAGTCCACAACCTCCACACTTGCTACATTGGGGCTGAAAATGATGGCAGACATAGAGCTATTAATTTCTTGCCCCGACGCCTACCCCGTATTTAGCCAAAGTATCTCTCACATAAATCATAGTGTCACAGGTCGCCCTTCCGCATATCAGAGTATCATCGGCGAACAGGAGGTGGGAGATAGTCGGAGCCCCACGATAAATAGAGACACCTACGAGATCACCTCGGCGTTCATGGTCCTGTAAAAGTAAAGAAAGTACCTCTGCACAAAAAAAGAACAGATAAGGGGAGAGGGGATTGCCTTGACGAATGCCCCTCTCCGGGACCAAAGAACCAAAATCAACCCCGTCTAAAAGAAAGGAATATTTCACAGTAGTAACACAGGCCATAACACGATTAATGAAGGAACGAGGGAAACCTAACTGCCCAGAACCTGGTCGAGGAACCGCCATTCCACTCGATAGTTCCCCCTGCTCATATCGAGCTTGAGATTGAAAAAAACATTCTTTCCTATGCTCTTTCGCTTAATAAAGTGATTAATCTAGTAAGCAACAATAACATTATCACTAATGATCTTATTAGGAATGAAAGCAGATTGAGTAGGGGAAATTAAATCATTAAGAAGAAGTTTGAGGCGATTAACAATCAGTTTGGAGGCAATTTTATAGACCATGTTGCATAAGCTAATAGGGCGAAACTGAGTGATAAGCTCAGGGGATTTGCATTTTGGGATAATCACAATATGAGTATAGTTAAGTTGGCAATCAAACTTGTTGGAAAACGGAATCAGAAAAGCAGCGAAAATTTAAAAATTTTCCAACAAAAGGATCTTAGGCTCGCAATCGTGTATCCAAATTCGTAGAGATTAGAAACTTACTTTTCAATAATCTTTCTTGAAGCGTTTCAAGCCACCCAAGAACGCTCTTCTCGCGGCTTGATCCCCTCTCCTTGGTAAAGCTCGAATCTTCAAACTTCTAACTTGAAGCTCTCTAGAGATAGTCCACCAACTTGACTACAATCTAACTAGTAAGGATGCTAGTTCTCTAGTTAGTGTTTAGGCTTAACCTAGGGTTTAATTTATCTTGGAGAAAGGATGGTGTTCAACACATGAACCAAAATAAGATCATCAATTAGCTCCAAGAGGAGCTCGAGCCCCCCTATATATAGGAGGGGGAGGGACGCCCAAACCCTAGTCCTTTTGGGCTAAGGATTTGGTCCCTCTCTCTCCTATTACTTGATCATTAAGTAATTTTGACTTTGACTTTGAATTCAAATTCAAATCAACTTTTAAGAGAGCTAAAATATCCAAACCCTTTTGGATATTATTATACTTTATTTATTTAAAATAAATAACTTATTTTATCTAATTAATTAATTCACAATTAATTAACTAGATTATTTTTCTCCAAAATTAGACTTTCTTTTTAATTCAAAATTAAACCAAAGTCTATTAAATAATTAATAAATTAATTATTTAATATATATATATATATATACAATATATATATTCACGTGTGAGACACGTGTCACAATGACACGTTTCACTCACGTGACCCACACGTGTGGTTTCACACGTGTGGAACCCTCTTGGCCCGATTAACTCGTTTAATCATTTTCAAGCCTCAACTCATGTAACCAAGTTGTTGTGTGTGACCCTCTAGGTTCTCAATTCAATTAGCAGTGACCCTAATTAATTAATTCACTAATTAATTAATCAGTTCACAGATTAAACGACCATAGTCTAGCAACAGGTGTTTAACCCCTAGCTGAATTGGAATGTTCGGATTCGACATAACCTTTAAGTCATTGATTCATGTGAGATACAATCCTCCTACTTACTATCTCTCAACCAAGATCTAGGGTAAGGGAATAATCAGAACCCTAATAATCCGGTCTTAAAGCTAAGTGCATTTCATATCCATTTGATCTCAATCCAAGAAACCCTTTTCTTGATGTCTTGATCTACTGCCTTGTCCAAGGATTCCATATGGCATATGAATGACTTACACAATAAGAGATCACCTTGCAAATGCAAGTGTAGGTCCTTTCTTGATTCTCATTCACTTTCATGAATCACTTGGGCAGCCCCAGCATAAGCCTTGAATCAGTTGTCTAAGGCGACACCCTTTAAAGCTTATACCTAAGACTACAGAGTTAACTCATAAAGTGACATGGAACCTCAAGTCTAAAAATCAATTAATCACATCAATGACTCGTGAGATATTTCCTAATCTGGAAGTTTCCATTTCCTGAAATAGAAACTTCCTTTCCCATTTAGGAATGTTCTCACACGGGGTACCTCAGTGAACTTACTTATTGAAGTAAGCACCCTCATGTATCACGCATGTATCAACTATACACTTTGCACCTCCATGAAACAAGGTGGTCCTTCTTAAGGGCGTGATCCCATAAGCAAGCCTTAGAGGAGTCAGGTTGACACTCCCACTGTCGGTAGGACTCATCGGCTTGGAGTATTTTACTAATCATGACTTATGTGATATAGGGCTCGTTTCATGAACCATTTCACCTAAATGGTAGAGTCCTAAAGTCATCAGGATTAGGGGAGTTCTCATACATGCACAGATAAAGTAAACGCATACCAAACAAGAGCATATAAAGATATGTTGCCTCAATTCGTTATTTCATTCAAAGATTGTCTGTGATTACAATAAGGAAAAGCACAAAGCGGATATACAATCGGCTTTCTAGGGCACTATTCCTAACAATCTCCCACTTGCCCGTCAAAGCCATTCTAAAGCTACTCTAAGTCCCTTCTTCTGAAGATGACCTTGGAAAGCTTCTCGACTAAGGGGTTTAGTAAGTGGATCTGCCATGTTCTCTGCTGATGTGACCCTCTCAATTTGCACATCTCCTCTTTTGATAATATCACGGATTAGGTGATACTTCCTCATAATGTGCTTGGTCCGTTGGTGAGATCTTGGTTCTCTTGCTTGAGCAACCGCCCCAGTGTTGTCACAAAACACAGTAATGGGGTCTTTCATGCTAGGAACAACATTCAACTCTTGAATGAAGTTTCTAATCCAAAGACCTTCCTTAGCTGCATCATTTGCAGCTAAGTATTCGGCCTCAATGGCGAATCTGTAGTGGTAGTTTGCTTGGAACTCTTCCAACTCACTACTCCACCGTTTAGGCAGAAAATGTATCCTGACATTGACTTAAAATCATCTAAGTCAGATGCAAAGCTTGCATCGCAGTATCCTTCGACAGTAAGATCTTTCCGACCTCCGTAAACTAAGAATAAGTCTTTAGTACTTTTCAAGTACTTAAGAATATTCTTCACGGCAGCCCAGTGACCATCTCCAGGGTCAAATTGGAAACGACTTGTTACACTAAGTGCATAAGCCACATCCGGTCGAGTACATAACATTGCATACATTATGCTACCTATTGCTGATACATAAGGTGTATGAGTCATTCTTTCCTTCTCAAGGTTAGTCGTAGGACACATCTTTTTAGAAAGACATGTTCCTACACTCACAGGAAGGTTCTTAACCTTTGCTGACTCCATATTGAATCTCTTCAATATTTTGTCAATGTACATCGACTGTGATAGTCCTATTAACCTTCTAGATCTATCTCGATAGATTTTAATTCCAAGGATATAAGACGCATCACCAAGATCTTTCATCTCGAATTGGTTCGATAACCATAACTTAGTTACTTTCATGTCATCCTTCGAATTCCCAATAAGAAGGATGTCATCAACATAAAGTACTAAGAATTGCACTGAGGTCTCCAATTCCTTTCTATACACACATGATTCATTCGAAATTTGAATGAAGCCAAACGCTTTGACTGATTCATCAAATCGAATATTCCAATTCCTAGAAGCCTGTTTCAATCCATAGATTGATATTTGGAGTTTGCAAACCTTTTGCTCACTCCCACTGAATGTGAAACCTATGGGTTGTTCTATATAAATGTCTTTATCAATGTCACCATTGAGAAAGGCAGTTTTCACATCCATTTGCCATATCTCATAGTCATAATATGCAGCAATGGCAAGCATGATCCGAATAGACTTTTGCATTGCAACTGGTGAAAAGGTATCATCAAAGTCCACGCCGGGTCTTTGAGTGAATCCTTTTGCAACCAGTCTTGCTTTGTAGGCTGCAATGCTTCCATCAACTCCAAGCTTTCTCTTAAAGATCCATTTGCAACCTATGGGTTTGACCCCATCAGGCAAATCTACCAAGGTCCAAACTTGGTTGGAGTTCATGGAATCCATTTCGGATTTCATGGCTTCTATCCACTGTTCAGAGTCAGAATCTGAAAGTGCCTCCTCATATGTCAAAGGATCATTATCCTTTTGAGAGATTTCATGGAAGAATCCATACCATCTCTCCGACTGTCTAGGAGTGCGTTCAGAAAGCCTTAGAGGAGGATTTATGTGTGTATCGAAATTCGTGATTGGTTGCGGTTGGCCAGAAGGGGACGTTTCTTTAGTGGGTGGTGTGGGATCACTTTGTACTTCTTCTAATTCTATGATCTTGCCTTTCTTTTCTTTAAGGAACGGTTCCTCCAGAAAAGTGGCATTTCTGGAAACAAGCACCTTTTGCTCAGATTGATCATAGAAGTAGTATCCTATGGATTCCTTAGGATAACCTACAAAGTAGCATAAGTTAGAACGAGATTCTAACTTATCTCCCACTGTCCTCTTCACGTAAGCAGGACAACCCCAAATTCTTAAGTAAGAATAACTAGGGATTTTACCATGCCACATTTCAAAGGGCGTTTTAGGGACTGACTTAAAGGGAACTAGATTCAAAATCTTTGCTGCACTTTCTAGGGCATAACCCCAGAAAGAAGGTGGTAAGTCAGTGAAACTCATCATGGAACGAACCATATCGAGTAGGGTTCGATTCCTTATCTCAGAAACTCCATTGAGTTGAGGAGTTCCCGGAGGTGTCCACTGAGAGATAATCCCATTATCTTTGAGATGATTAAGGAATTCTTCACTAAGATACTCGCCTCCTCGATCAGATCGAAGTGCTTTGATCTTGTGACCAGTTTGGTTCTCAACCTCCTTTTGAAATTCTAAGAATTTCTCAAAAGGTTCAGATTTATACTTCATTAAGTACACATAACCATACCGACTAATGTCATCAGTAAAGGTTATGAAATACTGATGATTGTTTCTAGTGCTTACACTAAGCGGTCCACAAACATCAGAATGGATCAAATCCATAACCTTAGTGGCACGTTCCACAGTTCCTTTAAAAGGGACTTTGGACATTTTTCCTTTGAGACAGGATTCACAAGAAGTCAACTCTTTGAGATCATTTTCAGAGAATGATCCTAAAGTGTTTATCTTGCTAATTCTGTTCTTGGAAATGTGTCCTAATCTAGCGTTCCATAAGGGAGCTGAAACTTTGTCATCTCTCTTACGTTTAGTTTCTCGTTGTATGTTCATAATATTGATATTCTGAGTTAGATAAAGTCCATTACTTAGAGTACCGATGTGAACGGAAGAGTTGTTCCGTTTGATAAAGTATTTACCATTCTTAATATAAGTTTCATAACCTTCACAATCTAAAATTGGAACTGAAATTATATTACGAATAATTCTCGGTACATAAAGGACTTTGTTTAAAACTTACTCAAAACTACCTAAATCTAATCTAATTGTGCCTAAAGCTTGAGCTTCAACATTTGAGCCATCGCCGATCTTCAAGACACATTCTCCTTCTTTGAGTTGTTAGACTTCACTTAGCATCTGTACATCATTACATATATGAGCTCCACAACCGGTATTAAGTACCCAAGAACTAGAATTAATAGAAAGATTTATTTCAACGAGAACCATACCTTTCTTTAGAGTAGCCGTGTACTCTGGGCAGTTTCTCCTCCAATGTCCCGCTTTGCCACAATGGAAGCAAACATCCTCTTTCTGATCACGCTTCTTCTTTTGGGCCTTCCCCTTCAAAACGCCACCAGTGGGCCTAAGGGGTTTCTTCTTCTTCTTTTGGGCTTTCTTGCCCTTACCTTTAGAAGGCCCAGAAGAGGAAGATGGAGCATTCACCATCAAAACCTTGTTGTCCTTCTTGATTGTGCTTTCAGCAGTCACAAGCTGACTAATCAGCTCAGCTACAGTAGCACCAGCATGATTCATATTGAAGTTAAGGACAAATAGGTTGAATGATGGTGGGAGTGAAGCTAGCAACAAGTCCACTGAAAGCTCATCTTTCAGTGGCATGTCCATGGAAGCAAGTTTCTCAGTAAGGGCGAGAAACTTGAGTCCATATTCATGGACACTGGAACCTTCCCTCATTCTCAAGTGGAACAATTCCTTTGAAGTGTTATACCTTGTAACACGTTCATGAGGGCGGTAAAGTTGCTCTAAGTGGTCGTAAATCTCCCAAGCGAATTCCATGGCCTCATGTTGCCTTTGCAAGTCCAGAGACATGTTAGCCAACATAAGGCAACGGGCTTGGAGATTATCATCCTTCCACTTCTGGATCACATCCCGCTCGGCCTAAGTGGGAGCATCCCCTTCGGGACTAGGCTCCCCTTCGAAGAGAACATAAGTTCTCTTCTCATAATCTAAAATGATTTTTAGATTGCTCAGCCAATCATAATAGTTGGGAGCAGTCAACTTGTTTGACTCGAGGATCGATACAAGAGGGTTTTTGGTTGCCATTTCAAAACACGTAGAGAATCACAGAATCTTCGACCTAAATGGTAAAACAGAGAACTAGTGAGCATGCTGAATTATAACGATATACAAAAGATAAGGTCTTTAATCTAATGTAGCTCCGACTGTTTTTCAAAGATCTATAATCCCCAAAGATCTAAAAGGAACACGTTTCCCAATAGGTACTAAGATCCTAAGCATTTTACCTCGAAACCACGACTCGCGGACATTCTAAGTAAAACCCTAGGTAGGTACAACTTACCAATTCTAACACCTTTAGAACTCTTAGTAATTGTTTTTGCATCACCTATCTTTCAATATGGACCCACGACTCGTGCGACATCCATATTTACTCAGGCGTTAAGCTAGACCCATCAATCATAAGATCATGATCAAAACTTAGTTCGAACGACCCACGACTCGCGGACATCGCCCTTGCCAAAATTGATCACGAAATATTGATCATTTAAAATGATCAATTAGGTAACTAAGAACTAATAAGCTCCACTAGCTATCCCACGACTCGCGGACATTAACTAGTTTCCCTTACTAAACTTAAAACCTATTGATGGAATGCTAGGAATTTAATTCAAAATTTGCATCTCGAATTAAATACCTATTTATTCGAAATTAGCTTAATATTTAATGAGAATTTTCAAATCAACCGGAGAGTTGTCCGGTTCGACCTCACCAACATATATGTTATCCAATTTTATTAGTCTTGATTAATGCAAGTACACTTAAATGCATTTCAAACAAGCACATAAACAGATAACATGTCCTAGCATGATACTAACATGAGATGATCATGGGTCTATCCTATCTTATGCGTGATAAGTGGGAGCCACTCCACTATCACAATTCTAACATACATGCCACATAAACAGTTTATATCACATAAGGGAAAGCGGTAACAAAATACGAGCCCTATCTCTATTACATTTTCAATTGAGATTCCCCTCCCTAACATTTTGAGGGGTCTTCACTTATGGCCTTCTTGTTACTTGAATGTGGTCCATCTTACTCCATGAGTGCATTGTCTCCAAAATGAAAATAAAACCTCACCACCTATCTCTACTCTCAAATTAAAAAGAAAAAGACATAAAGTAATAAGGCTCAATCTTCATATTGGCCTTAGATAATTACACGGGGCATACCCCGGCCTAAAAAACAGTAATATGGAAAGCCACATAATAAATCACATAACAGTACGCACATAAGTGAGGCTCCAACCTCAATTGAAAAACGCAACTATAGGGCTCCAACCCCAAATGTAAACCATCCATGTGCATAAATGTAAAGTATACATAGACTAGTACCCATGATCACCTAACATGCTTTTGCGAGAATTTAAATTTAGCCAATAAATTAAAATTCCCGTTTCAAGTCCCAATGACTTAAAACACGACTTGATGTGAGTCTTATTTATAACAGTTTTCAATAAATCCCAAGTTACTAAAAACTAATAAAATTCCAATTAATTTATGAAAATTAATAATTTTATCAAAGATGTAATTTCCCAAAATATAAACCGTTTCTATTTCTCAAAAATCCCAATTTTAAATTTTATTCAAAAAATTAAAATAAATATTCAAAATAAAAATTTTAAAATTAAAATAAAAATTGGGACTGGATTGCACGAAATACGAAAACGGATCACGAAAATGGGGCCCGTGCACGAAAAGGGCTGCACGTCGCAGGCGTGTGCGTGCACGCCGCGCCGTCCTGCGCGCGGCCCTTCTCGGCAGGATGGCGGGCGGCTGGGCGAGCAGTCCTTCACACTTGCGGGATTCTCGCCCAGCAGGGGGCCGGCGATGGGCAGTGACGGGCGGGCCAGCCTAGGCACACCCGGGAGTCTCTCGCACAGACGTGCGGGAGGTGCTGGGCGGTCGCCCTGCGCGCGCCTAAGACAGGCGGGCGGTGAGCGCGAAGCCCTCGCTTGCGAAGCCTTCGCGCGCGGGGTTTCGCGTGTTCGTTTCGTGTTTTCGTTCAAAAGCAAAACTAATCCAAGAAATCCAAAAATAGTTTACACAGTTTCAAATCTATAACAGTTTTAAAAATAAATTTTATAAGAAACAGTTTTCAGAAACTTTCAGGAAAAACACAGTTTCGTAATTCAGGCTTTCTAAAACAATTACACATACTCAATCGCATTAAGCCTAAGAATTTCTACCAAATTCAGTAAAGTGGAGACGAATCAGAAACACGATTAACGAGAAATTTAAAAATTTTCCAACAAAAGGATCTTAGGTTCGCAATCGTGTATCCAAATTCGTAGAGAATAGAAACTTACTTTTCAATAATCTTTCTTGAAGCGTTTCAAGCCACCCAAGAACGCTCTTCTCGCGGCTTGATCCCCTCTCCTTTGTAAAGCTCGAATCTTCAAAGTTCTAACTTGAAGCTCTCTAGAGATAGCCCACCAACTTGACTACAATCTAACTAGTAAGGATGCTAGTTCTCTAGTTAGTGTTTAGGCTTAATCTAGGGTTTAATTTATCTTGGAGAAAGGATGGTGTTCAACACATGAACCAAAACAAGATCATCAATTAGCTCCAAGGGGAGCTATTACTTGATCATCAAGTAATTTTGACTTTGACTTTGAATTCAAATTCAAATCAAATTTTAAGAGAGCTAAAATATCCAAACCCTTTTGGATATTATTATACTTTATTTATTTAAAATAAATAACTTATTTTATCTAATTAATTAATTCACAATTAATTAACTAGATTATTTTTCTGCAAAATTAGACTTTCTTTTTAATTCAAAATTAAACCAAAGTCTATTAAATAATTAATAAATTAATTATTTAATATATATATATATATATATTAATATATATATATACAATATATATATTCACGTGTGAGACACGTGTCACAATGACACGTGTCACTCACGTGACCCACAAGTGTGGAACCCTCTTGGCCCGATTAACTCGTTTAATCATTTTCAAGCCTCAACTCATGTAACCAAGTTGTTGTGTGTGACCCTCTAGGTTCTCAATTCAATTAGCAGTGACCCTAATTAATTAATTCACTAATTAATTAATCAGTTCACAGATTAAGCGACCATATTCTAGCAACAGGTGTTTAACCCCTAGTTGAATTGGAATGTTCGGATTCGACAAAACCTTTAAGTCATTGATTCATGTGAGATACAATCCTCCTACTTACTATCTCTCAACCAAGATCTAGGGTAAGGGAATAATCAGAACCCTAATAATCCGGTCTTAAAGCTAAGTGCATTTCATATCCATTTGATCTCAATCAAAGAAACCCTTTTCTTGATGTCTTGATCTACTGCCTTGGCCAAGGATTCCATATGGCATATGAATGACTTACACAATAAGAGATCACCTTGCAAATTCAAGTGTAGGTCCTTTCTTGATTCTCATTCACTTTCATGAATCACTTGTGCAGCCCCAGTATAAGCCCTGAATCAGTTATCTAAGGCAACACCATTTAAAGCTTATACCTAAGACTACAGAGTTAACTCATAAAGTGACATGGAACCTCAAGTCTAAGTTTCAATTAATCACATCAATGACTCGTGAGATATTTCCTAATCTGGAAGTTTCCATTTCCTAAAATAGAAACTTCCTTTCCCATTTAGGAATGTTCGCACACGGGGCACCTCAGTGAACTTACTTATTGAAGTAAGCACCCTCATGTATCACGCACGTATCAACTATACACTTTGCACCTCCATGAAACAAGGTGGTCCTTCTTAAGGGCGTGATCCCAAAAGCAAGCCTTAGAGGAGTCAGGTTGACACTCCCATTGTCGGTAGGACTCATCGGCTTGGAGTATTTTACTAATCATGACTTATGTGATATAGGGCTCGTTTCATGAACCATTTCACCTAAATGGTAGAGTCCTAAAGTCATCAGGATTAGGGGAGTTCTCATACATACATAGATAAATTAAACGCATACCAAACAAGAGCATATAAAGAAGTGTTGCCTCAATTTGTTATTTCATTCAAAGATTGTCTGTGATTACAATAAGGAAAAGCACAAAGCGGATATACAATCGGCTTTCTAGGGCACTATTCCTACCAAAATTTCCATGGTTTAGCACATCAAGAACACACCCGACTACGTTTCTACCCACCACATTCCAATAATGTTAAAAAAGCAGGGGGAAGGCCGTCTGTCCTGGGGATTTAAGGGGGTACAGGGATTTAAGGGCTTTAGTTACCTCAACCGACACATTAGGAGATAGCAATGCCCATCCCATATCCTCCGTAAATCTCGGTTGCACAACCTGTAAAATCTCATCAAGTTCAGCTTCGGGACACGCCTCAGATTAAAAGAGGTGACCAAAATAATGCTCAATGATGCATTTTATCACTTCCTCAGATGGTTGAGCCACGCCATTCTCATCTCGGAGAAAGTCAATATGATTTGTTTTCTCCCGTTGTGATGCTTTTAGGTGGAAGAACTTGGTGTTGCGATCTCCCTCCCGGAGCCATTGGATCTTGGCTCGTTGTTTTCACCTAATTCTCTCGTCTATCAGGAACTGTTCCACCTTGGCTCTCAAAGTCCGTTCTTCTGCCTTAGTATACTCCGTAATAATCCCTTCTCTAATCTATTTCAACCCCGATTCCCACCTTTCCAAATCATCTCTTGACCGACGGTCAAGGCACTGCCAATATATCAAACTAACTCTGCATTTCTCGTTGCTTGCCAGAACATTGGCCTTGGGAGACAACCGCATATTGATGGTGGTGTGTGAGATAACCATATTTCTCGGTGCTAGCCATGCACCATCCATATTTAACGGTCGTGGATTCGGCTGCCCCCTTTAACAACCGTAACAACACCACCACCATCCATATTTAATGAAAACTTCAAACTATCTATTCTCCTTTGCTTACAACAAGTGTCAGAAAGGAAAATAATCGAGGGGTTATGAACCTGAATCCGGGTTCGAAGGTTACGAACTCCCCAGGGACCCCTCGAGCCCTAACAGTTACAGCTGAGGTAACTCATTGATCTCGGCGGGGCTGTCCCGCAGCCTCCGCCGTTGAATTAGTAATATCAGAGAGTATCGAATCTTCGAGGTATGGGAGAAAAGGGGTGGAGAGTGTGTTCTGGGATCCGGGACGAGAGATGTAGACTTTGCTTTTGAATTTCCTAGGGAGCTGGATTTTCGTGGGATGAGGTGAGGACAGGTTGAGGGTGAGGGGAACGTTTATCAGCTGATCCCCGATAGATTGGAGAGTATTCGCAGAATTGAGGGATTGAAGGGAACTCAAGGACCGAGAGTGGAGATAAAGATCACAGTTTTCCTGATTTGGATGTGATAGATCGGAATATTTTATTCTTTGCTTGGTCGGGCTGGGGTTCTTTGTAGGGGACCTAGGGTGGGACACACCTGTAATAGAGGTGCTGCAATGGGGTAGGAGTAAAGGAGCTGAGAGTAACTGATTTTGATGGGGGAGAGAAGCGAAAATGTATGTAGTCAGGCCTGGGGGATCGGTAGCATGGATAAGTGACGTAACGGTCAATGGCCGAGAGGTAGAGGTATTGGGAATGTGAATCTATTTAGTGTTGGAGTGGGTAAGAGCCGAGTCGGGATGATTCTGGATGGGAGTGTGGTTTATAGGTTGTTGTTGGGTAACAGAGATAGTAGAGAGGTTCTGCATGGAGGGAATGGAGGACTGAGGTGGCGTATGGGAGTTAGGGAAGCCGGGCTGAGGGGAAGGGCTAGAGGAACTGTTGGTTTGGGTTATCGGCTTGAATTGAGGTAGTTTGGAAGAGGACGCCCGAAGCCACTGTCCATACAGGAAGGTGGGAGCAAGATCGACGAAGCCTTTCTCGTACCATGACGGGCAATACTTGTCAACATGGTCGCAAATCTCGTAAATGTAATAGTAATTCGAGAGCCTCTCATAGGTAAAACAGAGACCTATCTCACGACCATTATGTGTTTTCAGATTCATCCATCACACTAGGGGATCTTTCATGTTCATCCCAACTCTAACTTTCACATACTCCACGAACGGGCCCTGGTTGATATCAATATAGGAAGGCCTGAAAATACCAATTCTGCCCGCTATAGCGCTAGCCGTCTCCATATTCCGTTGATCAATAGGGAGACCATGGATACGCACCACAAAATCACACCGGTCCAAATCAACTTGTGCAGAATCATCATCATCATTCAGAGCCTGGAGGATTACAGGGTACTTATCGAAACTCCAGGGAGTACTCTTGAGAACCCTCTGCATATCCAATTTGTGATTGAACGAGAAGACTAACTGTTGAGTGTAAAATTCGCATGGATTTAAGCGTTAATTAGATTATACTTTTGTGTCGTTTGATGCGTTTATGTATTTATTTTGCTCCATGTAGGTGTTTAGGAAGTTGAAGTTAAGAAACCCCTGTTACTCCTTGGAAGAGTAAATGTGTTAACCCCCGTTAACTGACCCAGGAGCACCACTTTCAGCAAAGTAGGGGAGTAACGCCCGTTACTCCCTGGAAGAAGAACTCTGGTAACGGCCGTTACCAGAGGCAGTAGGAGGAAGACTTTTGGCACAAGAGGGGTAACACCCGTTACGCCTGGGCAGAAGGAAAGTGGTAACGTCCGTTACCACTTATAAAAGAGCAGTTATGATTTCAGCTTGTAATGGGCCTTAATGAGGTTTATGCGTGGAAAGGTAACGCCCGTTACCTAGGGCGGCGAGACTGATTTGGGAGCAGCTATTTATATGGGTTTAGGAGTATTTTTGGGGGATCGCTTCTTTAGTTTGTGACCTAGCTTGGAAAGAGAGATACAGAGCTTTGGGAAGATATAGTCGGAGAATTTCGAGGAGACGAAAGGATCAAATTCCTCAAACAATTCTGATTTTTCTGGTTTTATTTTTTGCTTTAATTATCAAACTAATTCCTCTAAGTTTTGTTTTAATTCGTTACATGTTAGATTCGTTTTCTAGAATTTATGAATGTTTAGGGTTTTGCTTTTGAGATCTTGTTTCGACTTGATGAACATGAATTCCTTTAATGCAGTTTACTTTAGTTTTATGAGCTCTGAGTTAATTATGAGTAGCTAAACTCCTAGGGTTAGGGGAGTGATGATGAATGCATACTAAGTGTTTGATATGATGCTCGAATGACTTGTGTTAATTCTTAGTTTTGAAAACGTGGTTTTAATCGAATTGCGACGCCCTGATCAACCTTAGCATAATCTAGGATTACCTAAGAATTGAGAAATTAATGGTAATTGAGATAGTTTTCATAACTGGTAGGTTTAGGAGTTCAAAGAGATTTGGTTCTTAACCTATACGACTAGTAAATCTTATTCCATGCCAAGCCGCTAGAACTTGATTTGCGCTAGTCTTGATCTTATTGGTTTGATTAATTGTTAATGATTGTGAGAACAACATTGAAATTAGTTGAATACTTGATTATACCTTGAAAAAGGATAATACAAATCTAAGTGACTAGGTTGTAGAATTACACTTGACAACCGAGTATTATAATGAATCGTGAATGCATAGTCATGACTGTAGCGCCCCAAACGGAAGGCACCACATCCCCCGCACCGAAACCCGACCCGTATATGAAATGGAAAATCCATACACGTGAGAAGTCACGGCGAACGGGGACTCACTCACTCACTAGGCAAGGCGGGAACTAGAATCTCGAAACCCCACAAGCCAAACAATAAGATAAAATGCAGGTGCTGAAGCATTTCATATAATCAATCATGAATATAGGTAGCAATTGACCGGTTCAACTAGCATAAATACCTAGTCCCGAAATTTCAAACATAAATCATAAGTCATAAACTCTGCATTTAAACATGTTTCAATATGACTTAAACAAAGTACAATGTGCGTGTAGAAAGACTCTGACTTAACTACAGAACTTGACCGACACAAAATCCCGCCTAGCACTCCAAAACCTGCAAAAGAACTGAAAACAAAGCCGGGTTCAGTCTATAGGAGACTGGTAAGTATAAAACAGGGCATACTAAATTTATATTTCAGAATGTAAACACCCTCACATGCAAGCTATAATCCCGTGCGAGGTTTTAAAACATTTTCCCCAAGTGGGGTGAAAATAAAGGAAAACAACGATTGGGATTACAACGATCAATTTCATTCATTCATTAAAAACATGCGGTCATTTCGTGAGCCCGGCGAGAGGGCGAATTCTCCAACCTTCTCTTCGTGTGTGCATTTATTCATTCATTCGTTCATTCATTGGTGATCATACCACAATCATTCATTCGTTCATAAACATTAACATTCATAACATTAACACTTACACCTTTTTCCTCCGGGTGGTGGACGGGTTAGCAAGACCCGACCACCTCATTCATTGACCAAAAGGGGTTACATGACTCCCCAGATGGCGCTCAGAGTCCATTCCTCGCTAACTCCTAACGAGGTCCGGTTACGCCGTCATTGTTTGTTGGGACTAGTGCACGGGAATCACCGTCAGCCCGAGCTTCCCCGGATAGCCACGTACACATAGTCCTGGGCCCCATTAAACATTGTGTTCACTGATCTCGCCAAAACATTGGGTAAGGGTTCATGAAAGAAAGGCTTCCGTTTGAAATCATTTACTCGAGAAAAGACTCTATATACGTAGTAAATACATTTTGGCTTAAAACTTTGAACGTTGGTTTATATAGGGTCGTTTTAGCTAATTGAAGAGAAACCCAGCTTTACACCTTACCGACCAATACCAAGAAGAAAACAAGAGGACTTGAAAGTGTCCTATGAACCCGGCATATCTCCGACCTGGAGAAAACTGTACACAAGACGACATGGTACATACGTGAGACTCAAGACTCCAAATGAACCATATATGATGCACGACAATGCAATGAATACGATATGAAAGTATAAGAAATGATATCATGTCATAGAAACATTCTTGTGCACAATTAATGTCTTAAAGACATGTATACAAGCCATTCTTTCATTATAAGTGGCGTTCATATCCATTCGAGCTCATAACTTTCACATTCCATATTAAGTCAATCCATGAATTTCATATAATGATCATAACATATGCTTTAACATGTATACATTTCATATGAATTATAAAAGAAGAGATAAATACTCAATTAGGGTTCATATTGATAACAAAGATCTATGCATGCGCATATTAGAAGCAATGATGACACGTTGAGGCATAACTTGGAAAATATTTCACAAACAAATCATGAAACTTCATCACATCCAAGGTAACACATTATAAAACATGTTAATATCTCATAGAAGTCATAAAAGAGGTGGAGGAAGATTAAACGAGCGAAGAAAAACGGAATTGGAGTAACAAACATAGGCAGGGCAGAATCCACCCCCATGGATTTTTCCAAAGGGAAAAATCCACCCCCATGGATTCCTGACAATAACTCTACTGACTCAAATCCACCCCCGAGGAAGGAAAAATCCACCCCCGTGGATTTGGGTCAATAGCCTAAAAACAGAGCAAACATGGCATGCACGAAAAAGAAAGGAAAAGAAGCATGTTACCAACTTGAAACTCAATCAATATCATGTATATTCAGGTCATAATCTCATGTATACAAGATTGATCACATTAGATATCATGAACTTCAAGGAAAGCTTCATGAATTCATCACAAAGATCATATCTCCAAGCTTCAACAATGGCAAGTCTATAAATCAACCACAACCATGAAAGCTAAGTCCAAACCAACCTACGTTCATGCTTTAGGATGACTTAGCACTCATGCATCTCAAAGGAATTCCAAGAAAACAAAGGTGAATCAAGAAAAGGGTAAGAACTCCACTATTCATCATCTTCTCCAATCCTAATTCATAACTTGGTGAAATCATGCAATATAAGACTTAAAAGGACCATGAGGAGATATCCTACACAAATATAAGCTTACCTTCAAGAGATGGTGAGAAATGGTAAGGAGATGAGCTCAATCTCCAAGGGTTTGCACTATTCCTTCTTCTTCCCCTTTCTTTTCTCCTTCTCTTTCTTTCTTGGCTGATATCTTGGGGTTGTGAGGGGGGTTTGGTTCGGTTGGGGGGACTGAGTGGGGAGTGAGAGAGTGTATCAAGTGGGCTAGGTCATGGGTTTAGGGTCTAGGGACGTTCATATAGGCCCGTAGCTTGGAAAAGTCAATGGTTTGTCATTTTTAAGCGCGAGGTGCTCGTTTTGGTTGAAATTTGAGAATCTAAATGATCTTAAAAAGGCATGAGGCTTATCCCATTTTCTCCAAATCGTCGATATGGATTTAATGGAGGTGACGGAACTCGAATCCGAGTTCTCGAGCTCAAGATATCACATACGGAACCAAGGGTGCGCTAAGTGCTCGTCAGCCCCCGGTTTGGTTCCAATCATACCAAATAAATTTAAAACGCAATCAAACGAATCTAAAAAAGTAAAACGAGCATACATACACATTCATGACACACATATCTACAACATATTAAATTTCCACAAAATTCCGGATTCATTTCATATAGTAACAACGTGCAACTTGTCACGTAAATGCAAATCGACTAAGAATTCATATAGTTCAAAATTCAAACAAAATTTAAGCATCCATTTTAAATATTTAATAAAAATATAACGAAATGCATAAAATGGGAAAATTAATGAGAATTACAAATAATAATTATCAAAAATATTTAATTAAGCAATTAAATAATCTAAACGCATAATTAAGGAGCACACAAGTTATTCATATTAATTCAAATTCAATATTGCATATATTTCAATCAATCACTTATTTAACAATTAAACAATAAAATTTAATTATAGAAAACGTTGAAAGCCAATTGATTTGCACAAATTAGTAAACACATATGTCATTTTAAAATACTGAAAAGTTGGGGCGTTACAATCTCTCCCCCTTAAAAAGAATCCGTCCTCGGATTCACTACTCGACCGAACAAACAATGAGAGATTCCCCGTCTCTCACAAGCAACAAGAGAGAACCCCGTCTCTCACAAGCAAAGAGAGTACCCCGTCTATCGAACAAAAATGAGAGAACCCCGTCTCTCGCAAGCAAAGAAAGCACCCCGTCTCTCGAACAACACTAAGAGAATCCCCGTCTCTTACAAACAACGAAAGCACCCCGTCTCTCAAACAAAAATAAAGCAAGGGAGTCTCCAACACTCCCGAGCAACACAATGCAAAATCATAATTAAAGCCACGTAAGAAACCCAAACAGGTAATAGACATCACCCACGTTGATTATCAATTATTTCACCTAGTTTTACTTGATAAGAAATCAAAGCACATAACAAAGAAATTATTTGAATTAAATTTGCATGAATGCATGTATCATGGATGCTACAACTACCGTTCACCGTAGTTGCGAAATTTAGAATTGTGAGTTTCGTTGTCGAATGCATGATCTGTCCCGAAGGTGAGCTCAGTACTTGACTTGTCTTTGGGTTCTTCAGGGTACCCCAGTGGAGCCAATGATAAATCCCCTAAAGACTTTACTCTTAAATCCCTTCTGACTTTTATTGCTTCTCAACTTCTTCGATCCTTCCTCAATCCCTATTATATTCTTTCAGCCGGACTAACTCTTCCAAGTAACCCACCCTGACATCCACTTTTGCGTTTAGAATATCCGTTCCGATGTCTAGTCCATAGCTTCTATCCTTACCCATATCGGTGTTTAACATATCCCCGAGGATGACCACTCTTGACAACCTTGCCGATTCAATCCCGACCTTGCGATATTTATTTTTATGGTATATCTTAACACGAATCTTTTATCATCTTCCGTCCAAAGTATCCCTTCCTTCTCTTTGACACCTTAGGGTTATATTCAGTATTTGGCCCTTACAATTCTTTAAGCGAGGATAACACTCTTGATGATTCTTAGAGTCTGATTTAGTTTTCCAATGTTCATCCTCTCCGATTTTGTTTCTTCTTAACTCCTTCTGAACTCATTGACCCAAGCTTTAATGGTCGCATCCTTTTCTATGCTAATTTGAATTGGTTCCTCCTTGACAATCCAACTAAAGAGTTTCCCTTAACTTCTTCATAACTTCTTTGCCTCCAAGTCAAACTTGCATACGTAGAAAGATTCGACAAGTTAACTTCTCTAATCCTTATGATAATCTCCAACCTGAATTTAGTGGCCTAACTCTTATTTTACTGATCAACCCATAAAGTTATCTTATTCATCACCGCTCACCAACATAAAAATCCCTAGATCTTCCCTAATTGCATTTCTGTTATTTCTACTGATTATTCCTTCGGCCCCAATCTCAAGATTTGAATTCGTCTCCTGGTCATGCTCTCCCCCTTAAAATTTCTGTCGTTACACCTTAAACTCCATCGAACCTTCTTTCATCGAAATTCTTGATGAGTAATTTTCATTTAGAGAGAACTTTAGTTTAAATGGCAACCCGAAGATTTTACCTTTCAATTCCTCTTCTAATTCTCTTGAGGTACGGAACTCCTTTCGCTAATCTTGTTTAGTCTGAACACTCCAAAGCCAACTCTAATCTCGTTTCTCTTTCTGAATCCCATTTCCATCAACCTGTCCCTTACTTAAAGTTCTTTATTTTCCCCGATGTCATCTCCCTTGTAATATGTGTAACGCCCCATTTTTCCTATGTGCAATATGTGATAATTTATATACATTGCATAACCTTAGATGCACTATATTTTCTATCAACTTATATGAAATAATTGTTAACGTGAGAAATGTGGTTTAATCGCCTAATTGCCCTTAAGTGATCATTTCTTAAATTGGTGGACTTAATTGCATTAACTTTGCTTGGGACATAAATGGCCATTTTCCATGAGTGTGAACCTAATTGCATGACTTATGATTTGGAGGGATTAAATTACAATTTGTGCCTAGTCATATAATATATAGCATATATCACTTTATTGCATACAAACATATACACACATGATCCCTCCTCTCTCTCCCTCATCCCGATTCAAAAACCCCAAGGAGAAGAAGTGGATTTCATCATTTTCAAGCTTGAATTCAAGGGGAAATTGCATATTTTGGAGCATCAACATCATCACTTCATTTCATCTCTTCTTTCTTTACTTAAGGTAGAGTTGGAGATATTATTGAGCTCTTGATTTATATATGATGTAGGGTTTGAGAATTTGGATATGGTTTCTTGTTTAATTGTGATTAGAAGCATGACTTGGATATCTATACTTGAAACTTGCATGAATTCTTGAATAATATGAACGTGGCATGTGATATTATATAGGGTTTGGTTGAGGAATTCTTGATGATCTATGCATGTTTCCTTGGATTAATTGTTACCTAAATGATGTCTCCAAGTTATGTGCATGATATGTGATTGTTTTGGAGCGTTTTGGTTGAGTTTGCTTTGGGTTTTGATCCCCTTTCTTCCCTCCACGAACAAGCCCTTGTTTTGCCCCTTTTTCCAGCCCTGGAAGGGTACCCGGGCGGGTACTTTTTGTGCATAAAAAGTACCCGGTGGGTACTTTTGTGCCGAAAAGCTTCTGGACAGCTTTACCCGATCGGGGAACTTTTCCTTTGAATTTTACCCGACCGGGTACTCCCTCATCCGAACTCCAAATGACCTAATTTTTGAACCGATGGAAACCTATTGAAGTCTGGAACAACCTCCAATTGGAATCATGTAAATATCTTTTCTAGTTTGTGAGATATTATCAATTCTTTTTGGTGTCGCTGCTTTACCGACAAACTGCATTCACCCAACTTCAAGGTTACGCCATTTTCTCCTCGCTTTGAACTAGAAAACGAGACACATATGCTCGGAAATCCCTATGTGTCTAGTTTCATTTAAAATAAGCAAAACTTTATTCCAACTTCTATATCTCAAGATATTCCAGTTTTCCTACAGCCTACGCGTTTCCTAAAATTGTCCGTTTTTGCCAAACTTCACGAAAACCTCTCTTATTGCATTCCTTTCACTCTCTTGGCTCCCTTATGTGAATCATATGATATATATACTTGTTTAATTGGTAATTATGCTCCTACTTGACATTCCTTAAGTGTTACTGAATGACTTATTGATCATGACTTTGCCGTGCATCATAAATGGTTCATACGAGTCGTGTCTCACGAACACTTGCCCCTTTTACACCGATTGTCTTCCCGTTGACGAGGAGCAAGCTTCATAGTTGTACCTTGTTAATTTTCGGCACAGGTGAGGTTTAATTTCTAGATATATAGAACCCATATAACCCTATGTGACGTTTTAAGCCAAAATGTATCTATATATCTATAGTTTTCCAAACTCTATTGATTTTCAACTGGTTTCACAGATCGAACGGATTGATTGATTGATTGATTGATGTTTTGGCGAGAATGAATGAATGAATGTTGAATGGGGCCCAGGAGGTGTGGGTCAGGGGGACCCGGGACGACCATAGGGGTCGCCGGTTAACCTTGTGCTCACTCTCCACATGATTGATAGGACTAACCCGGAACCCACCAGGAGGTTTGGTTGGGTGATGGGAACCTGAGGGTTTGAGTGTTCGTGCTCCCCTCGTCTGATTGGATGGTTCCCCTCGTCTGATTGGATGGTTCGGGTCGATCACCCGGCCATCACCGGAGGAAGAAGGGAATTGAAACTGCTTATTGCGCACTATAATAACTTGCATGCTCACTTAACCATTGATAATCTAAATATTGGTAATGTTCACTGTCGGAGTAAGGTTGGAGAATTGCCCTCACTTGCCCGGCCACTGATTGAATTGAAGTGATGACGGTTATATTGTTAAATTGATTAGTTGTAATATGGGGCGAGTTGTATTTTATTATTGAACTTATATTGCTTCCCTTTTATAAAACCTTACCCGAGACTATGACTTGCATGGTAATTGCGCTAATATTTATTTATAAACCCCTCGCTCAGTCTTTCATAGACTGACACCTCACCTTTTCAGTTTTGCAGGTTTAGTGCTAGGCGGGAGTTGGTCTTTATTTTGGGTCTAGCACTTGTTTTCTTCATTTTCTTGTACATTAATGATGCGTATATCGATTGTTATAGCAGTTGGTACTTATGTATGTTAAGCTTTGGTTTTTAGAAGGATTGAATTGTATATGTAAGTAATGAAGTTGAACTTGAAGGGTGATAATGAAATGCGTGTACCTTATGCTTCCGTTTTATTTTTATGTACGTTGGTATTAAATGAGGGTTAGTCCCGCCTAGCTAGAGTGTTGTTTTTTTTATTGTCACCCGCTCGCTATAGGTTGGTTCATATACGGACTATCCATTTCGTATGTGGATCGACTTATAGTGCGGGGGGTGTGGCATCTCGGCGTTCCGGGTGCTACAATATGCAACTCCATTATTTCTTTTCATCTAAATTCGGATGTGGCTCGGTTGAAATGATACTTTATAGATGAGATGAAGGAACTTCCTATCAAGTAAACACTAAAATGCATGTTGGGTTAGGATGTCAATGCACGTGTCACGCTTGCAACAAGCAAATATGCAACACATTAGAGTGATGAGATCAAATAGAGATGCACGCACAAGTACAATTAAGGAAAATTAAATAATTTGATGCGAAATATGATGCGCGTGCCATGAATGCTTTGAAACTGTCACCAAGATGGCAAGTGATTAACTCGGTAGCTTGTTCTCATTTCTCTAACCCCGACTTACTTTAACGTGTTGATCATTTCTTGCCTTTACCACGGTCTTCAAAATTTCCATGAGTCCTTGTGCATCAACTTGTACCTTCCACGGTCCGGGATTGCAATTTCTCGATCCCTAACTTCTGTTACATCCACGAATTTAGCATCCGAATTTCTCCCCGAGAATCAACCCTTCAATATTGTCCGAACTCTCTTACAATATTAACCCCGATTGTGGTTCCGAATTCTACTTCGAATCATCACCCTGATCAAGATTCCGGTGCTTATCCTTTATGAGTTTGAATTGATAAATCGGACTTATTTTCCAATTGCTTACACTTGAGCGCATAATTTTCTTCCCAGAAGTCTTCGCCTTTCTTTATTGTTTCCAATTGTTGCTCCCTCTCTCCCAATTTGACATCCCCCACGATAATTCAACTTGCATTAAAGGAATGAACTCAAATTCCATTCACAACAATGTTACCTTCCGCGAACATGCATTTACTACATTGAATCTTTCCAATCTCTTCCCGCTTTTCCATCTTAGTTGAATTTCAGAGCTCCCGGACTCACTTTGTAACGCCCCGATTTTTCAATTTTATTAATATGTCATATTTGCTTCTAAATTGCGCAATTAAATTATTTAATTATGTGATTAATTGTTTTTATGTGTTTTATATTTAATTTTATTATAATTGTTATTATTTTATTTTATTATATTTTATTTTTAATTTATTATTAATTCTAATATATATATATATCGTATTATATATATATATATATATATATATATATATGTTTCTTTAAGTATATATATGTATACGTTTATTTATATTATTATTAATTTAATGATTATGCTAATTATATGTTATGCTAATTAATCATTTTTAGTTAATTAATTACGTGACCTAATATAATTTATTTAATATTAGAATTAATTTATTATTTATAATAATTATGCATGGGAAATTATATTTTGCATGGGAATTATAATATTCATGCATGGATTTTACTTGAATATGCATGAATTGCATGAATGAGTTTGTTTGTTAATTTTGAGCTTCGTTCTTATATGAAATGATTTCGGATTGCCACGAATATTTAGTATGTCGTAAATATATGTGTTATGAATATGATTTTATGCTCGATTTATATTTTCGAATTCATTTGATATGTTAACGGATTTAATTTGTATTGAGGAACCAAATCGGGGGCTAACGAGCACTTAGCGTACCCTTGGTTTCGAATTTAATATCTTGAGCTCGGGAACTCGGATTCAAGTTCCGTCAACTCCGCTGAACTCGTAACGAAAATGTGAGTTTAGTAAACTTAGCCTTATATTTTTCCTAAATCATTTGAACCTCCGAAATCCAACCGAAAAACGAAACGGCATCCATTTGACCTTGCTGTACAAAATGAGCCATATCTTATCCAAACCATAACCAAATTAACCATGGTTTGATTCTTTAAAACCCTAACTCAACCATCTATCATGACATATCAAGCCTTAACCGAGAAAACCCTCACACAATCCCCAAAAACTCAGCCAAAGCTTCTGCAGTCATTCCAGTCCCGTAACCCTTCCATCCTTGGAGATTTTGGAGCTCAAATCTTATCCAAACTTCAACCAATCAACAAGGTAAGCTTAGGGTTGTATTATATGTTCATTTATGATCATTTCCACCCTTTCATTCATGAAGTTGAGCATGGTTTCATCATTTCTGGGCATTTTTCCGAAAATAAGAAAATTTGGGCAATTTCTTGATCTCCTTCGATTCTCAATGGTTTTGATTGATTCCAAGCTTGATATTGATTGTTTTAACATCCTCATATCATTTATGATCATTGATTTCTTGGTGGGTGAAGTATTAATGAGATATTAATTATGGTACTTTGAGAAAACCTTCCATGAATGTCACGTACGGTTGTTTTCTTGTTTGAGTTTGTTTGGGACTGATTTACTTGTTGAATTCATGATGTTTTGCTGCTTATTTTTTGGCCTTAACTGAGGTGTATAGATGGAGAAGGAGTGATTTGTTCTTGCCCTGTTTTTTCCGCGTTGGTTGCTCTGTTTTCTGGTATGATTTTCAGCTGTCAAAGCTGTTGCGTTCCCTTCATGTTTTGCTGTCAATTTTCTTGGCTTTGAGGGATCATTCTTGTTGAGTTCTTGCAGCAATTTCTACCTTGTAATGTTGCTTTGGTTGCCTGTTTTTCTTGCTGGTTTGCTGCTCTGTTTCTGCGTGTTGCTGTCTGTAGCAGAGGCTGCTACTGCTGTACGTCACGGGCGTGCCACTTCTGTCCGTTCCAGCGAGGAACGGGGGTGTAGCGTGGCCTGGAGTTGCTGTACCGAGACACAGGGGTGTCTCGGTATAGGTTTGGAGGGTGACACAAGGGTGTCACCCCGTTTTTCAGAACTGTTCCTGCGTCTTCTTCTTCTTCCCTGCGTGATGTGTGCTGTTGCTGCTACTATAATTGCGTGCTTGGCTGCTGTTGTTGTTCTTTGTAGGTGGCTGTGTTAGTAATGTGCTGTGTGTGTTGTGTGCATGCATGGGTGTTTGATTGTGTGAATGCATGCATGTGTGTAATATATAGTATATATATTATGTATTGAGTATATATCTATATGCATGCATGGATATGTAATGTGTGTGTACGTGTATATATATATATGTTATATATATTATATGTTATTACATATTATATATAATGATTATATATATTTATTATATATTTCAATTATTATTTGATTTAATTCAATTTTGAAAATTAGTTGATTTCTATTTCGCATATTTAATTTACCGACTATTGATTTAACGTTCTATTTATTTTATTCCTAAATGTGAATATGAATATTATGTGTTATGATTATTAAATGAATTCATGGATTAATTGATATGCATTCTGAATATTATGAATGTTATGAATTTATGAAATTATGAAATATGAATTTATGAATTTATGAAATTGAACGAAACATATGAATGAATGATTTGATTATATGTTTTAAATTTCTTAATCGTGCACATGAACATTTTATTGATATAATATGATCATTTATGCATTCATGTCATATTCACTTCATTGCCGAGCGTCATATATGGTTCATTGGAGTCTCGAGTCTCACAAACACGTCATGTTATCTTTTGTACAGTTTATCTCCAGGGTGGAGAGATCTTGATCGTTCAGGCACTTGGTATTCGTATCCTTGTATCGTCACGGTTCAGGTGAGGGTGTTTTTGTTCTAGTTATGTAACAAAACCTACGACCCTTATGTGAAAAGCTTTGGCCAAAACCTTATGATTACCTATATGTTACTTTTAAAGTAAAGTTGATCGAGTAAGCCCTTTTCAAATGATTTATGAATTATGATATGTACTTATGAACTGAAATGTTTTGGCGAGATTATGCATTTATGATATGTTCATGGGCCCAGGGACTTAGTGCAAGTGGCTATCCGGGGAGGCAAGGGCCGACGGTGATCCCTTGTACTAGTCCCAACTTATGTACGGTGATACCGGCCCTCGCAAGGAGGTTTAGCGGGGAATGGGAGCTGAGTGCCCTTGGGGGAGTCATGAAACCCCATTGGCCTATGTATGAGGTGGTCGGGTCTTGCTAACCCGTCCACCACCCGGAGGAAGAAGGTTGGAAATGATTTATGATTTATGTTATGTTATGTTATGTTATGATTATGCACCGTGCGGGAAAGCCGGGACACGGATTGCCCAAACGAATATATTTATGATATGATTTATGGTCTGCATGTATTATGATATATCGCATGAACACCTAATCAACTTATTAATGATATTTGTCGTACACGGTCGGAGTTTGGTTGGAGATTGTGCACGCTCACTCGCTGAGCCTTATGTTTATGTATGATTTATGAATGTAATGAATTAATATGATTAGTCATAAAATCCGAGCACTGGTTAGTCATTCTCTTGCCCTTTTAGGGAACTATTCGCAACCAAAACCTTGTTCGGAATTTATGACTCGCATGTGCATGTTTTTATATATGTATATCGCTCCTGCTCACTCAGTCTCCTAGAGACTGACCCTCGCCCTCCCCAACTTTTTAGTGTGCAGGTTTGATTTTGGAGTTTCGAGCTAGGCGGAGGTGTTTGGAGTCCTTAGGTGGGTCGAGTTAGGTTAGGAGAGTCTCCGCACTCACTCTTGTATTGGATTTAGGTTTGATTCGATTCTGCAGTATCATAAACTTGAATAATTATGTAATTATTATTGAATTGGTTTGTTGGACTATAATTATGAGTTTAAAAGAGGCCTGAAGAGCCCAAATTCTACTTATGGTTTGTATGTTTGAATTTTGGCTTTGCAATGTATTATTTTTTGGTTGATTAGTTATCATTGCAGGGTCTAGTTCCGCCTGGCCTAGGAAGGTTTTTATGTTTTCTCCCGTTCGCTATGGTTTGATATGGGTGCGGATTAGCTGTTTCGTTACTCGTGTTGAGCCATAGTGCGGGGGATGTGGTGTCTCACGTGCGGGGTGCTACATCTTTAAGTGGTATCAGAGCCCGGTTGCAAAACCGGTGTTCTTGAGTCGTGTTGGAGTCAGTCTAAGTCGAACGGCATAGGGACTATGTGATATTGTGTGCATTGCATCGATCTTGAATATGGAATTTGGTTTCCTTAAGAATTTTGTTGAATTACTTGTTGCATTTTATATGGATTCTTGTCTTTCGTATTGAATATGTGCCATGAGCATGCACTAATCGCATGCATCCATTCTTGAAATGAGTTATGATTTCCAGGTTATAAAGATGATATCAAACCACGGCCAAGTTCTATGATCACAACAATCTATTACAATTCCTTCGGAGGCACGGAAGATAGGAAGGATGCCCGGGGAGGAATGTGAAGAATGCTAGTTGTGTGGCTTTGTAGACTGAGTTGCAATTAACGGTTGGGATTCAGAATGGGAGGTTCGACCTTGGCGATGCGATGGCAGAGGAACATTTGGGGGAATAGGAATAGGAGTTAATCAAGGGATGGTTGTGACTCAGAAGAACAACTTATGTGAATCCACTACTTGAAGTGCATTAATTGGATTCAACAGGATCTTGCAACCTAAGGAATGAAGGGAACAAAACCTTGAAGATATATTGGTCCCGGATTTGGATCATGGAAGAGGTACTAGTAATTAAGAGGAGTAGAGATAACAGGGGTCCGGTAGAGGTTATGCATCAAGGGTCTACAAAGAAGGACTTCGAACTAAGCCTAGTGATTGGAAGTCGGGTTCTAGAAGGCAAGCATTTGGGTAAACACAAATAGAGGGAAGGTGGCGATATGGAGAACAGGATTTGAGTTCATTTTTCCAAATCCAAGCTGAATTGTCATGTTGTGAGGTTAAATTGGAAGATATGGAGCAACAAATGGAAACGAGAAAGAGAGGAAATCATGCGCTCAAGTAGAAGCAATTGGAGGTGAATTAAATCCACAAAGGATAAGCGCAGAATTCTTGATTGAGGTGACGATTAGAAGTAAAGGTCGAATTTCGAGAAGAAGTTTGGATACTAACTCTGTGGACGTGGAAGAATTAAGGATTAAGGAATTGCAATCTCGGATAGTGGAAGATACAAGTGACCCAAAAAAAAAAAAAAAAAAAAAAAAAAAAGAGAAAAGACTCATGGAAAACTTGAAGACCGTGGGAAAGGCAAGGGATAATCACCAAGTCAAAGTAACCTCGGGATTGGAGGAACGAGGAAAAGCTACCGAGCTAATAGCTTACCACCTTGGTGACAGGTTCCAAAACATTCATAGCACGTGCATCATATTTTGCATTAATTATTTATTCTTTTGACCTTATGTTTATCCGTGCATTTCTAATTAGTTTTGTTGCGCTAATGTATTGTATAATTGCTTGATGTAAACGTGACCCATGCATTGTCATTTTAACCCAACATGCATTTTAGTGTTTACTTGATAGGAAGTCCTTTCGCCTCAACTATCAAGTATCAGTTCAATCGAGCCGCATCTGAGTTATGAGGAAGAGAAATAATAGGATGACATTAGAAGGAAGGTGAATTTGGGAAATAAGAACTTCTATTAAGGGATAGGTTAACGGAAACAAGAATTCAGAAGGAGAAGTGAGACTAGAGTTTCGGACAAGATTAAGAAAGGAGTTTCGGACATCAAGAGAACTAGGGAAGGAGTTGAAAGGCCAAATCTTTGATTTCTATATCAGTTAAACTCCACCTAATGGGATTTACTCATCAAGAGTTTCGATAAAAGAAGAATCGATGGAGTTCAACCCGGGATAACATAAATTTAAGGGGGAGAGCACGACCGAGGAACAAATTGGACGATTGAAAGGGTGCTCGAAGAAATATTTCAGTAAGAATAACGAAATTACAAATTAAGGAAGACCTGGGAGTCCTATTAGTGATGATCAGAAATAAACAAGACGGCTTGAATGGTTAAGTTGTTAAGAGGGGAGTTAAGTTACTCAATTCGGGTTGGAGTCCCTCATTAGGTATAACGGAAATGGCTTGGAGAATATTCCTATGTATAGAACATGGATCTGGGGATAACAGAATTATAAGGGAGCTTCTGGAAACTCCTAAGTCAGAATTGACAAAAGAGAGAGTGTCGAATCAAGTTGGCATATGATGGAATGATGGCGATCACGAGTAATCCAATAGGGTAAAAAAAGGGGGTTCAATAATGACAATATTATCAAGTCTTCGGTTAGTCCCACGATACTTCGGAAGGAAATCTAAGAAGAAACCAAACCGGAAAAGATGATCATTGGAGGATTTACATCAAACTTCAAAACGCATCAAGAACATTTTATCTTCGATTCAAGAAATGTGGAGCTAGATGCCAAATATAACCGTAAGGGGTCAAAGGGAATGAATGGATACCATGAACGGAAGATGGAAAAGGATTCGTGTTAAGGTAGATCCTAATGACGAATACCTCTAGGTAGGGATTGAATCGTCAAGGTTGTCAGGGGTAGTTATTCTCGAGGGTATTTTAAACTCCGATATGGGTAAGATAGTAGCTAAGGACCTAACTTCGAGACGGATGGTCTAAGGGTATTCGGGAGGTCAAGCTCGGATAAGTAAAAAGAGTTGGCTGAATGAGGATTAAGAGGAATGATGGAGACTGGGAGCAGTACCAGGCAGAAGGGATCTAAGAAGTATAATCCCTAAAGGATTCATTAATTGTTTCATCGGGGTATCCTGAAGAGGTTAAAGACAAACTGAGCACTGAATCTATCTTCGGGACAGATGATACACTGAACAACGACAACTCACAATTTTAAAACTTCATGACTACGGTGAACGGTATTTATAGCATTCATGAAGCATACATTCATGCAAATTCAATTTAATAATTTCTTTGTTATGTGCTTTGTTTCCTTATCAAGTTAAATTATGTGAAGTAATTGATGATTAACGTGGATGATATCTGATATTTACCTTGAGGTGGCTTGTGTGATTTTGAATTTGGTTTTGCGTGTGCTGCTTGGGAGTATTGGAGACTTCCTTGCTTTATTTATTTTTTGTTTGAGAGACGGGGTGCTCTCGTTGTTTCTAAGAGACGGGGCTTCTCTTATTTTTGTTTGAGAGACGGGGTACTCTCTTTGCTTGCGAGAGACGGGGTTCTCTCATTGTTGCTCGAGAGACGGGGCTCTCTCCTTGTTGCTTGTGAGAGACGGGGAATCTCTCATTAGTGGTTTTAAGCTTGTAGTGAATCCGAGGACGGATTCTTTTTAAGGGGGAGAGATTGTAACGCCCCGGTTTTTCAATTTTATTAATATGTCATATTTGCTTCTAAATTGCGCAATTAAATTATTTAATTATGTGATTAATTGTTTTTATGTGTTTTATATTTAATTTTATTATAATTGTTATTATTTTATTTTATTATATTTTATTTTTAATTTATTATTAATTCTAATATATATATATATCGTATTATATATATATATATATATATATATATATATATATATATATATATATTTCTTTAAGTATATATATGTATACGTTTATTTATATTATTATTAATTTAATGATTATGCTAATTATATGTTATGCTAATTAATCATGTTTAGTTAATTAATTACGTGACCTAATATAATTTATTTAATATTAGAATTAATTTATTATTTATAATAATTATGCATGGGAAATTATATTTTGCATGGGAATTATAATATTCATGCATGGATTTTACTTGAATATGCATGAATTGCATGAATGAGTTTGTTTGTTAATTTTGAGCTTCGTTCTTATATGAAATGATTTCGGATTGCCACGAATATTTAGTATGTCGTAAATATATGTGTTATGAATATGATTTTATGCTCGATTTATATTTTCGAATTCATTTGATATGTTAACGGATTTAATTTGTATTGAGGAACCAAATCGGGGGCTAACGAGCACTTAGCGTACCCTTGGTTCCGAATTTAATATCTTGAGCTCGGGAACTCGGATTCGAGTTCCGTCAACTCCGCTGAACTCGTAACGAAAATGCGAGTTTAGTAAACTTAGCCTTATATTTTTCCTAAATCATTTGAACCTCCGAAATCCAACCGAAAAACGAAACGGCATCCATTTGACCTTGCTGTACAAAATGAGCCATATCTTATCCAAACCATAACCAAATTAACCATGGTTTGATTCTTTAAAACCCTAACTCAACCATCTATCATGACATATCAAGCCTTAACCGAGATAACCCTCACACAATCCCCAAAAACTCAGCCAAAGCTTCTGCAGTCATTCCAGTCCCGTAACCCTTCCATCCTTGGAGATTTTGGAGCTCAAATCTCATCCAAACTTCAACCAATCAACAAGGTAAGCTTAGGGTTGTATTATATGTTCATTTATGATCATTTCCACCCTTTCATTCATGAAGTTGAGCATGGTTTCATCATTTCTGGGCATTTTTCCGAAAATAAGAAAATTTGGGCAATTTCTTGATCTCCTTCGATTCTCAATGGTTTTGATTGATTCCAAGCTTGATATTGATTGTTTTAACATCCTCATATCATTTATGATCATTGATTTCTTGGTGGGTGAAGTATTAATGAGATATTAATTATGGTACTTTGAGAAAACCTTCCATGAATGTCACGTACGGTTGTTTTCTTGTTTGAGTTTGTTTGGGACTGATTTACTTGTTGAATTCATGATGTTTTGCTGCTTATTTGTTGGCCTTAACTGAGGTGTATAGATGGAGAAGGAGTGATTTGTTCTTGCCCTATTTTTTCCGCGTTGGTTGCTCTGTTTTCTGGCATGATTTTCAGCTGTCAAAGCTGCTGCGTTCCCTTCGTGTTTTGCTGTCAATTTTCTTGGCTTTGAGGGATCATTCTTATTGAGTTCTTGCAGCAATTTCTACCTTGTAATGTTGCTTTGGTTACCTGTTTTTCTTGCTGGTTTGCTGCTCTGTTTCTGCGTGTTGCTGTCTGTAGCAGAGGCTGCTGCTGCTGCACGTCACGGGCGTGCCACTTCTGTCCGTTCCAGCGAGGAACGGGGGTGCAGCGTGGCCTGGAGTTGCTGTACCGAGACACGGGGGTGTCTCGGTATAGGTTTGGAGGGTGACACGGGGGTGTCACCCCGTTTTTCAGAACTGTTCCTGCGTCTTCTTCTTCTTCCCTGCGTGATGTGTGCTGTTGCTGCTAGTGTAATTGCGTGCTTGGCTACTGTTGTTGTTCTTTGTAGGTGGCTGTGTTAGTAATGTGCTGTGTGTGTTGTGTGCATGCATGGGTGTTTGATTGTGTGAATGCATGCATGTGTGTAATATATAGTATATATATTATGTATTGAGTATATATCTATATGCATGCATGGATATGTAATGTGTGTGTACGTGTATATATATATATGTTATATATATTATATGTTATTACATATTATATATAATGATTATATATATTTATTATATATTTCAATTATTATTTGATTTAATTCAATTTTGAAAATTAGTTGATTTCTATTTCGCGTATTTAATTTACCGACTATTGATTTAACGTTCTATTTATTTTATTCCTAAATGTGAATATGAATATTATGTGTTATGATTATTAAATAAATTCATGGATTAATTGATATGCATTCTGAATATTATGAATGTTATGAATTTATGAAATTATGAAATATGAATTTATGAATTTATGAAATTGAACGAAACATATGAATGAATGATTTGATTATATGTTTTAAATTTCTTAATCGTGCACATGAACATTTTATTGATATAATATGATCATTTATGCATTCATGTCATATTTGCTTCATTGCCGAGCGTCATATATGGTTCATTGGAGTCTCGAGTCTCACAAACACGTCATGTTGTCTTTTGTACAGTTTATCTCCAGGGTGGAGAGATCTTGATCGTTCAGGCACTTGGTATTCGTATCCTTGTATCGTCACGGTTCAGGTGAGGGTGTTTTTGTTCTAGTTATGTAACAAACCCTACGACCCTTATGTGAAAAGCTTTGGCCAAAACCTTATGATTATCTATATGTTACTTTTAAAGTAAAGTTGATCGAGTAAGCCCTTTTCAAATGATTTATGAATTATGATATGTACTTATGAACTGAAATGTTTTGGCGAGATTATGCATTTATGATATGTTCACGGGCCCAGGGACTTAGTGCAAGTGGCTATCCGGGGAGGCAAGGGCCGACGGTGATCCCTTGTACTAGTCCCAACTTATATACGGTGATACCGGCCTTCGCAAGGAGGTTTAGCGGGGAATGGGAGCTGAGTGCCCTTGGGGGAGTCATGAAACCCCATTGGCCTATGTATGAGGTGGTCGGGTCTTGCTAACCCGTCCACCACCCGAAGGAAGAAGGTTGGAAATGATTTATGATTTATGTTATGTTATGTTATGTTATGATTATACACCGTGCGGGAAAGCCGGGACACGGATTGCCCAAACGAATATATTTATGATATGATTTATGGTCTGCATGTATTATGATATATCGCATGAACACCTAATCAACTTATTAATGATATTTGTCGTACACGGTCGGAGTTTGGTTGGAGATTGTACACGCTCACTCGTCGAGCCTTATTTTTATGTATGATTTATGAATGTAATGAATTAATATGATTAGTCATAAAATCCGAGCACTGATTAGTCATTCTCTTGCCCTTTTAGGGAACTATTCGCAACCAAAACCTTGTTCGGAATTTATGACTCGCATGTGCATGTTTTTATATATGTATATCGCTCCTACTCACTCAGTCTCCTAGAGACTGACCCTCGCCCTCCCCAACTTTTTAGTGTGCAGGTTTGATTTTGGAGTTTCGAGCTAGGCGGAGGTGTTTGGAGTCCTTAGGTGGGTCGAGTTAGGTTAGGAGAGTCTCTGCACTCACTCTTGTATTGGATTTAGGTTTGATTCGATTCTGCAGTATCATAAACTTGAATAATTATGTAATTATTATTGAATTGGTTTGTTGGACTATAATTATGAGTTTAAAAGAGGCCTGAAGAGCCCAAATTCTACTTATGGTTTGTATGTTTGAATTTTGGCTTTGCAATGTATTATTTTTTGGTTGATTAGTTATCATTGCAGGGTCTAGTTCCGCCTGGCCTAGGAAGGTTTTTATGTTTGTCTCCCGTTCGCTATGGTTTGATATGGGTGCGGATTAGCTGTTTCGTTACTCGTGTTGAGCCATAGTGCGGGGGATGTGGTGTCTCACGTGCGGGGTGCTACACACTTCTTCCCGATCTTGACCTCGACAACCTCTTTTCTAGCCATTAGGTTTACTTAGAAATCCCTCTTTAACGACTCTTGATGCTTAATTCCCGCCGAATGTGTTTTAGCTTGAATCTTCACAATCCTCGCTATCTTTTCCATAATCCGAACCCTGAGTTAAAGTACCCTCAAGGTTCATTCACTCCATTTCTTAAGTTGAATGATCGCGTTGAATCCAATTATGGCATCCTATGTAGGAGAGTCGCGTATACCCACCTTAGGAGTCACAAATATTCCCCGATCACTCTTATCTTATCCAGTGTCTCTCTACCATTGCATCTCTAAAGTGGAACCTCCCATTCCAGATCCTAACACCAGAACTTTAGCTCCATCTATAAAGCCACGCACCTTGAATTCTCTTGATTCTTCCCCGGTGCATTCTTCCGATCTTCCGTGCATCAGAAAGAACTTGTAACAGAACGTTGCCATTGTGGAACTTGACCGTGGTTTGATATTATCTTCATAACCCATAAATCGTCACTCATTTAAAGGAGATATGCATGCGATTAGTGTATGCTCATGTCACGTATTCAACACAGAAGGCATGGATTCAACGTAAGGATGCAACAGGTAATTCAACAAGATTCAACAGAGAAGGCAATTCAATCTCAACATCGATGCAATGCACACATTATCATGTAGTTCCTAAGCCGTACGACCTAGACTGACTCAATCACGACACGAGAACACCGGTTTTGCAACCGGGCTCTGATACCACTTAAGGATATAACGCCCCAAACGGAAGGCACCACATCCCCCGCACCGAGACCCGACCCGTATATGAAATGGAAAATCCATACACGTGCGAAGTCATGGCGAATGGGGACTCACTCACTCACTAGGCTAGGCGGGAACTAGAATCTCGAAACCCCACAAGCCAAACAATAAGATAAAATGCACGTGCGGAAGCATTTCATATAATCAATCATGAATATAGGTAGCAATTGACGGGTTCAACTAACATAAATACCTAGTCCTGAAATTTCAAACATAAATCATAAGTCATAAACTCTGCATTTAAACATGTTTCAATATGACTTAAACAAAGTGCAATGTGCGTGTAGAAAGACTCTGACTTAACTACAGAACTTGACCGACACAAAATCCCGCCTAGCACTCCAAAACCTGCAAAAGAACTGAAAACAAAGCCGGGTTCAGTCTATAGGAGACTGGTGGTATAAAACAGGGCATACTAAATTTACATTTCAGAATGTAAACACCCTCACATGCAAGCTATAATCCCGTGCTAGGTTTTAAAACATTTCCCCCAAGTGGGGTGAAAATAAAGGAAAACAACGCTCGGGATTACAACGATCAATTTCATTCATTCATTAAAAACATATGATCATTTCGTGAGCCCGGCGAGAGGGTGAATTCTCCAACCTTCTCCTCGTGTGTGCATTTATTCATTCATTCGTTCATTCATTAGTGATCATACCACAATCATTCATTCGTTCATAAACATTAACATTCATAACATTAACACTTACACCTTTTTCCTCCGGGTGGTGGACGGGTTAGCAAGACCCGGCCACCTCATTCATTGACCAAAAGGAGTTACATGACTCCCCAGATGGCGCTCAGAGTCCATTCCTCGCTAACTCCTAACGAGGTCCGGTTACGCCGTCATTGTTTGTTGGGACTAGTGCATGGGGATCACCGTCAGCCCGAGCTTCCCCGGATAGCCACGTACACATAGTCCCGGGCCCCATTAAACATTGTGTTCACTGATCTCGCCAAAACATTGGGTAAGGGTTCATGAAAGAAAGGCTTACGTTTGAAATCATTTACTCGAGAAAAGAATCTATATACGTAGTAAATACATTTTGGCTTAAAACTTTGCACGTTAGTTTATATAGGGTCGTTTTAGCTAATAGAAGAGAAACCCACCTTTACACTTTACCGACCAATACCAAGAAGAAAACAAGAGGACTTCAAAGTGTCCTATGAACCCGGCATATCTCCGACCTGGAGAAAACTGTACACAAGACGACATGGTGCATACGTGAGACTCAAGACTCCAAATGAACCATATATGACGCATGACAATGCAATGAATACGATATGAAAGTATAAGAAATGATATCATGTCATAGAAACATTCTTGTACACAATTAATGTCTTAAAGACATGTATACAAGCCATTCTTTCCTTATAAGTGGCGTTCATATCCATTCGAGCTCATAACTTTCACATTCCATATTAAGTCAATCCATGAATTTCATATAATGATCATAACATATGCTTTAACATGTATACATTTCATATGAATTATAAAAGAAGAGATAAATACTTAATTAGGGTTCATATTGATAACAAAGATCTATGCATGCGCATATTAGAAGCAAGGATGACACGTTGAGGCATAACTTGGAAAATATTTCACAACCAAATCATGAAACTTCATCACATCCAAGGTAACACATTATAAAACATGTTAATATCTCATAGAAGTCATAAAAGAGGTGGAGGAAGATTAAACGAGCGAAGAAAAACGGAATTAGAGTAACAAACATAGGCAGGGCAGAATCCACCCCCATGGATTTTTGCAAAGGCAAAAATCCACCCCCATGGATTCCTGACAACAACTCTACTGACTCAAATCCACCCTCGTGGATTTGGGTCAGTAGCCTAAAAACAGAGCAAACATGGCATGCACGAAAAAGAAAGGAAAAGAAGCATGTTACCAACTTGAAACTCAATCAATATCATGCATATTCAGGTCATAATCTCATGTATACCAGATTGATCACATTAGATATCAAGAACTTCAAGGAAAGCTTCATGAATTCATCACAAAGATCATATCTCCAAGCTTCAACAATGGCAAGTCTATAAATCAACCACAACCATGCAAGCTAAGTCGAAACCAACCTAAGTTCATGCTTTAGGATCACTTAGCACTCATGCATCTCAAAGGAATTCCAAGAAAACAAAGGTGAATCAAGAAAAGGGTAAGAACTCCACTATTCATCATCTTCTCCAATCCTAATTCATAACTTGGTGAAATCATGCAATATAAGACTTAAAAGGACCATGAGGAGATATCCTACACAAATATAAGCTTACCTTCAAGAGATGGTGAGAAATGGTAAGGAGATGAGCTCAATCTCCAAGGGTTTGCACTATTCCTTCTTCTTCCCCTTTCTTTTCTCCTTCTCTTTCTTTCTTGGCCGATATCTTGGGGTTGTGAGGGGGGTTTGGTTCGGTTGGGGGGCTGAGTTGGGAGTGAGAGAGTGTAACAAGTGGGCTAGGTCATGGGCTTAGGGTCTAGGGATGTTCATATAGGCCCGTAGCTTGGAAAAGTCAATGGTTTGTCATTTTTAAGCGTGAGGTGCTCGTTTTGGTTGAAATTTGAGAATCTAAATGATCTTAAAAAGGCATGAGGCTTATCCCATTGTCTCCAAATCGTCGATATGGATTTAATGGAGGTGACGGAACTCAAATCCGAGTTCTCGAGCTCAAGATATCACATACGGAACCAAGGGTTCGCTAAGTGCTCGTTTGCCCCCGGTTTGGTTCCAATCATACCAAATAAATTTAAAACGCAATCAAACGAATCCAAAAAAGGAAAACGAGCATACATACACATTCATGACACACATATCTACAACATATTAAATTTCCACAAAATTCCGGATTCATTTCATATAGTAACAACGCGCAACTTGTCACGTAAATGCAAATCGACCAAGAATTCGTATAATTCAAAATTCAAACAAAATTTAAGCATCCATTTTAAATATTTAATAAAAATATAACGAAATTCATAAAATGGGAAAATTAATGAGAATTACAAATAATAATTATCAAAAATATTTAATTAAGCAATCAAATAATCTAAACACACAATTAAGGAGCACACAAGTTATTCATATTAATTCAAATCCAATATTGCATATATTTCAATCAACCACTTATTTAACAATTAAACAACAAAATTTATTTATAGAAAACGTTGAAAGCCAATTAATTTGCACAAATTAGTAAACACATATGTCATTTTAAAATATTGAAAAGTTGGGGCGTTACAATAACTCCCCAGCCTAATTAGTTTATTGAGTTTAATCCGCACGTTTAAGTTTGTTACTGTGTTTTATTCTAGTTAATAGTTTTATTCCTGTTTTAGTAGATTAATAACCTACTTGAATTCGTTCGGTCTTTAGATTAGAAACAGATATTGAGTGGTGATTGATTTTCCTTCCCTGTGGGTACTATCCTATTGTGCTACGCGTATATTTCAGTGTACACTTGCACGATTGGTTTAACTTAAAATCACAAGTTTTTGGCGCCGTTACCGGGGAAGGCGTTTTAAATTAATATTGCTTAAATATTTTGATCTAGTGCTTTAGATCATTATTTCACTTTGTGTTCATAATTTTTTTGTCATTATGAAATTGAACTCAGGATTTTCTTTATTCTTGTGCAGGTCCACTGTGCATGCGACGATCTTAAGATCCAGAACTAGTACCTTATGATCCGGAGATTGAGAGAACACTTATCACCATTAGGAGGAAGCAAAAGAAGGACAAGAAAACCACTAACAACCCAATGGCTGAAAATCCGAACAACGCAAGAGGCGGTGGAGTTGAAGATCCACAACCCCCATCTCCACCTGCGATTAGAGATTACAATGTGGCGAATGCAGGGGCGATTCAGAATGCAACCCGCCCTCTGATTGCACCAAACAACTTTGAGATCAAACTAGCTATAATCAATTTGCTGCAGAACAATCCGTTTTCAGGGTTACCGCTAGAGGACCCAACATCACATCTTGAGTTCTTTCTTGAGGTGTGTGATACTTTCAAGATTCACAATGTCACACCCGATGCCATCCGAGTCAGGATTTTCCCATTCTCATTAAGGGAACGAGCTAAAGCATGGCAGAGTACTGTACTGAATGAATCATTTCAGAGATGGGATGCACTTTCTCAGGCTTTCTTAGCCAAGTTCTTCCCTCTTAGTAAGACCACGAAGTACAGGAATGATATTCAAGGTTTTAGACAATTAGATGGGGAGTCCTTCTACGAGGCTTGGGAGAGATTTAAGGATTTGCAGAAGAAGTGCCCTAATCATGGCATTCCGGGTTGGCTTTTGATACAGACTTTCTACAATGGGATGTCCCCAACTTTCAGATGAGCAATGGATGCCGCAGCTGGGGACCTTTTTTGTCAAAATCTGAAACGGTCGCCATTGAACTGTTAGATAATATGTCACAAAATGACATTTTTGTGCATGAAAGGAGCCATTCCCAACCAGCCAAGGTTGCAGCAAGAGTCTTAGAGCTAGATGGCCTAACCGCCATTAATGCTAAATTCGAGGCCCTTAATAAGAAATTGGATCAGCTTTCTGTCAATGCAGTTGGGACACAACCCCAACCAGTTCAGGTAACTTGTGAAATTTGTAGTGGTCCATATGCATTTGATGTGTGTCCTTATACCAATGCAGGTGAACAGGTTCAAAAGCAAGTGAACTTTGCGAATAATTCCAAACCGGTGAACGATCCGTACTCAAACACCTACAAGCCAGGATGGAAGAATCATCCCCATTTTTCTTGGTCTAACAATCAGAATGTCCAACAACCACCACCTTAACCTAGACCACAATTTCAACTGAGGCCTCAGTTTCAACCGAGACCACCGGCTCCATCCCACGCCCCACTACCCCAACAGGAACAAAATCAGGGATGGGAAGTAGTTCTTGAGAAAGTGTTAAGTGTCTCTACTGATAGATATCTGAAATTGGAAACTCAAGTAGAACAGGTGGTAAATCAGAACAGGAATTTAGAGACTCAAATCGGTTAGATTACCCAGTCTTTGAATATGAGGGGCCCAGGAATGTTGCCGAGTCAAACTGAAAATGATCCTAAGGAGCATTGCAAGACCATCACCGTGAGAACTGGTGAGGAGTACGAAGAACCAAAGTTGCCTACAAATTCTGATATGGACAACATAGTTGGTGAGAAGGTTGAAGAGGTAGTTGAGGTTAAGAAAGTGAACATAGAGGAGAAAAAGGAAAAGCCCCCTTCAAAGCTAAAAGAGAATGTGGTACCCAAGGATTATGTGCCATGGGCTCCTCCCCCTCGACGAATCCGAGAACAGAACATGGTGAAGCAATTCGAAAAATTTCTCAATATATTCAAGCAGCTTCACATTAACCTCCCGTTTGCAGAGGCATTAGCTCAGATGCCCACATATTGGAAATTCCTGAAGGACTTAGTTTCTGGGAAAAGGAAGCCTGAAGACTTCGCCACTGTGGCACTCACCAAGGAGCGTAGTGCCATCATCCAAGGGAGGCTTCCTCCAAAACTCAGGAATCCCAGGAGTTTTTCTATCCCTCTAACTATTGGTTGTTTACAGTTTCGTAATGTTTTATGTGATTTAGGAGCTTGTGTGAGTCTAATCCCTTTATCTACTTGCAGGAAATTAGGAGTGAAGGAGTTAATCCCGACTAAAATGATGCTCCAACTAGCTGACAGATTGGTGAAACACCCAGTAGGTATTCTGGAGGATGTGTTGGTAAAAGTGGGTAAATTCTACATCCCCAATGACTTTGTGGTTCTGGGCGTTGAGAACGATGAGAGTATGCCATTGATTCTTGGGAGACCATTTCTAGCCACGGCCGGAGCGAATATTGATGTTAAAAATGGACTTCTTACGTTCAACATAGGGGAGGAAAGAATGGAGTTTAGGATTTTTAGCCCCATGAAACCAGCACTGATTCCAGATGAGTGTTGCAAGATCAAGGCCATCATTGAGCCTCCGGTGAGAATGGTACAAATTCACCAGAAATTAGATCCGGTTAAAAGGAGGAAGAAACCGAAGTGTGAACAAGCAAGTAAAAAGAATGTATTGGAGTTAGATACGTAGGAACCAAGCTCCGGTGTTGTGAGTAGTAAGAACAAGGTTACGCCATGTGACTCGTCACATTTGGAATTTTGATCCATAATCCGGATTCCAAAGTCAAGCTAACGACTCTAACTCAGAACTATTTTCTCTTCCATTTCTCTTCTTTCTTTGTTTTCTTTTCTTTCGTTCTCGTTTTCTCGTCTTAATTTTGGTTCTCTCTCTCGTTTTGCAGGATAGTAGAGGCGTTGTGAGGAGTTTAAACTTTTAAATGGAAGCTGCGACCGTGATTTGAGCTTTAATGTCAACATAGGGGTCAATTTACTTTGTTCATTTGTGTGTGCATGAGATTGACTTTGCTTGTGTGAAGAATGAATTGTTACGATTTCTTGCAATATGTGTTAAGAGATGTGTATGTGTCTTCAAGATTGGTACATTAGGGTTTGATTGAATCTTCTGAGTTAATTTTTGTTAATTAATGTGACTAGGCACCGCCCAAATTATGTTTGTGTCAAAATTGTGATTTATGGCCGAAATCAGTTAGTAACGAGCGTTACCCCTTTCAGGTTATAATCTGGTAACGTCCGTTAATAGGTATAGGCATTTAGGACAGGGAGGAGTAACGGGCGTTACTCCTAGCACGTATGAATCTAGTAACGCCCGTTACCGGGGTAAAATCGCGGATTTTAAAGGGTTGGAGAAGCACATTTTGGCGTTTTAATCTTTTTTTTCCTTCCCAAATTCGGACTTTTCCCCCAAAAAAATATAAAACAACCACACACCTCTTTAGAAGAGCAGCAGCAGTTCCTCCCCTCCCCCCCCCCCCCCCCAAGCACCACCGCACCGCGCCACCACCGGCCGATTTTTGGCGACCCACCACCACAAGCACACTTTCTTTCCTCTTGAGTCTTGGTAAGTTAATCCCTCTATCTTAGCATGAATTTTGGTTTAATTCTTCCAATCTAAGAATTGAAGCTTAGGATTTAAATTGCAATTTTAGGATGACTCTTAGGATGAAAGTGATGAATTTGGAGAGATTTTGCATACTAGAGTTAGGATGGATGATACAAAGTAATCTTAAGTTGAATTTGGTGAAACTTTTGAAGAACCTTAGTCTCTAAGGGCCCTTCAATCTGAATTGTGAGGTTGATTGTGGAGAACTTCGAGCTTCAATTGTGATACTATAGGGTGGTATTGATTTGAGTTGGGTAGGTTGAAGAATTTGAGCCAAAATGCGTACCCTAGTGTATTGCCCACAAGGTGTTTGATATATTGTCTGAGTGAATTGTATTTGATTTTTGTATGCTTTGCTTGGGTTTATTTGGTTATTTTAGGTAGGATGGGACGCTCTAAGCATGCTCGAGCCCTTGAGCCATTTACTACCTCTCCCCCCGTGGGCCATCAACCGCGGGATTCGGTCAATGTAACCGTGAATGATTTGGGTAACCCGTATGGAAGGAATTTGACAAGAAATATCATATCTACTTGGTTCTTTAAGGAAGCACGGCTGGAGAGACTTGGAGTTTGGAAGGAGCTGAAGAGACTTTTCAACCATATTGGTTGGTTGCCTTTTTTCACCAAGACGGATATCATATATGCGGAGTTGACCGCCGCCTTCTTCACCACGATGGACTTTAACCCGGGGGATAACACATTGGTCTTCTCTTTGGATGGCCGAGTGACTCACACTTGGGAAACGGGAAGGATAAGGGAAATCCTACGTTTTCTGGGGTCAGGCTACTTCTTCATTGAATAAGTGGGATGCGGTTGAGAGAGAGGCGGTGTGGAGGTCCTTTCCGCTACGTTAGGGTGCTCCGAATTACTCCCCCCGCAACACAAAGGATAGCTACTTAGATTCGTTGGCTTGGGTGATGGTGCATAGGATTTTAGCTATAGGATTCTATGCCCGACACGGGAGTGATAGCCAAATCAATGAGACGGAGCTAGGGATCATGTCGATGATGAAGGATGGCATAGAATTTGATGGCACGACTGAGTTCCTCTGGGGACTAAGAGAGATTACAAGGAGAGCTACCGGGACGATAGCCCATGGCACGTTTGTGACTATGCTTTCCCGTGAGGTGGATTGGAGGCCAAGGGGATTATTGCCCGTTGATTTTGGTTTTGATCTTGGTGCGCAGTATCTGGTGAACATGGGTGTAGCTATTGAATGGGAGAGTGGACGACTCAGGGAGCGAGTCTTGCCATGGTGGTCAATCTGGGACAGAGATAGGTTATTACAGATGTATAATTGCGGTAAGGCTCATTTTGAGGAGCTTTCTGATGTGCAGAAGGAGCTTTTAGCACAGATTCCCGATAGGCCAGATAACAAGTTTGAGGTCCTCCGTCGTGCTGCGCCAGTTGTTGTTGATGAGTCTGATGAGGTGCTCTGGCTAGTGTGAGAGGTCTTAGCACGGAATTGGCTGGACTACGAGCTGATGTGATGGCCATGAACGCAAGGATTGAGGATTTGGCGTATTATGTGGATGAGAGATTTGATGAATGGCAAGCTCATGTGGATGCCAAGTTTGAGGGGTTCTATGCTCGTCTTGATCAGTATTTCAGAGGCCCCCAGCAACCCCTGCGCCTTGATTCTGCCATCCCTTTTCCCCTTGCTTTATTGACTCTTTATTTGGGCATGTACTTTTTGATATTCTGATACTTTCGTTACCCTTATTTCTTTGCTACTGTCTTTTGAACTCCTTGGATTTTTATACAATGTGCCTTTTCTTTTCTTGGATTTGTGACTTATGTGTTATTTGTTGGATGCACGTTGATTATCAATTGCCTTTGCACTTGATCCGTGTTTTTTCTAGTCACTTGTTCAGGTTTTGGAGGCTTTGCTAGCATGTTGCCGGGTCTTCGATTGTTGAGGGAGTTTTCTTGATCTTTAACTCTTTCATTTTCATGAGGACATTGCAAAGAATAAGTGGGGGAGAGGGGGATGCATGTGTGTTTATGGTCATGATTGTGAATTTTTTAGATGCTTTATGCTTAGGGCCGTAATTTTTATGCTTATTAGAAATTGAGAAATTGTGAGAATTTTGAAAAATTTTCCCCGTTTTGAACTATTTCTTCGAAGTTTGAGCATTGAGCTGTTGCTAGAATGAGTTAAGCTATTCGAATTGAGGAAAATTTGCATGAGATTGGATAAATTAGTGTGTCAGTATACCTCTTATTCTGAGCACTTTTGAACGTGATAATGTACTTTGCTTAGAAAGGCGAACTGATGATTTTCAAATAAGTCTAAGACTTGATTAGGATGCGTTTTAGTACTATTGAGGTGAAATTTTGAGTTGATGAAAGATTAGGGAAGTGAAGTAGGCATTCGTTGTCGGAGGATAATAAGCCTTTCTATTAGCCGTTTTTCATTAGATAACGTGATCTTATTGAACCCGCTGAGCCTAACTGTTGTGCAAGGATTTTTGTAGCCATATTATAAGCCAAATGCACAACAAAAGTATACCCACCTTGTTAATTTTACACCAAGGCTTGCTCGTTTGATCTTATGGTGAATATCTATCTTTGAACCCCTTTTGATTGTTCTTGTGATTGAAATTGAGAGATTTATGTTAAGAAAGAAAAGAAAAGGAATGAGAGAAAGTTGTGAAAAAAAAAAGATACGAGAAAGAAAGAGAAGAAAGAGCAAAAGAAGCGAAAAGAGAAAATCATGCGAAGTGTGAAATTGAAAGAGTGGGATGCAAGTGTCTAAGTGAGGGGGAAGTGTTTAATGGCGAATGAAAGTGTCGTGTGTAAAAGATTGAACGATGTAAGCTTGGTAAGTAGTCACTTAATCCAAAAATTCCATAACCTTACCCAAAGCCTAAAGTACAAGCCCGAAAGACCTACCGATCCTGAGTCTTGATTTAATTCCATTAGTGGAGATAGGTTCAAAGAGTGTATTCCGATGTTGATGACTAGAACTTAGGCGAAAGTTGTGAATTTTGCATTCTAATCTTTGTACATTGTTTCGTTCGAAATCACACACTACACAAGGGTATACTTTTCATACTATTTTTGATGATCTTGTGTTTATGAGTACTTGATTTGATGAGCTAGACATGTTTAGGTGAAGGTTTGATGATTGCTTCTAAGTCGAGGTTTGATGGGGATATGTTTTCATTATTTTCATATTTCTCGAGGACGAGCAATAAGCAAGTGTGGGGGAATTTGTTGAGCGTAAAATTCGTATGGATTTAAGCGTTAATTAGAGTATACTTTTGTGTCGTTTTATGCATTTATGTGTTTATTTTGCTCCATGTAGGTGTTTAGGAAGTTGGAGTTAAGAAACGGCGAAACGAGGTAAATTTGCGCACTTTTGAGGGAAATAGGAGTAACCTCCGTTACTCCTTGGAAGAGTAAATGTGTTAACCCCCCGTTAACGGACCCAGGAGCACCACTTTCGGCAAAGTAGGGGGTACGCCTGTTGCTCCCTGGAAGAAGAACTCTGGTAGCGGCCGTTAACAGAGGCTAGGAGGAAGACTTTTGGCGTAGGAGGGGTAACGCCACGTTACCCCTGGGCAGAAGGAAAGTGGTAACGCTCGTTACCAGTTATAAAAGCGCAGTCACGATTTCAGCTTGTAACGGGCATTAATGAGGTTTATGCGTGGAAAGGTAACGCCCGTTACCTAGGGCGGCGAGACTGATTTGGGAGCAGCTATTTATATGGGTTTAGGAGTATTTTTGGGGGATCGCTTCTTTAGTTTGTGACCTAGCTTGGAAAGAGAGATACGGAGCTTTGGGAAGAGATAGTCGGAGAATTTCGAGAAGACGAAAGGATCAAATTCCTCAAACAATTTTGGTTTTTTCGGTTTTATTTATTGCTTTAATTATCAAACTAATTCCTCTAAGTTTTGTTTTAATTCGTTACATGTTAGATTCGTTTTCTAGAATTTATGAGTGTTTAGAGTTTTGCTTTTGAGATCTTGTTTTGACTTGATGAACATGAATTCCTTTAATGCAGTTTACTTTAGTTGAGCTCTGAGTTAATTATGAGTAGCTAAACCCTTAGGGCTAGCAGAGTGATGATGAATGCATACTAAGTGTTTGATATGATGCTCAAATGACTTATGTTAATTCTTAGTTTTGAAAACGTGGTTTTAATCGAATTGCGACGGCCTGATCAACCTTAGCATAATCTAGGATTACCTAAGAATTGAGAAATTAATGGTAATTGAGATAGTTTTCATAATTAATAGGTTTAGGAGTTCAAACAGATTTGGTTCTTAACCTATACGACTAATAAATCTTATTCCATGCCAAGCCGTTAGAACTTGATTTGCACTAGTCTTGATCTTATTGGTTTGATTAATTGTTAATGATTGTGAGAACAACGTTGAAATTAGTTGAATACTTGATTATACCTTGAAAAAGGATAATACAAATCTAAGTGACTAGGTTGTAGAATTACACTTGTCAAGCGAGTATTATAATGAATCGTGAATGCATAGTCATGACTCCCCATCCTAATTAGTTTATTGAGTTTAATCCGCACGTTTAAGTTTGTTACTGTGTTTTATTCTAGTTAACAGTTTTATTCCCGTTTTAGTAGATTAATAACCAACTTGAATTAGTTCGGTCTTTAGATTAGAAAGAGATATTGGGTGGTGATTGATTTCCCTTCCCTGTGGGTACGATCATATTGTGCTACGCGTATATTTCAGTGTACACTTGCATGATTGGTTTAACTTAAAATCACAACACAAACCGATCATCCGAAATCTTCCAAATATCCATAACCTTAACAGGATTCATCGTCCTTATCATAGTACTGCGTAAATAATCAAAGCGGACAATTCTCTGAGTGAAAACCCTACCCACAAGAGAAAGTGAGTAACTCAGTTTGTTCAGCCCCCAAGACGGATCAGGGATCTCAAACGTAGCAGATTCCTTTGCGGTAAGAGAGAGTGTCTGGGTGAGCCGTGAGAGGTCTTCATCGCCAGAGAGTGGCGAGTGGGACGACGATCCGGCCATGGTGAGGAGGGGATGGGTCGTGCTATCGCCAACTGTGTCGGAGAAGACCTAGAAAAACAGAAGCACAGGAGTGAGGCAGAAAAACACTTAACTTACAAAAAAACACGAGATTAAATGAAAGAGCAAAGGACAGAGAAAGGCCCATTGGCAACGAAGCGTGGAATAGAAGCTTTCGATGGCGGGAGCTGCCAAATCTCTTCAGTGAATCTAGGGTTTCTGGTGGTGGCTCTCATGCAAGAGGAGGACTCCCTTACGAGAGGAAAACTCACACAATTTCTTGACAATACAATTATATTTAATATCTTTAAATTATGGAATCATTAATGGCATGATTGGTATGATGGAATGAGGTAAGAATAGATGGGCATTATTGCATCCATTCTCAAACTCTTGATTGGTACAAAATATGATTAGGAACGCTCATTTCTACTGTAATACCCATTCCTATAAATATGGGATTACTCATTCCTTTATTCCCCATGGTATTAACCATTCCCAAAGTTCAAAATATTATTGTTATTTTTATATTGCCATTGTTTTTATATTGCCATCACCTATTTGCTAAATACATATTATATTTTATTATTTTTATAAATAAAAATTAAATGCTAATAATCTCGTTAAAAATTTAATAAATTATATTAAATAAATATATATATATATATATATATATATATATATATATATATAAACATATCCAATATATTATTTTATTATAAAGTTTTATAAATTAAAATATTTTAAATAGAATGAATTTTGATACTTATTATTATTATTATTATTATTATTATTATTATTATTATTATTATTATTATTATTATTATTAAATTAAAGTATATATTTAATCTAATAAATAATTTTAATCATATACTTAATCATCATTATCATCATTATTATTATTATTGTTGCTATTATTATTATTATTATTATTATTATTGTTATTATTATTATTATTATTATTATTATTATTATTATTATTATTATTATTATTATTATTATTATTATTATTATTATTTATGAATAATATACATGAAATAAATCTAAAATTTTTGTTTCATTTCTAACTTTAGAGAAAATTATATTTTTGATCTCATAGGATTAGGTCTTTTGCAATTTTAGTCTCATGTCATTGAAATTAGACACATTTAGTCTCATTATTTTCAAAAAATTGCAATTCTACTCCCATCCGTCAAATAATTGACTGAAAAATGCATTTTTTTTCCTGTTAAGTACATTTTGGGGGGAATAATTACTGTTCATTAGGTTGTTTTTTGCGGGAGTTCACTTATTAATACCCCATTTTGGCATCCTGAATCAACTTTTAAGCATTACTCTGAATCACTCTCATTAAGGTAATATGGTGCTAAAATGAGGTATTAATAAGCGAACTCCCATAGAAAACAAGCTAATGAATAATAACTTTTCCCCCAAATTGCACTTAACGGCAGAAAAATATATTTTCCATCGATTATTTGACGGATGAAACTAGAATTGTAATTTTTTGAAAATAATGGGACTAAATGTGTCTAATTTCAAAGAAATGGGACTAAAATTGCAAAAGGCCTAATCTTATAGGAACAAAAAAGTAATTTGCTCCTAACTTTATTACTTGGCATACCAATTATGGAATGGTATAATAAAGTCATTCTATTCTTTTGTTCATTCCATTACAAAGTTCATTCTCTTCCCGCCTCATTTCGTTCATGCATATCAATCATACCGTAAATGTGCCCCAAGACTGTTTTCTAAAGCCCAAAACAATTACCTTGAAAACCTCTTAGGCTAAATTAGCCACTGCAAGACAACAAAAACATAGAAAAGAAAACGCAGAAGAGAAGCACAGGAAATAAAGAACAAAAGGAGATTGGAGAAGAAAAGAAAATCAAACACAACCCTGAGGTGCAACGACAGAGGGCGGCGGCCAAACAGAGGTGACAATTTGCTCTAAAAGTGAGAAAAAGAAAGGAATGCAGGCTTCGAGAAGAAACCAGAAAATGGGGGAATGGGGGAAAACAAAAAATATCCAATTTTTATACTTGAACCGGCGCTCCAGTCTGGTTACTAGAACCAATAAAAAAGATGATTAAAATTAAAGACTCAATATATGTATCATTACAATTAAAAATATTTTTGTTCGCAATATCCTTAAAAAATATATAACTTTAGTAATGCTCTTCTTGTTGATGATCTACCAAGCGGCCCTTCCGGTGCAAAAATCCCTAAAGTTTTTGTTGTCACATCAGCAGAGAATATAGTAGATCCACTTTGGAAACGCCCAAAGTCAATAGACGCTCAGAGTACAACTTGCAAAAATGAACTCGGAGTATACTTAAATGGCTTTTACGGGCAAGTGGAGATTGTTGAGAATAGTGCCCTAGAAAGTCGATTCGATGAAATCCGCTTTTGTCATTTGAATACCGCTAAATTTAGGGTTAAGAAACTACATCTAACAGTTGGATGAAGTTCCTAGCATAAAACAACTCCATTATCATATTGTATGATTTCTCGAGTAAGACAACTAAAACCTCACCAAGAGACCGAACACATGATTACAAATCACTTGATAAGGAAAATGTGTTTCCTTAATGATGTGCAAACTAAAAGGATCACATCAGCAGAGAATATAGCAGATCCACTTTGGGAACACCCAAAGTCAATAGGCTCTCAGAGTACTTCCTGTGGAGATGAACTTAGAGTATATCTAAATGGTTATTACGGGCAAGTGGGAGATTGATGAGAATAGTGCTCCAGAAAGTCGATTCGATGAAATCCGCTTTGGCATTTTTCTTGTATGACAAACAATCTTTGAATAATATATGATTGATTATTATAGGCAAATACTTCTTTATATGCAATACATGTTTTGTGTGTTTCCTTTGTGTTGCATGTGTAAGAACTCCCCTAATCCATCAAGCATTTAGGGATTTGTCATTAGGGTTAATGACACATGAAACAAACCCTAATCTAAGCTAGATTAGAACTTACTCCAAGTCGATAAGTCCAACAAATAGTGAGAGTGTTGATTAGACTCGATTGAGACTGTGACGCCCCGATTTTCCCCAAATTGTTCAGGTATGAATTATATGATCATTACGTGCGCATTTAATTTATTTTAATTACGTTATTTCATTTATTTATCTTATATTATATTAATTAGAGAAATATTTAGTTATTTGAAATATTTGAATTTGAATTTATATGAATTTTCTTTGAACTATTTGCGCTTGAACGAATTTATTGCTTGCCGTTTCTACGGGAAATGATTTTGGAATTTCGTGCAAATTTAATATGTTAGAATTATATGTGTTATGAATATGGTTATATGCTCGTTTTATGTTTTTGGGTTTGTTTGATTGAGTTTTGAATTTATTTTGGATTCGGAATCCAAAACGGGGGCTAACGAGCAATTAGCGCAACATTGGTTCCTTATTTGATAACTTGAGCTAGAAAACTAGGCGAGTTTCGTCAACTTCGTTGAACTCGTATCGAAAATTCGAGTTTGATGAGCTTAGCCTTATATTTTTCCAAAGCCATTTGAACCTCTGAAATTCAACCGAAACATACAACGGACGCCTAAACTGACCTTGCTGCACTTAAATGGCCATAACTTATTCATTTGTTGACCAAACTAACCATGGTTAGACTCTATGGAACCCAAAATCAACCCTTTATTCATCCCTTAACCCCTCAAACCGAGATAACCCTTCCCACTTGGAGTAAATTGGTCAAACATCCTCTGCATTCCAGAAATCCCGTCACTCAAGCCCTCCTTGGAGATTCAAGCTCAAATCTCCTCCCAAACCTCCATTAATCCACAAGGTAAGCTTGGATATGTTATGTACATTCAATATGAGTCATTTTCATTCATTCATCCCTAAATTTGAGCATGGTTTCATGAGTTTTGGCAAAGATGGATATATATTTAGGTTTTGAGCATTTTGGTTGATCTCTTTCAATTCTTGAGCTTTTTGGATGATTTCAAGCATAAAAATGATTGTTTTGATCTCTTCTTTACATTTATAGTGATGTATTAGTTGTTAGTTGAGGTATTTATGAGCCACCATTAATGAGTTATTGAAGTTTTGGTAAGAATTGATCACCACACACTACATCTCACGTTTCAAGGTTTTGGGAGCATGATTGGGAGTTGTTTTTAAGTGGTTTCATTACATCTTAGTTGTCTTTTGTTGATTGAATGTGTTGAGATTGTTGTGTCTTGGTTATGCTCTGTTTTCTGCTGCGTTTTTTCTCTGCTGCGTGCGTGACACGAGTGTGTCACCCCTTTCTTCTTTAGGGTGACACGGGGGTGCATGATTGTTTGGTTCCACTGTACCGAGACACGGGGGTGTCACGGTTTGCCTTGTAGTGGTGACACGGGCGTGTCACCTTCTGATTTCTTGTTCCGCTGTACCGTGACATGGGGGTGTCACGGATTGCTTTGTGTTGGTGACACGTGCGTGTCACCTTCTGTTTTCATGCATTTTGTGGTTTCATGCATGTTGTGTATGTACGCATGTGTATATATATATATACATATATTTTGATTATATGATTTAAATTCCTTAATAGTGCACATAAACATGTTCATTACATAACATACTCTTTTACATATTCATAACATGATCATTTCATTGCCGAGCGTCATATTTGGTCATTTTGAGTCTCACGTCACCTTTCTTGCACAGATTTCGATCCCGTTGGAGACGAGGCCGGTCCTTGAGGCTTTCATGTCTTCTTTTATCGGTTCGAGGTGGGTTCCTCTACTAATAGTTATCTTGACCTAATATAACCCTTATGTGACCGTTTTAAGCCAAAAGTTATATTTATAATTAACGAGTCTTTTAAAGAGTCTTATGATTTTCGATTGTTAAGCCCTTCTTTATGAAAACCTACCTTTTGTTTTGGCGAGATTGCATGTATGTTATGATCACAGGCCCCGGAGCTTAGTGTATCGTGGTAAGCCGGGGAGGCAAGGGCCGACGGTGAACCCGTGCACTAGTTCCAACCATTTTACGTCGAAACGGATCTCGTCAGGAGTTTTGATGAGAAAACGCTAGTCGGGCTTTTAAGGATTCATGTACCTCGCTAGCCATTATGTATGAGGTGGTCGAGTCTTGCAAACTCGTCCACCGCCGGAGGAAGAAGGTGTATATGAATGATTATGATCATTATGTATGTGCACATATGTTATATATGATAACTTATGAATTATGAATATGATTACACGAGGAGAAGGTTGGAGATGATGCACGCCCACTCACCGGGCCTTAAACCCTATGTTAATTATGAATGAATATGATAGTCGTAATCCCAGTGATGTTTTATTTGCTTTGCCGCTTGGGAAATTTCTTATCAAACTTCTATGGGTTTTGGGCTTCCATGTATATGTTTCAATTCCGTGATATTTATACTTATACCCCGCTTTTATACCCACCAGTCTCTTTTAGACTGAACCCGGTTTGTTTTCAGTTGTTTCGTGCAGGTTTGGAGGTGCTAGGCGGGAATTCGAGTCGTTTAGGTCTTGCATTTGTGTCTAGCATTTCCTTTACACTCATTCGTACTTATATTTTGTATTTTGGATTTGTATGGAGCGAATTATGTTAGTTTGAGCCGTGAGGGCATTGCTACCACTTATTGTATAGGTTGATCTATTTTTGGAGCTTGGATGCTCAATGTGAATAATTATGTTTATTGCTTCCGCTATTGCATTTGTTTCTCGATTGAATTCATGTTGGTTATTGTTTGGTTGAAGGGTTAGCTCCCGCCTAGCTTAGCGTGTGTGTTGTGTCCTCGTTTGCCGCGATTTGACAAGTGTAGGGATTTTCCATTTCCTATGCGGGTCGGGTCTCGGTACGGGGGATGTGGCGCCTCACGCTCGGGCGTTACAGAGACTTTCTTGTGCGATTGCAAAAATGGCTTAGCTTCGGGATAGAAGTCCACTACAAACTCAATGTCCCTATCGGCTGATAAAGAGCCCAAGTTCTCAGGGAAAACATCGAGAAACTCTTGCACAACCTTTGTCTCTTCAACTTTGGCCCGACCCTTCGATTTGTTCAAAAAACAAGCCACAAAACCTGTTGCTCCGTCCTATACTGTAACACCCCAAACGGAAGGTGCCACATCCCCCGCACTCAGACCCGACCCACATAAGAAACAGGAAATCCATACACGTTCCAGATCAGAGCGAACGGGGACTCACTCACTCTCTATGCTAGGCAAGAACTAAACCTTCGAAACCATAAAAAAAAACAAAGGAATATAACAAATGCAGAAGCATAACATGTAACTCATAACCGGTACAAACATCATAATACGGGGTTCGACTAACATAGTTACCTAGTCCCGAAAATTCATACATAATTCTATAACTTATTCAGTTTACAAAATGCATATGACAGACTCCAACTCGATCAAGGTACTCGACAGACTCGACTTCCCGCCTAGCACTCCAAAACCTGTAAAAACACAGAAAACAAAGTCGGGTTCAGTCTATAGGAGACTGGTGGGTATAAAACAGAGCATATCATAAATAATATCGCATAATTTAAGCACATACACATGCAAGCTATAATCCCGTGCGAGGTTTGAAACATTTCCCAAGTGGATGAAAACAAAAAAAAAACAATGCTCGGGATTACAACAATCATTTTCATTCATAATCATAATCGTTCATGCGGTCAATACATGAGCCCTGGCGGGTGGGCAAATATCTCCAACCTACTCCTCGTGTGTGCGCATCAATTCAATATTTACATTAGTGATCATACACATTCATACATAACCGTTCATAATTATTATCAATCATAATCATAATCAATCAATCATAAAACACTTGCACCTTTTTCCTCCGGGGTGGTGGACGGGTTTGCAAGGCCCGACCACCGATCCATACATGGGCCAAAGGGGGTACATGAATCCCCCAAGGGCACTCAGTTCCCATTCCCCGCTAAACCTCCTAGCGAGGGCCGGTATCACCGTAAATGTGGTGGGACTAGTACAAAGGCTCACCGTCGGCCCTTGCCTCCCCGGATCGCCACTTGCAATAAGTCCCTGGGCCCATGTGTTCAATCATGTCCACGCTAAAAATCATAAGGTGGGAATACATAAAAGAAGGGTTTTACGTTGGAAATCATTGACTCTTTTGAAAAGACTCGATATATATATAATTATAATATTTTGGCTCAAATCTTTCACATAGGGGATATATCGGGTCATCGTAACTAATAGAAGAGAAACCCACATGTACACCTCTTACCGAACAATACCAAGAAGGAAAGGAGACTCAAAGGTGTCCTATGAACCCGGCATCTCCGCCCTGGAGAAAACTGTACGAAGGATAATGTAATGTACTCGTGAGACTCAAGACTCCAAACGAACCATATATGACGCACGGAAATTCATTAATGTGATATGACTGCATAAGAGATGATATTATATCATGGAAATGTTCATGTTCACGATTAATGCCTTTAAGGTATATAAACAAGCCATTCGTTTATTCAAGGAAGCGTTAATATTCATTCAAGTTCATAACTTCACATTTCATATCAACTCCAGCCAAGAATTTCATATAACGATTATAACACGTACTATATCACGTTTACAATTAGAAAATAAACAAATAAAGACATTCAAGTCATGATTGGAAATTAAACAACATAAAATAGGTAACAATTTAGTTCTAAAATTTAAATAATTTAAACACTACTTAATATATATAATTAATCATGTATTTAAATAATACAATATCATATCTAAATATATATATATACATATATATATATATATATATATATATATGTGTGTGTGTGTGTACAACATGCATTAATCAACAAAACAATTTAAAATAACAAATATACATGCAAATATATATATATCTACATACGTACCTATGTCCCATGCATGCAAACATGTACTAACAAATAAGAATCATGCATAAAGTAATTCAATTAAACATACAACATATATAGATATAAACGTAGTATATATATATATATATATATATATATATATATATATAGTACAAACATATGTATTTACACAGCACAAACAGATTCACAAATACACAGCCACGCACCTAGTATAGATATATAAATATATATATATATATATACAGTACAACCATGCAAAGGAAGAAATTGCAGCAGTTCAACTCATTCTGAAGGTTTCCCCGCCCGGGGAAAAATTACTGTACAACACTTCCCCGGACAGGGAAAAGCTACTGAAAAACTGATGGGTAAGTCCCCGGCCGGGGACTTCTCAAGCACAACTCTCCCCGCCGGGGTGAAGGTCCAGACACGAAGAAAACAACAGCAGCAACAGCAGCTCTTCGGCAAAAGAAAACAGGGCACAACAACACAAAGCTTCAACCAACAATCAAGCTAATACAACAAGGTAAGAAAGTGCCACAATTAGCAATAATAACCAGCCCCAAATAGCAGCAGCAGCAGCAGTTCACGACCTGAAGGAGGAAAAAGAGTTCATGTTTCACCCAATTCTTCCAAGTTTCATCAGTGGCATCACACTTAATTCTCAACTACCACAAAATACAAACTCATAAATGAAATAAGGGAGTTAAAGTGATCCCTTTTATTCTTTAAAACGAACAAAAACTTCAAGGATTCAAAGAGATCAAGAAATTATTTCAAAACCTAACTATTCATTCATCTTCTTCAAACTTCATGAATACTAGCTCAAAATTAGGGATACATGGCTCTAAATGATGATAATGAATGTATATCACAATCCTAAACTCACCTCTTGAATTGGTTGAAGGTTGGAAGAGATTTGAGCTCAAAATCTCCAAAATGGGCAAAGTGGCGAAATGGAACTGGAGAATAGGACTTTGGCTGAGCTTTTCTTCTTTGGTCTGAGTGTGGTTTGGTATGGGGTGAGTGGGAGATGATAGAGGGTTGAGTTAGGTTTCCAAAAAGTCCAACCATGGTTAATTTGGTTAAGTATGGTAAGAGTTATGATTTAAATGGTAAAATGCGGCAGTTTCGCGGCCGATTCATTTTTCGGTTAAATTTCGGGGGTTCAAATAGGCTTAGAAAAATATGAGGCTAGGTTCATTAGACCCGAATCCTCTATACGAGTCCAACGAAGTTGACAAAACTCGATTCTGAGTTCCCGAGCTCAAGATATCACATACGGAACCAAGGGTGTTCTAATTGCCCATTAACCCCCGACTTGGTTCCAACACTCAAAATAAATTCGTTACCACGAAAACCGATATCGAAAACATGAAACGAGCACATATACATGTTCATAACACATAAATCTACAACATACTAAAATTTCACGAAATTTCGATTTCAAATCATACAAAACCGAAGCGCGATTAAAACACTCATACGCAATGCATCACAAATTCAATTAGAATTCCGAATTTAATAACAAAAATTAAATTCCATCTTAAATTAAATTTCAAAAGTCAACAAATTAAATTTGAAATTAATATTAATGATAAAATTAAAGATATAATTAATTAACTTTGATTTTTAACATTTAATTATAAAATTGAATATATAAAACACTTATAAATAATTAATTCGCGCAAATTGGTAAACACATACGTCTAACTATACAACTGAAAAGCAGGGGCGTTACATAGACTAGCTTGCTTGCTTCTACAAATGATACAAACAAGCTTGACTTCAACCTCTCACCCATGAAAACCACAGAACCCAAATAAACCTGTTAGGAATAGTGCCCTAGAAAGCCGATTGTATATCCGCTTTGTGCTTTACCTTATTGTAATCACAGACAATCTTTGAATGAAATAACGAATTGAGGCAACACTTCTTTATACGCTATTGTTAGGTATGCGTTTACTTTATCTGTGCATGTATGAGAACTCCCCTAATCCTGATGACTTTAGGACTCTACCATTTAGGTGAAATGGTTCATGAAACGAGCCCTATATCACATAAGTCATGATTAGTAAAATACTCCAAGCCGATGAGTCCTACCGACAGTGGGAGTGTCAACCTGACTCCTCTAAGGCTTGCTTGTGGGATCACGCCCTTAAGAAGGACCACCTTGTTTCATGGAGGTGCAAAATGTATAGTTGATACGTGCGTGGTACGTGAGGGTGCTTACTTCAATAAGTAAGTTCACTGAGGTGCCCCGTGTCAGAACATTCCTAAATGGGAAAGGAAGTTTCTATTTCAGGAAATAGAAACTTCCAGATTAGGAAATATCTCACGAGTCATTGATGTGATTAATTGATCCTTAAGACTTGAGGTTCCTTGTCACTTTATGAGTTAACTCTGTAGTCTTAGGTATAAGCTTTAAAGGGTGTCACCTTAGACAACTGATTCAAGGCTTATGCTGGGGCTGCACAAGTGATTCATGAAAGTGAATGAGAATCAAGAAAGGACCTACACTTGCATTTGCAAGGTGATCTCTTATTGTGTAAGTCATTCATATGCCATATGGAGTCCTTGGCCAAGGCAGTAGATCAAGACATCAAGAAAATGGTTTCTTGGATTGAGATCAAATGGATATGAAATGCATTTAGCTTTAAGACCGGATTATTAGGGTTCTAATTATTCCCTTACCTTAGATCTTGGTTGAGAGATAGTAAGTAGGAGGATTGTATCTCACATGAATCAATGACTTAAAAGTTCTGTCGAATTTGAACATTCCAATTCAGCTAGGGGTTAAACACCTGTAGCTAGACTGTGGTCGTTCAATCTGTGGACCGATTAATTAATTAGTGAATTAATTAATTGGGGTCACTGCTAATTGAATTGAGAACCTAGAGGGTCACACACAACAACTTGGTTACATGAGTTGAGGCTTTAAAATGACTAAACGAGTTAATCGGGCCAAAGGGTTCCACAAATGTGGGTCACGTGCGTGACACGTGTCCTTCATGGACACGTGTGCATGTGCGTGAATATTTAATTTGGTGATTAAATAATTAATGTGTTAATTATTTAATAGACTTTTGTTTAATTTTGAATTAAAAAGAAAGTCTAATTTTGTAGAAAAATAATCTAGTTAATTAATTATGAATTAATTAATTAGATAAAAATAAGTTATTTATTTTAAATAAATAAAGTATAAAATTATCCAAAAATAGTTTGGATATTTTTAGCTATCTTGAAAGTTGATTTGAATTTGAATTCAAAGTCGAAGTCAAAATTACTTGATGATCAAGTAATAGGAGAGAGGGACCAAAATCCTTTGCCCATAAGGACTAAGATTTTCGGTCCTCCCCTTCCTATATATAGGGGAGCTCGAGCTCCCCTTAGAGCTAATTGAGAATTCTTTTGGTTCATGTGTTGAACACCATCTTTTCTCCAAGATAAACAAAACCCTAGGTTAAGCCTAAACACTAACTAGAGAACTAGCATCCTTACTAGTTAGATTGTAGTCAAGTTGGTGGACTATCTCTAGAGAGCTTCAAGTTAGAAGTTTGAAGATTCGAGCTTTACCAAGGAGAGGGGATCAAGCCGCGAGAAGAGTGTTCTTGGGCGGCTTGAAACGCTACAAGAAAGTTAATTAAGAAAGTAAGTTTCTAATCCCTACGAATTTGGTTACACGATTGCGAGTCCTAGATCCTTTTGTTGGAAAATTTTTAAATTTCCCCTGCTTTCAGATTCGTGTTTTCCAACAAGTGGTATCAGAGCCACCTCGTAAATCGTATTTCTGATTCGTCTCAATTATTATGAATTTGGTAGAAATTCTTAGGCTTAGGTATTCATGAGTTCTTTTAGAAAGCCTGAATTACGAAACTGTAATTTTTCTTGAATTTCTGAAACTGTTTTCTTAAATTGTGTTTTTGAAAACCGTTTTGATTAAAGTCTATTTAAATCGTATTTTTCTAATTTTTGGATTGAACCGGGTTTTGGAGAAACTCAAAATACGAAACGGAACACGAAAAGGACTAGCCTAGGCGTGCTAGCACGTCGCACGCCCAGGCCCGTCGCCGCCGCCCAGCCCCCCGCAACCGCGCGGGAGGCCCTCCCGCCCGCGCCTAGGCGCGCCCGCTCGTCTGTCCCGCAACCGCGTGGGACAACCGCCCGCAACCGCGCGGGAGCACCCGCCCGGGATCGCCCGCACTCAAGCTGCGCACATTGCGTGGAGGGCGCGCGCCTAGCGCGCTCGGGCTGGCAGTGCGAGCTGCCGGCACCGTGCGAGGCTGCCGCGGGCGCCTAGCGCGCGACGCTGCGCGGTGAGCAGTTGCTCGTTCCGGGCGGTTCCGGGCCCCGTTTTCGCGTTTTCGTGTTTTTCGTGTTTTCGGTCCTTGAAATCCCGATTTAATTTTTCTATAAAATTTTGTTTTGTTAAATTTGAATTATTTTTGAAATAATTATTTAAATTGGGATTTTGAATATTTTAAGCGATTTAAATTTTGGAAAAATTACAAACTTTATTTTATGAAAGTATTGAAAGAATAAAATTATTAATTTTTCAGAAATTAATTAGAATTTTATTGGATTATAGTTATTCGGGTTTTATTGAAAAGGCTCTTGAACAAGAATTGCATCTAATTCGTGTTTTAAACTATTAGAACTTAAAGCGAGAATTTTAATTTATTGGTTAAATTTAAATTCTTGCAAAAGCATGTTAGGTGATCATGGGTTTAGACTTATGTATGGTTTTAGTTTACGCACATGGATGGTTTAAATTGGGGTTGGAGCCCTACAGTTGCGTTTTTCAATTGAGGTTGGAGCCTCACGTATGTGCGTACTGTTATGTGATTTATTATGTAGCTTTCCATATTACTGTTTTTGAGGCCGGGGTATGCCCCGTGTAATTGTCTAAGGCCAATATGAAGATTGAGCCTTATTACTTTATGTCTTTTTCTTTTTATTGTAATTTGAGAGTAGAGATAGGTGGTGAGGTTTTATTTTCATTTTGGAGACAATGCACCCATGGAGTAAGATGGACCACATTCAAGTAACAAGGAGGCCATAAGTGAAGACCCCTCAAAATGTTAGGGAGGGGAATCTCAATTGTAAAAATGTAATAGAGATAGGGCTCGTATTTTGTTACCGCTTTCCCTTATGTGATTTAAATTGTTTATGTGGCATGGATGTTAGAACTTGTGATTGTGGAGTGGCTCCCACATATCACGCATAAGATAGGTAGAACCCATGATCATTACATGTTAGTATCATGCTAGGACATGTTATCTGTTTATGTGCTTGTTTGAAATGCATTTAAGTGTACTTGCATTAATCAAGACTAATAAAATTAGATAACATATATGTTGGTGAGGTCGAACCGGACAACTCTCGGGTTGTTTCAAAAATTCCCATTAAATATTAAGCTAATTTCGAACAAATAGTTATTTAATTCGAGATGCAAATTTTGAATTAAATTCCTAGCATTCCATCAATAGGTTTTAAGTTTAGTAAGTGAAGCTAATTATTGTCAGCGAGTCGTGGGATAGCTAGTGGAGCTTATTAGTTCTTAGTTACCTAATTAATCATTTTAAATGGTCAATATTTCGTGGTCAATTTTGGTATGGGCGATGTCCACGAGTCGTGGGTCGTTCGAACTAAGTTTTGATCATGATCTTATGATTGATGGGTCTAGCTTAACGCCTAAGTAAATATGGATGTCGCACGAGTTGTGGGTCCATATTGAAAGATAGGTGATGCAAAAAACAATTACTAAGAGTTCTAAAGGTGTTAGAATAAGTTGTACCTACCTGGGGTTCTTACTAAGAATGTCCGCGAGTCGTGGGTTCGAGGTAAAATGCCTAGGATCTTAGTACCCATTGGGAAACGTGTTCCTCTTAGATCTTTGGGAATTCTAGATCTTTGAAAAACAATGGGAGTTACATTAGATTAAAGACCTTATTTTTTGTATATCGTTATAATTCAGCATGCTCACTAGTTCTCTGTTTTACCATTTAGGTCGTAGATTCTGTGATTCTCTACATGTTTTGAAATGGCAACCAAAAACCCTCTTGTATCGATCCTCGAGTCAAACAAGTTGACTGGTCCCAACTATTCTGATTGGCTGAGGAATCTAAAAATCATTTTAGATTCTGAGAAGAGAACTTATGTTCTCTTCGAAGGGGAGCTAGTCCCGAAGGGGAGGCTCCCACTCGGGCCGAGCGGGACGCAATTCAGAAATGGAAGGATGATAATCTCCAAGCCCGTTGCCTTATGTTGGCTAACATGTCTCCGGACTTGCAAAGGAAACATGAGGCCATGGAATTCGCTTGGGAGATTTACGACCGCTTAGAACAACTTTACCGCCCTCATGAACGTGTTACAAGGTATAACACTTCAAAGGAATTGTTCCACTTAAGAATGAGGGAAGGTTCAAGTGTCCATGAATATGGACTCAAGTTTCTCGCCCTTACTGAGAAACTTGCTTCCATGGACATGCCACTGAAAGATGAGCTTTCAGTGGATTTGTTGCTAGCTTCGCTCCCACCATCATTCAACCCATTTGTCCTTAACTTCAATATGAATCATGCTGGTGCTACTGTAGCTGGGCTGATTAGTCAGCTTGTGACTGCTGAAAGCCCGATCAAGAAGGACAATAAGGTTTTGATGGTGAATGCTCCATCTTCCTCTTCTGGACCTTCTAAAGGTAAGGGCAAGAAAGCCCAAAGGAAGAAGAAGAAACCCCTTAGGCCCACTGGTGGCGTTTCGAAGGGGAAGGCCCAAAAGAAGAAGCGTGATCAGAAAGAGGATGTTTGCTTCCATTGTGGCAAAGCGGGACATTGGAGGAGAAACTGCCCAGAGTACAAGGCTACTCTAAAGAAAGGTATGTTTCTCGTTGAAATAAATCTTTCTATTAATTCTAGTTCTTGGGTACTTGATATCGGTTGTGGAACTCATATCTGTAATGATGTACAGATGCTAAGTGAAGTCCAACAACTCAAAGAAGGAGAATGTGTCTTGAAGATCGGTGATGGCTCAAACGTTGAAGCTCGAGCTTTAGGCACAATTAGATTAGATTTAGGTAGTTTTGAGTTAGTCTTAAATAAAGTCCTTTATGTACCGAGCATTATTCGTAATATAATTTCAGTTCCAATTTTAGATTGTGAAGGTTATGAAACTTATATTAAGAATGGTAAATACTTTATCAAACGGAACAACTCTTCCGTTCACATCGGTACTCAAAGGAAAAATGTCCAAAGTTCCTTTTAAAGGAACTGTGGAATGTGCCACTAAGGTTTTGGATTTGATCCATACTGATATTTGTGGACCGCTTAGTGTAAGCACCACAAACAATCATCAGTATTTCATAATCTTTACTGACGACTTTAGTCGATATGGTTATATATACTTGATGAAGTATAAATCTAGAGCTTTTGAGAAATTCTTAGAATTTCAAAAGGAGGTTGAGAACCAAACTGGTCACAAGATCAAAGCACTTCGATCTGATCGAGGAGGCGAGTATCTTAGTGAAGAATTCCTTAATCATCTCAAAGATAATGGAATTATCTCTCAGTGGACTCCTCCGGGAACTCCTCAGCTTAATGGAGTTTCTAAGAGAAGGAATCGAACCCTACTTGATATGGTTCGTTCCATGATGAGTTTCACTGACTTACCACCTTCTTTCTGGGGTTATGCCCTAGAAAGTGCAGCAAAGATTCTGAATCTAGTTCCCTCTAAGTCAGTCCCTAAAACGCCCCATGAAATGTGGCATGGTAAAATCCCTAGTTATTCTTACTTAAGAATTTGGGGTTGTCCTGCTTACGTGAAGAGGACAGTGGGAGATAAGTTAGAATCTCGTTCTAACTTATGCTACTTTGTAGGTTATACTAAGGAATCCATAGGATAGTACTTCTATGATCAATCTGAGCAAAAGGTGTTTGTTTGCAGAAATGCCACTTTTCTGGAGGAACCGTTCCTTAAAGAAAAGAAAGGCAAGATCATAGAATTAGAGGAAGTACAAAGTGACCCCACGCCACCCACTGAAGAGACGTCCCCTACTGATCAACCACAACCAATCACGAATTTCAATACGCACGAAAATCCTCCTCTAAGGCGTTCTGAACGCACTCCTAGACAGCCGGAGAGAAGGTATGGATTCTTCCATGAAATCTCTCAAAAGGATAATGATCCTTTAACATATGAGGAGGCACTTTCAGATTCTGACTCTGAACAGTGGATAGAAGCCATGAAATCCGAAATGGACTCCATGAACTCCAACCAAGTTTGGACCTTGGTAGATTTGCCTGATGGGGTCAAACCCTTAGGTTGTAAATGGATCTTTAAGAGAAAGCTTGGAGTTGATGGAAGCATTGCAGCCTACAAAGCAAGACTGGTTGCAAAAGGATTCACTCAAAGACCCGGCGTGGACTTTGATGAAACCTTTTCGCCAGTTGCAATGCAAAAGTCTATTCGGATCATGCTTGCAATTGCTGCGTATTATGACTACGAGATATGGCAAATGGATGTGAAAACTGCCTTTCTCAATGGTGACATTGATAAAGACATTTATATGGAGCAACCCATAGGTTTCACATTCAGTGGGAGCGAGCAAAAGGTTTGCAAACTCCAAAGATCAATCTATGGATTGAAACAGGCTTCTAGGAATTGGAACATTCGATTTGATGAATCAGTCAAAGCGTTTGGCTTCATTCAAATTTCGAATGAATCATGTGTGTATAGAAAGGAATTGGAGACCTCATTGCAATTCTTAGTACTTTATGTTGATGACATCCTTCTTATTGGGAATTCGAAGGATGACATGAAAGTGACTAAATTATGGTTATCAAACCAATTCGAGATGAAAAATCTTGGTGATGCGTCATATATCCTAGGAATTAAAATCTATCGAGATAGATCTACAAGGTTAATAGGACTATCACAGTCAATGTACATTGACAAAGTATTGAAGAGACAGGTCAAGAACCTTCCTATGAGTGTAGGAACATGTCTTTCAAAGAAGATGTGTCCTAAGACTAACCTTGAGAAGGAGAGAATGACTCATACACCTTATGCGTCAGCAATAGGTAGCATAATGTATGCAATGTTATGTACTCGACCGGATGTGGCTTAAGCACTTAGTGTAAAGAGTCGTTTCCAATCTGACCCTGGAGATGGTCACTAGGCTGCCGTGAAGAATATTCTTAAGTACTTGAAAAATACTAAAGATTTATTCTTAGCTTACGGAGGTCAGAAAGATCTTACTTTCGAAGGATACTGCGATGCAAGCTTTGCATCTGACTTAGATGATTTTAAGTCAATGTCAGGATACATTTTCTGCCTAAACGGCGGAGCAGTGAGTTGGAAGAGTTCCAAGCAAACTACCACTGCAGATTCGACTACTGAGGCCGAATACTTGGCTGCAAATGATGCAGTTGCAGCCAAGGAAGGTGTTTGGATAAGAAACTTTATTCAAGAGTTGAATGTTGTTCCTAGCATGAAAGACCCCATTTCTGTGTTTTGTGACAACACTGGGGCGGTTGCTCAAGCAAGAGAACCAAGATCTCACCAACGGACCAAGCACATTATGAGGAAGTATCACCTAATCCGTGATATTATCAAAAGAGGAGATGTGCAAATTGAGAGGGCCACATCAGCAGAGAACGTGGCAGATCCACTTACTAAACCCCTTAGTCGAGAAGCTTTCCAAGGTCATCTTCAGAAGATGGGACTTAGAGTAGCTTTAGAATGGCTTTGACGGGCAAGTGGGAGATTGTTAGGAATAGTGTCCTAGAAAGCCGATTGTATATCCGCTTTGTGGTTTTCCTTATTGTAATCACAGACAATCTTTGAATGAAATAACGAATTGAGGCAACACTTCTTTATATGCTCTTGTTTGGTATGCGTTTACTTTATCTGTGCATGTATGAGAACTCCCCTAATCCTGATGACTTTAGGACTCTACCATTTAGGTGCAATGGTTCATGAAACGAGCCCTATATCACATAAGTCATGATTAGTAAAATACTCCAAGCCGATGAGTCCTACCGACAGTGGGAGTGTCAACCTGACTCCTCTAAGGCTTGCTTGTGGGATCACGCCCTTAAGAAGGACCACCTTGTTTCATGGAGGTGCAAAGTGTATAGTTGATACGTGCGTGATACATGAGGGTGCTTACTTCAATAAGTAAGTTCACTGAGGCGCCCCGTGTCAGAACATTCCTAAATGGGAAAGGAAGTTTCTATTTCAGGAAATAGAAACTTCCAGATTAGGAAATATCTCACGAGTCATTGATGTGATTAATTGATCCTTAAGACTTGAGGTTCTTTGTCACTTTATGAGTTAACTCTATAGTCTTAGGTATAAGCTTTAAAGGGTCTCTCCTTAGACAACTGATTCAAGGCTTATGTTGGGGCTACACAAGTGATTCATGAAAGTGAATGAGAATCAAGAAAGGACCTACACTTGCATTTGCAAGGTGATCTCTTATTGTGTAAGTCATTCATATGCCATATGGAGTCCTTGGCCAAGGCAGTAGATCAAGACATCAAGAAAAGGGTTTCTTGGATTGAGATCAAATGGATATGAAATGCATTTAGCTTTAAGACCGGATTATTAGGGTTCTAATTATTCCCTTACCCTAGATCTTGGTTGAGAGATAGTAAGTAGGAGGATTGTATCTCACATGAATCAATGACTTAAAGGTTCTGTCGAATCTGAACATTCCAATTCAGCTAGGGGTTAAACACCTGTTGCTAGACTATGGTCGTTTAATCTGTGGACCGATTAATTAATTAGTGAATTAATTAATTGGGGTCACTGCTAATTGAATTGAGAACCTAGAGGGTCACACACAACAACTTGGTTACATGAGTTGAGGCTTTAAAATGATTAAACGAGTTAATCGGGCCAAAGGGTTCCACACGTGTGGGTCACGTGCGTGACACGTGTCCTTCATGGACACGTGTGCATGTGCGTGAATATTTAATTTGGTGATTAAATAATTAATGTGTTAATTATTTAATAGACTTTGGTTTAATTTTGAATTAAAAAGAAAGTCTAATTTTGGAGAAAAATAATCTAGTTAATTAATTATGAATTAATTAATTAGATAAAAATAAGTTATTTATTTTAAATAAATAAAGTATAAAATTATCCAAAAATAGTTTGGATATTTTTAGCTCTCTTGAAAGTTGATTTGAATTTGAATTCAAAGTCAAAGTCAAAATTACTTGATGATCAAGTAATAGGAGAGAGGGACCAAAATCCTTAGCCCATAAGGACTAGGATTTTCAGTCCTCCCCTTCCTATATATAGGGGAGCTCGAGCTCCCCTTAGAGCTAATTGAGAATTCTTTTGGTTCATGTGTTGAACACCATCTTTTCTCCAAGATAAACAAAACCCTAGGTTAAGCCTAAACATTAACTAGAGAACTAGCATCCTTACTAGTTAGATTGTAGTCAAGTTGGTGGACTATCTCTAGAGAGCTTCAAGTTAGAAGTTTGAAGATTCAAGCTTTACCAAGGAGAGGGGATCAAGCCGCAAGAAGAGAGTTCTTGGGCGCCTTGAAACGCTACAAGAAAGTTAATTAAGAAAGTAAGTTTCTAATCCCTACGAATTTGGTTACACGATTGCGAGTCCTAGATCCTTTTGTTGGAAAAATTTTAATTTTCCGCTGCTTTCAGATTCGTGTTTTCCAACAAAACCTTCTTCTCACAGCTATCCATCACTGCACGGTGTCTGTAAAGCTAATCCATCCTAAGGATTGCTCCATACGTCTTCATAGGCATCTCGATCAGATTGGCTAGAAAGACTCGGCCCTCAAAAGTCACCGAACACTCCTGGGACACTCTACTCGTCACCAAGGTCCCTCCAAGAAGAGAGCTCACCACATAATCATGCGCACAAATTTCAACAAGCAAAGCAATAGGAGAAGCAACATTCTGGGAATTAAAAGAATGTGTAGTCCTGGGATCAAATAATGCATGTAATGTGATGCCACGAATGCTAATGGTACCTTAAACTACGTCGTTTTGATCGAGCTCCGTTGTCTCCTCCTCTCTATCTAATGGACAAGCCTGAGCTTGTATCACTACCTCGGATTACCACCCATAGCATAACCCTATCTCTTCTTCGAACAATTGCTCAACATGTGATCTGCTGATCCACAACCGTAACACCTACCCATAAGTTTCCAACATTTCTCCACCGGATGATTTCCTTGACAATGTGTACATTTCCCCGAAGTCGGTAGTGCTAGGATTGTACGGGCCCTGCGGGTTAGGGTTGCTTCTTTTGGGGCTTTGGTGGGGGAAAGGCTTGATAAGTCGACCTTTTCCCAAACTTTAAATGAGAGCTCGAACTTGATCCTTGGTTGGGGTGTGAGCTTTTTCTCCTCCGCAACTACTCTTTCCTCCACCTTCAATGCTTTCTTGATTACCTTGGCCCAAGTGCTCTATTTGTGGCCTCCAATGCATCCTTCATATCCTCCCGAAGTTCTTGATAGAATTGCAAAGCTTAGTGCAGGTCATCGTTGGCAATGTTAGGGGCATTGCGGGAGAACCTATCGAACTCATTGATATAATTGGTCATGGTTCTCCCACTTTTTTAAGGTCCATGTATTCCCTTAGCCTCCGATCCCGAGCGGTGATAGGAATGTACTTATTTTTGAATTCTCAAGTGAAAACATCCTAATTGATCTCCTCCGCGGAAGCATCCAACCTCACCCTAATGCTCGACCACCAACTGAAGGCTTGGCCTTGAATCATAGTGAGACTGCCTTGAGCTTTCTCCCCGAGGCAACAAGGATTAAGGTCCCAAATCCTCTCAACTTACACCAACTACTCTTTCGCTTGCATATCGTCTCCACCTTCAAACCTAGGTAGATTTTGGTTGCAAAAGCCCCATAGAGTAGCGGTGATTTGACCCTTATCTTGATTTCTGGTTGGAGGGATATTTTGGAGGTTCCTTTGATCTAGATAGGTACAATGCCTCTCCATGAAGTTTTTGGGGTCCATTTGTGGTGGTGCTGGATTATTCTTCTGTTGGGGGAATGGTCCCAATGATGGCATCGTTCAGGGGATCTATCACGGTGGTGTCGATGTAGCGCCCTGAGCAGCGAGCCACCACATCCCTCGCACCTAGCCCCGAACCCACATATGAAATAGAAATCCATACATGAGCCCAAGACTAAGCGAACGGGGACCTACACTCACACGCTAAGCCAGGCGAAGCTAAGACAACACCAGAGCACGTAAATCAATACCAATACGGAAGCATGTAATAAAATTCAAGAAGATAAATTTACAAAACGGGTTCAACTAGCCCTAGAAGCCTGTCCCCAATATATATAACAAAAGTTCAAGAGGATTCATACATAGTTCAATTAGAATTCAAAGGTACATACATAATTCATTTAACATATACAAATCTTATACAAAAGTATGACCAAATGCAATTGAAAATGCAACTCGAGCTAGAAGACCACAACTTAACACTTGACCGACTCACGACTCCGCCTAGCATGTCCAACCTGCAAACTAAAAAGTTGAAGGGAGAGGGTCAGTCCACCGACTGAGTGAGGGGGCTAACGCACACCCACATACGTGTACATATACAGCAAAGCACGTATTACACCAAAGACTATGAACCGGGATAGGGTTTTGCATAGCAAAGTCATTTTTTAATCAAACATATACTTATTCATATCATAATCAAACGTAGCTTAAAAGAAAGGTCCTATCTCGTTTCATTATCAACATATCTTAACGAATTCTTATACCCGGCGAGTACGGGTCTTACTCTAACTCCCCAAATATTAACATACGTATGAAAATAGAAAACATAATCATAAACCAATCCAACCCCAACAACAACGGTGTTCGGGAGTCAAACCCTCTCCACCTAAGTACCAATGCACAAAGGGTAGCTAACCCACATTGTGCTTGAAGCACCATGCCTCCTCAACCTCCAAGAGTCGCGCGTTAGTACTTCAAATGGGAATGGTGTACAATCTTAACCCGACGGCCCTTGCCGTACCGGGCGTCCTTACCCATAATTCCCTGGGCCCGATAAATTTGAACAGAACTCAACAAATCGTAACTCGCAACATATTGTACTTATCATACTGAGAACATAATAAATTTACATACTTTAGCATACCTTACCTTGCAACTCGGTCTATGCTTTTAACGTACGTCTCCGTGTCATTCTAAGTCATAGCATGTTGAAGAAGAGAAAAGCTTACACGAAGAAAGACGGTTTGGAGCATAGCTTTGTTGCAAAACATTTCAAGCTCACATATGCTCGTATGTATAGTTCAAAACTATTAAATCTTATAACTAGGTCATGAACATATCTTATAAACACGTATCTATTATATAAATATAATAGTATAGTCACATGCGGGCTTGAAAACGAGCACGTAGGGTTGTAGGTAACGTTAACTAAAAGAAAAAAAATCTAAACCTCACCTTTTACCGAAAGTACCAATGGATGAGCAATGACGGTCAAGAAGGAGCTAAATGGTGGATCCGACACCTCTCGAAATCAAATCTGAGACAAACAAATACATACTTGAGACTTAGAGTCGATATGTACCGATTAGAATCACGACGATGCAATGAATGTGATGCATGCAAATAAAGTGCAAGAAGGTGTCATTTAAAACGTTCAAGTTCATATCGCGTAAAATTCGTATCAAATGAATCCATAAAATTAATTTAAGACATTTAGCATATAATATAACATGTTTACATAACATATAAGTCATAAAAAATTAAAAGAAGGCACTTAAAGAGCATGAAATGAAATACGAAAATCATGCACGCGAGATCGAATTATTCAAGATCATGACATATATAAACTTAACAAAACAATTCCATATTTAGAATCTTAATATATAACATATATTATATTATATATACAACCTATAATATAATATATATACATTCTAGGTCCCATCTTCCCAAGATGTACCTTTAGAGCCTTATTGACTTTGGACGTTTCCAAAGTGGATTTGCTATATTCTCTGTTGATGTGAATGTTTCTAATTTGCACATCATTAAGGAAACACGATTTCCTTATTCTCGTGATTCATAATCAAGCGTCTGGTCCCTTGGTGAGGTCTCAGTTCTCTTACTCGAGCAACCATCCATTTTATCATACAATATGATAATGGTGTTGTTTCATGCTAGGAACTACATCTACCCATTAGATGGAGTTTCTTACCCAAACACTTAACGTAGTGGTATTCAATACGACTAAGTATTCAACCTTATAGTTGAATCTATAGTTCCCCTCGATTGAAACTCTTTCCAAAGCACTGTACTGCCATCTAGGCAGATTGCGTATCCTCTCATAGATCAATATCTATGTTTTTGATGCAATGATCACATCAAATAATCCTTTAATGACAAGATCTAGCTGGACTCTTAAAACATATCCTCATTTCTTCTAAAGTACTCAGAGGGTATTTTTACAGCAATCCAGTGACCTTCTCTAAGGTTACATTTCGAATAGGCCCACCAAGCCATGCGGTAGCCATATCTCGTCAAGTACATAATTTTGCATACATTACGCACCCTTTTTCCCGAAAAGGGATTTGGACTTTCTAACCTTCTCATAGTTATTTTAGGACACATCCTCTTCAAAAGAGATGTTCCATTGTCCATTGGAAATTTTGTAGCCATACTAAACCAATTTAGTACAATGTTTATGTACCTCGACTGTGATAATCCTATTATTCTCTTAAATCTATCTCCATAGATATTTATTTCGAGAATGTAGGATCTATCACCAAGATCTTTCATCTAAAAAAGGTTCCTAACCAGGTTTTGGTAACTTCTATGTCATCCTTCGCATTCCCAATAAGAAGGATGTCATCTTCACAAAGTACCAAAAGTTGAACTTCTAGTCTCTAACACTTTCTTTTACACGCTTACTCGAATAAAGTCAAACAACTTTGACTATTTCACTTAATTCGAGTACTCTAATTCCTAGAAGCCTGATCTAATTTTGTAAATCGACCATTTGGATTCTGCAAACCTTTTGCTTAATCCCACTAAATGTGAAATCTATAGATGTTCCATATTCTTGCCTCCATCAATCTCATATTGATGAGACAAGCTTGATCCTATCAAGTAGTTCAACTAAGGTCCAAACTTAGTTTGATTATATGGAATCCATTTTAGATTTCATAGTTTGTTTTTCACTGCTCAGATTCCAAATCTGGCAGCGCCTCCCGACAGGGTAAATGGATCAGTATCCACTTTAGAAGATTTCATGGTGAAAACCATATTGTCTTATAAGTTATCTAGGAATACGTTCTGAACGCATCGAGGGAGAAGGGTTCACTCGTGTACTATCTCTTAAGATTGGCCAAGTTTTATCAGAACAGTTCGTTTCTTCCTATTTGTGGCGTGGGTTATGGTCTCAAACCTTTTGAAGTCTTGGGGCTTACCTTTCTTCTCTCTTAGGAACAATTCCTTAAGAAAGGTATATTCTTTAAAACAAACAACATTTGTTCAAAAGAATCATAGAAATAATATTCTATATTGTTTGCACAGACTTGAACTAGTTCCAATCTTATCTCTCAGTTTCTCTTTCAATTAAGAAGACTCAAGAGAATACACTCTTTAGAACAAACAACATTTGTTCCAAAGATTTGCAAAATAATAATATATATTGTTCAGGTAACGCTTGTTACCTCCTTTGTCTGATCCTCTATACCAAGTAACGGTCGCTACTACCTATGATCATAGGCAGTGGTAATGGCCGTTAATTGTTCATATAAACTTGAACTTGTTTCAAGTCTATCTCCCACTGTCTCCTTCACTTAAGAAGACTCCCACTGTCCTCTTCAATTAAGAAGACAATCCAAAAATTCTAAGAATTATTATGGAGTTTTCGAAAACCACAATTCATAGTGCATTTAAGGGACTGATTTGGAATTTGTAAGATTCAAAATCCTAACTGCATATTCTGAAGCATAAGACCAGAACAAAGGTAAGTCAGTAAATCTTAATGAGGAACAAACCATATCTATAGGGTTATATTCCTACATTCAAAAATACTAAGGTATTCTTAAATGAGTTCACTGAAGGATAATCCAATTATCTCTAAGATGACTAAGGAATTAGTCACTAAGATATCTTGTATCTCGATCCGATCGAGCCACTTATGTCTTATGACTACCAAGGTTCCTAACCTTCCTTATTATGAAATTCTAATAATTTCAAAAAAGTTTCAAATTCATACTTCGATAAGTATGTATATTCATGATGACTAAACCAATGATTTTATCTAGTGTTTACATTAAGCAATCCAAGATCATTAGTATGGATCAAGATCCACACACACTTTGGACGTATTTCTCGTTTCTCGTAAATGAGCTTCGGGAACGTTTTCCTCTAAATAGGATTCTTAGGAAGTTAAGTCTTTGAGTTCATTTTTATAAAATGATCCTAAGATGATTAACTTACTAATCCCATTTAGGACGTTCCAAAGTTATCTGAAACTTTGTCATCTTACTTACTTATGTTTTCGCGTTGTATGTTCGAAACATCAATGCTTTGAGTTTTGCACAACAGTTTGTGTAAAATTAACTCAAAACTAGTGAATTCTGATCCTATCGGAATTACTGCAATGAGAGACTTATGGAGTATCAGTATACTGTTCGCAGTTCCTTTCCAAGGCCCCAGTTTGCCACTATAGAAGCTAAAGTCTGATATTTCTTTTTAGGCTTTTCCTTCTCTCACCCCTCCATCGGGTTTTAAGGGATTCTTCTTCTTTGGCCTAGATGTCTTTACCTCAATAGGTTTCGAAGAAGAATTAATGATCATTACCTTTCAGTCCTTCATAAGGATGCTATCTTAAGTTATCAACTAATTTGATCAACCATGCTACAATAACATCATCTAAGATTAAACAAAAGGGTCTAAAATGATGATAGAAGCAATTCAAGCAATTAGTGAACTAAGAACTGTTTCTTAGTGTACTGCGTGGCTGCAAGGTCCTCTTCAGTGGGGACTTTCAGCCCACGTTACACGTGTATTCCTTCATACAAATATGGAACAATTCCTTCGATGTGTTATACTTTGTAACACGCTCGCAAGAGAGTACAGTTGCTCTTAAGTGTTCCTATAATGTGTTATACCTTGTAACACATTTATGAGGGAGTACAATTGCTCTTAAGTGTTTGGAGAATTTCCTTTCACTTTTTAATTGCTTCTCTTAAGCCTAGGTCGAATTTTCACGATAGATGAAAGGTTCACCTTTTAGAGAACAATTTTCTCCTTTGGAATCTTAAAACGGATTTTAAGATTCAAAGCCAATCTGAGTGGTTAGGACTTTAGTCAACTTATTTGACTCAAGGATGGATACTAATAGGTCGCATTTCAACTTGTAGACAATCACAGAACTACAACCTAAATGCTAAGTAGAGAATATGTGAGCATATTGAATAATAACGTAACACATAGGATTAGGTCTTTTATCATATGTGGCTCCCTATTTTTATAAGGTCTATAAATCCCAAACGACCTTAGAAGAAACTTACTTTCTCAATGGGTACTAAGATCCCAATCATTCTTAGTTTTGGACCCACGACTCGTGAGACATCCAAAGGTCTAAGAATCTTTAGGTAGGTACAAAATTGTCAATTCCATCTCCATGGAATTCCTAGTAATGTTTTTGCATCACTGATCTTTCAATCATGGACCCACGACTCGTGAGACATCCATATCTATTTCAGTGTTGAGCGGGACCCATCAATCATAAGATCTCAATCAAACTTAGTTCGGAACGACCTACGACTCGTGAGACATCGCCCATTCTAAAATGATCAAGAAATATCAATCACCTAAGGTGATCAATCAAGAAACTAAGATTTAATAGGCTGCACTAATTACCCCACAACTCGTGAGACAGCAATTAGCTTACCTACTAACTCTTACATCCTACTGATAGAATGCTAGGAATTTTATTACCGTAATAGAATACCTATTTATTCGAAAGTTGCTCAATATTTTAATTAGGGATTTTCGAATTAACCAGAGAGTTGTCTGGTTTTTTACCTCACCAACATGTTCAGATATCCATTTTTAATTGTCTTGATTAATGCAGTTTCACATAAAATGCATCACAGAAACAATTAGCAGATAACATGTCCTAACATGATACTAATATGAGATGATCATGGGTATCCAATCTTATGTGTAATTATGGGAGCCACTCCATAATTGCTAGTTCTAACATTCATGCCACATAAGACAGTTCATATCACATAGGGGTACAGAATTTAATGGAAAACCCTATCTATTACATTAACAGAAACCCTCCTAAACATTTTGAGGGGTCTTCTCTTATGGCTACCGTTCTTCAAGTGTTTCTTGTGGATCCTTCTTGCTACTTGGGTGCCTGTCTCCAAAATGTAAAGAAAAATCCTCACTTCCTAAGTTCTACTCTCTTAACATAAAGTAATATGGCTCAATCTTCATACTGACCATAGACAAGTACACGGGGCATACCCCGGCCCAAAAACAATAATAAGGAAAGCCACGTAATAAACACATAACAGTACACACATAAGTAGGGCTCCAACCCCAATTGAAATAATGCAACTATGGGTCTCCGACCCCAATTGAAATCATCCATGTGCATAAATTAAAACATTCATAAGACTAACCCATGATCACCTGCACTAGCATAATCCGCTTGAAATTTAAATTTACCAATTAAATTTAAAATTCCCTTGACTTCAAGTTATAATTAACTTAAGTAATTTGAATACAATTCACTATTCAAGAATTTATTCAAAACACGAATTCGGATCATGACAAAACTCAATTAATTTCATAAATTAAATTTTTGTCAAAAATATCATTCATAGTGATATTTATTATTTTTCTCGAAAAATAAGAACTTGACTTTAATTCATAAAATCCCAAATTTTATAATTATTTCAAATAAATAATTTTATAAAATTAAAATCAAATTTTAAAGTAAAATCAGATTTTACAAAACCGGATTTTATGAAACTTGGAAAACAAGAAACGAAAATGGGTTTCGGGACACCTCGGTGAGGCGCGCGGCTGTTGCCTACATGCGCGCGCACACAACCCGCCCAATCCCGCACGGCTGCGCGCAGGCCTGTGATGGGCGGCAGGCCCAGAACAGTAGCAGTGCGGGACCACATTTAAAATTTTTTTATTATAATACAAGTATTAAAATATTTCTAAAATATTTTAATACAATAGCGGAAGAGTAGCCGGATCTACTCAAGTATATACATGCAATTGATAATAAATTTTAAATCACTTAAGCAGATAAATATCTAACATGCAATTAACACTTAAGAGCATATAATTTATCATGCTTAAAATAATATAACTGAAAAATATTACCGTACTGCAAACATGGCTATCTAACGGCATTTTTCCAGCTCCCGAATTCACCTCCCGAGAACCTGTTCTCTTCGTGAAACCGGCAGAGCTTCCCTGCAATAACCCCAGAGAAACCCTCGAAGTGTGGGCTCCGAAAGTATTTCTCTAAATACTTAGAGAAAATAAAACTTTAAACTAGAAAACCCTTTTCAGGATTTAATCTCCCGAAATTAGGCGTTTTATATATAAACACCTAATTAAAATTAATTCCAAAATAAATCGGAATTAACTAGGAGAAAAGGGATATGGTTTCAAAGCAAAGAACTAGCCAAAACCTCTCCCAAAATTGTGTGAAAAATTATGCCAAGGATCAGCCTATTTATAGGCAAAAGACGGAGGGTGTTTTGGTCATTTTAGGCACAAAATGAAGGGTAATTTGGTCATTTTGCCATTCCGCGTACAAACCGTGTCCCGGATGGCCAATCAAATTATGCCACGACGTAGAACTCTAGACCGCATACACAACACCGTCAACCACACGCCGACACGTGTCCCCACCCGTCGTCACGCGCCGCCACAAGGTGGCCAACCGGTTAGCGCGTGTTCTTACACGCACATGCCACCAGATTTTGACACGTGGCCGAGTCGGTCCGAAACCGATTGACCCGATTCGAAACCGATTTGACCCTATCTGTGATCTTACCCTTTTGACCCGATTCGAAATCGATTTGACCGACCCGTTGACCCGCCCACCCAGAACGCATCTGAGCCGTACATGGGCGCTGACGCGGCGCGATCCTGGCCGCACACCCGGCGCGCCACGCTATGCCCAGTCATCGTCACCTGGGGCCCGGTCTGTTGACGTGGCGTGACACGTCAGGTGCCACATCAGCATTTTTTTTTTTAATTTAAAATTTTATTTTCTCCAAAATAAAATTCCGGGCATTTCCAACTCTTAGAATTTTGATTTATTTCTTAAAATAAATCCATTGGCTATTTTCAAACACTTTGAAAATTCATTTCTCTTTCTCCTTTTAATATTTTCTCTTCGGGTTTTCAATTGGGGCTTGTAGAGGGACCTGTAGGACTAATTAATTTTAGCTCCAAACGGATTAATATATATCATCTCATGATAGTAATTAATTACTGTTTAACAATATTTAATTCCACTAAATAAATATTGTTTGTAGCACCCCAACCGGAATGCGCCACATCCCCCACACTATGAGCCTGATCCACACATAAAATGGAAAGTCCATACATCAACCTAGCTCACAGCGAACGGGGACTCACTCACTCCACAGGCTAGGCGGGAACTAAACTTTCGCAACCAATTAAAACAATTTCAATAAGATAATGCAATTACGGAATTGGAACATATATTCAAAAGATTATCTCAAACATAGCGACGGGTTCATGATGTAGTAAGAATCAATACAAATCTTACATTCCTCAACTTAAAAAATCAAGGTACAATATGCAAATGAACCGACTCTGACTTGACCGAAAGACTTAACAGACTTGACTTCCCGCCTAGCACTCCAAACCTGCAAGAAGACTAAAAACAATCCAGGTTCAATCTATAGGAGACTGGTGGGTAAAAAATGGGCATACTAATATAATACTGCAGAAATTAAACACCCACACATGCAAGTTATAATCCCGCGCGAGGTTTTGAAATAATTTCCCAAGTGGGTGAAAACAAAATAAAACAATGCTCGGGATTACAACAACCAATTTAATTTATCATTCAATCGATCAAAACGTGAGCCCGGCGAGAGGGGTGAAATCTCCAACCTACACCTCGTGTGTTCAAAACTTCATTCATTAGCGATCATGCGACATCATTCATTCATTCGATCATTCAATCTTTATCATTCATTCATGCATTAACAATTACACCTTCTTCCTCCGGGTGGTGGACGGGTTAACAAGACCCGGCCACCCAATCATTGACCAATGGGGTTACATGAATTCCCCAATTTGCACTCAGCTCCCATTCCCCACTAAAACTCCTACGAGGGTCGGTATCACCGCTACGATATGGGACTAGCACACGGGATCACCGTCGGCCCTTGCCTCCCCGGATAGCCACATGTACCAAGTCCCTGGGCCCGTGCAATCAATCATGTCCTCGCCAAAACAATCGGTAAGTATTCATAAAAGAAAAAGGGTTTAACAATCAAAATTATAGACTCCTTGAAACAACTCGATATATATATAGATATATTTATACTTTGGCTTAAAACTTTCAAATAAGGGATATATATCGGGTCATCATAGCTAATAGAAGAGAAGAAAAGAAGACTTGGGAGTAACCTATGATCCCGGCATCTCCGCCCTGGAGAAAACTGTACAAAGGACAATGTAATGTACTCGTGAGACTCAAGACTCCAAATGAACCATATATGACACACAGCCACGTAATGAATATGATATGAATGTATAAGGGATGCTATTATGCCATGGAAACATTCATGTACACGATTAATACCTTAGAGACATATAAACAATCATTCCATTTCTTTCAAGAAGCGTTCACATCCGTTCAAGTTCATAACTTTCAAATTTATATCAAATCAACCTAAGAATTTCAAAAAATGATCATAACACATCATATAACTTGTTAACAATTCATGCATATTATAAAAGGTGTAACGCCCCATTTTTCATTTATACATTATGTTACATTATATTAAATTTTATAACATTATATGAATTATGTTTTCATAAACTTATATGAAATTAATGTTAATGTGAAATTGATATGAATTAATTGATAATGTGATTAATTGCTCATTTATGACTTTAATTGTTCCTTATCTAAATATGAGGACTTAATTGCATACACTCTTTGGACCTAATTAATTATATGCTATGAAGTGATACTTGATTACATGACATTATATAGTTGAGGGGCTTAAGTGCAAAAATGGTTGAGTCATCATAATTCTTGCAAGACTTTTGATAAATATCATATTTATCTCTCATTTCATTCAATAGATCTCATCAAAGAATTACACACACTTACACACACCATATACCGACATTTACACCAAGGAAGGAAGGGAATTTGCATCTCATAATTCAAGCTAGAGTTTGAAGAATTGTGGAGCTAGAAGCATCATCACCATTTTATCATCATCTCATCTTATCTTTCTTCCATCTTAAGGTATAATATGAATTATGTTTGCATCTCTTGAAAACATGATTGAGTAGGATTTATGGATTAGGTGATGAATTCTTATGTATTGATGATTAGAAGCCTATTTGTGATCAAAGAAGCGAAAGCTTGCATGAAATCTTGAAATTATTGAAGGTTGGAAGCATGTGTATAATATGGGGTTTTCATGAGAAATTCTTGATGTTGGGATGTTTATTTCTTGGTTGAATTGATGAATATTGGAAGTATGATGCATATATGAGGTGTTTCAACATTTGTTATGGTTGGAGTTTGATGATATTGTGGTTTGGGGTTGGTTTTGCATGAAAACCCCTGTTTCTCCCCTGTTTTTTCTGTTACGCACAGCTGACACGGGGGTGTCAACTTTGCTTTGGGCTGGCGACACGGGGGTGCATGTTGGTTTGATTTTCTGTACCGTGACACGGGGGTGTCACGGTTTGCCTTGTATTGGCGACACGGGCGTGTCACTTTCCTGCATTTTGCCCAACTTCGGACGAACGCCATTTTCACCTCGGTTTGAATTAGAGAACGTGCCATATAGCGTTGGAAAGGTCTATGTGTCTACTTTCATTCCCAACCAACAAAACTTAATTCCCACTTCTAGAATTTAAGATATTACAGTTTTCCCACAACATGTGCATTTTCCCAAAATTGTCAATTTTGCCAAACTTCACCAAAACCTTTCATATTGCATTCTTTTCATTGTTTTGGCTTCCATATATGACTTATATGAACTATATGCTCACTTTATTGATAAGTATACTCCTATTTGACACTCATTGATTATAAATTCATGATTGAGGTTACATATCATTGTCGTTCGTCATAATTGGTTCATTCGAGTCGAGTCTTATGTCACACTTGTCCTTGTTGCACAGATTTCCTTCCCGTTGAGAAGGAGCACGCATCATAATTATATCCTTGTCTTGGTCGTCACAGGTGAGGTTATTCATATTTGTAAAAGAACCCTACAACCCTATGTGATTTTGGACCTAAACAAATAATTATATCTATAGTTTTCCGAAAATTGAATTGTTACTTCATTGACCGATTGATATTGTACCGAGTAATTGTTATCAATATTGAATTGATTTATTGATTGTTTTGGCGAGTAAAGCGTGTTCACTTTGGGCCAGAGGGTAGTGTATTGAGTAATCCGGGGAGGCATCGGGCCGACGGTGATCTCCTGCACTATCCTCACTTATTGTTGGGGTCACCCCTGAATCCACCAGGAGGTTTGGTGGAGGAAGGAGCCCGCCGGGCGTAGGGACTCATGAACCCTATGCCCAGATTGATTGGGTGGTGGGGCCTTGCAATCCCACCATCACCTGGAGGAAGAAGGATGGATTGATTGAAATTGTCTAATTGCGCACCGAACTGATTGCTTGATCACCCAATTGATAAAATTGAATTATTGTACACTGTCGGAGAAAGGTTGGAGATTTGCCCTCACTCGCCGGGCCACTGATCGAGGGTATCGAATTGTATTGAAATAATTGAATTGAAAATGGAATTGTTGTAATCTCGGGCGAGCACTATATTATTTTAGAATTAATATCGTTTTATGAAAAATCTTACCTGAGATTACAATTTGCATGGTACTTGCGCTTTTAAATTATAACCCCTCACTCAGTCTGTGGTAGACTGACACCTCACCATTTTCAGGTCATGCAGATCGAGTGCTAGGCGGGGTTTGAGTCCAGTTTACCGCTTTTGGGAGTCTAGCATTGATCTTTCATATTGATGCATGTTTTGATCACTTATGAATTTTGGGAATATGATTTGGTACCTGTATGTATATGATATAGTGGTATACTTGCAAGTGGAATACTTGATAATGTAAATGTTGTATTGGAACGTGAAACTAAGTAATGTATAGTTCTATGCTTCCGCTTTTACTTTGAATTGTTGTATTATTTGAGGGTATCCCGCCTAGCTAGTGTCGTGTTTTTATTTGTCACCCGTTCGCCATGAGTCCGGTTCATATATGGACTACCCATTTCATGTGTGAGCTAGACTTATGGTGCAGGGGTGTAGCACCTCAGCGTTCCGGGTGCTACATCTTAGGTGGTATCAGAGCCAGGTTGCAAAACCGAGGTTCTAGTGTCGTGTCATGTGAGTCTAGGTCGAACGGTATAGAATTAATTGATAATTTACGAGTCTTGCATCTTATGTGGAGCTACTTGAATTTATTTAAATTTACTTGAACTTACTTGAACATCCTGGAACTACTTGATGACTTGTATATGGCATTAATTTATGTTACTACGTGGTGATTAGTTGACCTTCTATGGCTTGGAAATTTATATGTTTAATGTGTTTTGCTTTAATTTAGTTGAATTAATTGTTGCATTTTGCATCAAAAATGTGTTTAAATGCTAATTATGTGTCATATGCAATCACTAACCCCATGCATCTATAATTGAGATAGGTTGTGATTATAGGCTATAAAGATCATGTCAACCCACGGCCAATTTCTAAGACAACTTCAACCTATCGCAAGCTCCCTTCTCTAGCTTTAAAGTTGCGAAGAAGGCACTGGAGGTTAAGAGAAATTCGGGAAATTGGTAGCTCTATGGAAAGACTATAGGTTGGGAATTTAATTTCGGTTTGAAGGATAAATCATGCGGGAAGAAGTGGTTTGTAGGAGAAAACGGTATGAATGTGCGATGTTTATAACTTACAAGGTAAACACACGCTTCTATACTGTGAGCAAAGTTGATCAGCCGGATTTAGGAGTTTCGGTTAACTCAAGAAAAAGAGTGAAGACCTTGAAAGTATTAAGGATCTAATGTCCGAATTAGAATAAAGAAGAAGAAATGATGAATTTAGAAACTTCGGAATTTGGAAAAGAAAGTGGGTGGATGGGAGGAAGTTAAAAGCACTAATGGTTTCAAGGTCATGGAAAATTCAGATGTTAAAGGTTTTATATTCAGACGGGTTGGAGTTCATTTTCTAGGTTCAAGCCGAACTGTTGTGTTGAGAGCGCGAAGTGGGAGATATGGACCAACAAACGAAAACGGTAAAGAAAAACAAAGATCTACTTGGAGAAATTAGGTGCTCAAGTGTAATTCTCATAAGGAATAAACCGAGGACTTCAACTGAAGTGATGACTAGGTGAAGATTTAAGATAACATCGAAAGAAGACAAGGTATCAATTTCAGGGAGGTGGAAGCATTTGAGTTCAAGAATCACAATTTCGGATTTTAAAGTCATGCAAGTCGATACAAGGAAACTTTGATAAAGAAGACATGTAGTGTAAAGGTTTGAGCGACACGTAAGAATCAATACTTCAGAAGGAATAATAAGGGGAAGGAATAAAGTTCAAGAAATTTCAACTCTCAAGCGATGGAAATGTACAACTTGATGTCCGAGAATTCTAAAGATTTAGAAGACTGTGGGTAACAAGAAATGACTAACAAATGCAAGGCGAGCTTGTAATTCAACAAACATGGAATGAGTGTCAAGTTAAAGGATGTAACTACGGTGACAGGTTCAATGCATCCATAAGCACATGCATCATACGCTACTTTAAATTGTTTAAATTTCTTCAATTATATGTGCTTTTCTAATTGAACTTAATCGTTTCAATGTATTGAATTTTAGTATTTACTAGTGTGTTACGTGCATTGGCATATTAATTCAACATGCATATTCAGTGACTTGATTTCAGGATGCCCCGAGGTCGTCCTCGTCATGAGCACTCTCCAGGTCATAGGAGACATCGTCGTGACCGATCTCCTAGGGCTCCTCCACACCCGTCCCCTCCGGCTCAACCTCAAGATTTTCTTGATTCTATGGTTCGACTTGTTGATCAGAGAATAAGAAATTATAATCCTCCAGTACCACCGGTGCCACCACAACCAACACAGATTTCTGCCATACTTAGAGAGTTCCAAAATCAGCGGCCTCCAAAGTTTTACAAAGGAAATGATATTCAGGCAGAGCAGTGGCTTAAGGAGGTTGAGAGGATTTGGGAGTTGATTCCGTGTGAATCACAAGAGAAAGCCCGGTGCACTATCTCACTAATACAGGGCGAAGCTTATTCTTGGTGGGAAAGTACCAAAATTATCTTAGATGCCACAGGAGGGGTTGTTACATGGCAGGTGTTTGTAAGGGAATTCAAGAACAAGTTCATTACTCCAGCTTCTCGCACTCGGAGACTTAAGGAATTCACTGAACTCAAGCAAGGAGAAAGATCAGTTGCCGAGTATATAGCTGAGTTTGAGAGATTGTCTCAGTATGCACCCAACATTGCAAGTGATGACTTCCACAAAGCCATGCAATTTGTGCAAGGATTGAGGCCGGACATACAAGCAGCAATTGAAGCTGTCAATACTAGTACTTGGAGGAAGGCCACCTCAAAAGCTCTTAAGGTTGAGGATTCGGTGAATGCAAGGAGGCCTATTGTTTACCCCTTGCAGGCTGCAAGTTCAAGATTAGAACAGGACCTTAACAATGAAAAGGGGTCTATCCAATATCATGCTCCGTTACATCAAGAAGGGTCTCAAAAGAAGAAGAAGAAGAAGAAGAAGAATCGAGCCATTGGAACGGGTTTGAGAGTTTCACATACCTCGTCCTCAATATTACTTTCGGGGAAGCCTCTATGCACCTATTGTGGACGCGATACACATAATTACGATAATTGTAGATGGCGTTTAGGCTTATGTTTGTGGTGTGGGAGTGATGAGCATCAAGTGGATACGTGTCCGAAGCGACGAAAAATAGCTACTGGGGATAAATGGTGAACGGTACACTTAACCATGCATATCACGCGTATCACACATTCTGTTATTGTATTTAATTTCCCGTTAGTTGCAAATTGGATGTGTATGAGTGGTACTTATGTGATTAATATGATTCTACTTGCCTATGTGACATTTATATGAATGTTTTACAATTTGTTCCCTTGAATTACTTTCGTGTGGGTTTGAGAGACGGGGTTCTCTCATTTCTTGTTGAGAGACGGGGTTCTCTCATTTCTTGCTGAAAGACGGGGTTCTTTCATTTCGTGTTTAAGAGACGGGGTTCTCTTATTGCTTGTGCATCATTTTGAAACTCGACAGTGGACCTGGGGACCAGGTCCTTTTAAGGGGGGGAGAATTGTAACGCCCCATTTTTCATTTATACATTATGTTACATTATATTAAATTTTATAACATTATATGAATTATGTTTTCATAAACTTATATGAAATTAATGTTAATGTGAAATTGATATGAATTAATTGATAATGTGATTAATTGCTCATTTATGACTTTAATTGTTCCTTATCTAAATATGAGGACTTAATTGCATACACTCTTTGGACCTAATTAATTATATGCTATGAAGTGATACTTGATTACATGACATTATATAGTTGAGGGGCTTAAGTGCAAAAATGGTTGAGTCATCATAATTCTTGCAAGACTTTTGATAAATATCATATTTATCTCTCATTTCATTCAATAGATCTCATCAAAGAATTACACACACTTACACACACCATATACCGACATTTACACCAAGGAAGGAAGGGAATTTGCATCTCATAATTCAAGCTAGAGTTTGAAGAATTGTGGAGCTAGAAGCATCATCACCATTTTATCATCATCTCATCTTATCTTTCTTCCATCTTAAGGTATAATATGAATTATGTTTGCATCTCTTGAAAACATGATTGAGTAGGATTTATGGATTAGGTGATGAATTCTTATGTATTGATGATTAGAAGCCTATTTGTGATCAAAGAAGCGAAAGCTTGCATGAAATCTTGAAATTATTGAAGGTTGGAAGCATGTGTATAATATGGGGTTTTCATGAGAAATTCTTGATGTTGGGATGTTTATTTCTTGGTTGAATTGATGAATATTGGAAGTATGATGCATATATGAGGTGTTTCAACATTTGTTATAGTTGGAGTTTGATGATATTGTGGTTTGGGGTTGGTTTTGCATAAAAACCCCTGTTTCTCCCCTGTTTTTTCTGTTACGCACAGCTGACACGGGGGTGTCAACTTTGCTTTGGGCTGGCGACACGGGGGTGCATGTTGGTTTGATTTTCTGTACCGTGACACGGGGGTGTCACGGTTTGCCTTGTATTGGCGACACGGGCGTGTCACTTTCCTGCATTTTGCCCAACTTCGGACGAACGCCATTTTCACCTCGGTTTGAATTAGAGAACGTGCCATATAGCGTTGGAAAGGTCTATGTGTCTACTTTCATTCCCAACAAACAAAACTTAATTCCCACTTCTAGAATTTAAGATATTACAGTTTTCCCACAACATGTGCATTTTCCCAAAATTGTCAATTTTGCCAAACTTCACCAAAACCTTTCATATTGCATTCTTTTCATTGTTTTGGCTTCCATATATGACTTATATGAACTATATGCTCACTTTATTGATAAGTATGCTCCCATTTGACACTCATTGATTATAAATTCATGATTGAGGTTACATATCATTGTCGTTCGTCATAATTGGTTCATTCGAGTCGAGTCTTATGTCACACTTGTCCTTGTTGCACAGATTTCCTTCCCGTTGACAAGGAGCACGCATCATAATTATATCCTTGTCTTGGTCGTCACAGGTGAGGTTATTCATATTTGTAAAAGAACCCTACAACCCTATGTGATTTTGGACCTAAACAAATAATTATATCTATAGTTTTCCGAAAATTGAATTGTTACTTCATTGACCGATTGATATTGTACCGAGTAATTGTTATTAATATTGAATTGATTTATTGATTGTTTTAGCGAGTAAAGCGTGTTCACTTTGGGCCCGAGGGTAGTGTATTGAGTAATCCGGGGAGGCATCGGGCCGACGGTGATCTCCTGCACTATCCTCACTTATTGTTGGGGTCACCCCTGAATCCACCAGGAGGTTTGGTGGAGGAAGGAGCCCGCCGGGCGTAGGGACTCATGAACCCTATGCCCAGATTGATTGGGTGGTGGGGCCTTGCAATCCCACCATCACCCGGAGGAAGAAGGATGGATTGATTGAAATTGTCTAATTGCGCACCGAACTGATTGCTTGATCACCCAATTGATAAAATTGAATTATTGTACACTGTCGGAGAAAGGTTGGAGATTTGCCCTCACTCGCCGGGCCACTGATCGAGGGTATCGAATTGTATTGAAATAATTGAATTGAAAATGGAATTGTTGTAATCTCGGGCGAGCACTATATTATTTTAGAATTAATATCGTTTTATGAAAAATCTTACCTGAGATTACAATTTGCATGGTACTTGCGCTTTTAAATTATAACCCCTCACTCAGTCTGTGGTAGACTGACACCTCACCATTTTCAGGTCATGCAGATCGAGTTCTAGGCGGGGTTTGAGTCCAGTTTACCGCTTTTGGGAGTCTAGCGTTGATCTTTCATATTGATGCATGTTTTGATCACTTATGAATTTTGGGAATATGATTTGGTACCTGTATGTATATGATATAGTGGTATACTTGCAAGTGGAATACTTGATAATGTAAATGTTGTATTGGAACGTGAAACTAAGTAATGTATAGTTCTATGCTTCCGCTTTTACTTTGAATTGTTGTATTATTTGAGGGTATCCCGCCTAGCTAGTGTCGTGTTTTTATTTGTCACCCGTTCGCCATGAGTCCGGTTCATATATGGACTACCCATTTCATGTGTGAGCTAGACTTATGGTGCGGGGGTGTGGCACCTCAGCGTTCCGGGTGCTACAAAAGGAACAAAGAAATATCACACGAGTTGAATAAACAAGGCATTCTTGCGTGTATGCACGTATAAGGGCATAGAAGACAATACATGTCATATTTCGCATATCAAAATATTGAGATTACACAACAATTCCGTAATGAAACATGAAATGGTATCAATTTCTTTCCATAATTTCAAATAGATCAAACAATTCATGATATAATATAAATATAAATTAGGAATAACAATTAAGATTTAATACCTACGTACCCTACATGCATGTATTAAAATAACACGGCATTCATGTAATTCATGCATGCATTAGAGAATATATATATATACCACAAATGCATGAAATAGGCAATATATATATACATATATGTACGTACCAAATATATATAGATATATATTCATGCATAACATCTAATATGCATACAATGACCTAACATTCAATATATATATATATATATATATATATATATATATATATATATATATATATATATATATATATACGTACATACTATATATACATATCATGCACAAAATATAATAAACACATGCACACACATACGTATTACATATATATATACACAACATATGCATGAATTAACTGTAAAATATATATATATACACATAGCACCCTAACAATAAGAATTAAACATAATTCACGCAGCAGCAGCAGTCTATCAAGCACGAAACAACCCCAAAAAGAGGTCACGGCCGCGACCGAAATCAATGCACCAGAAACAGCTCCAGCAAGTTGAAGTCGAAGTAAGGCAGAATTTGGGTCGCAAGCGTGACCCAAAATAAACTCCACAACGCTGCGGCCGCGACTGCTGTGCAGTCGCGAAACTGGAGCAGAACGCCCCTGCTTCTCTTCCAAAACTCCTCTTCCAAAACTTACAGCAGCAACAAGGAACGAAGCAAGGCAGCAATTACAGTAAATAAGGTAATAAATGGGACATGGAAACTCAGCTAAATCGTCCCCAAAACATCTCACACGCACACGCGAGGACATACAAGCAAATCTGTCATTCATTTCCAGAAAACTCACAGCAGTCATGACAGATCAAGAAGCAACAATTCACACGAATTCCAAGCTTAGACATGAAATAAATAAGCTACCTAGATCAAGTATATAACTTAAAACTAAGAGATGGATCAAGGATTTGCAAGAACTCATCAAAAAAAATGCATTTAACCTAACTATTCCTTCATCTCTTCCAAAATCCAAGAATACTAGCTCAAAATTACGAATACATGGTTCAAAATGATCATAAATGAATTTATATAATAATCCTATAATTACCTTGTGGATTGGATGGAAGATGGAAGCGATTTGAGCTTAAATCTCCAAGGTGCACAAGGGTTACGGGATTGAACTGCAGACAGGGGATTTTGGCTGCGTTTGCTTGGTGTGAGGAGTGTGGTTCATTGGGGAGGGGTTAGGGACTAATAGAGGGTTGAGTTAGGGTTCCAAGGAATCAAAGCATGGTTAATTTGGTCAAGGTTTGTGAGAGATATGGCGTTTTTAGTGAGCCGTGGCAGTTTTGACAAACGTAGCACTTTTCGGTTGAATTTCGGGGTTTCAAATGGTCTTAGAAAAATATAAGGCTAAGTTCATTAAACTCAAATTTTTGTTACGAGTTCAGAAAAGTTGACGAAACTCGAATCCGAGTTTCCTAGCTCAAGATATCACATACGGAACCAAGGGTGCGCTAATTGCTGGTTAGCCCCCGATTTGGTTCCACAACTCAAAATAAATTCGTTACCACGCCAAACGAAATTGAAAACATGAAACAAGCATATGGACATGATCATAACACATAAAAGTACAACATACTTAATTTTCACGTAATTTCGATATCAACTAGTATAAGAACGAAGAGCGATTTCAACACTCATAACAATGCATATACAAATTCATAATATTCATATCAAATAATATAAATTAAATTTCATATTTTAAAAAAGAAAGTCAACGAATTCAATTATAAATTTAATATTAATAAAACTTAAGATATAAATATTCAATATTTTAACATTTAATATAAAATTAAATATACAAAGCACTTATAAACAATTAATTCGCGCAAATTGATAAACACATACGTCATGCTATACGACTAAAAAACTGGGGCGTTATAACCTCTCCCCCTTAAAAGAATCCGTCCTCGGATTCACTACTCGACCGAACATATAATGAGAGATTCCCCGTCTCTCACAAGCAACAAGGAGAGAGCCCCGTCTCTCGAACAACAATGAGTGAGGCCCGTCTCTCACAAGCAAAGAGAGCATCCCATCTCTCAAACAAAAATAAGAGAATCCCCGACTCTTACAAACAACGAGAGCACCCCAGCTCTCAAACAAAAATAAGAGAATCCCCGTCTCTTACAAACAACGAGAGCACCCAGTCTCTCAAACAAAAATAAGGCAAGGAAGTCTCCAATACTCCCGAGCAACACAAAATAAAGAATTACATTGAAGAACAATACCAAAAGAAGGTACCTAACATCAATTACAACAATTAAAGTCACGTACATCATACAAGGGCAGGTATGAGGTATCATTCACCTCAATCACCAATTATACAAAGCAATTCCATATGGTAAGAGATCAACGCACATGACATAAGATTATTTAAATTAGATTTGCATGTATGCATGTGTCATGGATGTTTCATGTACCGTTCACCGTAGTAGAGAAATTTGAAGTTGTGAGTTTTTTTTTTTTTTTTTTTTTCCCCATGCATGATCTGTTCCGAAAGTAAGCTCAGGGTTTGACTTATCTTTAAGCTCTTCAGGATACCCCGGTGAAGCAAATGATAAATCCCCTAAGGATTTTTCTCTTAAATCCCTTCTGACTTTTATTGCTTCCAAACTTCTTCGATCCTCCCTCAATCCCTATTATATTCTTTCAGCCAAACTAACTCTTCCAAGTAACCAACTTTGATATCCACTTATGCGTTTAGAATATCTGTTCTGATGTCTGGTCCATAGCTTCTATCTTTACCCATATCGGCGTCTATCATATCCCCGAGGATAACTACTCTTGACAACCTTGACGATTTAATCCCAACCTTGAGATATTAATCATTATGGTATATCCTAACACGAATCCTTTCCCATCTTCCGTTCATGTTATCCGCTCATTCTCTTTGACCCCATTAACGTTATATTCGGTAATTGGCCCCGCATTTCTTGAATCGAAGATAGATTGTTCTCGATGATTCTTGAAGTTTAATGGAAATCCTCCAATGATCACCCTTTTCGGTTTTATCTCTTCTTAAATTTCCTTCCGAATTACCATAGGAACAGCCGACGACTTAATAATATTGTCTTTGTTATGCATTGCCCAAACCTCTTTAGTACCTCGGTGAACTAATGACACCTTCCCATTATATGATAACCTGATTCGGTTTTCGCTTGTCAACACTGATTTAGGCGTTCACAGAAGCTCCCTCATAATTCCATCATCTCCAAATCGGACTTCCACAAGTAGAAATGTTCAGCGAACCATCTCTTCTGTACCTCGTGATAATCTTCAACCCAAATTTAGTAACTTAGCTCTCATTTTGCCGGCTTAACCATTAAAGCCGTTTTACTTGTTTTCGATTACCACCATAAGGACTCCCAGACTTTCCTTAATTGTATTTCCCTTGTTCCTACTAAATATTTCTTTAACCATGACCTTAAGTTTAAAATTTGCATCTTAGTCGTGCTCTCCCCCTTAATTTTCTGCCATTACATGTTGAACTCCATCGACCCCCTTTTTTTTTTTCATAGAACTTCTTGATGAGCAATTTTTCATTTAGAGAGAACTTTAATCCAAATGGCAACTCGAAGATTTTTCCTTTCAATTCCTCTTCTAATTCTTTTGAAGTACGGAACTCCTTTCTCTATTCTTGTTCAGTCCGAACACCCCGAAGCCAACTCCAGTCTCGCTTCTTTTTCTAAAATCCCATTTCATCAACCTCTTCCTTATTCGGAGTTCTTTATTTCCCCGACCTCATGTCTCTTGTAATGTGCAACCCTATTAATTCTTTCATCTAAATTCGGATGTGGCTCGGTTGAATGATACCTAATAAATGAGGTGAGGGAACTTCCTATCAAGTAAACACTAAAATGCATGTCTGGTTAAAATGACAATGCACATGGCACACTTGCAACAATTAAATATGCCACACATTAGAGCAACAAAATCAAATAGAAATGAACGCACAAACATAAGTAAAGAAAAATAAATAATTTGATGCGAAGTATGATGCACGTGCCATGCATGTTTTGGAACCTTTCACCAATATAGTAAGCTGTTAGCTCAGTAGCTTTTCCTCGTTCTTCCAATCACGAGGTTACTTTGAATTGCTAATCATGTCTTGTCTTTCCCACGGTTTTCAAGTTTTCCACGAATCTTGGTGCATCACTTGTATCTTCCACGGTCCGGAACTGCAATTTCGTGATCCTTGATTTCTTCGACATCTACTGAATTAGCATCTGAATTTCTCCCCGAGAATCACCCTTCAACATTGCCCAAATTCTCCTACAAAATTGAACCCTAATGTAGCTCTGAACCCTACTTCTCATCATCAACATCAAGACTCTCGTGCTTATCCTTTATGAGTTGAGATTAGTGAATTAAACTCGTTTTTCGATTGCCTATACTTGAGCACATGATTTCCTCCCAAAGAGTCTTTGCCTTTCTTTACCGTTTCCATTTGTTGCTCCATGTTTCCCAACTCGACCTCACAACACGATAATTCAGCTTGGGTTTGGAAAATGAACTCAAATCCTGTCCTTAGTATTGTCACCTTCCATGAATTTGTATTTATCACATTACTTGCCTTTCTTTAATCCCTTCCCAGTTCGTCTTCCATCTTAGCCGAATCCAAAGCACCCGAGTCCAAACTCTTCCCAATCTTGACTTCTACAAACTCGATTTCTTATTACTAAATTATTTAGAAACCCTTCTTTGACAACCCATGGTGCTTAATTCCCACTGGATCTATTTTACCTTAACTCCTCTCAATCATTGCTATCTCTTCAATGATCCGAACCCTGAACTAAAATACCTTCAAGGTTCATATACTCCACTCCTTAGGTTGAGCAATCCCTTGAATCCAATTAAAGCACCCTAAGTAGTGGATTCACATAAATTGATATTCTGAGCCACAACCATCCCACGATTAACCCTTATTTCACCAAATGTCCCTCTACCATCGTATCTCCAAAGTCGAACCTCCCATTCTGAATCTTAACCATTAACTCTAACTCCATCTATGAAGCCACGCATCTAGCATTCTCTATATTCATCCCCTGTGCATCATTCTTATCCTCTATGCCTGAAAAAGAGCTTGCAATAGGGCGATGTTAGCGTGATACTTGACCGTGGTTTGATATCATCTTCACAACCTATAAATCATAACTCATTTCGAGAATATATGCATGCGATTAGTGCATGCTCATGGCACATATTCAACACGAAAGGCATAAATCCAATATAAGAATGCAACAGGTAATTCAACAAGATTCAAAAGGAAAGACAATTTCATGATCAAAATCAATGCAATGCACACATTATCATGTAATTCCTAAGCCGTACGACCTAGACCGACTCAATCACAACACGAGAACACCGGTTTTGCAACCGGGCTCTGATACCACTTAAGGATGTAGCACCCCAACCGGAATGCGCCACATCCCCCGCACTATGAGCCTGATCCACACATGAAATGGAAAGTCCATACATGAACCTAGCTCACAGCGAACAGGGACTCACTCACTCCACAGGCTAGGCGGGAACTAAACTTTCGTAACCAATTAAAACAATTTCAATAAGATAATGCAATTACGGAAGTGGAACACATATTCAAAAGATTATATCAAACATAGAGACGGGTTCATGATATAGTAAGAATCAATACAAATCTTACATTCCTCAACTTAACAAATCAAGGTACAATATGCAAATGAACCGACTCTGACTTGACCGAAAGACTTAATAGACTTGACTTCCCGCCTAGCACTCCAAACCTGCAAGAAGACTGAAAACAATCCGAGTTCAGTCTATAGGAGACTGGTGGGTATAAAAGGGGCATATTAATATAATACTGCAGAAATTAAACACCCACACATGCAAGTTACAATCCCGTGCGAGGTTTTGAAATAATTTCCCAAGTGGGTGAAAACAAAATAAAACAACGCTCGAGATTACAACAACCAATTTAATTTAATCATTCAATCGATCAAAACGTGAGCCCGGCGAGGGGGGTAAAATCTCCAACCTACACCTTGTGTGTGCAAAACTTCATTCATTAGCGATCATGCGACAATCACTTCATTCATTCATTCGATCATTCGATCTTTATCATTCATTCATGCATTAACAATTACACCTTCTTCCTCCGGGTGGTGGACGGGTTAGCAAGACCCAGCCACCCAATCATTGACCAATAGGGTTACATGAATTCCCCAATTGGCACTCAGCTCCCATTCCCCGCTAAAAATCCTAGCGAGGGTCGGTATCACTGCTACGATATGGGACTAGCACACGGGATCACCGTCAACCCTTGCCTCCTCAGATAGCCACATGTACCAAGTCCCTGGGCCCGTGCAATCAATCATGTTCTCGCCAAAACAATCGGTAAGTATTCATAAAAGAAAAAGGGTTTAACACTCAAAATCATAGACCCCTTGAAACGACTCGATATATATATAGATATATAAACTTTGGCTTAAAACTTCCAAATAAGGGATATATATCGGGTCATCATAGCTAATAGAAGAGAAACCCACCTGTACACCTTACCGAACGATACCAAGAAGAAACGAAGACTTGGGAGTAACCTATGAACCCGGCATCTCCGCCCTGGAGAAAACTATACAAAGGACAATGTAATGTACTCGTGAGACTCAAGACTCAAAATGAACCATATATGACGCACGGCCATGTAATGAATATGATATGAATGCATAAGGGATGTTATTATGTCATGGAAACGTTCATGTACACGATTAATACCTTAGAGACATATAAACAATCATTCCATTTCTTTCAAGAAGCGTTCACATCCGTTCAAGTTCATAACTTTCACATTTATGTCAAATCAACCCAAGAATTTCAAATAACGATCATAACTCATCATATAACTTGTTAACAATTCATGCATATTACAAAAGGAACAAAGAAATATCACACGAGTTGAATAAACAAGGCATTCTTGCGTGTATGCACGTATAAGGGCATAGAAGATAATTCTTGTCATATTTCGCGTATAAAAATATCGAGATTACACAACAATTCCGTAATGAAACATGAAATGGTATCAATTTCTTTCCATAATTTCAAATAGATCAAACAATTCATGATATAATATAAATATAAATTAGGAATAACAATTAAGATTTAATACCTACGTACCCTACATGCATGTATTAAAATAACACGGCATCCATGTAATTCATGCATGCATTAAAGAATATATAGATATACCACAAATGAATGAAATAGGCAATATATATATATATACATATATATATATATATATATTGAATGTTAGGTAATTGTATGCATATTAGATGTTATGCATGAATATATATCTATATATATTTGGTAATCTAATATATATTTGGCACGTACATATATATCTATATATATTTGGTACGTACATATATACATTCATATATATGTACGTACCAAATATATATAGATATATATTCATGCATAACATCTAATATGCATACAATTACCTAACATTCATATATATATATATATATATATATATATATATATTTACACGTACATACTATATATACATATCATGCACAAAATATAATAAACACATGCACACACATACGTATTACATATATATATACACAACACATGCATGAATTAACTGTAAAATATATATATACACATAACACCCTAACAACAAGAATTAAACATAATTCACGCAGCAGCAGCAGTCTATCAAGCACGAAACAACCACAAAAAGAGGTCACGGCCGCGACCGAAATCAGTGTAAAACTGGTCGCTGCCGCGACCAATGCACCAGCAGCAGCTCCAGCAAGTTGAAGTCGAAGTAAGTCAGAGCCCGCGACCCAAAATAAACTCCACAACATCGCGCCCGCGACTACGCAGAATGCCCCTGCTTCTTTTCCAAAACTTACAGCAGCAACAAGGAACGAAGCAAGGCAGCAATTACAGCAAATAAGGCAATCAATGGGACATGGAAACTCAGCTAAATCGTCCCCAAAACATCTCTCACACACATACGCAAGGACATGGAAGCAAATCTGTTATTCATTTCCCAAAAACTCACAACAGCCATGAAAGATCAAGAAGCAACAATTCACACGAATTCCAAGCTTAGAGATGAAATAAATAAGCTACCTAGATCAAGTATATAACTTAAAACTAAGAGATGGATCAAGAATTTGCAAGAACTCATAAAAAAAAATGCATTTAACCTAACTATTCTTTCATCTCTTCCAAACTCCAAGAATACTAGCTCAAAATTAGGGATACATGGTTCAAAATGATCATAAATGAATGTATATAATAATCCTACAATTACCTTGTGGATTGGATGGAAGATGGAAGAGATTTGAGCTTGAATCTCCAAGGTGCACAAGGGCTACGGGATTGAACTAGAGGCAGGGGATTTTGGCTACGTTTGCTTGGTGTGAGGAGTGTGGTTCGGTGGGAGGGGTTAGGGACTAATAAAGGGTTGAGTTAGGGTTCCAAGGAATCAAAGCATGGTTAATTTGGTCAAGGTTTGTGAGAGATATGGCCTCTTTAGTGAGATGTGGCAGTTTTGACGAACGTAGCACTTTTCGGTTGAATTTCGGGGTTTCAAATGGTCTTAGAAAAATATAAGGCTAATTTCATTAAACTCGAATTTTCATTACGAGTTTCCTAGCTCAAGATATCACATACGGAACCAAGGGTGCACTAATTGCTCGTCAGCCCCCGAATTAGTTCCACAACTCAAAATAAATTCGTTACCATGCCAAACGAAATCGAAAACATGAAACAAGCATACGGACATGATCATAACACATAAAAGTACAACATACTTAATTTTCACGAAATTTCGATATCAACTAGTATAAGAACGAAGCGTGATTTCAACACTCATAACAATGCATATACAAATTCATATATTCATATCAAATAACATAAATTAAATTTCATATTTTAAATAAAGAAAGTCAACGAATTCAATTATAAATTTAATATTAATAAAACTTAAGATATAAATATTCAATATTTTAACATTTAATATAAAATTAAATATACAAAACACTTATAAACAATTAATTCGCACAAATTGATAAACACATACGTCATGCTATACGACTGAAAAACTGGGGCGTTACATTGTTGCACTATAAAATTAATTAAATTATTCACGAATTTCTCGATCTAGAATAATTTCGCATTTTACTCCTCCGTGTAGATATCCATGAAAAATGAATTGCAACTACTATCATTTATTTTTCATCTCTAATTTGAAATTTATTGATTCGCCTTATATTCAAATTCTCTGTATGTGAAACACATTCATCATACAACTTCGGTGACGTATCACGCGAAGTGCTTTGGCTAAAGTCTTAATTCGGACTTTTGTAAATCTATTTCAAGGATATCTTTTACCTTCCAGCAAGGCCACAGATTCCTCGATCAATATAACTCTTTAGTTCATTTCATGTTGTCACCGAACATACAAAGTATTTTGGTCACCGTTGCCTAGACCTCACTTCGACTATATTATAGTGACTAACACTACATACCTAAAGCCGAAATATTATCAGGATTAAGAGTATAATGCTTCCTGAGATTTTATTCATTTTAGATAGCAGTATAAAATGAATAATGTCAGTGGTCCAGTTCGATGTTTCCAATCCTATTGAAAATCATCAACGTGTTATAATTGGAATCACTATTCCCTATGAAGAAAGACTAATCATCTTATATAACCACGTTATGTAGCACCCTAGACCCCAAGGCGCCACATCCCCCGCACTGTAGCCTCAATCCACGTATGGAATGGACAGTTCATACATAAACTAAGACCACAGCGAACGGGTGACAACAAAACGACGCTCTAGGCGGGACACTCTCCCCAACATAATCAAAACAACCATGAACAGAAAAGCGGAAGCAATAGAGTCATTCATATATACATAGGTACCATATTTATTTCATAGATACATATAGGTACCCTTTTCTGATCAATACAATACCATATCTCAATAATATACATCATTAAGTATTCAAAATGTACTAATCATGAGCATGACATGATATCTAGCAAAAGTATGTACACGAAAGGGACAACACTAGACCCGTGATAATGCAGGACTCGACCAACTCCCGCCTAGCACAACCACGCTCAAAAGGTACCTGAAAAGTGGAGTATCAGTCTACTGAAGACTGAGTGAGGGGCAATAATAAATATAGCACACATCACATGCAGGTTGTAGCCTCGGGTGAAGATTTTAACATAAAATAGAGATATATATAAGTCAATAAGGTTAATCTTTGCCCGAGATTACAACCGACCATTTTAACACGTTTATTTACTCATGCTTGTCAATATCATGAACATGTGGCCCCGGCGAGTAAGGGCAATCTCCAACCGAACTCCCAATCGTGAACAATACGTGATCATGCTTACTTGCTTGATAAATAAGTGATCATGCAATTCATTTAGTGCTCACATAGACAATTTCATACTTGAAAACATGCAATAACCCGAGGATAACCCGACATTCCGGATTAATCCCCAGTCTCCTTCTTCCTCCGGGTGATAGCGAGTTTGCAAGGCTCGACTATCCACGACATGGTGTGTGTAGAGGACATGACCCTCTAGACACGGAACTCCTTCCACCACTAATCTCCTAGTGGCTTCGGGGGTGATCCCAACAATGTGAGGATAATTCAGGAGTTACCCGTCAGCCCTTGCTTTCCCGGTTGGCTCAAGAATTACCCTCGGGCCCACGTGCAATCATGTACTCGCCAAACATGCTTGAAAATCCTGACAATCAATACATTCTTGCTTGGAACATTTATTACTTTGAAAATGTTTGAAAGTATAATAGATTTTGGCCGAAAACTAGCATATAAGGGTGGTAGGGTTCATTTTACCAAAACAAAACCTCACCTTTCTTGCAAAATAAAATAAAGAAGCGTTCTAAGGAGCTTGCTCCCCGTCCACGCCCTCGTGACCTGTGCAAATACGACATATGAACATGAGACATGGACTAAAATGGCCAAAATATGACGAACGGCGAAAACGTGTCGAGACGACCTCGAAAATGCAATGTGGTATTATAACTTTTCGTTTCACATCATATTAACACGTATTATAGCAATTCGGGGTCAAAGAAGTCGTTGGATCGAGGGGTCAAAATCGTAATTTTATGTAGTGAATTTTGTTCTGTCAGCCCCGTGGGAACGGCCGTTCCAGGCTTCCTTTGAAAACTGGGAACGGTCGTTCCCGTTGCCCAGAAAACGCAGCAACGTTTTTCCATTTTTAAAAGCGCGCCTACGCTGGGAACGGCCCTTCCGGCCCTTAGGCCAAAATGGGAACGGCCGTTCCCATGCTCGGCCGCCCATATTTTGAAAAGGAATGGGAACGCCCGTTCCCTCCAAGCTTTGAGGCTGGGAACGGTCGTTCCCAGTTCCTGCAACTGAAAAACAGAGCAGAAACAGGGGAAGCTCTCGGGAAGAAACAACAAAGCAACAACCACTTCATACTTGAACCCCAAATGCTATAATTTCTAGGAATATGATGTAAATACACTTATGGTATAACAATATCACACTTTAACACATAAAACATGCAAGACAACAAGATTTCCAAGGTTTCGAGCTTATGATCAAACTTGATCACTCATGCCAAATATTCAAATTTTCAAGCTAAAATTCATGCAATAATTCATGAAATAATCACTCAATCATGCTTCCAAGTCTAATTCAATCATCTAGCATATATCATTCAAACCCTAGCATGTTAAACACAATCCAAAAATCCTCCTTTTCCATGCAACCAACCTTGAAATGGAAAGAAATGAAGAAAGTGGATGATGATGATGATGATGATCTCCTAATTCCTTGAACACTTCTTGAAATCTTGATGATTGAGATGAAAATTATCTTCTTCCCTTCTTCCTTTCTTTGAACCGAGAAAGAGATGAATATGTTTGGCAATTTTTGATGAAATGATCAAGGAAGCTTGAGGAAGCTTATATCGTTACATCCATTCTTGAAATGGGTGAAAAGTCCAATTTTGCCAATCAATCCCTTGGTTGTTTAAGTTATGCAATTAGGTATGCAACAATTTAAAATATGCTCAATCAAGTCCCTAAAATTTTATGCAATTGAGTCCCTTGGATTTTAGAAAATATTTAACTAAGGACAATTTGGTAATTTTATCACTCTCGGTAATTGTTTCCATGCAATAAATATTTGACGTGCCATGAAATAATATTTTGAATGATATGAAATCAAATGATTTATATAAACAATGTTTCGTGAATTTTATAAAAATATGAATGCCACGTAAGAATATATTATGAATTAAAAGAAATGAGATAAACCTACGCTCAAAACGCACACGTGGCGTGCTTACCTGTTCATCCGGAACTGGGGCGTTACAACTCTCCCCCCCTTAGAAGAATCTGGTCCCCAGATTCTCTAGTCTTGCTCGAACAACTCCGGGTGGAACCGTTTCATTTTATCCTCTGTTTCCCACGTAGCTTCTTCGGTGTTGTCACTTCTCCACAACACTTTAACCATGGGAATTCTCCGGTTTCTTAATTCCTGAAATTTCCGATCCATAATCTTAACCGGCCTCTGAACAAACGTCAAATTCGGTTCCAATTCAACTTCTTCCACGGGGAGAATCGTGGTCTCATCGGGGTAATATTTCCTTAGTTGCGAAACATGAAACACATTGTGAATCCCCGTAAGACTCGGTGGTAGGTCCAGTCGATAGGCTACCTCGCCTATTCTTTCAAGAATCTCGAACGGACCTAAGTAGCGAGGATTAAGCTTTCCTCCTCTCCCGATCCGGGTGAAACCTTTCCTTGGTGACACCTTTAAGAATACCCGGTCACCCACTTCGAACTCTAGATCCCTTCGGCGCTTATCTGCATAGCTCTTTTGCCTGTCTTGCGCGGCTTCCATCCGTTGTTGAATCATTTGAACCTTTTCAATCATAGCCTGAACAACTTTGGAAGGTCTTTCGAATCTTTCACCTCTTTTTACCCCTTCCTGTTTCGACCACTTCCATTCTTCCAAGTCGAAGAACAACGGAGATCGACACTTTCTTCCATAAAGTAACTCGTAAGGAGCCATCCCGATCGAAGCCTGAAAGCTGTTATTATAAGCAAACTCGATCAAGGGAAGCTGTTCTGACCACGAGTTCTGAAAATCCATCGCGCAAGCCCGAAGAAGATCTTCCAAATACCTGATTAACCTTTCAGTCTGGCCGTCTGTCTGAGGGTGAAATGCTGTACTGAACTTGAGCTTCGTACCCAAAACGGCCTGTAACTCCTGCCACAACTTCGAAGTAAACCTCGGGTCTCGATCCGATACTATGCTCACCGGAATACCATGAAGTTGAATAATCTCTCTGTTATAGATCTCGGCCAACTTCGGAATCTTATAGGACATCCGGACCGGTAGAAAGTGAGCAGACTTCGTAAATCTATCCACGATCACCCAAATTCCATCAAACCCGCCTTTAACCTTCGGTAATCCGGAAACAAAGTCCATCGTTACTTGTTCCCGCTTCCACTCGGGAATAGGTAACGGTTGTAGAAGTCCCGCGGGTTTTTGGTGCTCAGCTTTCACTTTCTGGCAAGTTAGGCAATGTTTCACGTACTCTGTCACGTCTCTCTTCAACCCGTTCCACCAATAATATTGTTTCAAATCCTTGTACATCTTGTTCCCTCCTGGGTGGATCGAGTAGGCTGACTTGTGAGCTTTCTCGAGTAGGACCCGTCTCAATTCTGCAGGTACTACTACTCTGTTCTTAAATCGAAGCAACCCGGTTTCATCAAATCCAAACGGACTCTCCGGGTCATCCTTAGCCTTACTTGCAAGTTTCTGCACTTCCGGATCCCTATTCTGAGCCTCAAATAACTGATTCTTCAATTCCGGCTGAACTGTGATATTAGAAACCCGAGCCTTTAACACAATCGGGGCAACTTCCTGACTTTCCTTTATTTCCAGACTCGATACACTCGCCTTCCTGCTAAGTGCATCGGCGACCACATTGGCTTTCCCGGGATGGTACTTAATTGTACAATCATAATCTTCCAATTTTTCCATCCAACGCCGTTGCCTCATATTCAGATCCTTCTGCGTGAATAAATACTGGAGGCTCTTATGGTCGGTAAATATCTCAAAGGAAGTCCCGTAAAGATAATGTCTCCATTTCCCGAGTGCAAAGATCACGGCTGCTAGCTCCAGGTCGTGTGTCGGATAATTCCTTTCATATTCCTTTAGCTTACGGGAAGCATAGGCAATCACTTTTCCTTTCTGAGTCAAAACACAACCTAAGCCTTCCTTAGAAGCATCTGTATACACTGCATACTCTTCTGAACCTTCGGGTAAGGTTAACACCGGAGCTGAAACTAACTTCTCTTTCAAAAAGTTAAAACTTTGATCACACTTTTCGTCCCAGACAAACTTAACATCCTTCTTTGTCAATCGGGTTAACGGTGCCGCAATTTTGGAGAAATCCTGAACAAACCTTCTGTAATAACCGGCCAATCCCAAGAAGCTTCTAATCTCTGAGGCGTTCTTTGGTTTCTCCCACTTAAGCACGGCCTCAATTTTCGAGGGATCGACTTCCAACCCTTTCCCTGAAATCACATGCCCCAAAAAGGAAACCCGATCTATCCAAAATTCACACTTGCTGAACTTAGCAAACAACTGATGTTCTTTCAAGGTCTGTAGGACGAGTCTGAGATGTCTCGCGTGCTCCTCGGCTGATTTCGAGAAAACCAGAATATCATCAATGAAAATCACCACGAACTTGTCAAGGAAAGGCCTGAATATCCGGTGCATCATATCCATGAAAGCTGCAGGGGCGTTAGTTAATCCAAAAGGCATAACCACGAACTCGTAGTGCCCGTACCGAGTATTGAATCCTGTCTTAGGAATGTCCTCTGCTCGGATTCGCAGCTGATAGTATCCCTGTCTCAAATCCAATTTCGAATACACTTTGGAACCCTGGAGGATATCAAACAACTCCTCAATATGTGGGAGGGGATACTTGTTCTTAATAGTCATCCTGTTCAACTCTCTGTAATCGATGCACATTCTTAGAGTCCCGTCCTTTTTCTTCACAAACAACACCGGTGCTCCCCACGGCGAAGAACTTGGCCGAATGTACCCAACTTCCAATAAAGCCTCAAGCTGAACTTTTAATTCTTTTAATTCGGCTGGAGCCATCCGGTAAGGAGTCTTTGAATACGGCTCAGCATTCGGGAAAAGATCAATCACGAACTCAATCTCCCGCTCAGGAGGCAAAGAATCCAATTTCTCTGGAAATACCTCGGGGAATTCCTTTACCACTTCGGTGTCCTCTAACTTCACCTGATCCTTGGGCTTGTTCAGAATGTAAGCAATGAACCCTGTGGCCCCGTCTCTGACTAGTCTCTGAGCCTCTGAAAATGAAAGTAAGGGTACAGTCTTCGAAGTACAACCCGTAACAACCTCTGAACCCAACTGAACCTTCTTAGCCCGACAATCCACTGTAGCACAATGCCTGTATAACCATTCCATCCCCAGAATAGCCCCGTATCTCTCCATTGGCATCACAATAAAGTCTGTCAAAAATTCCCTGCCTTCAATCACAACTGGAACATCCCTGTAAACCTGATCCGTCTCTCGCCTACTACCGAAAGGAGTACTAACTATATAGCGCACAGAAGTACACATAGCAGGCAAAGACAAGGTAATAGCAATAGAATGCGCAAGAAAGGAGTGTGTAGCTCCTGGATCAAATAATGTATGGATGTTCGTGCCATGGATGCAAATAATACCTTCAACCACTGCAGCGGGGTCAATATCAGCCTCCTGCTCCTCTCCAGCAAGTGCATAAGCTCGGGCCCTCACAAGTGGCCTCGGTCCTGCAGGGGGTGGATCCTGGCGATCCGGACAACCATCAACCAGGTGCTCGTTACTCCCACAAATCAAACACAAGCCTAACCGGCGCCTGCAGTTATCATAGGTGTGCGTAGGATGTCCACACCATGTACATCTCGGTCTCTGAGGTGGCTGGGGTGGTGCTGGAGCTCTCGGGCCTCTCAGTAACGGCCCTGCACTCTTCTGTGACGATCCTGCAGTCTTAAACTTCTTCCCAGAGTCCCTCTGTGCTGGAGGTGCAGAGTAAACCATCGGCCTCTTTCCTGAGCTCGATCCCTGACCTGCTCTCGAGCCCGAAGCCTGTCCTGCTCGCTGAGTAGCCCTCCTAGCACTATCAGAATCCTCAACCTTCAGGGCCTTTGCAGTAGCCTTTGCCCAGGTACTGGTATTAGTCGCTTTCAACGCATCCTGAATGTCCGGTCTCAACCCCTGAACAAACTGCATCGCCTTGTGAAAGTCATCATTCGCTATGTTGGGTGCATAGCGAGAAAGCCTCTCGAACTCGGCGATATACTGGCCCACGGACCTGCCTCCCTGCTTTAACTCTGTAAACTCCCTCAATCTGCGGGTACGGGAAGCTGGAGGAATATACTTGTTTCTGAACTCCCGTACAAATACCTCCCAAGTAACCTCGGTCCCTGCTGCCTCCAGGACAATCTGAGTGCTCTCCCACCAGGAGTAAGCCTCGCCCTGAATAAGAGTAAGTGTACAGCGAGCCTTCTCCTGACTGTCACAAGGGATAAGCTGCCATATCCTCTCAATCTCCTTCAACCACATCTCTGCCTGTATGTCGTCTCCCTTATAGAACTTCGGGGGACGCTGATTCTGGAACTCTCGCAAGATAGCAGAAATGGGATTCTCTGGAGGTGCTACCTGCGCTGGTGGTGGTGGTGGAGGTACCCGTTCCTGTAATCTCTGATCAATTAGCCCCACTACTGCATTCATAAAGTCCTGGGGCTGTGCCTGTGCAGGTGGAGGAGGTGGTGATCTCTCGCGGCGATGATGTCGGCGGTGATGATGCCTGTGCCTCGAGGATCGATCACTGTAATGTCTATCGGGCTCCATCCTGAAATTAGATCACTAAACATGCGTGGCTTGATCAATAAATGCAAATGTGTGCATAGAATTTCCATAATATCAAGTAGCACATATTCAAGGAAAGATCAAGTAGCTCAGATAATGCAAAGAAATAGGTAATTCAGGTAAGTCAACCCAATGCAGACTCCCAAATACCACATAATCCTATGCCGTGCGACCTAGACTGACTTGACACGACTCGAGAACCTCGGTTTTGCAACCGGGCTCTGATACCACCTGTAGATGTAGCACCCTAGACCCCAAGGCGCCACATCCCCCGCACTGTAGCCTCAATCCACGTATGGAATGGACAGTTCATACATAAACCAAGACCACAGCGAACGGGTGACAACAAAACGACGCTCTAGGCGGGACACTCTCCCCAACATAATCAAAACAACCATGAACAGAAAAGCGGAAGCAATAGAGTCATTCATATATACATAGGTACCATATTTATTTCATAGATACATATAGGTACCCTTTTCTGATCAATACAATACCATATCTCAATAATATACATCATTAAGTATTCAAAATGTACTAATCATGAGCATGACATGATATCTAGCAAAAGTATGTACACGAAAGGGACAACACTAGACCCGTGATAATGCAGGACTCGACCAACTCCCGCCTAGCACAACCACGCTCAAAAGGTACCTGAAAAGTGGAGTATCAGTCTACTGAAGACTGAGTGAGGGGCAATAATAAATATAGCACACATCACATGCAGGTTGTAGCCTCGGGTGAAGATTTTAACATAAAATAGAGATATATATAAGTCAATAAGGTTAATCTTTGCCCGAGATTACAACCGACCATTTTAACACGTTTATTTACTCATGCTTGTCAATATCATGAACATGTGGCCCCGGCGAGTAAGGGCAATCTCCAACCGAACTCCCAATCGTGAACAATACGTGATCATGCTTACTTGTTTGATAAATAAGTGATCATGCAATTCATTTAGTGCTCAAATAGACAATTTCATACTTGAAAACATGCAATAACCCGAGGATAACCCGACATTCCGGATTAATCCCCAGTCTCCTTCTTCCTCCGGGTGATAGCGAGTTTGCAAGGCTCGACTATCCACGACATGGTGTGTGTAGAGGACATGACCCTCTAGACACGGAACTCCTTCCACCACTAATCTCCTAGTGGCTTCGGGGGTGATCCCAACAATGTGAGGATAATTCAGGAGTTACCCGTCAGCCCTTGCTTTCCCGGTTGGCTCAAGAATTACCCTCGGGCCCACGTGCAATCATGTACTCGCCAAACATGCTTGAAAATCCTGACAATCAATACATTCTTGCTTGGAACATTTATTACTTTGAAAATGTTTGAAAGTATAATAGATTTTGGCCGAAAACTAGCATATAAGGGTGGTAGGGTTCATTTTACCAAAACAAAACCTCACCTTTCTTGCAAAATAAAATAAAGAAGCGTTCTAAGGAGCTTGCTCCCCGTCCACGCCCTCGTGACCTGTGCAAATACGACATATGAACATGAGACATGGACTAAAATGGCCAAAATATGACGAACGGCGAAAACGTGTCGAGACGACCTCAAAAATGCAATGTGGTATTATAACTTTTCGTTTCACATCATATTAACACGTATTATAGCAATTCGGGGTCAAAGAAGTCGTTGGATCGAGGGGTCAAAATCGTAATTTTATGCAGTGAATTTTGTTCTGTCAGCCCCGTGGGAACGGCCGTTCCAGGCTTCCTTTGAAAACTGGGAACGGTCGTTCCCGTTGCCCAGAAAACGCGGCAACGTTTTTCCATTTTTAAAAGCGCGCCTACGCTGGGAACGGCCCTTCCGGCCCTTAGTCCAAAATGGGAACGGCCGTTCCCATGCTCGGCCGCCCATATTTTGAAAAGGAATGGGAACGCCCGTTCCCTCCAAGCTTTGAGGCTGGGAACGGTCGTTCCCAGTTCCTGCAACTGAAAAACAGAGCAGAAACAGGGGAAGCTCTCGGGAAGAAACAACAAAGCAACAACCACTTCATACTTGAACCCCAAATGCTATAATTTCTAGGAATATGATGTAAATACACTTATGGTATAACAATATCACACTTTAACACATAAAACATGCAAGACAACAAGATTTCCAAGGTTTCGAGCTTATGATCAAACTTGATCACTCATGCCAAATATTCAAATTTTCAAGCTAAAATTCATGCAATAATTCATGAAATAATCACTCAATCATGCTTCCAAGTCTAATTCAATCATCTAGCATATATCATTCAAACCCTAGCATGTTAAACACAATCCAAAAATCCTCCTTTTCCATGCAACCAACCTTGAAATGGAAAGAAATGAAGAAAGTGGATGATGATGATGATGATGATCTCCTAATTCCTTGAACACTTCTTGAAATCTTGATGATTGAGATGAAAATTATCTTCTTCCCTTCTTCCTTTCTTTGAACCGAGAAAGAGATGAATATGTTTGGCAATTTTTGATGAAATGATCAAGGAAGCTTGAGGAAGCTTATACCGTTACATCCATTCTTGAAATGGGTGAAAAGTCCAATTTTGCCAATCAATCCCTTGGTTGTTTAAGTTATGCAATTAGGTATGCAACAATTTAAAATATGCTCAATCAAGTCCCTAAAATTTTATGCAATTGAGTCCTTGGATTTTAGAAAATATTTAACTAAGGACAATTTGGTAATTTTATCACTCTCGGTAATTGTTTCCATGCAATAAATATTTGACGTGCCATGAAATAATATTTTGAATGATATGAAATCAAATGATTTATATAAACAATGTTTCGTGAATTTTATAAAAATATGAATGCCACGTAAGAATATATTATGAATTAAAAGAAATGAGATAAACCTACGCTCAAAACGCACACGTGGCGTGCTTACCTGTTCATCCGGAACTGGGGCGTTACACGTTATAGTCTTGATAAGAACATATTCTTATCTTACCGACTAGAACTTTAATAACACGTGATTTCGGTATTCAAAGTCTTTTCCTATGAAACACATTTCATATGGGAATTCAACCATACGCCATTAATTATCAATATATGAAATTCTCACAACTCGCTGTAAATTTAGTTTCATTAATTCAACAAATTGAATTTTCAGGGCACTATTCCCAACAGTCTGTGCGCAAGGCCGCGCGCGCCGCGCATTAGTGCTGCGTAGGCATGCGTGCCTCGCGTGCTAGCCGCACGCGGGCAGTCTAGGCGGATGGGGGGTCTTGGGCGGAAAGGCGCGCGGTCGTGGCAGGTGCGAGGTGGCCTGTTGCCGTCCCATGCGCGTACTTGATGCGCGTAATCCCGCGCGCGACCAGTTCCGCTTTGTTCCCGTTAAGCAATTTCAATAAATTCAAACAATCTAATTTTGAATTAAATCAGTTCCAAACAATCCTGATTAAAACAGTTTAGAATCAGATTAACACGAAAACAGCTTTTCAGTAATTTTCAAGAAACAGTTTTGATCCGATAAATTCGTATTTCAAACAAAAACCAAGAATACATAACCATCATCCAAATTCAAGAATTTTCGTCAAAATTCGTAAGGTAGTAAAGATACAATACGAATGTTGCAAGGTGGCTCTGATACCACTTGTTGGAAAACAGGAGAGTAAACGCAGCGGAAGTTTAAAATGTTTTCCAAAAGTAATCTAAAAGACTTGCAATGTTCGTATCGTAACGTTGAGACTCAAGAAACTCACACGAATTGAAGCTTTCTTGAAACGTATTGAGCCGCCCTCAAACGTTCTTCATGCGGCATGAAAGTCTCCATTTCTTGATTCTTTCTTCGATATTCCAAAGTAGAAATCCTCTAGAGTATTAATCCATACCAACCTAGATTCAAATCATGTTAGTGATTATGCTAGTACTGTAACATGCATATTAAAGAAACGAGAAAAGAGAGCAAGAGAATTATCCCCAAAATTCCATGAAGGTTGGACGTGATTCTCCAAATCACGTGTAAGTAAAATCACGCCCCATGGCCCCTTTTATAGTTAGGGTTCGAAACCCTAGTGTTGTAGGAGAGAGTCTCCAACTTTGACTTTTCTTCTATCTTTTCTTTCTCTCCAAGTAAAATAATGTCTTTTCTAAAATAAGATATTTATTTTCTAGAGAAATAGCTCCTAACTAATTTAGGAGTATTTAATTATTCTAGTAATAATTAAATACCTTATCCTAATAATATTTATTCTAATCATATAAGAATTAATACTTTAGAATAATAAAATTGAAGATATTTATTTATTTCTTTATTCTAATCAAATTAGAACAAGCAAATAAATAAATACTTAGAATTAATTCTCCAATTAATTCTTTCAAGGACTTTAGAATTAATTCAATTAATTAATTCTAACGGGCTAAAAATTAATTCTCCAATTAATTTTATTTTGCTATATAATTAATTCTCCAATTAATTATATTTAGGGATTTATAATTAATTCTCAAATTAATTATATCTTGGCTTTATAATTAATTCACCAATTAATTATATTTGGGCTTGATAATTAATTCTCCAATTAATTAACACATGATCCAATTTCTCAAATGGATCACACGTCCCAAACAGTGCTCTCGATCCACACGTGTACTTTACACTGTGGTCTCGTTTCGATAAACTATTTGATCTTTCCATAATACCCTTTGAACCCAGTATTTTTGTGTGACCCTCTAGGTTCAATTTCAGTTAGCAGTGAGCCTAATTAATTAATACATTTTATTAATTAATTACCTCACAGATCACACGACCATAGTCTAGCAACAGGTGTGTGACCCCTACCCGAAATGTGAATGTACATTCGAAAGAACCTTTCAGTCAATGACATCATGTGGGATACGATCCTCCTACCATCCTATCTCTCGATTAAGATCTAGGGCATGGGAATATAGAGAGCCCTACTAACCTTAATCTTAAAACAAAGTTCACTTCATTATTCCATTTGATCTCAATCCAAGAAAACCTCATTTTCTTGATGTCTTGATCTAACCACCTTGCGCAAGGATTTTAGGATGGAATCATGAATGACTTGTGTAATAAGAGATCATCTTGCCTACAGCAAGTGTAAGTCCTTTATTGATTCCAACAATTCTCATATGCCACTTGTGTAATCCCAACATAGGCCGTGGTTCAGGTGTCTATACGGCGACACCCTTTTGAGCCTATATCAAAGATTACAGAGTTAGCTCATATGAGACAATGTGGAATCTCAAGTCTAAGGATTAATTTCTCACGTCATTGACATGTGAGATATTTCCTAATCTGGAAGTTTCAGGAAACTTCCTTTCCCATTTAGGAATCTTCTCACGCGGGGCACTCTCTGTGATGAAGTTCTTGTAACTATCACCCTTATATATTATGAACGTATCAACCCATGCACTTATCACCCCATGAAACCGGGTGATCCTTCTTAAGGACATAACTACACAAGCAAGTCTCAACAGAGGCAAAGTCGACACTCCTACTGTCTGTCGGTCTCATTGACTTGGAGAAGTTTCTAATCCTCGCCTATGGAGTTAAGAACTTGTTTCATGTGTCATTCCCATAATGACAAAGTTCTTAACAACCTCATCGGATTAGGGGAGTTCTATGCACACGTAATGGAAACATTCAAAACACGTATTAGCACATAAGAAGTGTTCACTGGTGATTATAATCATTCGTATATTATTCAAAGATTGTTTGTGATATAGGGAAAGTCTCAAAGCATAACGGCTTTCTAGGGCACTATTCCCAATAGATCTTGTGTTCGGAGGAACCGCATCTCGAACATTTCTCCAACCTCTTCCAACACTTCTTATTGCTATGATTAGGCCCTCCACAATGGGTGCATAGGATTTGCTCTTCGAAAAATGACGCGCTCGGCAAGAACATAAGAACTCTTCCTTCAAATCGAGCCATCTTACCCTTCATTTCAGAAGATTGATTAACGGTACGATGGTTCGGCGATTGTGAAGAACCTTCCTCTCTACTTGATCCCAATTTCAACTTAGGGGCCATGCTCGTTGAAATGAGTGGTTAATCGTTGTAAGGTATTAACCTACCATACACAAGGAGGTGAAAATACGATGCATGCGGCTAGTAAATGATTATGGCACGTAATTAGAACAACTAGAGCACGTAAGGTATGCAACAACAACAATTAGTGAAAAGGAAATAGCAATTTTAAAGCACATAATACAAGAAAATTCACATATCTTGATGCAATGCACACATTAGCACGTTGTTCCTACGCCGTACGACCTATACTTGACACAACACGATATTAGAACTCCGTTTTACAACCCGGGGCTCTGATACCACTTTAGGATGTAGCGCCCGGAGCGACGAGCTGCCACATCCCCCGCACCTAGCCCCGAACCCACATATGAAATAGAAATCCATACATGAGCCCAAGACTAAGCAAACGGGGACCTACACTCACACACTAAGTCAGGAGGAGCAAAGACAACACCAGAGCGCGTAAATCAATACCAATGCGGAAGCATGTAATAAAATTCAAGAAGATAAATCCACAAAACGGGTTCAACTAGCCCTAGAAGCCTGTCCCGAATATATATAACAAAAGTTCAAGAGGATTCATACATAGTTCAATTAGAATTCAAAGGTACATATATAATTCATTTAACATATACAAATCTTGTACAAAAGTATGACCAAATGCAATTGAAAATGCAACTCGAGCTAGAAGACCACAACTTGACACTTGACCGACTCACGACTCCGCCTAGCACGCCCAACCTACAAACTGAAAAGTTGAAAGGGGAGGGTCAATCCACCGACTGAGTGAGGCGGCTAACGTGCACCCACACACGTATACATATAAAACAAAGCACGTAATAAACCAAAGACTATGAACCGGGATAGGGTTTTGCATAACAAAGTCATTTTTGAATCAAACATATACTTATTCATATCATAATCAAACGTAGCTTAAAAGAAAGGTCCTATTCCGTTTCATAATCAACATATCTTAACGAATTCTTATACCCGGTGAGTACGGGTCTTACTCTAACTCCCCAATTATTAACATACGTATAAAAACAGAAAATATAATCATAAACCAATCCAACCCCAACAACAATAATGTTCGGGAGTCAAACCCTCTCAACCTAATTAACAATGCACAAGGGGTAGCTAACCCACATTGTGCTTGAAGTACCACGCCTCCTCAAACTCCAAGAGTCGCGCGTTAGTACTTCAAATGGGAATTGTGCACAGGCTTAACCCGACGGCCCTTGCTGTACCGGGCATCATTACCCACAATTCCCTGGGCCCGAAAAATTTGAACAGAACTCAACAAATCGTAACTTGCTACATATCGTACTTATCATACTGAGAACGTAATGAATTTACATACTTTAGCATACCTTACCTTGCAACTCGGCCTATGCTTTTAACGTACCTCTCCGTGTTATCCTAAGTCATAACATGTTGAAGAAGAGAAAAGTTTGCACGAAGAAACACGGTTTGGAGCATAGCCTTGTTGCAAAACATTTCAATCTCACATATGCTCGCACGTATAGTTCAAAACCATTAAATCTTATAACAAGATCATGAACATATCTTATAAACACGTATCTATTATATAAATATAATAGTATAGTCACATGCGGGCTTGAAAACGAGCACGTAGGGTTGTAGGTCACGTTAACTAAAAGAAAACAAACCTAAACCTGACCTTTTACCGAAAGTACCAACGAATGAGCAATGACGGTCAAGAAGGAGCTAAATGGTGGATCCGACACCTCTCGAACGCAAATCTGAGACAAATAAATGCATACTTGAGACTTACACTGGACTTGTACCAATTAGACGCACAGCGATGCATGCAAATAAAGTGCAAGAAGGTGTCATTTAAAACGTTCAAGTTCATATCGCGTAAAATTCATATCAAATGAATCCATAAAATTAATTCAAGACATTTAGCATATAATATAACATGTTTACATAACATATAAGTCATAAACAATTAAAAGAAGGCACTTAAAGAGCATGAAATGAAATACGAAAATCATGCACACGAGATCAAATTATTCAAGATCATAACATATATAAACTTAACAAAACAATTCCATATTTAGAATCTTAATATATATATACTCATTCATGTACTCACCCACATGCACAACTTACAAATCCATATATATATATATATATATATATACTCACCCACATGCACAACTTACAAATCCATATATATATATGGATTTGTAAGTTGTGCATGTGGGTGAGTATATATATATATATATATATATATATATATATATATTGCATGCACACTCACGCACACACAAATACACATGCATGGATAAACACAAAATTAACACAAGCATAAACACACCACAAAGAAGCAGCCTCAAACTCTCCTCTCGGGGGAGATTCGTGCAGTAGCTTCTACAAAGGAAGTCCCCGGTCGGGGATTTCCAAGTGTAAATTCTCCCCGCCTGGGGAGAAGTGTGTAGTGAGAAAACACAGCAGCAGCAGCGCTTCTCCCCTGTTCAGCCCCTCAAACAAATCCAAACCACCACCAACACATAAAGGCATATAGAGACATGAAGGGATGCAGTAATTAGACACCAAAAACCCCATAATTCAGCAGCAAATCAGTCTGAAACAAACAGCAGGCGCAGGCACAAAGAAATGGAAGCATACGTGCAAGAACAACCTTCAAAACTTAAAATTTATCAATGGCAGCTCTCATCCACCTCACTAGCATCAAAATCAAGTTTATACAACATCAAATGAAGCTCATGTGGTCACTTCTCGTGCATTAAGTCAAGAAAAACGCAAGAGATATCATATGAATTCACATATACACCTAAACCCTTACTATTCATTCCGATGATTATATCTCAATCAATAATGGCTCAAATTCAGAAATTCTTGGAGCTAAATAACGACAAAAGGATATAGAAATCAATCATATACTTACCCTTTGAATTTGGTTAAGTTTGATGAAGATTTGAGCTCCAAAATCCTCCTTGGTGCAAAGTGACGGGAAAAAGGGGATGAGGGTTCATGTGACGCCCCGTTTTCTCGACAAGTCAGGTACGCTCGCCACACGTGTGAGTTTTGAGCTTTAGGATTTATTTAATTCCTTTTGCTACCTAATTGCACTATTTACTTCCCTTGATTGAATACCTATAATTATATGATTTAAATTTCTAATTTTCGTGAACTCAATTACGTGAGTGTGTATTTAATTCCCCGAGCATGATTTAAGTGCTTTAGCATAACATGTATATATATTCAACTTCATTTTATCATATTCTTCTAGAACACTATATGTGTATATATATATGTATATATTCATCTATGCCATGAATGCCAACTTGATGCATCTCTAACTTGTAAATTCCTAAGAGGTAAGGGCTTAAGTGCAATTAACTTTTAATATCAAGACTTTTCATGCAACTTTAATTATATACAATGTATACATACATATATATCTCTTGACTCATATATTTTATATACACATACACATACATACATTTTCTTCCTCATCCTTCATACAAGAACAAGCACAAAACATCTCTTTCTCCCTTCCTCTCATATCCCGATCTAAGCTAAGCAAGGAGAAGCCAAGTTTTCATTCATTCTTCTTCAAGAGATCAAGCTTCATACCATCACCTCTCTTTTCCCCTCCATTTCTTCCATTTTCAAGGTAAGATCATGCATATCTTTTGATGAATTCATGGAGATTTGCTAGGGTTTTATGATTCTTTGAATTCCATGACTTAAATTGAAGCATGTATGTTGATTGTGAGTTGGTTTCATGCATATTTAGCTTGAGTCCAAGAAACATGGAGCATATATGATCATAGTACTCTTAGGGATTTGTTGGATGAATTTGGATGATTAAAGCATGTTTCCTTGAATTAAATGTGGCCTAAAGGGTATATTTGAGCTATATACATGTTATGTGATTGCTTTTGGTGTGTTTCTTACATTGGTTTGGTGTGAGAGTGGCTTGGGAGCCAATTCCCGCGAATCCCCTATTTTTCCCTTGCTATTTTTCGGACAGAGCCTTCCCAAACGCCCGTGTGGTCGCCCAGTTCATTTCCCAAACGCCCGTTTGGGTACCCACTGTCGTGACAGACAGTTTCCAAAAGACCGTCTGCTTTCAGTGCATTTTTCATACGGCCGTTTACCCCCGCAAACGTGATCTGATTGACCTGATTTTTGAACAAAAGAAACCTTTTGAAGTCTAGAGTATTCTCCAATTAGAATCACCTCAATATCTTTTCTAGTTTGTGAGTTATAACCATTTTAATTTGGTGTCGCCATTTTACTGGAAATCTGCATTCACCTAACTTCGAGCGTACGCCATTTTCTCCTCGTTTTGAACTAGAACATGAGCCATATATCATCGGAAAGGTCTAATTTTATAGTTTCATATCAAATAAACAAAACCCAATTTCAACTTCTAGAACTTAAGATATTCTTGTTTTACCACAGCTTGCGCATTTTCGAAAATTGTCCGTTTTTACCAAACTTCACCAAAACCCCTCATATTGCATTCCTTTCACTTCCTTGGCTCCCGTATGTGACTTGTATGAATTATATGCTTGCTTAATTGATAATTATGCTCTTATTTGACACTCATTGGTCCTTATATGCTTAAGTTTGATTGTTTGAATCCGTGCTTGATATGTGGATTGAATTCGTTTGAGTAATTGAGCATAGGAACACGATCACACCATTTCATGGCCTTCTTATGCTTTATTTCATATTCAATCATGTTATGACATAATAAACCACTTCATGAACATTGTCGTGCATCCTATTTGGTTTCATATTGAGTTTCCTCTCACGAGTACACATTGTTCCCTCTCTTGTACAGTTCTTCTCCAGGGCGGAGATATCGTGATCTAATAGGCACCGGCATAACTCGTGTTCTTATGTTGTCATCTTCCAGGTGAGGGTGTTTTCGTTCTAGTTACGTATCAAACCCTACAACCTTTATGTGATAAGTTTTGGCCAAAAATCTGAAGTATATATATATTGATTTCAACATAAAGTCGTCGAGTAAATTCTTATCGAGTAAATCTTTTCTCAAGGATTATGAAATGAATTATTATTATGTTCTCACGACTTGAATGTTTTGGCGAGATTATGCACATTGATGATGTAAATGTATTGGGCCTCGGGGAAATGTGTGAATGGAGACTGGTTCGGCGTCGGGCCTACGTATAGCTAAGCCATTGCACAAAGTACTCATTGAGAATCTCTCACGCGACCGTGTAGTGTGGAAGGTGAGTTATTCTTGAGCCGATGGTTAACCCATCGAAGGAGCGGGTAGGAGTCATGAGCCCCCGTCTCGATATTGTAATGAGATGGTTCGGGTCTGCAGGCCCGACCATTATGGAGGGAGAAGGTTGGAAATTATTTTATGATTATGATTATGGTTATGCACATGATTATGATTATTGTTATTCACAGTGCGGGAAGACCGGGACACGGATTGCCCAGCTCATATCTCATGCATAAGTCTCGCATGTATTATTATGTATTGCATGATCACGTATTCAAAGTATTAAATCATGTACATTATACACGGTCAGAGTTTGGTTGGAGAATTGTGCACGCTCACTCGTTGAGCCATTATGGATATTCATGAATTATGAATTTAAGGAATTTAATTTGGATTAGTCGTAAAGTCCGAGCATTGTTTAGCTATTTTCTTGCCCTTACTGGGAACTAACTTCGAATAAAACTTTGCTCGGGATTTATGGCTTGCATGTGCATGTTTCTACATATATATGTATAGCTCTTGCTCACTCAGTCTTCTATAGACTGACCCCTCTTTCCCACTTTTCAGTTTCTTGCAGGTTTGCTAGGTAGAGGTCGAGTTTTAATTCTCTTGTCGAGTTACTTCTACACTCAAGTCACATTTTACATTGTTATGATTTAATTGTAATTCCTTTATGTATTTGGGTCTGTGTGCCAATTATGAATTATTATTGGTTATTGATTCGGGATAGGTTGCATGCGTAGTTGAACCCGTTGTTATGATGCATGTTGGATTTAATTTACGTTTATGGAATTGATGGACTTGTAGCTATTGTTGGAATTTATGCATGAAATTGTTTCTTCCGCACCGTATTTTGGAATTTGTGATTAATTGGTACAGGGTTAGATTCCGTCTAGCCAGGATTGTTTTATTTTGTCACCCGTTCGCTATGAGTCCGGTTCATGTATGGTGTAACAACCCGGATTTTTGAGATCAGGATAGCACGGGTAAGTAAAGGGTTAAGAGGAAAGCATTTATAGCCTTAGTCCATTACACATTTCATTCTTTGTGAATTATGTGCATCTATGTTTTGATTTACGATTGTGCCTTCTTGAGAGAACCATATCACTATTCATTCACCGAACCCTAGACCTTTACCTAAACCTTAAGAAACCTTAGAAAGCTGATTTCCATATTTTCCAAATTCATATAATAGCTTTCATCATCCCGAAATACGTTTTGAAAATTGTTTGTTGAAAATTCCATTTAGGTCCCTAGTTACTATTCACCCTTAATTGTAGGAATTTTCGAAACACTTTTACCTATCCAATATTGGGTTTGATAGAATCCTTGGAAAATTTTATGAATTTTGGTATGATTCCCAAACCCTAATTCTTAACGTAGCTTCCGTAGAAATCAAAACCAGCCGAAAAACCCTAATTTTGCCCTAAATTAGAAATTTCTGAATTTCAACGTTTTTCCTATGTAATATTATAACCATTACGATTCTTGGATTATTTTACGAATTTTAAGATCTTTTCCAAACTCTAGTTCAAATCCTAGCTCGATTTATAAAAAAATTTCTATTTTTCCCAAAGTACTATTTCCACCGTAAAAACTAATTTTTAAACCGTACAACATTTGGTATCCAATATTACAGTCAAAATGATCCTCAAATTATTTCAAGAATCATGGACACTTTCTTGGAAATCAATTCCCCTTCTAGATTCGTTAATGAATTTTATCGTTTTTTAAAATTCCCGAACGACTACTACTTTAAATGTAGACGTTCAAACGTTAAGCGTTTATAACCATCACAAAGCTCTTTCGATCCTCTTTCTTTTACAACTTCTCTCATTTCAAACTAAACCCTGGACATTCTTCTACGAATTTATTATCATTTTATCCTATTTTAGAATTATTTTTATTTTGTCATGATTACTAGATAAATTAATTATATCCTAATTATACACCTAAGTATACACCTTAATCCCCCTAATAAATGAACCTAGCTTACTCACTACATGACTCACTTGATTAAGTCCTCAAAATTGCAACATAAGCCCCCAAGACATACCTATAAATACCCTAGGAAGCATAACATAAAATTCACACCAAAATCTCACAATCTCTCTCTCCCTCTCGTGACACCCTCTCTCTCTCTCATAAGGTGCAATTTTCTTTTATTATTTCATGCTTTATATTATGTTTTTAATATAACAATATTAGTAGCATGCTTAGGTGTAATTAAATTGTGCTTTAGGAATTTATTTTTATAAAATATATGCATAATTGCTAGCTTTATGTGCAATGTGTCTACATTATGGAATTCTATTTAATTAAATGCATGAATTATGATATGATATAATATGAATATGTATTTAAACAATTATGTTCTTGTTTGATTAAATTTATGCTTAGAATAATTTATTTAGATTTAATCTTATGATTAAAGTGCTACATTTGAATTTAATTATATGTTATGAATTTGAAATTTATTAAATATGATCATGAACTAGTATGAACATCTTCATAAGCCTAAGAACACATTCATAATGTTCTTGAAGAAAATCATGTGCACGTGTGATAGTGTGTGTGTGTGTGTGTGTGTGTGTGTGTGTGTGTGTGTGTGATCGATTTTATGTTATAGAGTGTTTAATTCATAAGAAATTGAATAGTAAATGTTTTCAATAGTAATTTTGACTTTTTGGTCAACATTTGATTAAATAATTTCGAAATTAATTTAAAATTAATTATAAAATAGGATTTTGGAATTTTAAATAAAGATTTTTCCAAATTAATTCAAAAATTAATAAAATTATAAAATAATTTCAAAATCAACCAACATTGTTGAATTAAATTCTAAATTTAATTCCTAATACTTTAATTAAGGTCACAACATAATTAATAAATATTTCAGTGGTTAAAGAATTCATGAAACCTAATTAATTAATTAAATTTCCTTAAACAATTAAAATTAAATTTTTACCGGGAAAATTTCTAAATGTTATAAGAATTCTCTAATATGTTATATTTCCTAAACCTTATGTGATTATTTGATTAGAATAATAAGAATCTAGTTCTAAGTCAGTAGTAACTACTTTCAGGCGACAATTGCACTGAACAGTGGGATCCATTCCAACCTGTTTGAAATTCAGTACTAGGTGAGGGTTAAAACATTTCAACTGGAATCATGTATATACCTATATTTAATTATAAAATGATTTCCAAACCTACCTATTATTTGATTTCCTACCTATAAATATTAGTATAATATGATATTCCTCTTTATGAGGAAAATACCATTAAGTCGGAATCAGGATCTTATTCGGACATCATATATCTCAGTCCTATTAATACTAAGAACTGATTCCCGACTAAGCAAGTAAATCATTATTACTTATCAAAATGGGCCCGACGCGCAGCTGTGTCGAGCAATACCTGGAAGGCATCGGGCCGAAGGTATTGTTGGTGCCACAGACCACCACCAACTCTTGGTAGTGGTTTAGCTGGAGGTTAGTTACTCCACGCCAAGAGACTTACAAGGGAGACAACCTCCCTGGGAGAGATAGCTTCCTCCCACATATTACATATCGTCGGTAGGGTTTGCTCTCCTACTGACACTATGGTGTTGCGGAGTTATTATCTTACTTAGTTTTATTAAAGTACTGGTGCCTTGATCAGCCCTATACTATTTTACAAATATTTTAAGGAGATTGGAGGGAGACGCCTTACTTACAGGCGGTACAAATCTTTTAACAAATGGTTCATGAATTATAAACTAAACTCCAAGTACCCCTATCCCTGTTTCAAACTTATGAACCGTATCATATCTGTTGTATCTTATTGCTATCATTATATATAGATATATATATATATATAACTACCTATATCTAAATCTAATCTTCCTTCACTTAGTCACTTTGACTAATTCCTCGCCTGTTTCAAACACATGATTTTAGGGAGCAAGGACTACGACACCTAGAGGTATCTTGAAGCTATAGGTTTCATACTTATTAGATCAGGATTAGATTAAGAGCATTTAATCCTGATCATGTATATACTGCTAATAATCTGCTCTTGTACATTGACTCTGCATGCCACACTATCATATTACCCCCTTATAATATCATGTACTATTCTGTGTTTACATGTTGCTCGTCGCTAAGTTTTAAATTTCTTTATCTTCCGCTGCATTTTATTCTACGCTCTACTTAACTACCGTCTAGACCGTTCGTCGTAGTATTTTCTCGAGTGCTAGGTCTCACATCCACTCGAGGGTAGTACGGTGCGGGAGTTGTAGTGTTAAGGGGCGCTACATATGAACTATCCATTTCATGTGTGGACTAGACTTGTAGTACGGGGGATGTGGTGCCTATCGTTGAGGGTGCTACAGTTCAAGTTTGCTGATTTTCTCCTTCTTCTTGTATTAAGCTCTGTCAAAGAGAAGCATGGGTTTATAGTGTATTGAGTTGGTGAGACGTGGGTCCAAGTTTGAGGTAAATATGTTAAGAATTGAGGGACTTATGTGCAAATTACTCCAAGGTGGTCACATAGGCGCGAGAATGAGTTTTCGATCGAATTTCGGAGTACCAAACGGGTTTAGAAAAATACAAGGCTAGGTTTTTTAGCTTGCAAATCTTGTTACGAGTTCGGCGCCACTTCCGGACTCAAGATATGCTGTCCGGAATCCAAGGCGCGCTAAAGCTCATTAGGCCCTCGAACCCCAAAAATAAAAGAAATGGGCTCCGACCATAACGAACAAGTATAGAGAATAAAATAAACACGTAAACAAATTCATGAAACATACAATTCAAGTATATCACGTATTCACGAGTTAAAATCAAGTTAGGGAAATTAAATAGGGGAGTTAAAACGTAAAACTTAAACAATTAGGGCACAAAGGACACTTAAACAATTAAGTCAACATATAAATTAAATCGAAAAGGAAATAAAACGTCGGTAAACCCTCAAGTGACGTCATACCTGGCCTGCCGAGGAAACAGGGTGTCACAATCGACGTGGAGGCATCCTACAAGAATCAAGAAATTCTAATATAAATGCATGAGGGTCAGTACATATTCATGTGTACAAATAATAAAAATAAGAACAATTAGTCACATAATCACGTTATCCTACGTTGTACGACCTAGACAAACCCCGACACGACACTAGAGCTCCGATTTTCCAACCTAGAGCTCTGATACTACTTTAAGATGTAGCGCGCGAAACGGTGCGCAATACATCCCCCGCACTTAGACCCCAACACGCATATGTAATGGAAGTCCATACACGTGCCCAAGTCAAAGTGAGCAGGGACCTACACACACACACTAGGCTAGGCGGAGCTAAACTCAAACAAAAGCACACAAACAAAAACAAATATTGTGGAAGCATGCATAAGGATCAACATAATCAAGATCGTTACAAAAGACATGCCATCACAGCCAAGTTACATCATACCAACAAGTGTAGTATCCAAATATATAAGTCATAACCGAATCATATATATATACATAAGTATGCGAAATGAAATGCATACTCAACCTAAACAAGCTAGTGAGACTCGACCGATTCACTTCCCCGCCTCACCCAAGCCAAACCCTGCAACTAAAGATACGAAAAGAGGGATCAGTCCACTGACTGAGTGAGGGGGCTAATGCACACCCACACACTACATAAATATAGAGCATCGCAAGTATTAAAGGAAATTTTATAAACCGGGATAAGAGCTTTGCATACCAAATCCATTTTCAAAAGAAATATAACATAATACACATAAAAGAGGTCATATCCCATTTTATAATCCAAAATAACATAAACATAAACATATGCTCGGCCATTACGAGCCTTCCATCCTTCACACCTCATATATACGTAAAAACCAAAATCATATAACATATCCATCTGCACACCAATGGTGGTTCGGGTAGCTAACTTGCAACCATAACTTACGTAACCATAAGAGGCTTTTACACCGAAAGCTCAAAGCACCACGCCTCTCTTATCTCCATGAGTCGTGCATAGGTACTTCAAATAGAAATTGTGCATAGGCTTAACCCGACGGCCCGACACCGTCCCGGACGTCCTTACCCACCACATCTTACCATATGCCAATGTTTCATAGCCCATCTCACAACATAACATAACGTACATATCACTTTCAAAACTTAAGCCTACGTATGTCGTACATAGTATCTTTTGTAATCAAAAACGTATTCATAAGTCCATAAACATATTGTACATAACACGTATTTACCTATATATATAATATATAGTCGCATGTCGTTTAATTAAATGAAAAAAATCCTAAATCTCACCTTAGAGATAAAGAGTAGCAAAAGAAGGGATCTAAACAAGCACCCAACCACCTACGCCTCGGGTACGACGTCCTTCGAAAGTGGCTCTGTGACAAACAAACATAAAACCCAAGATTTGGACTCGATCATGAACCAATTAGACTCACGACGATGCAAGTGAATGCAATTAATGCAATGAAATGTCATAAGGTAGCACTTAAGCATTCACATTTGTATTTCACGTTTACACCTTGAATTTCATACCATAAAATCAATATACATAGCATAACACATCATATCATAAGTCTATAATATGTTAGGATCATAATCGGGGTGGGTAAAAACCATTAGAACGAACAAACAAGCCAAACGAAACAAGGTTGCAAAGTTGAAGAGTGAACGGTCATTCGGCCAATTTCATTGGCAACCATGAATGGTCGTTCCTCCATTTAGTAGCAAGGGGCAGCCGTGCATAGCTGTGGCACCCGGAACGCTAGGCGCCACATCCCCCGCACTATAGGCTCAGTCCACATATGAAACGGGCAATTCATACATGAACCGAATCTATAGCGAACGGGAGACAATAAAAAAAACACAACAGCTAGGCTAGGCGGGTACCCTCAAGTAAAACTGAAACGACTCCGAGCAATAAAATAGCGGAAGCCAAAAGCATTCAACACATATAGGTACCATATTTACATATTTACTTATAGGTACCGACAATTCATATCATTACAATATCAATTCCAAGCATAATTCAAGATATACTACAAATAGCTAGTATCAACACAAGTACAATGTATGAAGGTGCAGTGCTAGACCCGAATAAAAGACACGAGACTCTAATTCCCGCCTAGCACGAACCTGCAAAAACTGAAAAGTTGAGGTGTCAGTCCAAACGGACTGAGCGAGGGGTATAAATAAGTATATGCGCAATTACCAAGCAATTTATAACCTCGGGTAAGATTTTAGAAAGAAAACAAAATAAATTTAAATAACAAGAATTTCCCCGCCCGAGATTATAACAATTCAATTTACAGTTAACAATCAATTCAAGCAATCAGTGGCCCGGCGAGTGGGGCAAATCTCCAACCTTTCTCCGACAGTGTACAATATTCCAATTTAATTAATGAATTAGGTGATCACACAAATAGTTCAGTGCACAATTAGCAATTTCAATCAATAAATCCTTCTTCCTCCGGGTTATGGCGGGCTTGCAAGACCCAACCATCCAATCATGGTGTACGTCGGGAACATGACTCCCACATACGGGATTTCTTCCTCCACCAAACCTCCTGGTGGATTCAGAGGTGATCCCACAATGGTGAGGATAGTGCAAGAGTTACCCGTCAGCCCTTGCTTTCCCGGTTGGCTCAATACACTACCCTCGAGCCCAACGTGAACAATAGTTACTCGCCAAAACAATCGATCCGTCAATCAATCAATCAATCAATCCATTAATAAATCGGTCAATCAATCGGTTTTGCTAAATCATTTGAAAATCATAAAGTTCGCAAACTATAGATATATATATATCTATTTTGGCCGAAATAGTCACATAGGGGTTGTAAGGGTTCTATTTATCTAGAATTTAAACCTCACCTTGACAGCCAACCAAAAAGAAGCAAGAGAGCACCCTACTGAGCGGGCTCCTCGAAACCGGGACCGTGATCGGTGCAACAAGGACAAGTGTGAAATAAGACTCGACTCGAATGAACCAATTATGACGAACGGCAAAATCATGCACCAATATGTTATGCAATAATGATTTATTGAATGTCAAATACGAGCATGATTGTCAATAAACCAAGTATATAACACATACACGTACATCCATAAATGCAAAACAATATGCATGAAACCAAGAGGTGACACGCCCGTGCCACCAAAACACATTAAGCCGTGACACCCCCGTGTTACGGTACAGCGGACCAAAAGCGGGAAAAGGAAGGTGACACGCCCGTGTCACAAAAACAAGGCAAACCGTGACACCCCCGTGTCACGGTACAGAAAAACAAAACCCAACAGCATGCACCCCCGTGTCACCCAAAACCAAGCAAAGATGACACGCTCGTGTCACCTGTGCGTGACAGAAAAACAGGGGAGAAAATAGGGGTTTCCATGCAAAACTAACTCCAAACCAAATAAATTCCAAACTCCAACCATAACAATTGTTAAAACACCTCATATAAGCATCATGCTTCAAGTATTCATCAATTCAACCAAGAGATAAACATCCAAGCATCAAGAATTCCTCATGAAAACCCCAATATATACATGCTTTCCAACCTTCACATAACTTCATGTTTTATGCAAGAAATGAAGGGAAAAAGGACCTAAACATGCTTCTATACAAGAATAACCATGGAAGCATCAATCAATCATCAAACCCTACTCAATCAAATAATCAAGAGTTCAAGCAATGCTTCCATATATACCTTGAAATGAATGAAGAATGAAATGAGATGAAGAGATGAAGATGTTGATGCTTCTAACTTCAAAGTTCCTCAAAGTAGCTTGGATTATGAGATGAATTCTTCTCCTTCTCTTGAGGTGTATATACCGATCCTTAGTGTGTGTGTATGTGAGGTTCTTGTATGAAAATGTATGTATGAGCAAGTGATGGAAGAGATGCATATACTAGATATATTATATCATCCACTATCATAACGTATGTCCCCAATTTGCAAACAAGTCCCTAGGTTATTTAAATGAATGCAATCAAGTAATATCCCTACCTAAAAGATCCATTAGCTCCAATCCAAGTTATGCAATTGAGTCCATAATTTCATGAAATGATCAATTAAGGTCACATAATACAATTAAGCACACTATCACTTAATTCATGAATTTCACATTAAAATCAATTCATATAAATACATAGGAATGTATAAGGCACACAATAATATAATGAAATCATAATGAGGAAGTAAATATATAAACTTAAACTCCCAACACCCGAAGACCCGCATGTGGTGTGCTTACCTGAACTTCCGGAATTTGGGGCGTTACAACTCTCCCCCCCCCCCCTTAGAAGAATCTGGTCCCCAGATTCATTGATCGGATGAAAATAATTCCGGGTGAAACTTCTTCATCTTCTCTTCCGGTTCCCAAGTCATTTCCTCAGTCCTGTCACTCCGCCATAAGACTTTCACCATAGGAATATTCCGATTCCTCAACTCTTGATATTTCCTGTCCAATATTCTGACCGGCTTCTGCACAAAAGATAAATTCGGTTCCAACTCCACTTCTTCAACGGGGAGAATTTCGGTTTCATCCGGATAATACTTCCTGAGTTGAGATACATGAAAAACATTGTGAATTCCGGTAAGATTAGGAGGTAGGTCCACTCGATAAGCTACTTCTCCAATTCTCTCAATAATTTCAAACGGACCTAGATAACGGGGATTCAACTTTCCTCCCTTTACAATTCTAGAAAATCCCTTTCGAGGAGATACCTTCAAGAAAACCCGGTCCCCCACTTCAAATTTGAGATCCCTCCGGCGAATATCGGCATAACTCTTCTGTCTATCTTGTGGCTTTCATCCGTTGTTGTATAATCCGAACTTTCTCAATCATGGCTTCCACAGCCTTCGAGGATTTTTCAAGCTTTCTCCATTTCTTGACTCCTTCCTGTTTTGACCATTTCCACTCTTCCAAATCAAAGAATAACGGCGATCTACATTTCCGCCCATATAACAATTCATACGGAGCCATACCAATCGTTGCCTGAAAGCTATTATTGTAAGCGAACTCTACCAAAGGAAGTTGATCGTGCCACGAGGTTTGGAAATCCAAGGCACAAGCTCGAAGTAGATCTTCCAAGTACCGAATAACCCTCTCCGATTGCCCATCAGTTTGTGGATGAAACGCCGTACTGAACTGAAGCTTTGTACCCAACAACTCTTGTAACTCTTGCCATAACTTCGAAGTGAAACGGGGATCTCGATCCGAAACAATACTCACCGGAATACCATGAAGCCGTACAATCTCCCGGTTGTAAATCTCAGCCAACTTCCGAATCTTGAAAGACATTCTGACCGGTAGAAAATGAGCAGATTTTGTCAGACGATCCACAATCACCCAAATACCATCAAATCCACCCTTCACTCTAGGTAACCTGGATATAAAATCCGTCGTCACCTGTTCCCACTTCCACTCAGGAATAGGTAACGGCTGAAGAAGACCTCCCGGTTTCTGGTGCTCGGCTTTTACTTTCTGACAAGTGAGGCAGTGCTTCACAAACTCTGCTACATCCTTCTTCAATCCACGCCACCAATAAAACTGCTTGAGATCTTTGTACATCTTATTCCCTCCAGGGTGGATTGAATAAGCCGACTGGTGAGCTTCCTCGAGCAATACCATTTTCAACTCATCGGGTACTACTACTCGGTTCTTGAAACGAAGAAGACCGGTTTCATCGAACCCAAATGGACTCTCCGGATCCTCTCTAGCCTTAGAGACCAATCTCTGAACTCCCGGATCCTTTCCTTGAGCCTCAAACATTCTGTACTTCAAGTCCAGATAAATGGAGATATTGGAAACTCGAGCTCTAATCACAATAGGCTCAACTCCCTTACTTGTACCTATTTCCAAGTTCGAAACACCCACTTTCCTACTTAGAGCATCAGCAACTACATTAGCTTTCCCGGGATGATATTTGATAACACAATCATAATCTTCTAGTCGCTCCATCCATCTCTGTTGCCTCATATTGAGCTCCTTTTGTGTGAAAAGATATTGGAGACTCTTATGATCAGTGAAAATCTCAAACGACACTCTATACAAGTAATGTCTCCACTTCCCGAGTGCGAAAATCACGGCAGCAAGCTCTAAATCATGTGTCGGGTAGTTCTTCTCGTGATCCTTCAACTTCCGTGAGGCATAAGCGACAATCTTGCCCTTCTGAGTTAATACACTTCCCAAACCTTCCTTCGACGCGTCAGTATACACAGCATACCCGTCTGAACCCTCTGGAAGAGTTAACACTGGAGCAGAAACCAATCTCTCTCTCAAAACATCGAAACTTCTCTCACATTTCTCATCCCAATCATATTTGACATCCTTCTTAGTTAACCGAGTCAAAGGAGCAGCGATCTTAGAGAAATCTTACACGAATCTTCTATAGTAACCCGCCAATCCCAAGAAACTTCTGATCTCGGAGGCTTTCTTTGGTTTCTCCCACTTCAACACTGCTTCAATCTTCAATGGGTCAACCTCTAATCCATTCCCCGAAATAATATGACCCAAGAAGGACACTCGGTCGATCCAAAACTCACACTTGCTGAACTTCGCAAATAATTGATGCTCTTTCAATGTTCTTAACACCCATTTGAGATGTCTGGCATGTTCCTCGGCTGATTTAGAGAAAACCAAAATATCATCAATGAAGATTACAACGAACTTGTCAAGAAATGGCTGGAAAATCCTATGCATCATGTCCATAAAAGCGGCGGGAGCATTTGTCAATCCAAAAGGCATGACCACGAATTCATAATGCCCATATCTTGTGTTAAAGCCCGTCTTCGGAATATCCTCCGCTCGAATTCGTAATTGGTAATACCCTTACCTCAAATCAAGCTTCGAATATACTTTAGACCCTTGGAGTATATCAAACAACTCTTTAATATGGGGAAGAGGATATTTATTCTTAACGGTCATCCGATTAAGCTCCCGATAATCAATACACATTCTTAGAGTACCGTCCTTCTTCTTCACGAATAAAACTGGAGCACCCCATGGTGACGAGCTTGGTCTTACATACCCAACTTCCAAAAGACCATCCAGTTGTACTTTTAATTCCTTCAATTCCGCCGGTGCCATCCTATATGGAGTCTTAGAATAAGGTTCGGCATCCGGATACAAATCAATCATAAACTCTATCTCCCTTTCCGGCGGTAACAAATCCAACCTCTCGGGAAACACTTCGGGAAACTCTTTAACTACCTCGGTTTCCTCTAACTTCACTTGATCCTTCGGTTGATTAAGAATATAGGCTATAAACCCTGTAGCCCCATCACGAACCAATCTCTGAGCTTCTGAAAAAGATAATAAAGGCACCGTCTTCGAACCCTGACCCGTAACAATCTCAGAGCCGAGACTAACTTTCTTGGCCCGGCAATCAACAGTGGCGTAGTGCTTGTACAACCAATCCATACCCAAGATAGAACCATACCGAGACATAGGCAACTCAATGAAATCCGTTGAGAAAACCCGACCCTCAATACTCACCGGCACTTCTCGAAAAACCCGATTAGTTTCTACACTACCACCAAAAGGAGTACTAACATGATAATAAGCAGAAGATACAGTAACACATAAAGGCAAATTCACAGAAATAGCACGGGAAATAAAGGAGTGGGAAGCTCCCGGATCAAATAGAGTATGTATGTTCGTGCCATGGATGCAAATAATACCTTCCACCACGGCTGCAGGATCTATATCAGGACCCGCTTCCTCTCTTTCCAAGGCATAAGCTCGGGCTCTAATCATCGGCCTCTGACCCCCGGCAGGCTGATCCCGGCGATCCGGACACGTATCCACTTTATGATCGGCCTTCCCACAAACTAGACAAAGATTCAAGCGACGCCGGCAATTCTCATAAGTATGGGTAGGCCATCCACAATAAGTACATCCCGGCTTCCCGGTAAAAGGTGGTGCAGCAGGAGTAACCCGGGGAGCTTTCTGAACCGGCACTTGTGGCTTGAATTTCTTCATCGGCCCCTTAGACTGCGGTGGAGGGACATCGTAGGTGATTGGCCTCTTCCTGGGGTTATAATTCGACCTTGATCCCGAGCCGGAACCCTGACTCGATCTATAGGTAGACCTCCGAGCATTTACCGAATCTTCCACTTTCAAAGCCTTTTGGGTAGCCTTCTTCCAAGTACTAGTGTTAACAGCCTCTATTGCAGCTTGAATGTCCGGCCTCAGACCTTGCACGAATTGCATAGCCTTATGAAAATCGTCACCAGCGATATTGGGTACATATTTAGACAATCTCTCGAACTCGGCTATATATTCGGCAACCGATCTATTCCCTTGCTTGAGTTCCGTGAATTCCCTAAGCCTTCTTGTGCGAGAGGAGGGAGGAATGAACTTGTTCTTGAATTCCCTAGTGAAAACCTCCCATGTAACCTCTTCCTCAGCGGCATCTAGAACAATCTTGGTGCTTTCCCACCAAGAATAAGCTTCTCCTTGGATCAAAGCAAGGGTGCACCTAGCTTTCTCTCGAGTCTCGCAAGGGATAAGCTCCCAAATTCGCTCAATCTCTTTGAGCCACTGTTCCGCTACCATATCGTTCCCTTTAAAGAATCTGGGTGGATGTTGATTTTGAAATTCCCTCAAAATGACTGAAATTGGGGCCGGTGGCGCGGGAGGAGGAGCTGGCGGTGTAGGAGGCACATAATCTCGTAATCTCTGATCAATTAACTGAACCATAGAATTTAAAAAGTCCTGAGGTTGTGCTTGAGGGGGTGGAGGTGGAGTTCGGTCACGATAATGATGTCGATGACCGGGAGAATGCTCTCTACGGGGCCTTCCACGAGGCATCCTGAAATAAAACCACTGTACATGCATGGTTGATTAACAAGTATGAATAAATGTAATCAAATCCACAAGACACAAGATTCACATAATTCAAATAAAATCAAATGGCTTCAATTAAAATGCAAGACTCTCAAATAATCACATAATCCTATGCCGTGCGACTTAGACTTACTAGACACGACACTAGAGCCGCGGTTTTGCAACCGGGCTCTGATACCACCTTGGGATGTGGCACCCGGAACGCTAGGCGCCACATCCCCCGCACTATAGGCTCAGTCCACATATGAAACGGGCAATTCATACATGAACCGAATCTATAGCGAACGGGAGACAATAAAAAAAACACAACAGCTAGGCTAGGCGGGTACCCTCAAGTAAAACTGAAACGACTCCGAGCAATAAAATAGCGGAAGTCAAAAGCATTCAATACATATAGGTACCATATTTACATATTTACTTATAGGTACCGACAATTCATATCATTACAATATCAATTCCAAGCATAATTCAAGATATACTACAAATAGCTAGTATCAACACAAGTACAATGTATGAAGGTGCAGTGCTAGACCCGAATAAAAGACACGAGACTCTAATTCCCGCCTAGCACGAACCTGCAAAAACTGAAAAGTTGAGGTGTCAGTCCAAACGGACTGAGCGAGGGGTATAAATAAGTATATGCGCAATTACCATGCAATTTATAACCTCGGGTAAGATTTTAGAAAGAAAACAAAATAAATTTAAATAACAAGAATTTCCCCGCCCGAGATTATAACAATTCAATTTACAGTTAACAATCAATTCAAGCAATCAGTGGCCCAGCGAGTGGAGCAAATCTCCAACCTTTCTCCGACAGTGTACAATATTCCAATTTAATTAATGAATTAGGTGATCACACAAATAGTTCAGTGCACAATTAGCAATTTCAATCAATAAATCCTTCTTCCTCCGGGTGATGGCGGGCTTGCAAGACCCAACCATCTAATCATGGTGTACGTCGGGAACATGACTCCCACATACGGGATTTCTTCCTCCACCAAACCTCCTGGTGCATTCAGAGGTGATCCCAGAATGGTGAGGATAGTGCAAGAGTTACCTGTCAGCCCTTGCTTTCCCGGTTGGCTCAATACACTACCCTCGGGCCCAACGTGAACAATAGTTACTCGCCAAAACAATCGATCCGTCAATCAATCAATCAATCAATCCATTAATCAATCGGTCAATCAATCGGTTTTGCTAAATCATTTGAAAATCATAAATTTCGCAAACTATAGATATATATATCTATTTTGGCCGAAATAGTCACATAGGGGTTGTAAGGGTTCTATTTATCTAGAATTGAAACCTCACCTTGACAGCCAACCAAAAAGAAGCAAGAGAGCACCCTACTGAGCGGGCTCCTCGAAACCGGGACCGTGATCTATGCAACAAGGACAAGTGTGAAATAAGACTCGACTCGAATGAACCAATTATGACGAACGGCAAAATCATGCACCAATACGTTATGCAATAACGATTTATTGAATGTCAAATACGAGCATGATTGTCAATAAACCAAGTATATAACACATACACGTACATCCATGCATGCAAAACAATATGCATGAAAACAAGAGGTGACACGCCCGTGCCACCAAAACACACTAAGCCGTGCCACCCCGTGTCACGGTACAGCGGACCAAAAGCGGGAAAAGGAAGGTGACACGCCCGTATCACAAAAACAAGGCAAACCGTGACACCCCCGTGTCACGGTACAGAAAAACAAAACCCAATAGCGTGCACCCCCGTGTCACCCAAAACCAAGCAAAGATGACACGCCCGTGTCACCTGTGCGTGACCGAAAAACAGGGGAGAAAACAGGGGTTTCCATGCAAAACCAACTCCAAACCAAATAAATTCCAAACTCCAACCATAACAATTGTTAAAACACCTCATATAAGCATCATACTTCAAGTATTCATCAATTCAACCAAGAGATAAACATCCAAGCATCAAGAATTCCTCATGAAAACCCCAATATATACATGCTTTCCAACCTTCACATAACTTCATGTTTTATGCAAGAAATGAAAGGAAAAAGGACCTAAACATGCTTCTATACAAGAATAACCATGGAAGCATCAATCAATCATCAAACCCTACTCAATCAAATAATCAAGAGTTCAAGCAATGCTTCCATATATACCTTGAAATGAATGAAGAATGAAATGAGATGAAGAGATGAAGATGTTGATGCTTCTAACTTCAAAGTTCCTCAAAGTAGCTTGGATTATGAGATGAATTCTTCTCCTTCTCTTGAGGTGTATATACCGATCCTTAGTGTGTGTGTATGTGAGGTTCTTGTATGAAAATGTATGTATGAGCAAGTGATGGAAGAGATGCATATACTAGATATATTATATCATCCACTATCATAACATATGTCCCCAATTTGCAAACAAGTCCCTAGGTTATTTAAATGAATGCAATCAAGTAATATCCCTACCTAAAAGATCCATTAGCTCCAATCCAAGTTATGCAATTGAGTCCATAATTTCATGAAATGATCAATTAAGGTCACATAATACAATTAAGCACACTATCACTTAATTCATGAATTTCACATTAAAATCAATTCATATAAATACATAGGAATGTATAAGGCACACAATAATATAATGAAATCATAATAAGCAAGTAAATATATAAACTTAAACTCCCAACACCCGAAGACCCGCACGTGGCGTGCTTACCTGAACTTCCGGAATTTGGGGCGTTACAATAGCTATTCATCAACCTTCAATTGAAAGCCATGAACGGCCATTCAAGCAAAGGCATAAGGATCTGCATCACAAAACGGTCGTTCAGCCAGAACTGCACCCTTCGCGAAATCTGGGCAGCAACAGTAGCTTAACAACAGCAGCAAACAGGGTACGTAGTAGGGCATCAAGCAAAGGTAACAAACTCATGCAAATACAAGCCAATTCCATGCAAACATCAACTCCAACATGCAATGCTCACATTTAAGGTCACAAAGGTAAGATATATGTATCCAAATTCATGTTTACAAGTTTCATACCAAAGCTCCATTAATAGTGAAACATTAAATAGCCAATTCCATGCAAACATCAACTCCAACATGCAAAGCTCACGTCTAAGGTCACAAAGGCAAGAAATATGGATCCAAATTCTTGTTTACAAGTTTCATACCAAGGCTCCATTAATAGTGAAACATTAAATACTCAACCATCATGAAACAAATGAACATTAATACAACATACAAGCTCAAGGGAGCAAGATACAACACTTAAAATTCCAATTAACACATGTTCATGCTATGAATTCAAAAATAACCTTAAACCCTAACTATTCATGCTCATTCTCATTCATACACTTAGGCACATGATCAAGACACAAAATAGGACTAGAAAGGAAGCTTAATTCATGAGGATTCCGGAACTAACCTCGCATCGTTGATCGGAGAAGAAACGATCAAGAAACTTGAGCTTGAAGATCAAATGGGCAAAGGTTTGGCTTCTTCTTCCTTGCTTCTTGGAATGGCTGAACGTTGGTAAAGAAATGGGGGAAAAGAATGGGAAATCTCAGCCATATTGGGGCAAAAAACGGGTCAAGCACCAGCAAAACGGGCCAGGTCAAAAGATCCAATCCGTTCGGATCGGATTTTAAAGCATAGGGGGTTCAAACAGCTTCAAAAAAATATGAGGTTTGTTCAGTTGGACACAAATCGTCAAAACGAATCCAATGGCGGAGTCGGGATTCTAATCTCAATTCCTAAGCTCAAGTTAGCCGAAAAATGGCTTAAAACGCCCTATTTAAAAATAGGTTCCTAACTTAGTAAAAAAATGTCAAATAGGTCCAAAACTATTTTCAAATTGACCGTAAAATATTTAAATATCATACAGTTACATCCATATATCATATAATTCAATAAATTTCATAAAATTCATATTTTTAACACCAAATTCATATAAAATCAATTACGAACATGAAATTGCATATCAATTTAAAAGATCAAGACAATATAAATCAATTAATTAACACACAAATTAAATTAAAAGCACATAATTACTTAAATTAAACTCACACGTGGCACGAACCTGTACGTACGAACGAACGGGTGTCACATTTGTCTTCTTGTAATTATGTTGTGTGTTGAATGAACTAACTCATGACCACTTTATACAGACGTGGGAGTCAAGAGTCAGAGTTCACCCATATTTATTAAATAAATATCTCTTTATATTTTTTTGAAGAGATAATATCAAATAAATCACATGGATATTTATCTCTTTAATATTTTTTTTATTTTTAACGAGATAATATCAAAATAAAACTTAAATTTAATTACCACTAGACAACTTATGAGATTATTTCTTAAAAATATCTAATTAATAAAATAATATCAAAATATAAATGTGAAGCATACACGTGCAAGTGTTTGTGTGTGTGTAATGGGCTGTGTTGTATGTAAGGGACGTGACAAATGGTGAAAAGATGCCCCCACAACCAGATGACTGGCAATTAAAAGGGGAGTCCGGGAGTTGGACCATACAACACGCCTACAACACATTACATTATTTTTTGTTTCCATAATATATATGATGATTGAACAATTTGTTTCCACATCTCTTTCGCATCACATCTACGAAATTGCTTGGTAAATTAAGTCACTGTATCTGTATGGAATTAATCTTTATCCAGCAATACAATAATATTAAATTACACGTGATTGAATCATTTGAAATGCAAGTCACGCATTTAATTTTGTGTCCTTACAATTGAGTTTTAGACCTAATTTAATGTCACGAACGAGTCTCTAAATTCATTAAATATAATTTGATATTAGACCTAAGTTTCTGTCTACAAGTGATATTAATTATTAGTTATTTTGAAATCACTTGAGTTATTTATGCTATTTTTAAAACTTAATTCTTATAAATTTTTAATGTGGGAAAAGATCAAAAGAGCTTCACAATTGAGCTCGTATTCTTGTAGCAAAGGTTGATTCACCAATCCTAAGGAACCCCCACACCTCGGTCCGACGAGACAGGTGGGAGAATGTAAATAAGTTACTCAGTGGTCTGTTCAGGGGGAGATGTGACTCCCACAACTACAACCCCCACACTTCGGCCAGACGAGACAGTTTGGAGAATGTAAATCAGGTACTCAGTGACCCGTTCGGGGGGAGATGTGACTCCCACAACTACAAGGAGTCCACCTCAAAATCCATGTTGGCCTCAAGAATAATGCTCCCACATTGCAGGTTATGGAGTTTGAACCTTGTATCTTGTAGCAAATTTGTCCATTCGAAACTAAATGAGCTACGCTTGAGGGCAATTGAGCTCGTATTTCTGAAATCGCTCACTCGATTCATGAAATCGCGAGATTGCAGACAATCTCGTACTTGATTTCTTGAAGAAATCTGGAAAAAAAAAAATGCAGAAGAGTAGAAGAAGAAGACGATAAGATTTCTGGATTTTCAATTGCAGAAACCGTGACAAAGATGCAGTCGGAAATAGTTGCAGAAGACAAAGATATGGCGATTGCAAACGACGAATTCAACGGATGCCATTGCAGAAGACAAATCCACGACGAGAAGACAACTATGAAGGCAATTGCAGAAGATGTCGGCGGCGAGAAAAGGTGAGAAGGGGAGAAGATGAATCGCGATGAGAGAATGTGAGAAGGAGAGATGCAGGCGAGAAGACCGTCTCTGTTTTTCATCGCTGAAGGAGCGAAGAAGAAGAAGAAAATCATGGTTGGAAGAGAAAAAGAGAAGGAGAGAAGAAGAAATGGCGAAGAAGAAAAATAGGGTTTGATTTGGGTGGGAGATTGAATTTGAAAGATATGACGTGATTATCAATATAACAATAAAAAAGAAAGAAATTAAATAGCTACGTCAGATAATAGAGAATAAAAAAAAAAGGGAAAAGAAATTGAGGGTTATATCCCTTAAAAAAAACTTTGGCGTCCCTTGGGACCTAATTGTCTCAACAAACTAGCCAAACTCGTCCGGAGGCGAGTCCCAAACCAAGCAATCTGAATCAATCTTGTGACCCAGACGTGCCAACCTATCAGCACTAGCATTCTTCTCCCGGTATATATGATGAATCTTCACTTCCCACAGCATATGGAGAAGTCTTCGGCAATCCAAAATGATATTCTTCATGGGATGATCATCCACATTGTCCTTCGTCACCCAATTAGCCACAGTTTCAGAATCAACTTCAATTTCAATCTTGGGAAAATGTCTTTCCCACGCAAGTAATAGCCCTTTACGGAGCCCAAGGAGTTCCGCTGTGTTAATAGACACACTGCCCAGCTTCATGGCATACCCAAAAATCCATTCTCCCGCAGCATTTCTGACTAACCCACATGTTCGTAGAAGCTGCCATCGGAATTTAGCTTAACCCACCCAAAATTAGGTTTGATCCACTCCGTGGAGGACCTGCTGCTACACAGCTTTTTCTTGTTCTGGCCTAAGCACACCAGCATATCAGCCGCCATACTTTGTATGTTGTACATGGTCACATTATGGCTCTCCCGTACCCCTTAATATTCAAATTTGTTTCGAGATTTCCAGATACTCCAGATTGCTGACAGAAAAACCACCCACCATGGCAACTTATCATCCAACTGATGCTTGATATCCGCCTGAGCAAGTTCAACCATGTCTGCGCCTGTACCAGCACCACTAATTCTGTTAATGTTTGTAGCGCCCCAAGCGGTGAGGCACCACACCCCCGCACTATGACCCGACACGTGTGCGAAATGGAAGGTCCACACAGGCACCAAGTCACAGCAAACGGGTGACAAACAAAAAAACAACCTAAGCTAGGCGGTACCTAAACCCTGTACAGAAGCAGATATGGAGAACCTGAATGCGAAAGCAATGCAAAATACAAATTTTCAAACACTTAAATCAGCAATCACAAATTCATATATCCAGAAAGTAAAACAGTATCAACCTAAACGGGTTCAACTAAACAAAGCAACCTGTCCTAGCCTGTCCCGAATAACTATACAACAAAATGGGTTCAACTGGCCCTAGAAACCTGTCCCGATCAAACATATAATCAAACGGGTTCGACTAATCCGAGCACCTGTCCTAACCTGTCCCGAATTCTATACATTCAAATCATAAGTACGAACCTGGATAAAATATATCATAGTTTATACAAAATTAACAAACGTAATTCGAAATAAAACACTTATCAAACTCAGACACACTGACACCGACTCGACAGACACTAACAGCTGCCTAGCTCCAACGAACACCAAGGCAAAACCTGCAAACTAAAACATAAAAAGGGAGGGGTCAGTCCAAAGACTGAGCGAGGGGTTAACACACGCACGCTATACATATATATATAGAGCACAGCACAAAGTAGAAGCAATATTCGTGAACCCGGGGTTAGTTTTTGCACGCCAAAATATTTTCCCGTGATAATATACATATAGGGAGACTCGTCAAACAGACCAAACAAATCTTAAATCAAAGGTTTCTTAAGGCACAACTCAGATTCATGCAGACTTAGCACACATACCGGAACGTAACTCATTAGTATAAAGGTATACCAATTTTTATCTTAATTTAAGAATCTACCCCCGTTTCACAAACTTATGACAGACGGACAGACAGAACACTCTTACTCATACCAAAGCAAAACTCATAAAACAATCCCACCTTTACACCATTGCGGAAGAGAGGTGCCCCTCTCAACCCTCCACAGAACGAAACTTGTGAATCGGAGGATCCCGCCCGGTTCCTTCGACGGCCAGCCAAAATGCGCTCCGTCGGCGTAGGAGAACTAAGTCTCCCGTTGGTGGAGAAGTGCACAGGGGTCGTAACCGGTGACCCCATGGTCATCCCGGGTCTCCCTTATCCACAACTCCGGGGCCCATCACACAGATAAATAGACATATATCGGAAACTTAACCCGTCACACACAGACAAACAGACATATCTCATGCATATCGTATTTATCATATCGTACGTACATATCACGCAGACTGACCTCGAAATCATAACATACCAAAACTAAGCATACATAGGCTCATACATAGCGTTTCTTACTTTTCATATCAAATCATATGACAAAACCATCAAAATACGTACTTCGCACATATCTACATATACATAAGGTTTATAAACCGCATGCATTGGAAAACGAGCACGTTGCAATAGGGTATAACTATATCCTAACCTCACCTGGCACCAAACACAGCCGAAGACACAGCAGATGGTTCATCCCGGAACCTGCACGACTCACTTGTCACCACCTCGGGTGCACCTGAACCAACTGAACACACACAAAACAGACCACAAAACTCAGACTCAGACAGACAACCACACAGGGACGCACGGCAAATGCAATCACATAAGCAGGATTCAAATTCCTACTAATTACATGCAAAACAAAACATTAAGGCATGTTCGGGTGCACAATTAATGCAAATAAGAGGACTAAAAGGCAAAGAAAATTATATCCTTTCATTTGTTACACAAATAATTTATTTATTACATAACAAATTCAATTAACAAGGTTAATCAGTTCATATCATGCAATTTACACATTTCAGAAAATTACATAAACCTCCCCTCTAGGTTAAACAATTAACAAATTTAACATACTGGGACTCACACTGTAAATCAAAACATATCACATTTCATATAGAGGCACGTAGTACAAGAACAATCAAATCACATAATAGCATGCTTCGAGTTTCATATAAATCACATGAACTTACCTATCAATTCCTAACCATACTAAGTTCATATAATTCAGGTATAGCATATCCAATTCGTATATCACAGAACGGATTCAATTGACAAGGTTTACCTAATTAAATCAAACAAATTCATATCTTTTCCAAAATTACACATAAATTCTTTCAAGTTAAACCATTAGCTCAATTAGACAAAACGGGATTCAAATTGCAAATCAAAGCATCCACATATATCATAATTCATTTCATACATGATTTCATATACAATGGAGTTCATATAGATCGACAAATCAAGCAATTAACAATTTATTGCAATTAAGACAATTAATTTCAAATATTCAAATTACACAAAATAAATCACAATAAATCAACCGGACATCCGATTGACGAACGGAAAGTAGCGTTGAACTCACCACAACGAGAAGAACATTCTGATCGGACGCCGTCGGAATGCCACCACTGTAGTTGCCAGAATTTGGCCGGACCGCCGCCGGGCCGCAGCCGAAGGTCGCCGGAAAAATCCCGAAAAATCAATCCTGAATGAAGTCTTCGTGCCCGTTCCGAATCATCGATCAATTTCTGAAAATTCCAAGTCAATCTCTTCCAATTTCAGATCTAAGAACACGAAAACCCTAAAATCTTCAAATCCAAATTACTTCCAAACCGGTGAACCAAAATGAGATCCGAAAGAGGCATCGGCTTACCCGTGACGAGCTCTTCGAAAGCCCTAAGGTAGCTCGCCGGAAAGCTCGGAGCTAGCGCCGCCGTTGCACCGCCACTGTGCCGCCGCGATCCGCCGCCAATTGGCTGAATCAGGAGTCGTGTAATCAAAGGCCACTAGTTCTCGTCGTTCCGAACAACTTTCGTGAAGGGTCCGAGGCCAAAAGATCTCCGGAAAAGGCCCCCGTTGGCCACCGAAGTTTCTGCTGCCGCACGCCTCCCCGGAACCACCACCTACCGCCAAAATTCGGTGAAAACGACGCCGGAAATGGACTCAGGGGGGTCGGAAAACCTTGGAAAACACTAACCTTCGCTGGAAAAAGCCGCCGAAGCGGCGGAAACCGCCGCTGCTACAGTAGCGCCGCCGCCTGCCGCCCACTTCAGGTGGCGCGTGCGCCTTCCTCGCCGCCCCAATGGCGGCGCCGCCTACACAGAAAATTGTGCCGAGGAGCCCTCTTGCCATTCTTGGGGCGCGTGTCAACCAAATCCCGCCGGAAACCGCCGCGAGGAGGCAACGAGATGGCTGTGGTCCGCCCCTCCTCCAGCCGCGTCTGAAAATGGCGAAAAAAGTCCTCCATCGCTCGTCGATTGGTCAAGTTCTTGGTTCGGTTGTGACCGCGTCGTCGAGCTCATCGAAAAGCACTATTGGATCGTCGAATTCCGTCGAGAAACGAGCGAGTTTCGGGTTGTGCGTGTTTTCACCTCGTGAGTGTGTGTGCATCGTGAAAAACGCGGGAGAGAGGGAGAGAACTGAAGTCTGCTGCGTTTGGCACGAAATACGGGGATCCGGGTATATATCTCGGATCCTCGTACGTGAAAACGATCGGGAGGAAGGGCTAACGACGTCAGAATAGGGCAAACTCAGAGTCTACGGACTCATCTCGGTGCCCCGAACGCGTTGAAGGGGTCGAAAAGGTCGAAAACTCGATCGAACGAGAAATGACCGAAAAACCCCTAAAAAGAGAAAATTACAAAGGGGCCCCTAAACTCTAAAAGAGTTCAAAATAGGGCCACGAAAAACATAAAATCACATAATTAAACACATAAAAAGGTTGAAACGTGGCGTACCTTATAAATCGGACGAGCGGGATGTTTCAATGTTGCCCGCACCAATAACACGTTCCTAGACCTTTTCACTTTTGTTGCAACGAAACAGCCTGTGATTGATATCTTCCCGACCATTATTGCAACGCCGGCAAAGATCAGACAGCCCAAAATTTCTGTCAAATTTTAGGGCATTAACAAGCAAACTGTTGTGCTTACAAAGCCAAAGGAAAACTTTGATTTTCTGTGGACAGGGGAGCTTCCACAATCTCTTCCAGCTGCTGTCACTCGCCTGCTCCACCGGACTCAGCAGCTTATACGCAGATCTAACCGAAAACTTTCCGTTGGTCGACCCCGTCCATATGAGTTGATCCGGAGCCGGATTCACCCGTAGCGGTGTCTCAAACATCACTTTCCGCAGGCTGTCCGGAAGCACAGATTTAAGACCATTGAGGTTCCAGAATCCCCTCTCATCAATAATTGGTGTATCACCCGCGGTATTAAAGTATGTTTCCTTCACCATTAGTCGAAGGAAATAATGCATATTAGCACTGGGGAAAGGGAGATATTTGAGTCAATATGATTGGCTATTTGCAACAGGTAGACTTTTAAATATTTTTCAATTGTGTGGAATAATTTTATTTGTTATTTTTTACAAATGGTGCTAACTATATTCCATGCAAAGCTTCTAAGTCGTGAAATAAAGACTTCACAAAGTTGCTCAATTGATAATTATTATTATTTATTTAAAATCACGTTCTTGTTAACAAAAATTTTGGCCAAGTGATGATGTGTTTCTCTTGAAAAAATACGGAGTATTAAACTAAAACATTATAATATCAAACTATTAAATTATGTGAATTATTTTTTTTATATATCTGATGGACAAGTAAAAGAAGTCAAATCAAATATTTATTTGGTAAAAAGAATTACTTATTTACTATTTCACTACTAATTTCAAAACTATATATCGTGACATAAATTAAGTTATAGAAAATTAAATTTGACACCTCAAAGTTCAAACATTGCCGGGCATATTATTTAATAGCATATGACCACTCTTCGAACATGATTCATTTAAATAAATTACTATGTCAAATACCAATAAATAGTGTGAATAATGACAATGTAACAGTGGATATATGCCCGTCATCTCTACACCTTATAGAGTATTTTAGATATATAATATAGTCCGATATTCGTATGGCGTTTTTTAATATTAAATAATGGAACTATTTTTGAGAATATTCTTGGATTATTAGTGACATAGAGTGCGCTTAGTTCATACGTGTCTCAGAAACCATATTGACCTTCAACTTGCATCTTGCTTGCACTACTCAAAAATAAAGGCGTATCAAGTGGATATGTTGGGAACAAAACAATACATTAATAGCGTGTTTACTTGACGGGATTAAGAGTACACTTAAACTCGTATCTATTAATACTTTTTGTAAGTTCAGGATTTACTTACTATAAGATTCGAAATTATATTGGATAAAAAGTTGATTATTCATTCTATATTTTTCATGAGATGATCAATCTACACCACATCCCACAATTCATCTCATTTCTCATTTATCTCATCCTATAATACACGGATACGGACATGATACGACATGGATAAGGCGACACGAATTTTTTCTTAAATTTCTCACATGAGAAGTGTCGGATACGCATATTCGACATGACACGGCAAAAAAATAGTTTTAGAAGTATAGGTACAACATAAGTTTCATCTCATCCCAACCAACAAAATAAACATCTCATAAATAAAAATTAAAAAAAGTAAATCATATCTAGTTTTCGTGTAACTAAGCATATTTATACATGAAATCTTTTTAACATAGAAAGTTTTCTCTGTCATCTCATTCATAATTATCTAATTTATTGTAAACACCATATTCGTTAATCACGATAAGATATTAAAATATTTTTAAAATTTACAATATGGTACTTAACTCATATCAGCATAAGTATAATTGATTTCATAATTTTGGTGATGATATTACGTCATATTAATTTCGATAATAATTTAAAATTTTCAATTGCATAATACATATTACTCCTGAAGTTTTCCCGATGGTTGGATAACGATTTGCACGATAAATTTAAAAAAATCAATGGCTATATATATATATATAATTTGATAAATTCGACTATTATATATCAAAATTGTTGAAGAGAAAGAAGACTTCAGCTGAAGAGAGAACATAAAATTTTATTCTAACTTGATGAAGCTAAGAGTAATACAAGTGTGTCTATATATACAAGTGAAGTCATAGATCACTACACGTGTGCTATGGGAGTTGCTATAATGCACCTCTACCCAGTTGGTGCTAACGTGCATCTAAGTTAGTTATAATTAAGACTAAAGCTTTATTTTGGGGGCAATACCCCCCTCAAATTGGTGACGTGATGTTTATCATGCCCAGTTTGTCAAAATGGGATTTAAATGGTGATGGCGGCAATGGTTTAGTGAGAATGCCTATTGTTTGATAGATTGTGCGTAAAGGAAGTAAGTGAATAACTCCTTGTTGTAATTTTTTTCGGATGATATGGCAATCGATCTCGATGTGTTTGGTGTTCTTGTGGAAGGTTGGATTGGCGGCATTGTGGAGTGCTGATTTATTGTCGCAGTATATTATTGTTGGTTTGTCTGTTGGAATATGCAAGTCTTGAAGTATATACTTGATCCATTGGAGTTCACAAGTGGTTGCAGCCTGGTATTCATTTTCAGATGATGAGCGCGATACCATTGCTTGTTTCTTGGACTCCCAACTAATTAAAGAGTCACCAAGAAAAACTCAATATCCTGTCACTGATCGTCTGGAATCCACACAACCTGCCCAATTTGAGTCACTTTATGAGCGAAGATCCAATGTGGAAGAAGCTGGAAAGAAGAGTCCTTGTCCCGGAGCATTTTTAATATATCTGGGTATTCTTATTGCAACTTGAAAATGTTGTTGTGTTGGCTTAGAAAGAAACTGACTCAGTTGTTGCACACTATAAGATATGTCAGGTCTTGTGTTGCAGAGGTACAGGAGCCTATCAATTAGTCGTATGTATGTTGGATATCTTCATATGCAGGGCCTTCGGTGGTGAGTTTGATTGTTGCCTCCATGGGTGTGCAGACTGGTTTTGCAGCCAGCAAACCTGCATCTTAAAGGAGTTCTAATGCATACTTTCTTTGGTTTAGTAGGGGTGTACGTGGTCGGGTATGGACGGTTTGTAAGTAAAATGTCACCCGACCCGAAGTATGCGGGTTTGTAAAAATATAAATCGTAAATACATAATTATTTTTTCAAATCGAGCGATTCGGGTTGGGTGAGTACGGTTTTATAGCGGGCGGATTTGCGGTTTAACGAATTTTATATATAGTTTTTTAATAAAAATATTTTATACTCATAATTTTAAATCAATAACCAAAAAGATATAAAGAATATGCGAATTTATTATAGTTTATAGCTTATTAAAACTAATACATAATGTGGACCCGAAAAAAACTAATACATAATGATTTCAAAGTAGATGAAAAAAAAAAAATATATATATATATATATATATATACATATATACATTATTCAATAAATAAAATATCATATTATAAATATAAATCATGTAATATAAATTTATTTTTTATTAAAGAACTTGTATAATATTAGTTTAACACAAAAATATATTTTATATATATATATATATATATATATATATATATGTGATGGTGCAGGAATCTGAACTTCCTAAAATGCAACAGCACTTTCAATATTTGTATGAAAAGGGAAAGACCATCACAGGCGTGAGAGCCTCAGGAACTGGGTTTCCTTTTGAGCGTGGGTTCTTCCAGCTAGGATAACTCCAAGAGTGCAAAATGCAGTGGTGATGCAACTGTGGTGAAGGTAGTACGAAGCTTGAGAAGATGAAGAAAAGTGGTGGAAAATGCCCAGTACAGTGAGTGCAGTATGTATTGTGGAAGATGACTTCGGGGAGAATGCAAGTGTTCTCCCCCATTTATATGTTAGGGGTAAGGGTAGTTTGGGGTAATTGCCCGTGCGGTCCCAAACCTGTGTTTCCCTAACACGTGGCGGCCTGTGATGGCATGAGAGTGATGGCTCTGAAAAGCAGGCGGCGTGCCAGGTGCGAGGTGCACACTGCCATGGTGTCAGAGGTTGTTGGCGAGGGTCGTGTGTTGGGAAGGCTCAAGGGCAGTCTTACAGGAGTAAGGACGCCCTACAAGGGAGGAGATCCTACGCGAGCGTTGGTGACGCTCGAGGGGCGCGCGAATGGGTCTCCCCCGGTTGGTGATCCTTGAGCGTCAAATCCCCGAGCGTCAGAAAGCGGGTGCCCTCGTATGGGTGCCTCCCTGGGAAGGGTGGCCCTGAGGACCGGGGTTTGAGCGTCAGGTCTGACAGCCCGAACCCTCTATTTGAACAGTTGGCCGAGGCTCAGGGGCCTGTATTAGCCAGCAAGTGTGTGGGCTGGGTTGACCCGCGAGCCTATCAGTGTGAGCGTCTAGTCTTTAAGTCGGCTGATAGCGACACGTGGACGGCTCTGATACGAGCGTGATTTTATGTCTCATCATTTTGCCCCCCAAATTCTGTAGTATCGCTTGAGCGTACTGTAGAATTTAAGAGAAGCAAGCCTTGAATTTTTTAATTTCCGAGGGTCAAACTCCTGCAAGAGAAGTGACTGCTTGGCTTCCGTAACGGACACGTTCTGACATTGCATTAAATGAAGCCCTGTACGCATTAAATGCTGAGTGGAAACGTGGGTGCGTGTACTCCGGGAGACGTAAGGCGGTTACCAAAAGTGGGAGTATCCCAAGGCAGGAAATGATTGCGTTTTGAAACCTTAACCCTAGTTAATGCCAGTCTCTGCCTCTATAAATAGGGAAAGAGAAGGTCTTTGAAATCTTTCACACTTCATTCTTCTTCAAGCAAAAAAGCAACGAGAACTCCCTGCAAATTTCTGCGAACTCCAACAAGCTTTTCCTTCCAACTTTAGGTAAATCCTTCCAACCTCCGTTTTCCTTGCACTAACTTTAGATTTAGGTTGTTGACCGAATGTTACCTTCGGAGAAGAGCCATCTCTAAAAACTTAATTCACCCAAAACTTCCCCCTCCTCTCTCAGCAACCTCCGCTGCATCCTCCTCATCCCACCCTCCGCCGGAAATTGAAGAAGTAGAAGATCGACCTCCAAGAAGAGACCTTTCCGGCCGAAAGCTCGTTTCTACCAAGTATTTGGATGAGCCTATTCTTAGAGAGCTCCGACTCTTCCGCCAAGTCCAACATTTGTTTGAGAATATCGGGTGGTTGAGTTTCATTACTAACCGGGTGCACACTTATCCCCACCTCACAAGGGAGTTCGCCGAGACTTTGCATTGGAATAAGCATACGGGGATAGCCACTTTCATGCTCTATGGAGTGGATTACACGAAAGATGCTGACTTTCTTCGTCACACTTTTGGTTTTCCCGAAGCTACCGGCCGCGATTTACCCGTTGAATGGGAGAGCATTCATCACTTGGACAACATTTGGCGCTCTTTTGATGTGCTTGACAACGGAGTTATGTACACTCCCCGTTCCACTAAGAGCACTTGCATCAATGATCCTTTGTGGCGCATTGTCCATAAGCTCCTCACCGCATCTATCTTTGGCCGTGCCCAGAGCACCGGTAATGTCACAACTTGGGAACTTTATGTTCTTTATTGTATGCGGGAGCAAATTTTGATGGATGGTACCTACTTGTTGATGGATCGAGTGTTTAATGCTACTCGGCGTGAGGGTGCGAGCCTTGTTATGGGTGGATTTGTGACGACCATTGCACTAGCGCTAGGTCTTGAGCCGGCTGAGCACGAGGCTCCCTTGGATGATTCTATCACTGTCAATGCGCGTATATTGTTCAACATGGATCTGATTCGACTTTGGGGAGAGCCCTTGAACCATCATGTGGTGTTTTGGCCAATAGCGGACCGTGCTCGATTGACTAGACTATACGATGAGGGCATTCTTGATCGTAGGCACGTGGAGGAGGTAGAGGTGCCACCTTTTGTTGCACCACAGCACGTTGATGACATTGAGCCTCCCGCTGATGATACTGTGCCTCATTTTGCCGCTCCTGAGCCTCAGGCTGATTTCCCTGACCGCGCCTACTTTGTGGAGCAGTTTCAGAATATGGAATTGCGTATGACTAGTCTTGAGACGCGGTACACTGAGCATACCACTTCCGTGGATCAGCGCCTTACCACGATGCAGACTGATATCACCGCCGTTCGAGGTGATATACGTGGGATCTACGAGATGCTCAGGACTTTTCAGCCACCCCCTCCCCCTTGATTTCCCCCATGTGTATTATTTTGTTGTTTAGATATTTTAGTTCATTTTGAGACGTCGATTCTTATTGTTGAATATATGTACTTGATTTGGTATTTTCTGTGTAGAATTCGGCATTAATGGATTCTTATCTTTGATTTTGGCATGTTTTGGGTTTTGTATTGTTTTATTCCTTTCCTCGTTATTATTACTTTTATACATGCTTGTTATGCTTGCTTGTGTAGTTGTGATTACAGGATTAGGGATACGTTGTGCATGCCCATTGCCGGCTTCTTCATACACAGGGAGTCTCTTGGAACTTTATATCTATTTGCATGAGGACATTGCAATTTCTTAGTGTGGGGGGGAATTATTTGATTTATGATTCATATATATTGTGATTAGACTTTGCTTATTATTGAGTTTTGCTTTGAATACGCGAATTGACTCCATTTTTGAAAATTTTTGCTTAGGATGATCGTTGAATTGTTGCTTAATCGAGTTAGGCTAATTGAATGTGCGAAAACTTGTGTAATTTTTGATAAAGATAGTGTGTTAGCATGCCTTCATTTTTGAGCACTTTGAATGTTTTAATGCACTTTGATCCCTTAGAGGAAGTTTATTTCTTTTAAATAGGCCTAAAATACGATTAGAAGTGCATTTTAGTGTCTTTCGAGGCGAAATTTTGAATTGGCAAAAGATTAGGGAAATGACTTAGGCATTCGTTGTCGGTGGATAAAGCCTTTCATTTGCCTTTTTCACTAAATAGCATAGTCCGATTGACCCCATTGAGCCTTTTTGTTGTGCAATTTTCTTTCTAGCCACTTTACAAGCCTAAGCACAACAAAGTTTACAATCGACCCTTTTATGTTATCACACCATGCTTGCTCGTTCGATTTTATATTGTTGTATCTTTTGACCATTCTTGATGATTCTTGTACGAAAAGAGAGAAAAATATGTAAAGAAAGAAAGAAAAATTGAGAAAAAGTCGAAAGAAAAGAAAAAGAAAAGAGCAAAGAAAAGAAAAGAAAAATATGCAAAGTGTGAAAAGAAAGAGAGGTATTTGTAAACATCTTAGTGTGGGGGAATGTGCATTAGGCGAGGAAAGTGTTTGGTCTTATATTGTAAAACGATGTGAGCTTTGGTGTTTAGTCACTTGAATCGATATTTCCATAACCATGACCCTTAGCCTACATTACATGCTCGAAAGACCTTTCGATCCCGAATCTTGAGTCAATTCCATTAGTGGAGATAGGCACGAAGAGTGTATTCGAAGTTGTAAATTAGTGCTTAAACAAAAGATATAAACCAATCCGAGTGATTGTTGTGCATTATTTCATTCAAATTCACACACTACACAAAGGTATGCTAATTATACTATTTTTGTTGGATTTTATACTTGTGATTAGTGCGTTCGATAGGCTAAACTTGATGGTTGTGACGCTTTGATGATTGACCTTTGCGAATTTGTTCGTTAGTGGATTGTCGTTTCAAGTGTTTGGCATTACTCGAGGACGAGCAATAGTTCTAGTGTGGGGGAGTTTGTTAGGTTTATTCTCTACCTTTATTTGAGCATGTTTTATGTCATGATTTGACGGATTTTAGGCCTTATATTGTTATAATTGCTCTTATTTCAGGTATATTATGCTCGGAGTTGGTTCATGATGAAACGGGGCAAGAAACGAAAGTTTAGATGCCGAGAATGATCAAAAAATGTGAAGATTCAAACTTTCCCGCGCATGGAGGATGGGAACGGCCCTTCCAAGCCCTTTGTATTTTGGGAAGGGCCGTTCCGGAAAGTCAGCATTTTCCCCTTGACCGAGGATGGGAACGGCCGTTCCCGTCCCAAGCCTTTCCTGGGAACGGCCGTTCCCAGCAGCGCTGGCATTCGTGGGCGAGGCCGTTCCGCAGGCCGTTCCCGGGCGTTTGGTGGACTATTTAAGGCTATTTTCAGCATTTCACTAGAGAGGCTCATCTAGGGTTTAATTTAGGATTAATTTAGGAGTCTCTTCTAGCTTTATCTTTGATCTTTAGAGCTTTAATTAGATTGTAGTTGTTAATTCCTTTCTAGAACAATCATTTCTTTATTTTCAGTCCTAGTTAGATTTAATCGCTTTAAGTTTGATACTAATATCTCTAGTTTTGGAACTTGTTCATATTTTTGAGAGTTTTGTTCTTGATATTTAATATTTGGTTTAATTCAATGAATATGCATATTTTCAGTATGATCTCTATTATTTCCTTGCTTTCTAGTGTTAATATGAGTGGCTAATTTCTTGGGCAAAGGGGGGTGATGAATTATGTAGGGTAAGTGTTTGATGAAATGCCTAGGTGGGACTACTTGATCTTATGCTTGTGAAATTGTTTTGTTTGCATGTTTAAGCTTGATCACCTTAGATATGAACTTAGATTTGCATGCTAATCGAGAGATTGTATGTTAATTGGATGAAATTTCACAACACTTAAGTTTTAGGTATAAAGACATTTAGCCTAATCTTGAGCAATCAAGCAATAGAGTAACCGGGCCAAGCCGCTAGTTATTTTGTTGCACTAGTCTTGTTTGTTTGATCTAATTAATGAGCTAATGACCACGAGAGTAGGCTTTAGACTTTGATTAGGTACACGCACTTGACTTCGAGAGGAGCTTGTGTATACTTTAGTGATTAGGATTGTGAGATCCTTGTCCCATTTAAGCACTAATTGAACTCGAACCTTGCATGATCATTACTACCCCATTGCCACTTAGTTAACTTGGTTAGTTGCTACTCTATTCGCTTCCTAGTTGGTTCTAGTTTGTTAATCTTAGTTAACTTTCATTTCCGTTAGTAGTTAATTCACTCTATCACTCGTTTTGGTCTATAGATTGGTGAATGCATTAGGTAATTGATTGATTTACTCCTCCCTGTGGATTCGACCCCTTTTGCTACATTGACTTATTGATGCTTGCACTTGGGCTTTATTAAAACAAAATTATCTCAACAGTCACCAACGCTCGCGTAGAATCTCCTCCTTTGTAGGGCGTCCTTACTCCTGTAAGACTGACCTTGAGCCTTCTCAACACACGGCCTTCGCCAACAACCTCTGACACCATGGCAGTGTGCACCTCGCACCTGGCACGCCGCCTGCTTTTCAGATCCATCACTCTCATGCCATCACAGGCCGCCACCTGTTAGGGCAACACAGGTTTGGGACCACACGGACAATTACCCCAAACTACCCTTACCCTTAACATATAAATAGGGGAGAACACTTGCATTCTCCCCCAAGTCATCTTCCACAATACATACTGCACTCACTGTACTGGGCATTTTCCACCACTTTCCCTCATCTTCTCAAGCTTCATACTACCTTCACCACAGTTGCATCACCACTGCATTTTGCACTCTTAGAGTTACCCTAGCTGGAAGAACCCACGCTCAAAAGAAAACCCAGTTCCTGAGGCTCTCACGTCTGTGATGGTCTTTCCCTTTTCATACAAATATTGAAAGTGTTGTTGCATTTTATGTTGGAAAACACGAATCAGAAAGCAGCGGAAATTTAAAATTTTTCCAACAAAAGGATCTAGGACTCGCAATCGTGTAACCAAATTCGTAGGGATTAGAAACTTACTTTCTTAATTAACTTTCTTGAAGCGTTTCAAGCCACCCAAGAACGCTCTTCTCGCGGCTTGATCCCCTCTCCTTGGTAAAGCTCGAATCTTCAAACTTCTAACTTGAAGCTCTCTAGAGATAGTCCACCAACTTGACTATAATCTAACTAGTAAGGATGCTAGTTCTCTAGTTAGTGTTTAGACTTAACCTAGGGTTTTGTTTATCTTGGACAAAGGATGGTGTTCAACACATGAACCAAAAGAATTGCCAATTCGCTATAAGGGGAGCTCAAGCTCCCCTATTTATATTAAGGGAGTGGCCGAAAATCCCTAGTCCTTATGGGCTAAGGATTTTGGTCCCTCTCTCCTATTACTTGATCATCAAGTAATTTTGACTTTGACTTTGAATTCAAATTCAAATCAACTTTCAAGAGAGCTAAAAATATCCAAACTATTTTTGGATAATTTTATACTTTATTTATTTAAAATAAATAACTTATTTTATCTAATTAATTAATTCGTAATTAATTAACTATATTATTTTTCTCCAAAATTAGACTTTCTTTTTAATTCAAAATTAAACCAAAGTCTATTAAATAATTAACACATTAATTATTTAATCACCAAATTAAATATTCACGCACATGCACACGTGTCCATGAAGGACACGTGTCACGCACGTGACCCACACGTGTGGTTTCACACGTGTGGAAACCTTTGGCCCGATTAACTCGTTTAATCATTTTAAAGCCTCAACTCATGTAACCAAGTTGTTGTGTGTGACCCTCTAGGTTCTCAATTCAATTAGCCGTGACCCCAATTAATTAATTCACTAATTAATTAATCGGTCCACATATTAAACGACCATAGTCTAGCAACAGGTGTTTAACCCCTAGATGAATTGGAATGTTCAGATTCGACAGAACCTTTAAGTCATTGATTCATGTGAGATACAATCCTCCTACTTACTATCTCTCAACCAAGATCTTGGGTAAGGGAATAATTAGAACCCTAATAATCCGGTCTTAAAGCTAAGTGCATTTCATATCCATTTGATCTCCATCCAAGAAACCCTTTTCTTGATGTCTTGATCTACTGCCTTGGCCAAGGACTCCATATGGCATATGAATGACTTACACAATAAGAGATCACCTTGCAAATGCAAGTGTAGGTCCTTTCTTGATTCTCATTCACTTTCATGAATCACTTGTGCAGCCCCTGCATAAGCCTTGAATCAGTTGTCTAAGGCGACACCCTTTAAAGCTTATACCTAAGACTACAGAGTTAACTCATAAAATGACAAGGAACCTCAAGTCTAAGGATCAATTAATCACATCAATGACTCGTGAGATATTTCCTAATCTGGAAGTTTCCATTTCCTGAAATAGAAACTTCCTTTCCCATTTAGGAATGTTCTCACACGGGGCACCTCAGTGAACTTACTTATTGAAGTAAGCACCCTCATGTATCACGCACGTATCAACTATACACTCTCCACCTCCATGAAACAAGGTGGTCCTTCTTAAGGGCGTGATCCCACAAGCAAGCCTTA